>CM070561.1:27869303-28509702 GCA_036346405.1 Phyllostachys edulis | reverse complement strand
ATATATATATATATATACAGCGCATATGAGGTGAATATGCAAATAACCCTCATAACAATGGGGAATAATACACTATACATATATCTCTAACACCCCTCAAACTCATGGTGGATTAACAACACCGAGTTTGGAGAGGTAGAGCCGTCTGCTTTCGAGTCCAGGTCTTCATGAAGAAATTAGTTATCCGAAACTCGAAGGCACATCTTTGAAGAGCAATCACCGATTATGCACACAAGACCTCATGAAGGAAGCATCAACACCAATATGGTTGGTAAACTCATGCTTTACAGGTCACAGACAATCTTGATAGCACCTATCTTTGTCGACAAGAGAGTCGGTGTAGTGAGTAAACACCAAAATCCTCAAGTAACCACCGTAGCCAAGTAATCTCTGTTGTCAAGAGAGCCATAGCTCGCAACTCAACCTCCGCTCGAGCAGGACAGGACTGCGGTCTGTTTCTTCGTTTTCTAGGTAATGAGAGAACCATCAAGAAAAACATAGTAGCGAGAGATAGAAGCGGCGATCGAGGAATCGCCGCCCAAGTAGCATCCGAATAAACTGGCTATAGCTTAGTGGGCGTAGAAAGAAGAAGACGGCGAGAGATAGTCCCACGAAGGTATCATGAGAACTTCGAAGAAGGTGGTACGTAGTGGACTGAGTGGGAGTGAAATGAAGCGACTCAAAATGTGAACCGGATAAGTGATATCCGGACGAAAGTATGTGACAAAGGTAGATAAGACTCCCAACAAGATGGCGATAGCAGAGTCGGATCGAGAAAGAGGCTCGCCATCGAGAGTCGGGTGAACATTGAGCTCCATGGGAGTCTCAACAGATCTGTTGTCGATGAGAGGCGCGATCATGAAGATCCTAAATATACTTCTCTTGGGACATAAAGAAACCATCTGGAGTGGAAGTAACCTCAATCCCAAGGAAGTGTGAAGAGGACCAAGATCCGGCATAAAGAAGCGCTCACTAAGACGAGCCTTGACAAAGGCAATGTACTCGAATCATCTCCGTTAATGATCATATCATCAACATCTGAGAAGAAGAAGAGTTCGACCACGAGATGAAGTGTGGACAAAGAACAGGATCATGATCACTAGGCTGAAAAGCCGCAGCGGTGACCACAGAGGAAAGCGCTCAAACCAAGCACGAGGGGCTTGCTTAAGACCATAGAGAAGCGGCGAAGGCGACGGACCATGCCCTCGGGAATATAATACCCGGTGGCGGATGCATGTAGACCTCCTCACGCAACTCGCCATTAAGAAAGGCATTCTTGACATCAAGTGAAAGCAGACCGGTGATGCGAACAGACGCCACCAAGAAAGAAAGTGCTGAGCAATGGTCATGTGGGCCACAGAGCAAAAAGCGACTAGAGGGGGTGAATAGAGCACGCCACTTTTTCACTTTGGTCGATTCAACACAAATTTCACTCCAATAGCTATGGAAGCTATGAAGATCAAGATACTAATGCAATGAAGACTAGTATTGAATCCAATCAAAATCCCCAAAGCAAAAGACCAAAACCAAAACCTAATCCAGAGGGGATGACCTCGGGAAAAAGTGCAGACTAACCTCTCTGGCGGAGTAACCTCGAGGCAAAGGTGCGGTCAGACCTCTCGGCCGGACTAACCTCGGGCAAAAGGCGGTCGGACCTCGGGCATGATGAGCAGCAATCGGCCAAAACCAAAACTAAAATTGGTCTAACTTTTGATCCAGTAGGCCAAACTCCACGAAATTTGAGACACACCTTCTCTAAGATATTAGGAAACTATTCCAATCAAAGATCATAGAGATCCATGCCAAAGTTCCTATCTTTTTAGTTTGAGCGAAGTGTGCTAAAAAAGCCAAGTAAGAATCGAAAAATGATCTAGAGACTTGCTCGTGGGTGATTGATGATCAAGATGGTCCTAGATGGGTTCCTACATGTCATAGCAAGTTAGATCAAGCCAAGAAACCAAGCAAAAACTCATGGATCAAAGAAAGACCCCAAATCACCAAATAGAGAAAGAAAGCAAATAGACTCATCCTTGAGAGAACTTTCTTTGGATTGATTTGATATGGTATTGGTTTACTGACCACTCCATCAATAGAGGACAAAGACTCAATACATGAGCACGAAATCAAATCCAACTCTCTAGAACCCTAACCTCCACTAATCCTCTCCCTAAGCAAACTAGGGTTTCAAACACAATGAAAGGGTTGAGGGATCGACCACCTCCCTCCTCTATTTATAGTGGAGGCTTAGACTTCTAGAAGATTGAACCCTAATGGGCTCCGTTAAGATCCACACACAAATGGGTCACATCGCACGCATCTTAAAGCGCCGTCTTCATCTCTTGACCTAATCCGCTTCACCTTGCGCCATCTTGCGCCGTGAGTTGGCAAAAAGGTCACCAAAGATGTTGGTAAAATTACAAAATACCCTTCTCGATCTTTTGCAAAGACCGAGTCCCAAGCTGCGTGAAGCACCTCCATGCTTAGCCACATGTAGGTTGATCCGATGGCTCTTATCATGTCGACAAGTCTCTCCCGTCGGCTCCACATGAAACCACCATGGCACTTGCAGGCCCATGGCAGCAGATCGAACTGCGTCGCAGAGCCCGGTTCGGTCACCTTTGTCCCTTTTTGCGCCATGCTTGACTCCATTGGCTTCACCGGCATCTCCAATCATTCGGACCTCACTCTCCAAGCTTAGTCCAGATCATCCTAAATGGTTGACCAGTCATTGACCTCAAAGCAACTTTGCACAACAATAGACAAAGAAATCGAATCCGGAACAAGTTCTTCACAACTTGACTCACATTAGTCAAAACATGCATCATGCAACACATATGCCATGAAACCCATGAACTTGACCTAACCCAACACTCATCGCCACCAGATTGGTAGATAATCGTGAGAAACATTCCAAATTTAGACTAAAACTCGTGATTCGACAAACCTTTAACGACATTGCCAATTGTAACATCATCCTAAGAGCGTGCACATATCCCCATGATATCCACAAAGTTTTAATCCAAAAAGAGTTTATTTGGATTTTCTAAGAGTTTAACAAGTTAAAGGTGTAATTGTAAAAATAAATTAATTACCAAATTTTCTGTAATAGAAACATAAATCAAACTTATACCAAGTTAAATTACAGTAAAAATTAAAATTAATAAAATTAAGTTCACTCAATTTGGAGTTAAGATGAATTACTTATGAATTTTTGAAGTTTAAACACTTTTCTAGTGTAAAAACAATTCTTTTAAACATTAACTCAACTCCAATATTTTCTGGAGCAGCAACATACTTAAAATCTATTCCATTTAAAAGTACACTAAAAATAAAAACCAAAAAATTGGTTTCATTCATTTTGAAGCTTATTTGAATTAGTTATGAATTTTCTAAGTTAATTGAATTTTAAGTGTAGTTTTAATTGTTTCACAATTTCTAAAGGATTAACTACTTTTTCTACCAGCTCAATCGCCCATGGTCCTGACCAGTGGGACCCGTGAGGGCTTTGATCGGGTCAACTTTGACCCGACCTCCGAAGTGACGTCGGCGTATTCGAAGAATCGTCTTACATTTCTAAAACGTGAATTCGATTTAAGCCTAAAATAAATGCACTTCCCTTAGGAGAAAACGTACTTCACAATTTATATGTCAACAACTCTGAGATTTAAATGGTTTCAATTAGATTTCTAATCGCGTTTATCCTAGTGGGGTCCATATGTCAAGCAAACACTTAGGAGATTAATTAAGCACTAATGACTTCCTATTACCTAATACACCGGTGGCTTGTCAGAGTTCCCAAACGTGAGCGCGACGGCGAGGTAAGGGGTCTGATGAAGGAAGGGCACGACGGGCTTGGGGATGACACCACCAGGTGCGTAGCAGCCTTGCAAAGTCGTTGGTGGCAACACAGAGTCTTGAGGACGCCGTCGGCAAGCTCGCAACGGCCAGAGGCGGAGGCGAATGACTAGCTCACACGGAGGAGGTGCTACGGCGGTCGAGGGAGCCCAAGGAAGCGCACATCAGGATCGCCTCGACACCCGGAGTGCAACGCACACGATCTTGACGCCAGAGAACGACGGTGGTGCCTAGAATAGACTCGGCAGCGGTTCACCGTGCTTGGAGAAGAAAGGTCCAATCTCCCTCGGGATGGCACCAAAACCAAATTAAAGTCACCACTAAGCTAAGCGAGCAGCGAATCTAATGGACCAAGCACGCAGGGAAAAACTCACCGAAACGCCTTAAGGGCTACAGGGCCTTGGCCACCATAGGCGGGGACGAAGAGAAAGCTCCTAGTGATTCCGTGGTCGACAAGGTCCTGGACTGACCAAAATGGAGGCGGCGCACAGAGAGGAACCTGGCGATGAGTTTGCGGGTGCAAGGGAGGCACCGAGGTGAGCTCTAGCTCCTTGGTTTCTTCCTCAGTTGAACCACAAAAATGGTCGGAGAGAACGAGAAGGTGCGAGAGAGGGAGAATGGATAGGCTTAGGGGGTAGATGAAGTTCAGGCGATGCCCCAAAGGCAGCCGGAAGAGCATGAGGTGAGGACACCATGGCGCGCAAGCGCGGAGCTCACGCCGCTCGGCTTAAGCGGCGGGGAAGACGACGATGCTGATAGATGGGGCCCGCTCATCAACGATTGCGAGAGAAGTGGCGCGGTGAAGTGGTTCGAATCGGACTCGGGTCGATAGCGACGCGATCGAGCCAAGACAAGTAGGGAATTGGTGCAGTCGGTTTGAGTTCTGACTTGAAGTTTGGTTTCTAATTTTGACCGAAATGCTACAACTTTGACCGAAGCGGTTAAAAATTGCAAATAAATTCTAAAAATTCTGAACATTTTTGTGAGTGTTCAAGTTCAATTAGAACTTAGTAAAATTTATTTTGGGCACTATTAATACTTAATTTAGCTAAATTAATTTCCTTTTAAATCTGCACTAGTGACTTGGTTAGAATTTTAGTGAGGTCACATTGACTTGAAAATTTAGAACAAATTATATTAATGCATGATAAATACTATAGTATTTGAATAAAATATTTCGAAACTTTTGTATCACATTTTTCGAAATCAAGTAGAAACTTGAATTGAGTCAAAAGATTGAAATTTGAAAGCAAACTTTAGAAAACCAAGTGCAAACTCATGAGATTCATCAAAATTTTTAAAATATCATACTTTTATACATTTGAAACACAAACGTAAGCTTGGGTTGTTACAAATCTCCCCCCTACAAGAATCTTGTTCTGAGATTCCGTTCGCTCGGAAAAGGACGGGAAGTCTGCACGAAGGCGATCCTCTCGTTCCCAAGTTGCTTCGTCCTCAGCATGATTCGACCACTGAACTTTAAGGAATTTGATGGCACGATTCCTTGTCTTCCGTTCAGCCTCTTCAAGGATACAAATAGGATGCTCACGATAGGTCAGATCTTCTTGTACATCAAGACCTTCCAAAGGAGCTTACTCGGTTGGAACACGAAGGCATTTCTTTAACTGGGATACGTGGAATACATCGTGTACCCCCAAAAGTGTAGCAGGCAAATCCAACTTGTAGGCCCTAGCTCCTTTCTTCTCAATAATGCAGAAAGGTCCAACATATCGAGAAGATAACTTGTCTTTGGCGCCGAACCGTTGAGTGCCCTTCAGAGGATAGACTTTGAGATAAACAAAGTCATTTGGTTCAAAGCTCAGCTCATGATGATGTTGATCTGCATAGCTCTTTTGTCGGGATTGAGCAGTGAGCAATTGGTCTTGAACCAACCGAACATGATCTTCAGCCTCTTGGATCGAGTCCGTTCTAAAGAGTGGTCTTTCACTGGTCTCAGACCAGTTCAATGAGGTTCTACATCTTATCCCGTATAAGGCTTCAAATGGTGCCATGCTGAGACTAGCTTGAAAACTGTTGTTGTAGGAGAACTCGGCGAATGGCGAGCATTTCTCCCAATTCTTCTCATAGGAGAGAACACAAGCACGGAGCATGTCTTCTAGGATTTGATTGACTCTCTCCATTTGGCCATCGGTTTGTGGATGGAATGCGGTGTTGAAGGAAAGACGAGTTCCCATAGCCTCTTGCAAGCTCTTCCAAAGCGGGAGGTAAAGAGTGAACCACAATCTGAAACAATCGTCTTGGTACTCCATACAAACTTACAATTCTCGAGACATAGAGCTCTGCTAACTAGCTCACACGAAGTTTGGTCTTGACAGGAAGGAAGTGCGCCACTTTAGTTAGTCGATCGATGACAACCCAAATGGCATCATTTCCTTGGAGGTTAAGGCAGATTGGTGATGAAATCCATACCGTCGAGTCCCATTTCCATTCAAGCACTTGCAAGGGTTGTAGCAAACCCACTGGACATTGATGTCTGGTCTTTACATGACGACATACGTCGCACTCGGCAATGAATTTTGTGATTTCTCTTTTCATTCGGGTCCACCAAAATATCTGACAGAGATCTTGATACATCTTTGTGGCTCCGGGATGGATGGACAAGGGAGAATCATGGGCTTCATAGAGGATCAAATTTCGTAATTCCATGTCCTTCTGAACAACAAGGTATTGTCTCGAACCACACAATACCATGGTCATCTTCTAAGAAGCACTTAGTTTTCTTGTTCTTGATATTCTCCTTGATTAGGCGCTCGCCGATTGTCGATTCTTTGGCAAGACCTTGTTCGATCTTCCAAGGTTGGATGCACTTCTATGGTAGCGACAAAACCATGCTCAACCACTCCTAAGTTGAACCACTAAAATTCTTCATGAAGGGCGGGCTGCTGCTCCTTGAGCATCAAGGTATTGTAATAAATCTTTCGATTGAGTTCGTTGGCAATGACGTTAGCCTTGCCAGGATGATACTGGAGACCCATATCATAGTATTTGATCAACTCCAACCACCTTCTTTGTCTAAGGTTTAGATCCGGTTGGGTGAACAAATACTTCAAATTCTTGTGGTCAGAATACATCATGCAACGATTACCGATGAGGTAATATCGCCAAATTTTCAGCGCATGGACCACTGCAGCTAGCTCCAAATCATGAGTTGGATAATTAAGCTCATGTGATCTCAGTTATCTTGATGCATAGGCCACCACCTTGCCTTCTTGCATAAGCACACAACTGAGTCCTTGACGAGAAGCATCACATTAGATATCAAAACTTCGGTGAACATCAAGAAGAACAAGGACTGGAGCTGTGGTCAACCTCTTCTTGAGTTCTTGGAAACTCTCCTCACAATCGACGGACCACTCAAATTTCTTGTCCTTCTTGAGCAACTCTGTCATTGGCTTTGCGATTTTAGAGAAATTCTCGATAAAGCGATGATAATATCCCGCTAAACTGATAAAACTCCTCACGTCGGTTATCGATTTGGGCTACCCCCAAGAGAGCACATCGTTGACCTTACTAGGATCCACAGCTACACCTCCTGCTAAAAGAACATGGCCCAAGAATACCACTTCTTTCAACCAAAATTCACACTTGCTGAATTTCGCATATAGCCGGTGCTCATGTAGCTTCTCCAACACTAACCGTAGGTGTTGGGCATGCTCTTCATCATTCTTCGAGTAGACGAGGATGCCGTCTATGAACACCACCATAAACTTGTCCAAATACTCCATGAATACCATATTCATAATACTCATGAAAAGGGCAGCTCGTACAATCCGTAGTGAGTAGAGAAAGCCGTCTTTAGAATATCTTCAGATTTGATCCTGACTTGGTGATAGCCCAATCTCATATCAATCTTGGAGAATACCCGAGCTCCGGTCAATTGATTAAAAAGGTCATCAATCCAGGGCAGTAGGTACTTATTCTTCACGTCACTTCATTAAGCGGACGATAGTCAACACACATTCGTAGGGTCTTGTCCTTCTTCTTCACAAAGATTGTCGGACAGCCCCACGAAGATGAGCTAGGGTGAATGAAACCATTTGCTAGTAGTTCACCAAGTTGCTTCTTTAATTCCTCCAATTCATTTGGAGGCATTCAGTATGACCTCTTCGAAATTGGGGCGGTACTGGGTAACAACTCGATGACGAATTTGGCCTCTTCGAAATTGGGGCGGTACCGGGTAACAACTCGATGACGAATTCAATATATCGAGTTAGCAAGACATCGAAATTCTTTGGGAAAGACATCGAGAAAGTCACACACATTGGTATCTCGTGAATTTCCGGAGCTGGCTTCACTTCTAGTGCATAGAGATGCAGCTCTTGCAATTTTGGCACAATTCTAACTTGCAGGCTGGAGGGACTTGTGAGGGAGATGAATTTCTTGGCACAGTCAATTTGTCCCAAGTGTTGGGACAACCAATCTATGCCAAATATCGCATCCAAACTTGTTGATTTGAGGAGAATAAGATTTACCAGAAACCTCACTCCTTCAATCTCAATAGAGGCGTCCGACACTCATGTTCGACTCTCATTTCCGATCCCGGAGTGAATAATCGAGAGGACATGCATAGGAGAAATTTGAATATCACCACTTGTAGCAAAGGATTGCGATATAAAAGAATGCGAAGCTCTAGAATCGAATAAAACTGTAGCAGGATGAGAATTGACAAGAAGCGTACCCAACACGACGTCGGGTGCCTCCTGCGCTTCCTCGGTCGAGATATGGTTGACTTGACCACGAGAAACCTTTTGAACATGCTGGGCCACCTTCTGAGCTGGGGGATGACCACGTCCTTACCCTTGCACTTGTCCCTGATTAGGGCGAGTGGCCGCTTCATTCTTCACAGGACAGCTGTTAGCGTAGTGTCCCTTGTTGTGACAATCGAACCAAATGACCTTGATAGCTGGATTGCGGAGGCCACCTGTAAGATCGAGGAGGCCGACTAGAGGGGGGGGGGTGAATAGGCGTTTTAAAAACCTTTAGGCTCTAAAACCGATTTCTAATGCGGAAGCTAATAAAAATACGGTTTTGCACAATTAAAGCCTAAATCAACTAGGTTCCCCTAAGTGCACCAACAATACAAGTCTATTGATAAGTATATCAATTAAGCATATGACTTGTAAGCTAATCAATTCTAGCAATGATGAATAGCACAATGAACAATTGCAATCATACACAATGAATAAGCAATTTAATACAAGGTATATAAATTGCACAATGTAAAGCAAGCATTCATACACAATGAATGTAAATGCAATAGTAAGGCACAAGGATGCAAACCACAATGGACACGGTTATGTTTTACGTGGTGAATCGGAGACTTGCGGTCTCCCCAAATCCACGTTGAGAAACCCAAACTAATTGGGCGGCTCCACGAATTAAGCCTTCCTCGAGGATCAAACACCTCGCTCCACTTGGGTTGCTCTTTCCTCTTCTCAGGAGATGGCGAGCACCACACCACTCACAAACACGGCCTTCTCACAAGCTTCACTTGAGAAGATCATTGGACCACGACCTCCACGCCGTCTAGGTGTCGGCAAACACCAAGAGTAACAAGACTCCAACTTTCACTTGAACCAATCAAGTGCCAAAGCTCTATGGATACACAATCCACAACCTAATGCAACACATGCAATAGGATTTGCCTCTCCAACCTCTCTAAGTGCAACACATGCTCAAATGAGTGTGAGAGGGCTTGCACTAGCTCAAAGGAACTCAATGGGGCACCAGCAACTCTCCTCACACTGCCAAGGTGGGTATTTATAGCCCACACACAAAAACTAGCCGTTGGGACAAAGTCTGCTGAAAAAGTTAGGAAATCGGAACGACCGCCGTTATGGGGCGGTCGTCGCCTCCTCCAACGGCTATTAAACTAGCCGTTGGTCACCAATCGAACGACCGCCAACCAAGGCCGGTCGTGCCGCAACAATCAGTACAACCGCACAAACACTGCGGTCGTGCAGCTCCACAAAGGCGCCAAATGCGGCTAAGTCCCACGAACAACTGTTCTGGAATTTTACAACCGCACCAAGAAAGCGGTCGAACCGCATCGCGGTCGTACCGCCCAAACACCTGCGGTCGTACCGCTCCAAGGGTTTCTCAAAACAAAGATGAGCAACAAATGCATCTTCTCTGGAAAAACTGAACCGCTAACAAATAATCGGAACGACCGGTCTCATTTGTCAGATCGCTCAAGACACGCCGGTACTACCGCTCCACACCCAGAGCAACACATGCTCGGCGAGTGCGGTCGTCTGCATAGCCTGTCGCTTGATATGACCGCATCCGGTCGTGCCATCCGCACATTACACGTCGGTTCATCCGATTTTCCGAGAAAACCACAGATTGCATTCGCTTCAACTCAAATTGCAAAACACATTTGCTAATTTGATGCGCAATGCACACAGGATTAAGTGAGATTCTCAACAAGATGCAAAACATATTTGCACACTTTTAGAATCACACCACAAGGAATAAGGTACATGGACTTACACCATTTGCAAAACGCATTCGCAAACTTAAGTCACATGCTACAAAGATTATCCATGAGCCACAACTATTTGCAAAACACATTCGCAAATCTTGGCAACATGTTAAGGTGAGCTAGAGCAAACACAATGAGCTATCAACACATGACTAACTCAAGCTACTAGTCAAAGACCCCTCTTAATAGTACGGCAAACCTATACTAGCAATCCGGTCATCCAACCAAACACCAAGACCGGTAAAAGACTAGGAACAAATCCTTAGCCCTAGCTAGTCATACCTTTGCCTTGCTCAAACACTTGAAGCTTGATGACGCACATCCTTGCTTCAAGTCCGGGTCATTGACTTGATATGCATCAACTCATGATGCATCCTTCACTTGACCTTCATCAATACATGATGAAGCTTCACTTCTGATCTTGACATGATGCTCATCAACACATGATGACATCCTCCATCCCGAGTCTTGACATGCATCACCACATGATGCACTCTTCACTTGACATCCATCAACTCATGATGGGTCTTCACTTGAATTGATGACTATCAACACATGATATCATCCCAAGTTGTCAACCATATGGAACATAACCTATTCATCCAACTCATGGAAAATGTTAGTTCCATTAATATGATTATCATTAATTACCACAACATACCATTAACTCATAATGGCGGGACAAGATACCACAATCTTTCCCTCATTGGTAATTGATGATAACCACTTCAATAGCAAATAATTGAATAGAGTTTGGTATGAGTATATAAGCACTACATAAGTTATATATACTCATCATGAGTGTATACGAACTACACAAGTCGTATTAACTCAAGAATACATGAGCATATATAAACTACATAAGTCTCATATACTCATATGAATATATTAACTACACAAGTTAAACATATTCAAAGATATGTGAGTACACATGAACTACACAAGTTATGTTCTACTCACATATAAGTATATATAGACTACACAAGTCTTATACACTCTTATGAATATATTAACTACGCAAGTTAAACATATTCAAGAATATGTGAGCACACATAAACTACACAAGTTATGTTATACTCACATATAAGTGTATATAGACTACACAAGTCTTATACACTCTTATGAATAGATTAACTACATAGAGTTAAACATATTCAAGAATATGTGAGCACACATAAACTACACAAGTTATGTTATACTCACATATAAGTGTATATAGACTACACAAGTCTTATACACTCTTGAATATACTAACTACATAAGTTATATATATTCAAGAATATGAGTATATATAAACTACACAAGTTATATATACTCACATGAATATATTAACTACACAAGTTAAATATATTCAAGGATATGAGTATATACGAACTACACAAGTTATATATATACTTATATGAATATATTAACTACACAAGTTAAATACATTCAAGAATATATGAACTACACAAGTCTCATATACTCATATGAATAAATTAACTATGCAAGTTAAATATATTCAAAGGACATGTTTCAAAGTAAAGATCCCAATTATATATGGACAAGGAACTATGGATCAATACTAATGAAACCACAAAACATATATTGAGCTCCCCCTAAATGTGTGCATACACAAATGTGTAATGGAAACATATGCACATATTCAAGTTAGACTTTTGGTGGAGTTCAACATATATTTTGGATCCGAGGAATGCAACAAGATATATAAATACAAAGTAGAATGCATACCTCTTTTGATCTTTATATCCAAACGAGACTAAACATGATATAACAAATAGAAATGTTAGTCTCACAAATAGATTCATCATTATGAATGCATACCTGTTTGGATTTTCCTTTTGTTTATCCAATGAATTGGATTTGTCATTAATCACATGCATGCCTTCATGATTATTACCTTTATATCCAAATAAGACTACACAATATGTATATCAATGAAAGTGTTAGCTTCACAATTTGATTTGTCATTAATCACATGCATGCTTTCATGGTTTTTACCTTTATATCCAAATAAGACTACATAATATTGATATCAATGAAAGTGTTAGTCTCACAATTAGATTTGCCATTAATCACCAAAACCTCATTAACACATAATGGTAGGTTTAGATTCTTCAATCTCCCCCTTTTTGGTGATTGATGACAAATCCTTTATAAATGACAACATTTGGATATAAGTCAACATAGGATAATCAATTAGGCTATTTGACTATATGCATGCATTGAAATGACAAGAGAATCTTGGTAAACTTTCACTTTTGGCACCACAAGATTCTCACTCTTGATTCTCTCCCTAGATTATTCTCCCCTTAGATAAAGCTCAACCAAATGAACATCCAAATGTAGCTCATACAAATTCTCCCCCTTTTGGCATTAAGCACCAAAAACCGAAACAAATCTTAAGCAAAAGGAGAGTCTTTGCAAAACTTATGAGCTAGTCAATAAAACTCATTTTATTTTGAGCAAATAAGCATACTCCCCCTTTTGGCATAAAACAACAAAAATCCAAAGTAAAATGAAGCCATAAGGGAGTCTTTTTAAATTGGTTTTCCCATATAATAGATTACCCATTTTAAAAATGAAGACATTCTTCAATTAGGTTTTCAAAAACTTTTTAGGAAAACTCCCCCTTACACAAAGGTTCCTTTTGGACATTCTTCTCCTTTGACACACAAAGGTTTTCTTTGTCCAATCCATATCTTTGCTTTTGACACACAAAAGCTTCCTTTATCCAATTATCTCCCTCTTTGTCATCTTTTGAAATTTTTCCATCCAAAACTTAAGATGACTTCAACCTTCTCTCTTTCACTTGACGACACCACTTGTTGGTAAAACATGTAGATATCACTTGTAAATAATACTCTTGTAAATCCACATGTTGATACCACTTGAAGAAAACATCGTCGACAAGGCTTGAAAGCAAAGATGATACCAAATAATAATTAATTCCACTTGTAGATACTTGGTACCACTTGGAGAGATAAGACTTAGATAGATACCACTTGAAAAGATATATCATGAAATGAAAGTATGAGAGATACCACATGAAAAGATATATCATGAATTGGAGGTATCGGAGAGAGCTTGGTTTGAAAAGAATTGATTGGCAAGGATTGAAATAGATATCACTTGTAGGTGGGTATAAGAAGTATACCACTTGAAGGATATCACTAGAAAGAATACCACTTATAAAGACAAGATGATATCATTTGAAGAATACCACTTGTAAACATAAGTAATATGAATTCCATGCCTAGATCAAGATGATCAAAAGGTGCTACCACTTAAAGGAATACCACTTGAATGATAAACATATCACAAGGATCAAAATGGTATTTGGAGTCAACAAAGCATGAGTGGGTAGCTTGCAAGGATTACAAGGATCAACTTGACTTGAGAGGGATAGCCAAAAAGATTTAGATTTGAATCTTTTCGATGTCAAGATGATTTTGAGAAGCTACTCTTGGAAAGGATACCACTTGAATAATTGCACTTGCAATCAAGGACAATTAGTAGTGAGTAGCTTGCAAGGATAACAAGGATCAATCTTGACATGAGGGAGGCAGTCAAAAAGATTTAGAATTGAATAGAATTGAAATGGAATCAATTGACTGCAAAAACAGCAAAATCGGTACAACCGCAGTTCAATTGCCGGTCATACCGTTCTTCGGTCGTACCGCCGTGCAAAGGCCGGTCGTACCGAAAATCGGTTGTACCGCGCGAATAACTCCTTGCCGTTCGATTTTCCCGAGCTTCGGAATAGATCAAGGAATAGGAAATTTTGCAAATGATCCTTTGTTTTAATATTCAAATAAATATATCTAGGATCATTATGCATTAGATTGGAGATAGAAACAACAATGAATATAGTTTTTATGAATTAGTCTTTTGATTTTGCAAATAAAACTCATTTTTGATGAAACTTCCCAAAAGAACCAAAAGAGCACATGAAGAAATTTTAAGCATCCAATTGTATATATGAGTCATAAATACCATCATGGACCTATTCATGTGAATAATTTAGGTTCAAATGGCAAAACTCACTTAAGTGCTAGAAAGTGACCATTTAGGTCACCTTGGATTTTGGATGAATTTCCAAAACCAAATAACTTTTCTAGGTTGGCCTTTTGAGAAACTTTTGAATACCAAAATTGTGTAGAATGGCCAACTCTAGGTTTTTCCTTTTGGGACAAATGTCAAATTCTTTCTAGAATAGATTTTACACAAAAATCTAGTTTTGGTCAAAACAAGATTCTAAGATCTAGAAATTTGGGTAGAAACTCATTTTCATTTAAAATAGGTTTTTCTTGAAACAAAACTTTTGCAAAACATTTGTAAATCATTTGTATACATTTTGCAACTAGTTTTTCAAAGTTTATACTAATAATTTCAAAATTTTGACTTTTGGCTAAAGGCTCATTTTTGAAAAACATTACTAGCACTTAATTTATTTGGGCACACTTAGGAATGTGATATACATGTTCATGATTTAGCACTCTCCCTTAATGTGCCACTACTAACTTGCTCAAGATTTTAATAAACAAGTTTTAGCGCAAGAGCAAGAACAACCCTTTTTAAGATTTTACATGAATGCAACCTACACAAGGCATAAGGGCTAGATACTTCAATGTAAATACTTGTTACCGAGATAGCATTGGTTTATGATATGAATTGATCTTCCTCAAGCTTGGCTCTATATTTTGCATATGATGGAATCCACCTCTCCATGAGTGAGCCAAACCTCCAATGCTTCTCCAAGTACCTATTTATCAATTAAGCATCTTTTGGTACTCACACTCGGTTGGGTCCTTGAATGTTAGTCACAATAGATTTGGGCACCCAAATGGCCCTAACAATAAGCTTTGGTAAACTAAACTTCCTAGCAAACACATTGCCATTTATATCCTTCCTAAGCAAATAATGATCATTATATATGATAGGCTTAGAGTGATACCTTTGGGACATTCCTTACTAAAATGTCCTTTCTCCCCAATTGTAGCAAGTAGGGCTTTTGCTTCCCTTGATATCTTCTTATCTTGCTCAACTCTGGTTTGCCTCTTCTTTGATGACATTGACTTGTCATCCATTTGATTTGGACACACCGAGGCAATGTGACCATTTTTCTTGCATCCAAAGCACTTGATATTGTTGAATTGTTTTCCTCTTTGCTTTGGGTTGCTCTTCACCTTCTTCTTGGTGATGAAACCAAGTCCTCCCTTGTCATTTTTCTTATTTGGGCACACGGAAGAAATGTGACCCTTCTCATGACAATTAAAGCACTTAATATTCTTCGTGTATCTTGCATTGTGCCTCATCTTGCTATTTTGTTTCTTCAAAGGAGTGAAGCCAATTCCTCTCTTGTCGTTTGATCTTTGTTGCTTACTTAATATATCGTCAAGAGAGGCTTTCCCTTTGTAGCTTCTTTCCAAGTCAATTTTCAATTTTGTGACTTGGTCCTTGAGCTCTTTATTTTCTTCTACAAGATTAGTCTCAACAAGCATAGAAGAAATAGGAGCATCTAATTTAGAGCAACAAGGCATATCAATTAAATCATCACAAGAAGTGGATATATTGATTTTAGATGAATTGCATGAAATAGGAGCTATGCATGGCATATCATCTAATAAATCACATGTTATTCCAATATCCACTTTAGAGCTAGTATAATTTTTAAGAAGGAGGGTTTCATGTTCATTCTTTAGAACATCATAATTATTTTGAAGCAAGTTCAATTCTTTCTTCAAAACTTTGAATTTTGAAACCTCCTTTCCCATAAAAACATTTTGTTCTTCTAGCATATCTATCAACTCATCATATGAAGGTTCATCATTATCATCATCATTATATACCTTCTTTTTACCTTGTGCCATAAAGCAATGAGGCGATGTTGATGGAGTTGATATGTCATTATTTTCGAAGCTAGAAGTTGATGTGGAGGAGCTTGTGGACTTTTCATCATCGGAGTTTGAGATTGAGCATTCATATCCCGATGTCCACTCTTGAATGCACTCATCATTTGTGGAGGTGCTTGTGCATTCATCGTCGTCGGAGTTGGAGATTGAGCATTCTTCTCCGACGACCTCTCTTGTATGCAATCCTCATTAGTTGAAATGGACATTTCATAATATGTTTGAAGTTGTGTCCACATTTCATGAGTGTTCTTGAAATCGCATACCGTATAGAACACATCTACACTCAAAGCACTAAATAAAGCGTTAGTTGCTTTGGCATCGAGATGTAAGCATTTCTCTTCCTCAATTGTTGGAGCTAGTTGATCCAATAGAGGAGAAAAGCCAACATCTACAATCCGCCATATATTTAGGCCCATGGCCTTAAAATAACATGACATGCGGATTTTTCAATGAGCATAATTTGTGCCATCAAATTTAGGTGCTTCACCTAGGTGCACAATTTTACTAGTCGCCATCCTTTACTCTCTAGACGGTTAAGTCTAATAAATGAGAGACCAAGCTCTGATACCACTTGTAAGATCGAGGAGGCCGACTAGAGGTGAATAGGCGTTTTAAAACCTTTAGGCTCTAAAACCGATTTCTAATGCGGAAGCTAATACAAATACGGTTTTGCACAATTAAAGCCTAAATCAACTAGGTTCCCCTAAGTGCACCAACAATACAAGTCTATTGATAAGTATATCAATTAAGCATATGACTTGTAAGCTAATCAATTCTAGCAATGATGAATAGCACAACGAACAATTGCAATCATACACAATGAATAAGCAATTTAATACAAGGTATATAAATTGCGCAATGTAAAGCAAGCATTCATACACAATGAATGTAAATGCAATAGTAAGGCACAAGGATGCAAACCACAATGGACACGGTTATGTTTACCGTGGTGAATCGAGACTTGCTTGGTCTCCCTAATCCACGTTGAGGGAAACCCAAACTAATTGGGCGGCTCCACAATTAAGCCTTCCTCCGAGGATCAAACACCTCGCTCCACTTGGGTTGCTCTTTCCTCTTCTCCGGAGATGGCGAGCACCACACCACTCACAAACACCGGGCCTTCTCACAAGCTTCACTTGAGAAGATCATTGGACCACGACGCCTCCACGCCGTCTAGGTGTCGGCAAACACCAAGAGTAACAAGACTCCAACTTTCACTTGAACCAATCAAGTGCCAAAGCTCTATGGATACACAATCCACAACCTAATGCAACAGATGCAATAGGATTTGCCTCTCCAACCTCTCTAAGTGCAACACATGCTCAAATGAGTGTGAGAGGGCTTGCACTAGCTCAAAGGAACTCAATGGGGAACCAACAACTCTCCTCACACGGCCAAGGTGGGTATTTATAGCCCACACACAAAAAACTAGCCATTGGGACAAAGTCTGTGAAAAGTTAGGAAATCGGAACGGCATTGCCGTTATGGGGCTGGTCGATCGCTTTCCTCCAACGGCTATTAAACTAGCCGTTGGTCACCAATCGAACGATCGCCAACCAAGGCCGGTCAGATCCTTAACAATCGGTACAACCAAGACAAACACTGCGGTCGCATCAGCTCCACAAAGGAGCGCCAAATGCGGCTAAGTCCCACGAACAAGCGTTCGGAATTTACAACCGCACCAAGAAAGCGGTCGAATCGCATCAGCATCAGCATGCCGCTCAAGGGTTTCTCAAAACAAAGATGAGCAACAAATGCATCTTCTCTGGAAAAACTGAACCGCTAACAAATAATCGAACGAGGTCTCACTGATCGTGTGAGACCCGATGTTTATTAGGCTCATAATACTTAGTCATCCAATTGACCTAGTATTATCAACCAAATAAACCGGTCTCGAGAAATGTATACTCCCGAATGCAAGATACATACCTCACAACAAAAGAGTATATCAATTCCATACAACACATAGTACATAAGCAACAAACCGAAGTTAATATTAAAATGGAATAGCTATTACAAAAGAGAGGCCCTTAGGCCAAATAGCAACAAATAAAAAGATAACAGCGGAAGCAAAAGTGCCATAAAGATGGCTATAACACAAAGCCAATCAGTGTGCCTTAACCCCTAGGCATCTGACCGGACCGCCAAGCTAGTCGTCGAAGAAAGCGCAACACGTTGGCACGAAGTAAGGCTCTTGGAGCTCACCTCCGCCCTCTCTGCAACAAATTTGTTAAGCAAAGCAAATGAGTACAATAACTTGTTTATTGTACTCGCAAGACTGACGTGTAAGATAACAGAACTATAATTTAGCTACATGCAAGCTTTAATTAAGTGGATGGAGCTTTGGACTTACATTTTAGCACAAAGCAAGTTTCATTTGCAATAACATAATAGATTGAAGGCAATTTGATAAAGCATTTTTAATTGTTGAAATACAACGCGATAATAACATAATAACAACAACAAGAACAAACACGAAGTGACTAACCCTTAGTCACCACAACAATAGCATGAACTCCCCGTTCATACCAACCCATCAAGTTTTAATTAAAAGGTTGAGACTAGTCTTGAACGACCTTACCAAGCATGTCCATAACCTAGGACGAGGCTATTCGAATAGTTTTATCCTGCGAGGGTGTACCAATGTACCCACACGCCGGATCGCCTTTCCTTTAGGCACACGACCTTTGGTGTGCAAACGCACGCTAAGTCCTACGAGATATTTCCAATGGGCGATGCTAATTACGAGCCGCAACCCACGGGGACAAGACACATTAGACACCTAACCGGCCCGCCAATGCTCCCTCCCAACACCACACACACAGATTTTATTAAAACATACCCACCAACCAGCTCATAATTAACACCTCCCAAAGTACTTAGTCAAGAGAGGTCCCATATCCCCTCGTGTGGTTAGCACGCAAAGCGCGGCTTAGTGACCCAAGTACTCGGTCCTTAGGGACAGGCATACCACCACATTCCAAGAACCGCACCATCCATCCAATATGCCCAAGTCTAAATCGACATTTTATTTTCAGTTTTTGATTTTACAAATTAATCAAAGCACAAGTGCTGGACATATAGGAGGAATAATTATACTTGTGTGATCAAGACCATCGACTATGTCGATGATCGCCCATTACTACCGATAGCTAAGCATGTCTAAGCAGTTTTAAACGCAACTACTAAGTGATAAGAGCTCATCCAACGAGCTCAAACCACAGCGAATAACCTAGGCTCATTGGTAGTAGAGGATAACAATTCCTACAGATTATGCAACTATAGGAAAGCTAGCGATATTTAACACAAAGTAGCATGCATACATAGAAGTAAAACAAAGTAGTAAGCTTTAAAGTAATGGGACATGATGGGAGATGGTCAAACTGCTTGCCTTGCTGCTGGTCACTTTGTTGCGGAGGGTCGTTTGCGGGATCACCACAAATGTCGAAACCTAACGGAAAAGCGATAAAGAACCGATAAGAACGATTTAAAGACAACAAAGACAACACAGCAAAAGAACTCCAAATACTATGAAATTTCTACAGCAGCAAGAGGGTGATTTTAGGAGATTTTGCAACAAGAACCAATGGATTTGGATTCTTAATGCAAAAGATATGAGCAAAACAATTCTGCTCAGCCCTAAAAATACCAAACTGCACTATTCACTAATTTAATTATGAGGCAACATTTTCTAGAATAGTGGTGAGGCTGAAATTTTTACTGCAAAACCAGCACCTCATGAGATGAATAACACAATTGAGTTCATCTCATTTGGAGCTATTATGCACTTTCTATAATTTTTCAAAAACAAGAACTTGAACAAAATTATAATGCACAAGTCCTCATTTTTCTAACAGTAACATGCTCAAAACTAATTTTCTTAGTGAGTTCATTAATAGAGGAAGCTAACAAAGTTGGTCTCATTCAAAAATAACCTACAGAACATTAGTTATGAATTTTACAAGCTAAGCATTAATTTGAATGTATATTTAAAAGGAGTTTTAAAATCTAGTGGCTAACTGTGCTCTGGAGCTGAACTCAACTTATAATCATTTTTAGATTAAAGTCAAGTTCAAGATAGAGCTAACACAACTTGAATGACCTCATTTGGATTTAAGAAGAAAAAGATATGAAATTTTAAAGTTTATACCTTATTCATTTTATTATTAAGACTTTCTTGGCATTACAACACTCACAAAGACATGGGAGGTCGTGAGCCACAGATCACAGATCTAACGGCTCGAGACCTCCCAAGAGAACAACACACACGCACATGGGAGGTCCAGAGGTCTGGACCTCCTAACCACGCACATGCGCGAGGTGAGGGGGAGGTCGTGGCCGAGATAGGAGATCCAACGGACCCACAAGGAAGGAGGTCCGGAGCGGACCAGATCTAAAGGGAGGTCCTCAACGGGAGATGACCTCGAGGAGGTCCCAGAGGAGGTCCTCAGCGTCCTGCACCTCCAGGAGGTCAGGACGGCTAAGATTGCGCCAAGGAGGTCTTGGGCGCTCGAGATCTCCTCGGAGGAGGTCCGACATCGCAGCTCGCGACGCACATGTTTGGACAGGGCATACGCGCGCGGGACCACGAGGAGGTCCGCGAGGGTTTAATGCGCGCAAAGGGGCGGGGTTAATGGCGGTTAAGACGCCAATGATTGCGATGATTGGGCATTTAAAGCGGCGGTTATGTCCTAAAACGACAATGACACGCTTCGGGACATCCGACAAAATCCCGGCGTGAAGAAGTGATCTCGCCGGCGATGTAGAGCTCATGGCGAGATCAATGGTACCGCGGTTCGCAATAACCATGCGCACCGCGGACCTCCTCTCAACGGCAGAAGCGGCCTTGAACGCCATGAGCCGAGAGGACCAATACGCCCCGCACGGCCACAATCTGAAAATGCAAAAAGCGAGCTCAGCGACAATCAAGCTTGTGCCAAGAAAAGCTCCGTGAGATCATTCATGCGGGTGCCGGCATCTAAAGGACTAACAGGGTTTACCGGTGGTCCTAAGGTGCCGGGAGGTCGTGGAGGTGGTGGCGGGAGTTGGGGAAGACAGGGCTCCACGGCCAAAGCTCCACTTCAAGCCCGACTTTGTCCTCCTCTCAAAAGCGCCCAAACAAACTAAGTTAGGGTTAACTTCCAGAGGTTTGGGGAGCACAAAATGAGCGAGGGTGGAAGAGGAGCCTTTGGAACCCTTGAGCTACCGAGAAGCTCCAAGGACATCAACAATGGCGACCACTAGTGAGGTGAGTGAGTGTTAGTGGAGGAGGAGCTCACCACGCACAAAGTGCAAGGTGAGGTCAATTAGGTGCAAAGGAAGCCAAGGGAGGCTTCAAGGGTACTTTATAACCTGATTGAAGGTGATGAGTGGGGCTAAGCTCCATGGTGAGCTTAGCCCACTGGCCGGTCCATGAGGTGGACAAGACATGGGGGCGACAAGAGGCGAGGCTCGGGCTTGACTGAGAGGCTAAAAGCGACTGCATTAAATGCGGTCGACAAAGAGTCATGAAGTGTACCCCAAGGTCGACACATAATAAATGCCTTGCTCGAGAGCTTGCCCGCCAGAGGAAGGAGAAGAAACGGGGGGAGGACTTTATGGCCGTTGGATAAGACACAGGAGAGGTCCTAACCATCGGATCCTATTTTGAACCGTTATGTTTTAAGTGGTGGGAGGAGGTCCCACCACACGATCAAGCGAGGAGGTCGTGGCCCTCCGATCTCCTTAACGCGAAAATACGTGAGAAATGGACAGAGGTCCAAAGCGTTGGATCTCCATCCAGCAGTCGCGGACCTCGGTTGGGACTTTCGCACGCGAACATAAGAGATCGAGGGGAGGTCATGGCCTTTGGATTAAAATCCAAGGGCACCGACTGATGGGGAGGTCGACAGCGCAAGAAGCGAAGGGAGGTCTTAGTCCTCCGATTTGGATCAAGGGCTAAGACCTCAACAAGCGGGAGGACCTTGTTGTGATGTTCTTGAGAGGAGGTCGTGGCCTTTGGATGTAAATCCAACGGCCACGACCTCAAGTGAGTGCAAAGGAGGTCTCGGCAGGTTAGATTGGGAGGAGGAGGTCGTGACCATGGATTTTGATCCAATGGTCAGTGACCTCACGAGGTGGGATGTGGACTTGCTTAGTTTAACGGTGAGGGAGGTCAGGTCGCGGATCTTGAATCCAAGGCCAAGACCTCAACAAGGCGGGAGGTCTTTGGGATTTAACGCATGGGGGAGGTCATGACCATGGATCTTTGATCCGCCGGGCCTATGACTTTGATGAGGTGGGGAGGTCTCGACGCCCACGTTGACGAGGAGGTCCACGAGGTCAAGAGGACCTCGAATGGGAGGTCTGGGGCCTTGGTTGAGGGAGGTCGTGGCGGTTGGATTGGATCCAACGGCCACGACCTCATCAAGGTGGGAAAGGAGGTCGATGGGGTTGGGTTTGGACCGACCAGTTTGAGTACGGCCACCCAAGGAACAAGTCTACTGTTTTAAATTTAATTTTCTAACAGACTAAGACTTGGCAAAATTGTTTGAGATAGCAAATGAACTCCAAAATTCATAAGATTTTAACTGGAGCTAGCTGACAACATGATTAACCTTACATAAATTTTCCAGAGGTTATTATGCAATGCATTTTTCTCAGGAATTTCATTAAGGTTGTTCAATGATTCATTTTACCTCCAAAATTATCAAACTAGTTTTACAACTTGTGATATTTTTCAGAGGGTCCCACCTCAGTTTTAGGACCAAGGAAGATACTTTCCAATTGTTTGGCACAAGATTTGAGAGAATTGGAAAACGAAATTGACTTTTGGTCAACAAGAGCTTTGTGTTCTTGGTTTACACAACTCTTGGACAAGAATTACATGAGATTGTAAGGGTTTTCAAGTTGTGAGAAAAAGTTTTAATTTCTACACATATAATTATACTTGAATAACCCTGATTATACATTTGGGATGTTACAAAATCTCCCCCCCTAACAGAAATCTCGCCCCGAGATTTGGCTCACTTCAGAAAGAAGGATGGATAGTCCGCACGCAGACGATCTTCTCTTTCCCAAGTAGCCTCATCCTCGTAATGGTTTGACCCTTGAACTTTAAGGAACTTGATGGTCTTATTCCTTGTCCTTCGTTCAGACTCATCGAGCACGCCGAGCAGGTGCTCGCGATAGGTCAAATCGGGTTGGACATCGAGAGTTTCCAACGGAGCTTCCTCGGTTGGAACACGGAGGCACTTCTTGAGTGGGACACATGAAAACATCATGTACCCCTCAAGTGCACCGGCAACTCCAACTTATAGGCAACGGCTCCTTCTTCTCGATAACGCGGTAGGGACCGACATATCGAGGAGCCAACTTGCCCTTGGCGCCAAACGTTGATGGCCCTTCAAAGGAGAGACTTTGAGATAAACAAAGTCATTAGGCTCAAAACGTAACTCACGTCGACGGCGATCCGCATAGCTCTTTTGCTCGATTGAGCTGCGCGCAACGCCACGAATAATTTGGACTTGGCGCTCGGCCTCATTGATTGAGTCCGGCCAAAGAGAGGTCTCTCACCGGTCTCGACCAGTTCAACGGGTCCTACACTTTCTCCGTATAAGGCCTCAAATGGTGCCATGCCGAGACCGGCCTCGAAGTCATTGTTATAAGAAAACTTCGGCGAATGGCAAGCATTTCTCCCAATGCTTCCCATAGGAAAGGACACAAGCACGAAGCATGTCTTCCAAAACTTGGTTGACCTCTTGGTCGACCATCGGTTTGAGGTGAAATGTGCTAAAAGCAAGATGAGTGCCCATAGCCTCTTGCAAGCTATGCCAAAACGAGACGTGAAAAGGATCCACGATCCGACACGATCGTCTTGCACACGCGCAAACTCACGATGCGGGCGATGTAGAGCTCGCCAAAAGACCTACGAAGGTCGGTCTTGACGGAAGAAAATGTGCCACCTTAGTCAATCGATCGATGGCGACCCAAATGGCATCATTCTTCTTGAGGATGTGGGTAGACCGTGATGAAATCCATTCCGATCGAATCCCACTTCCACTCGAGAATTGGCAAAGGCCGGAAGCGATCAAAGAGACGCCGATCTTTCGGCCTTGACACGACGACACACGTCGCACTCGACAACGAACTTCGATTTCCCTCTTCATTCGGGTCCACCAAAATCTCGGCGGAGATCTTGATACATCTTTGTGGCCCCGGATGAATGGATAAAGGCGAATCATGGGCTTCATGGAGGATCAAATTCGCAACTCCATGTCCTTTGGAACCACAAGGCGTTGCGAACCTCACAACACCATGCTCATCCTCGTAAAAGCACTTGGTGTTCGGCCTTGACATTTGCCTTAATGTGGCTCACTCCCAAATCCGATCGCTGAGCGGACTTGATCCGATCCACCAAGGTTGGTTGCACAACCATGGCAATGAAATCCATGCTCAACTATCTCCAAGTTGAGGACATTTGGAATGCTTCGAGAAGAGAGGGCGAATGCTCCTTGAGCACTAAGGCATTACAATGCGCTTTATGACTAAGCGCATAAGGCGCGACATTAGCCTTGCCCGATGGTAGTGAATACCCATATCATAGTCCTTGATCAATTCCAACCATCTCCTTTGCACGAGGTTCAGTCGGGTTGGGTGAACAAGTACTTGAGGCTTTTGTGATCCGAATACACTTCACAACGACACCGATTAGGTAATGTCGCCAAATCTTAAGTGCATGAATCACAGCAGCCAACTCCAAATCATGAGTAGGGTAGTTGAGTTCATGAGGTCTCAATTGCCTTGATGCATAGGCCACTACCTTGCCTTCTTGCATAAGGACACAACCAAGGCCTCGACGAGAAGCATCGCAAAAGATATCGAAGCTTCGATGGATATCGGGAAGAACAAGAACGGAGCGGTGGTCAAGCGCTTTTGAGTATTTGGAAACTTTCCTCACACTCAACGGACCACACAAACTTCTTGTCCTTCTTGAGCAACTCCGTCATCGGCTTCACGATCTTGGAGAAGTTCTCGATAAAGCGACGATAATATCCCGCTAAACCGAGAAAACTCCGCACATCGGTGACCGAAATAGGTCGACTCCATGAAAGAACATCACGACCATGCTAGGATCAGCAGCTCGCCTCTGCTTTGAAAGAATATGGCCTAAGAAAGCCACTTCCTTCAACGAGAATGCACACTTGTGAACTTCACAGTCATTTGGTGCTCACGTAGCTTGCCTAACACAAGCCTCGAGATCTCGATCATGTTCCTCATCGTTCTTGGAATAGATAAGAATATCATCGATGAAGACCACGACAAACTTATCCAAATACTCCATGAATACCGAATTCATGAGATTCATGAACAAGGCAGGAGCATTGGTTAAGCCGAATGACATGACAGTATACTCATACAAGCCATAGCGAGTAGAGAATCTTTGTCTTTGGAATATCCTCGGGCGAATCTAAACGATGATATCCCACTCTCAAATCAATCTTGGAGAAAACTCGAGCTCGGTCAATTGATCGAAGAGATCGTCGATGCGGGCAATGGATACTTGTTCTTTACCATCACTTCATTAAGTGGCGGTAATCAACGCGACATGCGTAAAGTACCGATCCTTCTTCTTTACGAAGATTATTTGGACAACCCCAAGGAGATGAGCTAGGCGAATGAAACCCTTCTCTTGCAGCTCACTTAAGCGCTTCTTCAACTCCACCAACTCGTTCGGTGGCATCCGATAGAAGGCCTCTTTGAGATAGGGGCGATGCGAGCCAACTCAATGACAAACTCGAGGTCTCGAGCGGGTGGCATCCTGGAAGATCAGGGGAAAGACATCAACAAAGTCACAAACTGTTGGGACTTCGCTAATATCTAGGCGGGCTTCGCTTCAAGCGAAGAGATGAGGATCTAGCGACCGGTGAGAAGCAAACCTGCCACCGGAAGAACTAGACAGAGAGATGAGCTTCTGGCGCAATCGATTTGTCCCATGTCTTTGAGACACCAATCCATGCCAAGAATCACATCTAGACTGTTGAATGGAGAAGGATAAGGTTTGCTAAGAACCCTCGCCGATCTCGATAGGGACATCCTACACTCAATCTCGGCTCTCAACTCCGAACCAGAGAGCGAATGAGAAGGGACCGACAATGGAGAGGAAAGAAGCTCTCCAACAAGAGCAAAAGACTCGAAACAAAGGAATGAGATGCTCCTGAATCAAACAAGACGAGAGAGGGTGAGAGTTAATGAAAGTGTACCTAAGCACGACGTCGGGTGCCTCCGAGCCTCCTCTGTGGTGATGGCGTTGACGCGACCACTACCCACGCCTTGGGTAGCGGGACAATCTTCCGGTCCGAGATGCACCACCTCGACCCGCGTCCTCCATTAGGACGAGGGGTCGCTCGTCTTCTTAGGGCATTGGTTCGCATAATGCCCCTTTCGTTGCATGAGAAACATGTGACCCGGCGGCAATGGTTCGGGGGCGCTCTGCTGACTTCGCAGTGCACGGATGGGACACGACTGCGAAGGACGAGGAACAGGCGGGTGACCTCGGGGCGCCGAAGAATGAGAGTGGTACCTCGAGGCGCCTCAAACGAGGGCGGAAGAACGGGCTCGAAGTCTTATAGGTCTCCCACTTGCGCTATGGAATCCATAAGCTCCCGAGCCGCATGCTCAACGACGATGGCCTTGTCGACCAAGGTCTGAAAATCGGGAAAGTCGGCAATGGATAGCTTGTCCTTCACTCCTCGGACAAGCCGCGCTGAACTTGGCACCTTGGCCATATCGGTAGCCACATCCTCGAGGAGCATAACGAGCCGGATGGTTGAACTCGCGTACACATACTCCATGGTCGAGCACGCCCTTACTTGGCAAGAAGAAACTCCCGCTTCTTGATCTCCATCAAGCCGGCAGGATGTGAGCCCGACGGAAGGCGTCTGAAACTCCTCCCAAGAGACGGTATGGTCTACGAGCTGCATGGCGAGATAGCTCTCCCACCAGACAAAGCCGCACCCTCAAGGCGGTGCGATGCGGCAGCGCCTTCTCGTGCTCTGACGCTGCGCTATCTGGCTTACGCTCCACAAGACGGCCAATCGTCCGCATCCAAAGGGTCCTCGGACCAAGGAAAAGGTAGGGGCCGAGTGCGAAGGAACTCAGCAAGACCCCCACGAGGTGATGGGCATTCCTCGCCCAGATCCGAAGCTCCGGTAAGTGCAAGAGTGTTGCGCGATGGCGTCGAGAGAACTCTCTGTCATCCGCGCGGTTGCGCTCAATCAAGAAGGACCTCGGCCATGGTGGGAGGAGGAGGAAGCTCTCGTCCGGACCAGTGGCCAGCCTTGGCCGCCACGAAGTCGCCGGCCATCTGTTACAAGAAATTTTGGTTAGCAACTAGACCCGAAAAATTAAGCCTTAAAGAAAGCAAAAGCGATCGACTAGGGGAATGGAGATCACCCTAAACGAAAGCCAAAGCAGCGGGTAATTAAACTTTAACAAGCTTCTAAAAGACTCCAAAAACAGCCAAGAAACACCAAAAGCAAAGCTCAACTTCTCAACGCAACTAACCCGTATTGAATGAACGAATAATTGATCGAGAAGATTAAAATTCAGATTGTAAAGTGAGAGCTAATGCTGCTAAAGAGCAAGGTTAAGGCAGCGAAATAAGTGTTAGATACTTAGCTAACTAGTATCACATCTTACCCTTTTATTCCCACAAGTTTTAGTTGATTAGCCTCTCATTTTCTACCTCATTTACTAGCTTAAGCATTGCTGCCCTAAAATGCTTGCTTGCTGTCCAGAATTTTCAGATTTGAGTTTAAGCCTTCAAATACTTCTATTCTTCACCAAGAAGGTAGCCAAGACATCAATTTAGAACTCTCATATGTTACCCAAAACCCAATTAATCGATAATGACTATTTTGTAGAAGAGAAGAGAGGAAAACAACTTTCAAAACTCAAATTAGAGTGAGATGAGAAGAGAAAGCTAAGGTAGATGAGGAATAAAATCTGAGAATTTTCTTAAGCTTTCAAATCTCGTTTATACTTTGAAAATAGGTTTTCCAAAATATCTTAAAGACGACCAAGCTCGTGTTACTACGGTCATAACGGCTCTGATACCAACTTTTGTGAGACCCCGATGTTTATTAGGCTCATAATACTTAGTCATCCAATTGACCCTAGTATTATCAACCAAATAAACCGGTCTCAGAAATGTATACTCCCGAATGCACGTATACATACCTCACAACAAAAGAGTATATCAATTCCATACAACACATAGTACATAAGCAACAAACCGAAGTTAATATTAAAATGGAATAGCTATTACAAAGAGAGGCCCTTAGGCCAAATAGCAACAAATAAAAAGATAACAATGAAGCAAAAGTGCCATAAAGATGGCTATAACACAAAGCCAATCGGTGTGCCTTAACCCTAGGCATCGACCGGACCGCCAAGCTAGTCGTCAAGAAAGCGCAACACGTGGCACGTAAGTAAGGCTCTTGGAGCTCACCTCCAATCCTCTGCAACAAATTTGTTAAGCAAAGCAAATGAGTACAATAACTTGTTTATTGTACTCGCAAACTGACGATGTAAGATAACGAGAACTATAATTTAGCTACATGCAAGCTTTAATTAAGTGGATGGAGCTTTGGACTTACATTTTAGCACAAAGCAAGTTTCATTTGCAATAACATAATAGATTGAAGGCAATTTGATAAAGCATTTTTAATTGTTGAAATACAACGCGATAATAACATAATAACAACAACAAGAACAAACCTGGAAGTGACTAACCCTTAGTCACCACGACAATAGCATGAACTCCCGTTCATACCAACCCATCAAGTTTTAATTAAAAGGTTGAGACTAGTCTTGAACGACCTTACCAAGCATGTCCATAACCTAGGACGAGGCTATTCGAATAGTTTTATCCCTGCAGGGGTGTACCAATGTACCCACACGTCGAGCCGCCTTTCCTTTAGGCACACGACCTTTGGTGTGCCGCACGCTAAGTCCTACGAGATATTTCCAATGGGCGATGCTAATTACGAGCGCAACCCACGGGGACAAGACACATTAGACAGACCCTAACCGGTCCCGCCAATGCTCCCTCCCAACACCACACACACAGATTTTATTAAAACATACCCACCAACCAGCTCATAATTAACACCTCCCAAAGTACTTAGTCAAGAGAGGTCCCATATCCCCTCGTGTGGTTAGCATAAAAGCGCTTGGCTTAGTGACCCAAGTACTCGGTCCTTAGGGACCGGGCATACCACCACATTCCAAGAACCGCACCATCCATCCAATATGCCCAAGTCTAAATCGACATTTTATTTTCAGTTTTGATTTTACAAATTAATCAAAGCACAAGTGCTGGACATATAGGAGGAATAATTATACTTGTGTGATCAAGACCATCGACTATGTCGATGATGGCCCAATACTACCGATAGCTAAGCATGTCTAAGCAGTTTTAAGCATAACTACTAAGTGATAAGAGCTCATCCAACGAGCTCAAACCACAGCGAATAACCTAGGCTCATTGGTAGTAGAGGATAACAATTCCTACAGATTATGCAACTATAGGAAAGCTAGCGATATTTAACACAAAGTAGCATGCATACATAGAAGTAAAACAAAGTAGTAAGCTTTAAAGTAATGGGACATGATGGGAGATGGTCAAACTGCTTGCCTTGCTGCTGGTCACTTTGTTGCGGAGGGTCGTTTGCGGGATCACCACAAATGTCGAAACCTAACGGAAAAGCGATAAAGAACCGATAAGAACGATTTAAAGACAACAAAGACAACACAGCAAAAGAACTCCAAATACTATGAAATTTCTACAGCAGCAAGAGGGTGATTTTTAGGAGATTTTGCAACAAGAACCAATGGATTTGGATTCTTAATGCAAAAGATATGAGCAAAACAATTCTGCTCAGCCCTAAAAATACCAAACTGCACTATTCACTAATTTAATTATGAGGCAACATTTTCTAGAATAGTGGTGAGGCTGAAATTTTTACTGCAAAACCAGCACCTCATGAGATGAATAACACAATTGAGTTCATCTCATTTGGAGCTATTATGCACTTTCTATAATTTTTCAAAAACAAGAACTTGAACAAAATTATAATGCACAAGTCCTCATTTTTCTAACAGTAACATGCTCAAAACTAATTTTCTTAGTGAGTTCATTAATAGAGGAAGCTAACAAAGTTGGTCTCATTCAAAAATAACCTACAGAACATTAGTTATGAATTTTACAAGCTAAGCATTAATTTGAATGTATATTTAAAAGGAGTTTTAAAATCTAGTGGCTAACTGTGCTCTGGAGCTGAACTCAACTTATAATCATTTTAGATTAAAGTCAAGTTCAAGATAGAGCTAACACAACTTGAATGACCTCATTTGGATTTAAGAAGAAAAAGATATGAAATTTTAAAGTTTATACCTTATACATTTTATTATTAAGACTTTACTAGCATTACAACACTCACAAAGACATGGGAGGTCGTGAGCCACAGATCACAGATCTAACGGCTCAGACCTCCCAAGAGAACAACACACGCACATGGGAGGTCCAGAGGTCTGGACCTCCTAACCACGCATCATGGCGAGGTGAGGGAGGTCGTGGCCGTAGATGGGAGATCCAGCGGACCACAACAGGGAAGGAGGTCGGAGCGGACCAGATCTAAAGGGAGGTCCTCAGCGGGAGATGACCTCGAGGAGGTCCCAGAGGAGGTCCTCAGCGTCCTGAACCTCGAGGGAGGTGCGGGCCGGCTAAGATTGCGCCAAGGAGGTCTTGGGCGCTCGGATCTCCTCGGAGGAGGTCGGACATCCGAGCTTCAGCGCCGCACATGTTTGGACAGGGCATTAATGCGCAGGACCACGAGGAGGTCCGCGAGGGTTTTCTTGCGCAAAGGGGCAGGGTTAATGGCGGTTAAGGCGCCAATGATTGCGATGATTGGGCATTTAAAAGCGGCGGTTATGTCCTAAAAGCGACAATGACACGCTCGGGACATCCGAGCAAAATCCCGGCGTGAAGAAGTGATCCTCGCCGGCGATGTAGAGCTCGCCGCGAGATCAATAATACCGTTGGGTTCGCAATAACCATGCGCGCAACGGACCTCTCAACGGCAAGAAGCGGCCTTGAACGCCGGCAGAGCCGGAGAGGACCAATACGTCCCCTGCGGCCTGTCTGAAAATGCAAAAACGAGCTCCATGCGACAATCAAGCTTGTGCCAAGAAAAGCTCCGTGAGATCATTCATGCGGTGCCCGGCATCTAAAGGACTAACAGGGTTTACTGGTGGTCCTAAGGTCTTTGGGAGGTCGTGGAGGTGGTGGCCGGAGTTGGGGAAGGCAGGGGCTCCACGGCCAAAGCTCCGACTTCAAGCCGACTTTGTCCTCCTCTCAAAAGCGCCCAAACAAACTAAGTTAGGGTTAACTTCAGAGGTTTGGGGAGCACAAAATGAGCGAGGGTGGAAGAGGAGCCTTTGGAACCCTTGAGCTACCGAAGCTCCAAGGACATCAACAATGGCGGCCACTAGTGAGGTGAGTGAGTGTTAGTGGAGGAGGAGCTCGACCACGCACAAAGTGCAAGGTGAGGTCAATTGTGTGCAAAGGAAGCCAAGGGAGGCTTCAAGGGTACTTTATAACCTGATTGAAGGTGATGAGTGGGGCTAAGCTCCATGGTGAGCTTAGCCCACGAGGCCTGGTCCATGAGGTGGACAAGACATGGGGTCGACAGGAGGCAGGCTCGGGCTTGACTGAGAGGCTAAAAGTCGACTGCATTAAATGCGGTCAAGACAAAGAGTGTTGAAGTGTACCCCAAGGTCGACACGCATAATAAATGCCTTTGCTTTCGAGCTTGCCAGCGCCCGGAGGAAGGAGAAGAACGGGGAGGACTTTATGGCCGTTGGATAAGACACAGGAGAGGTCCTAACCATCGGATCCTATTTTGAACCGTTATGTTTTAAGTGGTGGGAGGAGGTCCCAGCCACACGATCAAGGGCGAGGAGGTCGTGGCCTCCGATCTCCTTGCGTGAAAACGCACGTGAGAAATGGACAGGAGGTCCAAAGCGTTGGATCTCCATCCAGCAGTCAAGCGGACCTCGGTTGGGACTTAACGCACGCGAACATAAGAGGCGAGGGGAGGTCATGGCCTTTGGATTAAAATCCAAGGGCCTTGACACGATGGGGGAGGTCGATCTGGCAGAAGCGAAGGAGGTCTTAGTCCTCGATTTGGATCAAGGGCTAAGACCTCAACAAGGCGGGAGGACCTTGTTGTGATGTTCTTGAGAGGAGGTCGTGGCCTTTGGATGTAAATCCAGCGACTCGACCTCAAGTGAGTGCAAAGGAGGTCGGCAGTTAGATTGGGAGGAGGAGGTCGTGACCATGGATTTTGATCCAATGGCTGTGACCTCACGTAGGTGGGATGTGGACTTGCTTAGTTTAACGGTGAGGGAGGTCGAGGACGCGGATCTTGAATCCAAGGGCCAAGACCTCAACAAGGCGGGAGGTCTTTGGGATTTAACGCATATGGGAGGTCATGGACCGTGGATCTTTGATCCAGCCGGGTCGTGACTGATGAGGTGGGAGGAGTCGACGCCCACGTTGACCCGAGGAGGTCCACGAGGTCAAGAGGACCTCGAATGGGAGGTCTGGGGGCCTTGGTTGAGGGGAGGTCGTGGCGGTTGGATTGGATCCAACGGCCACGACCTCATCAAATGGGAAAGGAGGTCGGATGGGGTTGGGTGGACCAGTTTGAGTACTGGCTCGGCCCAAGGAACAAAGTCTGCTTTTAAATTTAATTTTCTAACGACTAAGACTTGGCAAAATTGTTTGAGATAGCAAATGAACTCCAAAATTCATAAGATTTTAACTGGAGCTAGCTGACAACATGATTAACCTTACATAAATTTTCCAGAGGTTATTATGCAATGCATTTTTCTCAGGAATTTCATTAAGGTTGTTCAATGATTCATTTTACCTCCAAAAATTATCAAACTAGTTTTACAACTTGTGATATTTTTCAGAGGGGTCCCACCTCAGTTTTAGGACCAAGGAAGATACTTTCCAATTGTTTGGCACAAGATTTGAGAGAATTGGAAAGCGAAATTGACTTTTGGTCAACAAGAGCTTTGTGTTCTTGGTTTACACAACTCTTGGACAAGAATTACATGAGATTGTAAGGGTTTTCAAGTTGTGAGAAAAAGTTTTAATTTCTACACATATAATTATACTTGAATAACCCCGATTATACATTTGGGATGTTACAAGTCGTGCCGCTCGATTACCTTGGTACTACCGCTCCACACCCTGAGCAACACATGCTCAAGCGGTGCGGTCGTACCCACAGACAATCGCTTGATATGACCGCATCCGGTCGTCTCACATTACACGTCGGTTCATCCGATTTTCTGAGAAAACAGAGTTGCATTCGCTTCAACTCAAATTGCAAAACACATTTGCTAATTTGATCTTAATGCACACAAGGGCTTAAGTGAGATTCTCAACAAGTTGCAAAACATATTTGCACACTTTTAGAATCACACCACAAGGAATAAGGTACATGGACTTACACCATTTGCAAAACGCATTCGCAAACTTAAGTCACATGCTACAAAGATTATCCATGAGCCACAACTATTTGCAAAACACATTCGCAAATCTTGGCAACATGTTAAGGTGAGCTAGAGCAAACACAATGAGCTATCAACACATGACTAACTCAAGCTACTAGTCAAAGACCCCTCTTAATAGTACGGCAAACCTATACTAGCAATCCGGTCATCCAACCAAACACCAAGACCGGTAAAAGACTAGGAACAAATCCTTAGCCCTAGCTAGTCATACCTTTGCCTTGCTCAAACACTTGAAGCTTGATGACGTACATCCTTGCTTCAAGTCCGGGTCATTGACTTGATATGCATCAACTCATGATGCATCCTTCACTTGACCTTCATCAACACATGATGAAGCTTCACTTCGGGATCTTGACATGATGCTCATCAACACATGATGACATCCTCCATCCCGAGTCTTGACATGCATCACCACATGATGCACTCTTCACTTGACATCCATCAACTCATGATGGGTCTTCACTTGACTTGATGACTATCAACACATGATATCATCCCAAGTTGTCAACCATATGGAACATAACCTATTCATCCAACTCATGGAAAATGTTAGTTCCACAATATGATTATCATTAATTACCACAACATACCATTAACTCATAATGGCGGGACAAGATACCACAATCTTTCCCTCATTGGTAATTGATGATAACCACTTCAATAACAAATAATTGAATAGAGTTTGGTATGAGTATATAAGCACTACATAAGTTATATATACTCATCATGAGTGTATATCTGAACTACACAAGTCGTATTAACTCAAGAATACATGAGCATATATAAACTACATAAGTCTCATATACTCATATGAATATATTAACTACACAAGTTAAACATATTCAAAGATATGTGAGTACACATGAACTACACAAGTTATGTTCTACTCACATATAAGTATATATAGACTACACAAGTCTTATACACTCTTATGAATATATTAACTACATAAGTTAAACATATTCAAGAATATGTGAGCACACATAAACTACACAAGTTATGTTATACTCACATATAAGTGTATATAGACTACACAAGTCTTATACACTCTTATGAATAGATTAACTACATAAGTTAAACATATTCAAGAATATGTGAGCACACATAAACTACACAAGTTATGTTATACTCACATATAAGTGTATATAGACTACACAAGTCTTATACACTCTTGAATATACTAACTACATAAGTTATATATATTCAAGAATATGAGTATATATAAACTACACAAGTTATATATACTCACATGAATATATTAACTACACAAGTTAAATATATTCAAGGATATGAGTATATCTGAACTACACAAGTTATATATATACTCATATGAATATATTAACTACACAAGTTAAATACATTCAAGAATATATGAACTACACAAGTCTCATATACTCATATGAATAAATTAACTATGCAAGTTAAATATATTCAAAGGACATGTTTCAAAGTAAAGATCCCAATTATATATGGACAAGGAACTATGGATCAATACTAATGAAACCACAAAACATATATTGAGCTCCCCTAAATGTGTGCATACACAAATGTGTAATGGAAACATATGCACATATTCAAGTTAGACTTTTGGTGGAGTTCAACATATATTTTGGATCCGAGGAATGCAACAAGATATATAAATACAAAGTAGAATGCATACCTCTTTTGATCTTTATATCCAAACGAGACTAAACATGATATAACAAATAGAAATGTTAGTCTCACAAATAGATTCATCATTATGAATGCATACTGTTTGGATTTTCCTTTGTTTATCCAATGAATTGGATTTGTCATTAATCACATGCATGCCTTCATGATTATTACCTTTATATCCAAATAAGACTACACAATATGTATATCAATGAAAGTGTTAGTCTCACAATTAGATTTGTCATTAATCACATGTATGCTTTCATGGTTTTCACCTTTATATCCAAATAAGACTACATAATATTGATATCAATGAAAGTGTTAGTCTCACAATTAGATTTGCCATTAATCACCAAAACCTCATTAACACATAATGGTAGATCTAGATTCTTCACCACCTTGTTGTCCCACAGGTGCACGTGGTTGAAACACGGCCTACGGAGGGCGAGGTACAAACATCGGCAGCCTCGGTGGCGGTGGAGCTTGAGGATGGGGCATTGGAGCTTGCCCGAAACGAGAACGGGGAAGGCTGCCCCCTGCTGATCTCTGTGCCTTCCACTTGCACTTGCGGGATTCGCCAAGCGTTCTCCTCTTGTACTCAGCGACAATGGCCTTGTCAACCAATGTCTGAAAGTTGGGGAAGTCAACGATAGATAACTTGTCCTGCAGCTCCTCGGACAAGCCATCCATGAACTTTTCCTGCTTGGTGGCATCGGTGGGCACATCTTCTAGAGCATACCGAGCCAAATAGTTGAACTCATGTAAATACTCCGTCACTAATTTGCGCCCTTGCTTGAGTGCCAGAAACTCCTCCCAGTTGACGGCTCGGCTGCGGGTTGCATGGCAAGAAAGTTCTTCCACCAAGAAAGCGCTACCCCCTCCAGTTGATGAGAGGCGAAGAGCGCCTTCTCATGATCCTGACATTGGCGATGCTGACCTTCCACTCGACCAGACGCAGCTAGTTGTTTGTGTCAAGTGGGTCTTTAGATCGTGAGAAAGTTGGTGGCTGAGTGCGAAGGAACTCCGAGAGTCCTCCCTGCGGTTGATGTCCACCTCCTCCTAATCCAGAGGAGCCTGATAGAGCAGAAGTGTTCCGAGCAATAGCCTCGAGGGTCTGTGTCTGATCCATTCGGTTTCGCTCGATCTGAGCGAGAACCTCAGCCATGGTGGGTGGAGGTAGAAGCTCCTCATCATGGCCAGCTTGCTGACCTTGCCCACTGTGGGTTTGTCCAGCCATCATATTCTGACATATAGGGTTAGCAACATCACCCAAATAGTAGATGCGAAAGGCAATAGTTGAGAAAACAATCTACTAAAGAATAATGTGATATTACCCTACCATATGCGCATACAATTATTTAACAAGAATTAAACTTGAACATAAGTATAAAGACATAAAGCCAACACAAAAACCAATTTTTATCGCATTAGCATGGTAATGTAGATCTAGCTAGGGGTACCTTTAACACTAGACTTCTATACTAACACCTTCATTGAACTCCCTAATCTGAGATGAAACATATACTCTAGCTTTCGAAAAGAGACGAGGGAGGGAAACATCTTTTCATAAATCAGAACTAGGTAAGATTAAGAAGCTAAGATAGGTAAGGAGTAAAACCTGAGAACTTAAGTTTTCATGAAAGATTTGATATTTTGAAACTAGTTTATCAAATATTCTAATGACGACCAAGCTAAGGGTTTCTACGGTCAGTATGGCACTAATACCAATTTTTGTGAGAGCCACCAAGCGATTTAATTTGTAATGCTTAACCTTTCCGTTGGTCCTAGCATCACAAATCAAATTTCCCCGCTCTCGGTGTATTATGTACTTCCCAAAACAACAATACACATACACCTTACAAAAATAAGCATCAACTCCATACACAAGTTATTACATTACCCAAACCTTCATAATTTACACATATCATACAACTAAGACTTCAAACAAAAGGCCAATAGGCCAACATAACACCAAAGATTTAGTTTGCAGTAGAAAACATAGGCCATAAGATGGTAGTAAGCAAAAGCCAACCGACTGCCATTACCCACAAGGCAACCGACCAGAAACGCCGAGCTAGTCGTCGAGAGTGAAGTCAACCTCACAAACGTTAACCCCTTGGGGGGTCAACCTCCTCTGCAGCAAATACACAATGCAGTTGAGTACAAAATTGTACTCGCAAGACTTACGATTAACAAACCTATACATGCAAGTTTGATTCAATGGAGATGGCTATAGAGTTCATTTTCAGCATAAAGCAACATTTCATTTGCAATAGTGTAATAGATTGAAAGACAATTTATCAAAACAGTTTTTAATTGATCAAATAACAGTGAGACATCAATTATAAACATAATTAACATCCTAGAGGTGACTTCCCAACAGCCACCACAACAATAGCACGAATTACCCATTTGTGCCACCCGATCTCAAGTTTTATCGAAAAGTTATAGTCTAACTCTTGAAAGACCTCCCCAAGTGTGTCCACAACCAAGGACGTGGTTATTCGATTAGTTTAAACCCTACAGGGGTGTACAACTTCACCCACATGTCAGACCACCTTTTTGCCAAGCTATAGAGCACACTTTCTTAGATATGTCGGCAATGCTAAGTCCTACGAGACGTTTCCAATATTATATATTAACTACGAGCCGCCCGTATGGATAGAAACCCATATGTTGTGTAGAGTCATTGTAAAGCCTCAGTCAACTACCCCATGGGGTAAAACCACGGACAGCTACAATGCCCCTCGATGTGGAGAACCTAGCCAGGAACCCACCCCTGCACTCCCAACAACAATAACACATTCCTTTTTATACACAACACACAACCACCACCTACGACTCGGAGCTAACACACGCCAAGGTACTAAGTCAAGAGGGGAGCCATATGACCCTGATGTGGATGTACGCAGAATGCTTGGTTCAGTGGGACAAAATATTCGGTCCTTGTTGACTCAGGCATACAACCACACACCCGGTAATCACACCATCATCCATATGCCCAAGCCTAAATCTTTTTGTTTTCAGTTTTAGTTTTTCCAAATATAATACATACATGAGTACCCTGACTCAAGTATTTAAAGTGTCAATAAAATGACCATCGCCGAAACGATGATCCCCATACTACCGTTCTAAGCATGGCTAAACGACAACAACTCGCATACTATATATAAAGTGACTAGAGCCCATCCATCGAGCTCTAAATCACAGCGGATATAAACCTAGGCTCAGTGGTAAAGGATGAAAGTTTACCTACAGTTCATGTATCTAATCAGGTTAACTATCGCGACTGAGATATTACTCATCAACATAGCATGCATACATACAGTTGAAATTAAAATATTAGCATGCAAACATAATAGGATCAACATGCATCAAAGGAGGAACTGCTTGCCTTGCTGAAGACAGTCTTCTTGCTGCTGAGGATCACTCTAGTATGTACCTGATTCGTCGAAATCTATCTATCAAGCAAAAGAACGAATAACACCGAAAATAACCAAAATTCAATTTCATCTAACAAGCATACACAGCAGGTAGAGTATGATTTCTAAATAATTTAGGTGAAAGTTTTAATCCAAAAGGAGTTTATTTGGATTTTCTAAGAGTTTAACAAGTTAAAGGCGTAATTGTACAAATAAATTAATTACCAAAATTTTATGTAACAGAAACATAAATCAAACTTATACCAAGTTAAATTACAGTAAAAATGAAAATTTAAAAATTAAGTTCACTTAATTTGGAGGTAAGATGAATTACTTATGAATTTTTGAAGTTTAAATAATTTTCTAGTGTAAAAACGATTCTTTTTAAACATTAACTCAACTCTAATATTTTTTGGAATAGAAACATACTTAAAATATATTCCATTTAAAAGTACAATAAAAATTAAAACCAACAAAATTGGTTTCATTCATTTTGAAGCTTATTTGAATTACTTATGAATTTTCTAAGTTAATTGAATTTTTAGTGTAATTTTAATTCGTTTTGGAATTTCTAAATGAATTAACTACTTTTTCTACGCGCGCTCAGCTAGCCCACAATCACTGACCAGTGGGACCCGAGGCGAGGGCTTTGACTGGGTCAACTTTGGCCCAGCCTCGGCCGAAGTGACGTCGAATGCGTATTCGAAGAATACTTCTTCTGTTTACAAAAACGTGAATTCGATTTAAGCCTAAAAGAAATACGCTTCCCTTAGGAGAAAACGTACTTCACAATTTACATCTCCACTTAACTTGCCGTAAGGGCCCACATATCAATGACTCTAAGATTTAAATGGTTTCAATTAGATTTCTAATCGCGTATATCCCGACGGGGTCCACACGTCAAGCAAATACTTAGGAGATTAATTAAGCACTAATGACTTCCTATTACCTAATACGCCGGCGGCTCATCAGAGTTCCCAAATGTGAGTGCGGCGGCGAGGTAAGGGATCTGGCGAAGGAAGGGTGCTCCAGGCTCAGGGATGACACCACCAGGTGCGCAGCAGCCTCGTGAAGTCGTTGGTGGCGACATGAAGTCCTGAGGATGCCGGTGGCGAGCTCGCAGCGGCTGGAGGCAGAGGCGAACGACCGGCTCAAACGGAGGAGGTGCTACGGCAGTCGGGGGAGCCCGAGGAAGTGTGCATCGAGATCGCCTTGACACCCATAGTGCAGCGCACACGATCTCGACGCCGGAGGATGACGGCGGCGCCCGGAATAGACTCGGCGGCGGTTCACCGTGCTTGGAGAAGAAAGGTCCAATCTCCCTCAGGATGGCACCAAAACCAAATTAAAGTCACCACTAAGCTTAGTAGAGCAACGCAAATCTAATGGACCAAACGCCGAGGGGAAAAACTCACCGAAATGCCTTAAGGGCTACGGGGCCATGGCCACTGGAGACGGGGATGAAGAGGACGCTCTCGATGATTCCGTGGTCGACAAGGTCTCGGACTAGCCAAAATGGAGGCGGCGCACAGAGAGAAACGCGACGATGAGGTCACGGGTGCGAGGGTGGCACCGTGGTGAGCTCTAGCTCGTCGGTTTCTTCCTCGGCCGAACCACAAAAATGGTCGAAGAGAGCGAGAAGGAGCAAGAGAGGGAGAATGGACATGCTTAGGGGTAGATGAAGTTCAGGCAATGCCCCGAAGTCGGTCGGAAGAGCATGAGGTGGCGAGGTGAGGACACCGTGGCGCTCATGCACGGAGCCAACACCGCTCGGCTTAAGTGGCGAGGAAGACGACGATGCTAACAGATGTGACCTGCTCGTCAGCGAGTGCGAGAGAAGTGGTGTGGTGGAGTGGTTCGAGTCAGACTCGGGTCCGGTCAAGCGACGCGGTCAAGCTTAGACAAGTAGGGTGGTCCGGTCGATTTGAGTTAGGGTTTGAAGTTTGGTTTCTAATTTTGACCAAAATACTACAACTTTGACCGAGCGGTTAAAAATAGCAAATACATTTTGAAAATTTTGTGAGTATTGTGAGGTTCAATTAGAACTTATGAAAAAATATTTTGGGCACTATTAATTCTTCATTTAGCTAAATTAATTTCTTTTTTAAATCTGCACCAATGACTTGTTTAGAATTTTAGTGAGGTCAAATTTACATCTAAAAATTTAGAAAAAATTATATTAATCCATGATAAATAATATAATATTTGAATAAAATATTTCTAGAGAATTTTGTATAAACATTTTTCTGAAATCAAGTAGAAACTTGAATTCAGGTCAAAAGTTTGAAATTTCAAAGCAAACTTTAGAAAACCAAGTTCGAACTCATGAGATTCATCAAAAGTTTTAAAATATCATACTTTTATACATTTGAAACACAAACCTAAGCTTGGGTTGTTACACTTCCGGCGGATGGTTCAATCCAAAGGAAGTGAAACCGTAGCGGACATGACTACTTTGGGATGACGTGTTGTAAAGGCCTTGTGATAATCACTTAGTCGTACTCCAACGGAAGTGTGTTAGACGAACATTACAAGTTGATTATCTCTTGTGGGTAAAGTTGTACAACCTTTGTAGAGTGTAAAACTATTTGAATAGCCGCCTCCACGATCATGGACATACTGAGCAAAGCCACACAAAGTTAGACTTTGGTTTTGATTTCAAAATAATTTTGACACCAAAGATCTTGGATAGTTTATCAAATTGGAAAATTGGATGGTTAGCCATATGATAGGAGGATATCCTTCACCAGAATTGTATGTAGGTTATCCTACTATAAAACTTGACAATTTCAAATCAAAATTGATTTTAGTTACAGAATAACTGCTTTGGAATTTAGTACAGATATTTAAAAGGAAAACATTACTTTATGCAAATTCAACCCCAGAAGCTTTCCTTTGATAAATCCTTGCATGCATTATAATGCAACTTGTGGAGAATATTTTTGTACTCACCCTTGCTTAATAAAATATTGTCTAGAGAAGGACTTCGCTACCGGTGTAGATCTCGACGACTGGGCCGCTACCCCAGTCGATTGCTTGTGGCAGATTAGCTGGGCTCTACTACTTCTTCTTCGTTTTCCGTTGTGTTCTTTATTGTTGGCTTGTAAGCCTTTCATGTAATAACCTCTGATATTTATTAATAAAATTGTGCGAGATGTGGTTGTTACCAAATTTGTTTACTGTGTACACTAGCTACTGTTCCAGGGACTAGTGTAGAATACACAGAGGATTTGGGGTGTTACTCCTGGGTCCGAAAAGTAATCACATGACTGGCGACAAGAAGATGTTCGTCGAGCTGGATGAGACGATATCAGGAACTATCAAATTCGATGACGATTCAGTTGTGGAGATTTGTGGACGAGGTACTGTGCTATTCAAATGCAAGACCTAGGAACACAAAGCATCGTAATGAAGGCATATTCAAAGCATTTTGGATTTTGAATCGGTGATTAATGGTAACAAGTGATTCATCATTGCAAAAGCCTTCCAAGATCATTCAGATTTGTTAACCTCCCCCAAAATCAAATATATATTATCCTATGTTTGTCCCGTTGATTGAAAGAGATAGTTGAACTCATTTCAAATTTTGGAAAGAAATATTCCATGCATTAGAAGTCTTTATTTTCTTCATAATTCTATGACATGTCTGGCTAATTTGCATATCTAGTTTCTTCCTATTTGTTTACAAGTTGGATAAAATCAAAATATGCATGTCGTATGTTTATTTGGAGTTGAAATATATAATATTATTATACAACTAAATCATCTCTCGGTATAAAGAGAGGAACCAACGCACCAATTTCACCGCTAGGAAGAGAAATGTGCAGCTTATGTCCATGCAGTCAAATGTCACTAGTGTTCTTCCTCATGAAACAGAACAACAAGAAGGTGAAAAAAATATACCATGGGCTACTTCTTTTCTTATTATCATCGGTCATCGTTAAACGGCCAATTTAGGCATTATCACAGTAAAATGAAATGGTAGCTAGTCTTACTTGCATCATTTCCTCAAGAAATGCATGCATGCATGTAGGATCATATTTAGGCGATTATATGATCCGTGAATTGGATGCACTCACAAAAACTCTTGTGTGTTTATTTCTTGGCTGCTATGAACAATCCATAGGTTGGTAGGGTGATTTCAACCAAAACACATATAACATTTTTCATAGAAAAAAGCCTACGCCATGTATTGCCTTGTGCATCAGAAAGTAGACTTGATGAGCTTTCCAAGTGGTATATGACATGTCTACCAAAAGTATTAGTGCTAACACAAAATTCATTCCCAAAGCTGACAAAAGGTAAAAATGCATATGGCACTTCGGTACATAATACCGAAGAACGACCTTTGTACGGACAAGAAAAGTTGACTAATCAGCCATCCTGCATGGATGCCACCTGTCCTATAGTACTCATCTCTACATTCACTGCCTCTAGGACCCCACCCTCAACCAATCATGGTGGATGCATATATGAGAGCCCCTCCTTGTGCTATGATGCCACCATTGATAAGGGCGGTAGGCGCTGCTCCCGTGGCTGCTGCATTGTCTCATCATGGAGTAGTGCGACCAGATCATCATATGTTTGCATGCTAGGCTTGGTCGGCTGTCGCAGTTGCTGGCACTGCCACCATCGCCCTGCGAAGACCCAAAAATGACGGCGCCACCCTCGCGGTCACTACCGCTCTTCACCTCAACCACTAGGACCATCTGGTGCTCGCCTACCTTATCAACGGTTTCCACCAGGGGTGCCCCGACCGCCGTGGTCGAGCAGCAAGCCCACGGGCTCCGCCGCCGTCGATGTCCCTCAAGATCCCGGTGCTCTAGGTTGTCGTCCTCTCCTGGGCAGGCCTAGAAGTTGGGTCGTGCCGTGTCGGCATGGCACGGGAACGATGGCCTGGAGCCAACAACTGTGACACATTGTTTGTATACGGAAAGCACTAGAAAAAATCCTTCCGCCAAACACTCTAGAAGCATTAAAAATACATGGTTATATGGCATGAAAAAGTTCAATTCAATTATGTTTGATCTCATTATATATGAATATATTATTACAATATCAATATTTCTTAAACCTAATCGTCGTATATGTATGTTTCATCAAGCCCTAATGGCCCTGCGCCTATGCTTGCTTTGGCGTGTTACCTCTCTGTGTCAACAGACTCAACACTCGTATGCAATCACAATTTTACCATTCAGCGGAATTATAACACCCTCAGCAATTGCAAGGCAGCATATATTTTGAGTTTGGGACAACTCAATATATATTTTCAGAGAAGAATATTGCCAGTTTGTCATACATGTCATTCATACCAATAAGAGGATTTCTGAAAGTTGATATGAATTATATCAAGGCCTAGGGAAAGGGAATGCAGTTGCACCTTAGGCATGGCAATATTAGCCATACCATGCATGGAGTCTTCCCAATGAAATCTGACTACTAATCGAGGAAAAGCTAGCTTTGTGCAAGAATGATTCAGCATATTATCACATGCACGCAGTTTGCCGAAAACATACTAGAGAAGCTGATGGCACATGCATGAATCATCTATTGAGCTGAACCGCCAATTCTAACTCTCCTAACAATCCATATATAGGTACAAACTAGGGAGGGTAAGGTATTTTCTGATCTAATTAATTTCAGATGTGTAATTGTGTTAGTTAACCTTGATTGATCAGAAACGGAAGACCAATCAGCTGAATATCTATTTGATCATTAACCCATTGTGTATCACTAATAACATATCTCAATCTATACCCCATTAAACATAATTGAGAAAAAATGTATAAGCCCTTTTAGAATAATCATTTTTGCAACTTTTCTTCCTTGGGCGACAAGAATTTTTTATTACAATTGTGACAATGATCAAAACACTTACACTGCACTTCTTCTTTCTTTTGGTTCTAGCTCTATGGAGTTCTGGATTCTGCAGCATCATCTCCTACGTACAACCTACAAAGGACTGTAGCGCTTCATAGGACCAGGTAAACTGATCTTAAAATCAATTTGGTGCTTATTGTTCGGTTTTTTTTCCTTCTTTTTCAAAGGGATGGATCTAGTATGTTGTGTGGTTTTGTTTGCAGTAAATAGCCACCTCAATTCTCAAGCATATAGCCAGCGGACTTGTTAAAGCCCTATTAGTATTGCCAGCTCGTACAGTCATGTGGGAAAAACCTTGAATGTGGTGCATAAATGGTCACACATCGATGTGCAAATTTTATTATAACAGCTCACAAAGAGTTGCAGATCACAAGAGATTAGTAATTATTTTGTGTGACATATTCTAGGTGTCACTTTGTACCAAAAGGAGAGAAAATAGGTTGAACATTCACACAGGATAATTCTTTTATTATTGTTATCATCCCTCGTTATCAGTGTTTAATACCCAAATCCCATGAGGCTGTCAATAACCAGCTCTTCAAAGGTGCTTGGCATACTAGCTCCAGTTCTTGGTGCAGTCATCTACACAAGCTGCGGCACCACTTGTATCTACAATTCCAATGTACGAACCATCATCAGTGGGGAGAAAACACCAATTCTATCATTGTTCAGGAGAGAGACCCATCAAAAAGAACAAAAATGAATGGATCAATGCAATATTGTTGTCATACCAATCGCGATTGAGCCACAGATGGAGGTCAGGCAGATCTTGCTGCAATCGGCTGCCGACGTCAGGGCAGCCACCTTTTCCTTGAAGAAGGGGCAGGTAGTACTGCACTTGGGCACGCAGATCCATCGGGGAAAGTGTGCCCTACAATCAGCGTAGCATTTCTTGTAGCAAGCGCAGAATTTTGACATGGCTGCCACCTGTTGTTGGCCTGCCAGCAACATGAGCATGCACAAGGCAACAATGGCTACTACTCTCTTACCCTCCATTCCTCTTGCTGCTGTACAATCAAACAGGCTCACACAGATTAGATTAGAGACTCACATTTGTGCGGTGATGTTTGATGAAGGAACAGAAATCAAATCAAATGGACAGATAGTAATAATATGTTTACCTATATGTTTTTTAGGACAAGAGAGATTTGAGAGACTAATTTTTTTGGTGGTTCTGCTCAGGTGATGGCTTGGTGTAGCAACCTTCTAATCATGTGTCTTTTATATATAACATCATAATGAAGGCGTATTCAAAGCATTATGGTTTGTGAATCGGTGGTTAATGGTAACAAGTGATTCATCCTTACAAAAGCCTTCCAAAATCATTCAGATTTGTTAACCTCCCCCCAAAATCAAAAATATATTATCCTATGTTTGTCCCGTTGATTGAAAGAGACAGTTGAACTCATTTCAAATTTTTGGAATGAAATATTCCATGCATTGGAAGTCTTTATTTCCTTCATAATTCTATGATGGCTGATTTGCATATCTAGTTCCTTCCTATTTGTTTACAGGTTGGATAAAATCAAAATATGCATGTCGTATGTTTATTTGGAGTTGAAATATATAATATTATTATACCACTAAATCATCTCTCGGTATAAAGAGAGGAACCAACACACCAATTTCACCGCTAGTAAGATAAACAAGTGGTGCTTCATCTTCGTCAGCATGTTCTACATCTCTGCCATGAACATGTACTTTGTACCTACATGTATAATGTGTGAGACGTGCGTCAGTCGGGAAAAAAACATGTAATAGCATCGGTAAAGCACTGATTATGCTAGCATTGGTGTGCCATAGAATTTTATAAATGACTTTGAAAAATAAAGTAAAATGGAAATTTGGTTTGGACTTGGGCGAACTAGATAGTTGGTGGGTGCAGGTTTATGCACGGGCTCAATTCAGTGAATGGTTGAAGCTTAGGGATTGTTTTGGAAGTGGCCCAGTCAATTAAGGACTGGTCTGCGAGCTGCAGATTTTTAAGTCATTCCGTACTACCACAAGTGTGGTATGGGACGAACCGGGCTAATTATTTTGCAATGTTTCATTGTTGGTTGTGCCATGTTGATGTGTGGGTGTCAGGATGACCTACTTTTTATGTATTCCTATGCGGCGCAAGAGGGGTTACCGTTTGGTGTGAAACCTACGATGGCAAAACCTTAATGTGCATGAATACTTTGGGATGACACATGGTAAAGGGCTTGTGATAATCACTTAGTCACATACCAATGGAAGTGTGTAAAATGGATATTATAAGTTGATTATCTCTTGTGGGTAAAGTTGTACAACCTCTATAGAGTGTCAAACTATTCGAATAGCCGTGTCCATGGTCATGGACATGCTGAGCAAAGCCTTTTGTGGATTACACTTTGATTTTATTTTCAAAATATTTTATAAAACAGTTTATGTCATGGATGGGTGCCCATGAGAAAAGTTATGGGTTGAAGCTCTGGGTTGGTGCCTGTGTTTAAGTTAGTTAAAACTCAATTTTAGATATTGTAAACTTTGCGCTTTTGAACTTAGTATTGTATTTAAAATGTCAAATGTCGCTTTTGCACCAATAACCCTATACGCCTTCCTTTGATAATATCCATGCATGCATTAACTCTGTTATGGGTGTAACTTGAGGAGTACATTTTTTTGCTCACCCTTGCTTAATAAAATATTGTTTAGAGGAGGAGGACTTTGCTATCGGTGTGGACCTCGATGACTAGGCCGCTACCCTAGTCAATTGCCTGTGGCAGATTAGCTGGGCTCTACTTCTTCTTCGTCTTCTACTATGTTCTTTATTGTTGGATCATAAGCCTTTTTGTAATAAACTCTTATATTTATTAATAAAGTTGTGCGGTTTATGGATGTTACCATATTTGTTTACTGTATACACTAGCTATTGTTCCAGGGACTAGTATTTAATACACAAAGGATTTGGCGGTGTTACTCCCAGGTCCAACAGAAGTGGCATCAGAGCCATATCGACTGTAGGTTGTGACCTAGTTAGAATGGCCGTTAGTTGGAAAATTTTAAAACTTATTTTACATAACAAGAAAAATAAAGTGTTCCCTCGTCGTCTTCGGTCATCTATCTACCCATACCTTCTTCATGGTATTCTTTCTTAACTAATTTTCCCTCACCATTTTACAACGATAAATGGATCCTCTTTTCCTTGTAAATTTCTATAGATGGTCAACACGTTTCCTACCATTACGTTCAAGACCACAAGACATAGAGGCATGAAGAGAGCATCATCATGCAAGATTCATTGAAGATCGTGAGTAGAAGATGTGATGTCAGCCAAGTCATATAGTCATGTTTGCTAAGACTTATTCTATGTATTGAGTCACTTCACTAGATTAAGGATCTCGATCGAGTAGAACGTTATATAAAGTTATTTTGAAAATCTTTCTAGTTGGTTGTTTTGTTTGGGTTGTTGTTTTGCTCTACCCCTTAGTTATTCTTCTTTGTCTCTTCCCTAAGTTATTCTTCATTGTCTCTTCCCTAATCTTTGTCTCCTTCCCTAACCCTCTAGAGTAACCGGTAGATGGTGAACACTCGTCGCTCTAAAAGTAGAACCAATGCCAACAATGATGTCCCTGGGAATGGCAATGCCCCAATTCCGCCACCACCAGCAACCAATGGATCGAAATGGCAAGAGATGATGGTCAATCAGAACCATCTGATCGAACTACTTGCTCAGTCTACAACAACAACCAAGCCCAACAAGATACAGCTTCCCAAGCTCCAACTCCTCCATAATCCAGACTACCAAAGTTCATGAAGACATGCCCTCCTACCTTCTCCAACAGCACAGAACCCATGGATGTAGATGATTGGCTCCACGCTATCGAAAAGAAGCTAGACATCTCATAATGCAGTGATCGTGAGAGAGTTTTGTTTAGTTCTCATCAGCTTATGGGACCAGCTTCTGAGTGGTGGGATAATGACAGCATATCTCACGCTGATGACCAGACCATTACCTGGACTGAATTTGTGAAAGCTTTCCGACGTGCACATATTCCTTCCGACATGATGACCCACAATAAGAAAGAGTTTCGCTCGCTACGCCAAGGCAACCGCTCAGTGAACGAGTACCTGCATAAATTCAATCAACTGGCACGCTACACACCGGAAGATGTTGTAAAAGATGAAGACAACCCGGAGAGATTCCTTGAAGGACTCAATGATGATCTATCCATACAGCTAATCTCCCAGGATTACTCTGATTTTCAGCACCTCGTCGACAAGGTGATTTGTCAAGAAGGCAAGCACCAAGAAATGGAGAAGAGTAAGAGAAGAATGGCTTCACAAAAGTTTAGCCCTGGAAGTTTTCCTAAAGCTAGAGGAACTTCATCGCATCAAGTCAGATTCCAGCCAGTAATTTCAACCGAAATGCCAGCAACGAACGATCCAGTCAACTTGGAGTCTTACAATACATTTGAGGGTGACCAGTCACAGGACTCATCCTATGTTGCAGGAATCACATGCTTTAACTGCCATGAGGTTGGGCATTTTGCCAATAAATGTCCAATGAAGCAGTCGACAGCGAATCTAGTCATCACAAACCGCTCCAAAGTCCCAACTGTTAACACCATCCAAGCAAAAAGGAAGCAACAGAATTCTGGAAGAGGACATCTATACAATGTCACAGCTCAGACCCTGTCAGATGTGGAGCAGAGTACGTACGACAACAATTCTAGTTGAAGACCATGTATTCCCAACTTTCTTTCGAGCCTCTCCGAATCTCGGGGACGAGATTCCTTTTAAGGGGGATAGTTTGTAACATTCCAAAGTTATGTTACCAAAAATAAAGATTAATAAAGTTATTATTTTATTAGATTTTCTGAGTTGTAGAAGAGTTTTCTTATTCTTCTCGAATTTCCTAAATTTTAAAAGTAAAAAATATTTTTTTTTGAGTTTTCTGGGTTTTTCTTGAATTTTAAAGTTAAAAAGAAATTCTTAACTAATTTCTTGAATTCTCTGGATTTTAAAAGGGTTTTACTATTTTCCATAAATTAAAAATAATTTATGTACAAAAATAAAAGCCAACTTTAAGTTGAAATAATTTTATTAAGTTTAAAATAATTCAAGGAATTTCTATGAATTTTTTAAGAATTTTTTTAACTCTATTTGCTATTTTATAAAAGCCTAATTGATTTGTTGTATTTTCTGTAATTCAAAAAGCATTAAAATTTTCCTTTTTCATTTTCGGGCCGAAATCCCTTTTCCGACACATTTCTCATTTCCCAACCCACCCCACCACCCTCTCTCTCCTCCCTCTCACTTCCAAGCCGGACCCACGTGTCAGCCCCTTTTCTTCCCTTTCCTTTCTTCCTCCTCCCCTTTCTTCCTTACCGCACCCGCCATTGTTGCTTCTTGCAAGCTTCTCAATCGCCGCCATTTTTCTTCGCCTTCCCCAGCGCGCACGTGTGCATCATCGCTTGCAACCACCACCGCACCCATTTTGGCCTTTTTCCCTTCTCTTTTGCGCCCGCTCTCACCAGAACACGCAACCTCCGTAGAAGAACCCGTCGCGTCGATCTCCTCCCTCAGGTGCCCTCTGCCCCTATAAAGGAGAGCCCCATGCGCCCCTCTCATCCCTCATTCCATTCCCCAAGATACCTCCCCCTCTCCCCTCTTCTCCTCGCCATAATCCGAGGTTTTCCCTTCCGGCCGAACGCGACTCCACCGCCTCTAGTGCCGTCATAAAAGGCTCTTCGGCGACACCATCTCCACCTTTGGCTTCGCCTTCGTGCGTTCTACCCGGTGCTTGCGCTATCCTCATCAAAATTTCGCCAGAATGTAGCCGTTGCTGTTGAGCGGATTGCGCCACCATCGTCGCCCTCGCCGCTGGCGATTCGTCTGCGTCCCATTGCCTACGAGGTGAGCATCACCTTCCTCGAGTTCCCCTCTCTCATTTGGTGCCCTCGCCGCCGTGCCACCAAACACCGGTGACTACTGATTTTCGCGTGCCACCGCCCACGTCATCGCCACATCACCGCTTTTGTCCACGTGTCCACCCCGTGGCTACCCAGCCCTGTCAACGCCCATGTGGCAATTTCCTTTTTCTTTAGGAAATTAATTCAGTCGAATCCATTTATCCCCTCGCTAACGTCATCATGACGTAGTAAATTATTTTCCTTTAGAAAAATAATTCCAAAAAATCCATTTTCATCATTTCATATGATTTTCAATCTTCCGAGAGCTTGTTCTCCTTCGTTCGAGCTTCGATTCAAGTGATTCAAATTTTTAAATTCATCTAAAATCATGATCTAGCTACATAAACCAAAATTATTAAAATTTTATTTTATTTGAATTTTATTTGAATTTTGTTTGATTTTGGCTTATTTTTGCGTACATATTTCGACGATTTTCGAGAGCTAGATCTCGACGCCGTTTGAGAACAACAACTAATTGAGCAAGTCAAGTTATATCTTTGATCATGTTTGATCCTAATATTTTAAATTATTTAAATTATGTTTTAAATTATTATTGTGTGCTTATTTATATTCAAGTTTATTTAAATTCCTGTTTTGAATTTATAGTTATTCCCAATTCCATTTGTATGGCCAAATCTTGACATTGAAATATCCATACCTTTTCACCTTAGATAAAATCTAGTTGATGCAATAGTATGGACTAGAACATTTTGGGATAAATTAAGCTTAGCCATGCTTAGACCTGAAATATTTGATTTGGGAATGTTTAGCCAAAAATCAAATATGATTTAATCTATTGTTGTCTTGTAATAGTTGCATGATGAATTGTGATTCAGAGTATATCTATTCCTAATTGGAATCAATAGGGTTATTGAGGAGTGCCGATCATTGATGAACTAGATTAAATCATTAGTATTGTTTAATTTGCTAAACTTGTGAGATAAACTTGATTAATTGGTCTCTTTGGTTTAACCTCACCGTTTGAGATGGTTAAGTTAAAGAGGTATTAGGTTATTGCCTTGGTAGATAGTAAAATTGAATTCATCTTGCATAAGGATATTTGATGATCATATATAAATACTAGATTTACTTGATTCTTGCCATGCTAAAAATTGTTGAAACATGTATAAAGGACTAGATGAACATAGATGTATCACTTTGTGAAACTGTGTTTTATAGAAGATTATATTAGTAAATCTTTAATAATATTTTGCTCTAGTTTTCTAAGCATAAGGTGGAAGGGATCTGGGTTTATATATGCTCATGTGAATGCAAATGGAGATAGGACCATAAATTCTTCCATGATTAAGTAATTGTCAATTATTAATGGTAATGTCTAGAGTGCAATTATTGTGCACTAAGTTTGGTGTTGAGTCTCACTAATAGTTGAATGGATGAATTTAATAAGTGATCTATTTTAGCATGCCTTGTGAAATTGTCATATGATAGTATGCCCTAGTTAAAGAGCTTTGCTTTAATAATGTGGTTTGCACACTAGATTTTCTCTAAAATAAATTGATTGTTGCAATCTTATTATGAAGCCACTTATTGTGTCTCTTTTCGAAAGTTTTGTTTTTATTATGTCGATTCTTTTAGAAAGAAAATAATTTGATCGCCTTTCGTGATATCATTTAAATGAAAAAGAAGGTTTCAAGTTTTTGCATTCATGATCTTTTGGACTCCATGCTTTATGTGGTAACTAAAATTGGTTTAAGCAAGTGACGTGTTGGAAAGTTTTATTGGTTCTTAAGTGATTCATGTTATTTGGTCTTAAAAGTTTTTGTTTGAGTTGGCAAAGTCATATCGTAATCAAAGAAAATTGTTTCTTGTTAAAAAAAATGTAATAAAAGTATTTGAGATTGAAGTCATGTTTTGTAACTTGCAACTTATTGAAGTGTGCTTAACTTTTCTGTTGTTGCCGCATAAGAGCTTCTCAAGTTTCAATAGCAATGCTTTATTCTTATTCGTTGAGGTTTGGTATTCTATTCTTGTGGGACATGTGCTTTCAACTGTGGTCTCATCTTTGCTTTTCCGGAATCATTGATATTTGATTATTTTCTCTTAGTTTTGTGCTTACTGCGAGTGGTAAACGTTTTTATGTGTATTGAAAATTGTTTTAATTGCCTCTTCTGTTGAGAGAGAAATAACCGATTGTTTTGCAAAGTCTTTTAGAGTGTATATTGGCAACAAGATAGTAGTGGTCAAGTAGGTGATTTTGTGAGGCTTTGAGAGCCAATTTACTTAAGGTGCATCAGAGGATGAATTGATTTCATGATATAATTTTGGAGAGGAGTTGATTTGAATGGAATGATTGTCTTTGGAGCTAAACTAATTACGTTCTTACACCTAGTAGAACCTATAGTGAATTTTGATCCAAGATCTTTTGTTCATGTTAGAGGAATAATAGAATTATCAAAAGTTAGGGGATCTTGATCAATTAATTAGATTATTGCGATTGTGTAAATTGCATGGTTGTGTAGGTGAAGGTGAATGGTGTGGTTTAATGAGTCTAGGATTAGCAAAGTGATTTAATCGTTATGACAATTAATAAGATAGTGAGGATTGTTAAGTTATCGTCATGTATGACTTGATTTAAGTGAGTAGCCTCTTGGAATTTTAATCTTTCTAAACATAAGCCGGTGGGGAATATATTTACTTGTTAATGTTAATGATTGAGTATGTTTGGATTGTGAGAATTTTTAGTTATCGAATTTGAGGATTTTTCCCTATCAGTGACATCGAGATATTATTATAGGAGTCTTGGAGGTTGAATTTGGGCTTTGCATTGTTATGATAGAACTCTGGTGGCCCATGATTATGTGTGAAAATATTGGGACAAATTGGGTTCCGAGAGGTGTGGTGATCTCTGATAGGATACTTTTGGTTGTGGCAAATGTGTGTGTTGGGGATTCTAAGGTGTTTGTCCTTAAATAATTGATGTGATGGACATTCTAGGTAAAATCTATATTGGAGTATTGGGAACTATTTGTCGAAATATTTTCTTTAGTGGAGGAGTTGGCTACAGTATGTTTGTGGATTAGTAAAGTCTTTCTACATGGGTGTGGATGTTGCTTTCGGGTTGAGCATATCTTTAATATTGCCAATTTAAGATGAATGAGTTAGAGTGATATGTGATGATTTGGAATCCCATTATTTAAGAGGAAGTTAATTCTTAAAAGAAAGGTTGAGAAAAAAGGGGTATTCTCGGGTAGTAAAAATATTCTCTTGGTTCTTATGTGAGCTATGTGTTTATGACGGATGTCAATTATAAATTGGGTTGGTTCGTGTTGGTATGTGTGGTTCATTCTGGTTAAGAAAAAGAAAGAAAGTTGTTAATTTGGGCAGTCAAGTGATTACGCCTTCATCTTTATGTGGTGTTTATTTGCAAACTACCTACTTTGGAAGAGGAAGTATTTCACGATGAATCTTTTGATTTTGGATGGGAGTCTTTTGGAGGGAGGTTGGTTATGCGTGGTTACGTTGGGAATCCTTCATTTTTCAGTTGGCTTCTTTTTGTAAGCGGTTTGGTTTAAGACGAGTTCTTTGTGCGTCCCTTGTTAAAGGAGATGCCCTTGCAAAGGTGAAGTGATTGATTGAGAGATGGAACAAGAGTTTCGTGTATTGTGTGCAGGTTGTGTGGGTTGGTATCAAAGGGAAGGTTGGCCTAAGGTACATTGGTTTGTTTCTAATAGTTGCGGGGGTTTGGAAGTTGACATATCGCTTGGACTGTCTTGAGTCCACACGCGGGGTACGTAATGTCTTGTATGACCCCTTGTTGAGGGAGTACCTGAGAGGTCTGGAGCATGAGATTTCGTTAGAGCCATTGGCCATCGAGTAAGACCTCATCATCGAGTCATGTCCGGTGCATAAGTTGGAGGGGTCGGAGAAAGTGTTGTGATCGCATCAAACCGAGCAGGAAGTGATATGGGAGTTGGAGTCTTGCATGCACGAGAAGTACTCGGAATTGTTCACGACAGGTATGTGTTGTTTGTGGTTGGTTTCAGTGTTGGACTTTTTCGAGTAGAATGGCGAGTAGAATTCAAGGTTGAATTCTATTTAAGGGGGGGTTAGAATGTAATATCCGTTTAGACTTTAGAGATTTAAAGGAATGAGAGAGAAAATGAAATAGAATTAAAAGGAGAAAATTTAGATTTTAGAGGGTGAATTAAAATTCAGGCATTCGGCCTACGGCCTCTTGGCCCAAGGGGAGCCAGCCGGACCCTTAAGAGGATCCAAGGGGGAGACAGCAGCCTCCCAAACCCTAAGCCACCCCAACCCTGCCGCCCCTGCCATCAGCTACCGAAGCCCTAGCCGAATCTACCTTTGCCTCCCAGCGCCAGCCGCCTGCCTCCCTAGCCCTGCTAGCTTTACTTTCCCTCTGTGCTTGCATGTCCTCTGCCACCCTATTGCACTAGCTCTTGGCCGCTTGCATGCCCTGCCACAACCCCTGCAGGTAGGGGCATAACTAGGCCATGGACAGCTGGGCCAATGGCCCGAGGCCTATGATCAAAATTATACAGAAATTTTTTTTTGAAAAATCGCTAAAAATACGAGTTTGACTCAAGAACAGTTGGTCAGACCCGAGGCTTGGGCCGTAGCTAGCTCCGCCCCTACCTCGAACCTTTGCTACCCCACGCCTATCTTTGTTGTCTTTGCCGCAGATCTTCTTCTTGCCGCTAGTTTTCTTTTTCTTTGTTGCATGCTTGTCGATAGCATGCTACTACTTCTAGCCTATGCCAAAGTTGCATGCATTGGATAGGAGGGGGAGAGAAGAAAGCTGCTGTTGCTACATGCAATCTCACTTGAGGCTGATTTTGTGTGCTGCCAAGATCAGCAAGGGAGGCAGAAGGGAAGGAAGAAGGGAAGAAGAGAGGAAACTTCGCGAGTTTTAGTGATCGTTTTTGTGTTCTTCAAGGGTAACGTCTGATAATCCCTAGAATTATCTTGAATTAGTCACTGTTCGATTTATACAATATTTGGTTAATGGGAAGAATGGATTTCAACATGCCTTATTTCGTCGAGTTTCGAGGCAAAACCTTGCGGGGGCAATTAGGGATATTTACGCTCAGAATTAGGGTTTTTGTCTAATTATAAAAGATGTAGATAATTTCGTTAGCTTTACTAGAAGGTCAGGATCACTAGATTCAGAGTAGCGAGTAAAAGGTTACGGCCTCGGGAAGATCGCAGTCCAGAATTCGGGCATCGTTGGCAGAGATAGTGTAGATGGACTGTTTTCACCTAGTAAATGAAATAATTAAAATTTGGTGATAACTTGAATTAGCTAGGAAATTTTGAGCAGTTTCCAAAACTGGTATCATTCATGTTTTAGAACTAAAGATACAAAATTGTGAAGCGATCTGTCCTAACAGATTCTAGGATAATCTTTGAGGAACAAAACAGGGGAGAAAACGGTAGAATGAAAAGTTCTTCATAACTAGAAAGTTGTAGGAAATTATGTGAGGATTCCAGAAAGTATTGGTTTGCTAGATTTGGAGTTCGGGTAAATAAGTTATAGCCTTTTTACTACTAGGACAGCGGGTAGTGCATCCGGTAGAATTGGGTTAATTGTGTCGTCATGGCGTAGATATGCGAGGGCGATTAATGTAATATTTTGATGCTTTGATGATGTTATCTTGAGATTGTTTTGAATTATTTGTTCAGTGTGTGTGGCCTCTAGTGCCCTACCGCTGCCTCGCTATCCGGCACCGAATGAATAAAGAGTCAAGTGCTTGGTATAATGGTGAACAACTGGTGGTTGCCATTGTCTTGTGATTTAATTTCACTTTGTTAAGTTATTGATTTATTACCATGTGATTTTATTACACTTTGTTAAGTTATTGATTTATTACCATGTGATTTTATTACACTTTGTTAAGTTATTGACTTGTCATGGTATTAATGATGAAAAGAGAAAGATTGTGATAACGTTGTTGTTTCTTGAGACACTGCATCGTTCACTTGCATAAGGGCCAGGGCGGTGAGTATTGCCATGATTATGGCTAATCTGGCGTGCCACGTTAGAAAATCTTACAGAAGTAGGGACCCCACCCTAACGAAGGTGGGGGAGAAAAGTGTGTTATCGGCGAGTGAACACTTCGCTATACATGTATAAGCTTAAAAAGGTGCATCAAGGCATTTGCATACATGAGAATGATTTCGATGAGAATTGAGAATGAGAAGAAAGAGTTTTATGTTGATGCATTATTTGCCTAACATCGGGTTTAATTACTATTGTGTTTTGTATTTGCTGAGTCGTAGACTCACTCTTGTTTGTTTGTTGCTTTAGGTGATCATTGACGGCATTACATTTGGGAGGGTTTAGGGCACATGGAGCATGGACATTCACCTCACTCATTTAAATCACTCGGTCGTGATGAACATTTATTTAGTGTGATGATCTATTATTTATTAGTTAATTGTTCATTCAATAGATTTTATTCGATTGGTTTTACGTTAGTCTTGGACTGCTATCTTGCTATGCGTTGTAGAGTTTAATTATCTTTGACTACCATATCATTATGCTTGTTTTATGGTGAACCGTTGATGGGTTTTATTGTTGAAATGTTTGCTGTAATTTATTGTTAATTAATACTAAAATTGATAGGTAGTGTAGTTTAGTGACATTCCGGACTCTTTGTTGGGCGGGGTGTTACAAAATTGCTCAGCCTTTCATTTGGCTAGGGAAATCAAGGTGTGTCGTGAAACACAAGTTCTTCTTTTGGCTTGTCTTATGTGATCGTCTTAACACTAGGGATCTCCGGAGAAGGAAGAATTTTTTTTGTTGAAAGCCATGCCTGTATTATCTGTCCTCGTGGATCAGAAGAAGCGCTTCTGCATCTTTTCTTCTCTTGCACTTCTAGTAGGAGACGTTGGAGATTTCTAAACATTGACCGGGAGTACACGCTTGAGTTGTTCGATATGTTGGATGATGCACGGCAAATATTTCGAACGAAATGCTTCATGGAAATTATCATTGCCTGCTGGACAACTTGGACCCATCGCAACAAGATCATCTTTGATAATGGAGTTCTATCATTTGCTAATTGGAAAAGAGAGTTTAAAGAATACTTTACTCTGGTTATCCATAGAGTAAAGCCAGCCCATGAAGAATTCTTTGAAGAATGGCTGAGTAGTCTTTTGGTTTGTCTTTGCTCCTGGTTGGGCGCTTTTGTATACTCTCCCTATCTTCTTGTACCTTTTTCTTTTTTATTACTAATATATCTGATATACAGTAGGGGCCTCCCCTCCTGTTTTCATTCAAAAAAAATACTATGTACTTATGATATGTTTATCTTGTACAGAAAACAGTATCACAAATTTGGATCATGCCCAATCAGAATCTTGATGACAGCTCTAAATATTCATGATGCACCACAATGCTTTCACAATCAGAGAGACCACAAAACCACTCAGAGATAGCTGAAGAAAATTTTCAGGACAACTAGCACATACGAACTAGATAAGATGAATGGTGAAGACAAATAACTTATGCCGTGAATACTAAGATCAGAGGTAAGGATGGCCACCTACTCGCTAGCGGAAGGAATTATTTTTTTAATAAAAAAGAGCAATCGTCATGAGGCTTGCTGTGTACTGAAATGACCCAAAGCTAGCTTACTTCGGAGAAAAATATATAGAGACGGTCTATCAGCATCCAGTTAAAATCTCAGTGCAAACATCCACATGGGAAATATGGTACCTACATCTCCTTTTAACCTATATTCTTCTTCACATGTCAATCTACAGGACAGATCAATTCAGATTGCACAACAATGTTCAGCCAAATCAGCCATCCCCAACCAAGTTCCATCACCAGGACCACGTCTGAGATTTCAACTAGACAAGGATTTATGTGTGCCTTCTAGTTATTTCACATTCGGCTTCGGTGAGTAGCGGAATGGGGAAGCACGGGGGCCATCGGACAGGCTCCTCGTTGGCTGCTGCCCGTTCCGCGCAAAGGAGCCCTGCACCTTGAGGCCATGGCTGTTCCTACCGTTCATGCTGCTCGAGTGCGCCATTCTCTCAGCTTGCATTGTCTGGTAGAAGTATGAGGAGCTAGCCATGTCCTTGAGGTTGAGCAGCGGCTTGAGAGCTTCGACCACTTGGCTCATCAGTGGCCGGGCTTTGGGGTCCCGACTGAGACAGGCCCGTGCTAATTGTGCTGCCTTCTGGGCACCTTTGACTGAGAAATTACCCTCCAGACGAGGGTCAATTAACTTGTAGAAGCGCTGCCTCTCTCCTAGGAGAGGGCGTGCCCACTCAACAAGGTTGTGCTCGCCATTTGGGCGGTTCTTGTCCATTGACCTGCGTCCTGACATCATCTCAAGAAGCACCACACCAAAGCTATAGACATCGCTCTTTGATGTCAAATGACCTGAAAAGAGGAAAAATATGCAAGAAATATATGATATCAAGTAAACATGACAACAAAGATCAAATAACTACTAGAGGAGGAAAAAGGTATTTAAACTTCAATTGCACAAGGTAATCAAATAGCATTCCAATATCCAGTACCAACATTGTCTTTCGATTGAGAAGACAATGAGGATCTGCATTAGCAAACATAGTAAAATTTTGTTAGGATTAGTAGCGCAATAGTAGTTTTGCCAGGAAATCAATTCGCTGTATCTACCATACAAACCGCCATATCCGTTTCCACAGACAGACAGAATACTTGGAGAACTAATCATAGAGAGACATGTACTACTACTTTAAATTGTTGTGACATGCATTATGGTACAGTCCCATATATATATTAGAATTTGTGTAGTTCTGTACAAATCCTAACATACATGGGGTACACCCTAATAACCTCAGTCTAAGACTCCCTGTCCCTTCTACTTAGTAATCCCCAGATAAACTGTGAGGACATATTACATGAATGAATAGATACACTCAACTTAGTTACACCCGACATAGCCAAAGCGACTAGTTGAAACTTTGTATATTACCCAAAAAAATGTTAAAATCATAAGCACGGCACTTATCACTATAGCATCACAATGTCTTCCAAATTCCAACAAGCATCATTTCCATATCTATGTCAATAAGAAAGATAAAATGATGCATAGTAACTTATGCAAGTATTGCAAATCACCTTAGCTCACGTTTTTTCTTTATAAATAGCAGGAGATATGACTTCTTAGGAGAGGTATCTTCAGAACTGGTAAATTATGTATGATGAAGCACTTACCTGTCATGACATATTCTGGAGCTGCATACCCATAGGTTCCCATTACTCGAGTAGACACATGAGTTTTGTCACCTACAGGACCATCTTTGGCAAGCCCAAAATCTGAGAGCTTTGCATTGTAATCCTGCAAGAGCATATGTAAACATATGAAATGACAGGATGCAAGTCATGTGCTGCACAATGCATAATCCAATTCATGGATTTAACCCTCACCACATCTAGCAGTATATTAGATGTTTTAAAATCACGATAAATGACTGGTCTTTCTGCTTCTTCATGAAGGAAAGCAAGACCCTTTGCTGCCCCAAGAGCAACCTTCATTCTGACGGACCATGGGAGAGGAAGGGACCCTACAGATGAATCATAATTCATGTAAGCTTCAATATTTCCACCTAATTAATTAAATTTTCCAATTGAAAGATGCAATGAGCAAACACTTTGGAATGGGTACTCTAATATGATAAGAGTTATTTCCTTAAGAAAAGGACAGAAATTCTATGAAAATTTAAAGCTTCAATGGCTTGAGAACTGGTCAGTAACATACTTCTGAATAGATGGTTATCCAAACTTCCACGAGGCATAAATTCATATACCAGCAATCTTTGGTCATCTTCAACACAATATCCAATTAGCCTGACCAAATTGGGATGGTGAAGGTTACCAAGAAAATCAACTTCTGCCTGCAAAGAATGAAATAAAGTAGAATACGGGACACAATCATTGTGAATCCTAATGAAAAATGGATAGCGAAAATTATCAAAATAAACATAATTTGAATGATGAACAAAGCACATACCACCCATTCTTTGTGCCCTTGAAGCCCATCATGATTGAGTGTTTTGACAGCAACTGTAAGGCCTGTGCCAGGTTTCACAGGCGCAGTTCCATTCTCTTCAATCCACCCTTTAAACACACACCCAAACCCCCCTTCTCCAAGAAGACTCTCGGGCCTGAAGTTCCGCGTGGCACATTTTAGATCATTGAATGCAAACTTGCGCAACTGAGAGGCAACCTTTATTTCCTCTCCAACTTTAGATGCCGATGAACTGCTCTCAGCATTACTAGTAGATGTTGAGCCTGAGACTACCGATGCAACAGGTTGGTTCCTGCTACCATTTTCTGTTGACTTTTCTGCTGTTCCATGAAATGGATAACAGTTTAATATGCCATACCAATGAAAGAATGTCTTCTGAACAATAGAATAAGTCCCCATGCTAACAATGCGAAGAAACACAATTTCAATCTACACAGCAAAGTGTGAGGTATGACTGAAGGACACAGTGAAGTGCAAGTTTAGTTATGGGGTATGGACTGTTAGAATATTGTATAAGATGTGTGATTAGTTACTTGTATAGGAGGTTATTTGCTTATTTTGCCCACTCATGTAGCTGTACATATTGGCCTTTGGCCCAAGGAATGAAGGATGGGTTCATTCTCTAACATGGTATCAAGAGCCTTTTTTTTCCGAGCTCACCTCTTCCACCGCCGCTGCCGCCTGGCGGGTCGTTGCTTCCTCTTCCCGGTCCTCCCACCACTGCTGCTTCTTTTCGCTGCAGCCGCCGCCAATCTGGACACCGCTGCCTTTAATCCCTCTGTTGCCACCCCGGATCCAACCTCTGCTGCCTCGGATTCGGCCACAGCCCCTTCCTCATCTCTAGAGCCTACCGCCGCCGCGAGTTCAACTCCTCAGGCTCCTCTATCCGCCACCGTCGCCGCCTCAGATCTCTTCTCCGCCGCCACAGCCATGAGAGACGCTACTACTGCCTCGGCTCCTCCACCCGACACCGCTCCTGCCAGCTCCTCTGTCCGCCGCCACCACCTTGAGAGACTGCTTTGAGGTCGCCGCTGCCACGGGAGACGCCACTGCTGCCTCGGGGTCATCTCCCACATAGAGCAGCCACCGGTGCTCTCCTATGTCGCTGCTGTTACCAGGCCCTCCCTGTCCCGGGCAGCTGCCGCGTCGGATCTCCACTGATCCGTGTTTTGCTACTTGTGCCGGATGAGATGGCTACCACCGGTGGCTCGTTCGCCATCCCGCTCCCCCAGGTTCGGTTCGATGGGACGAACTTCCGAGAGTGGGCTGTTCACCTGAAGATTCACCTCACCGGCAAGCAACCCTGTCCACCTCGCCCTCGCCTCGATTCGCTGCTAGGTCTAGATCAGTTGCTTAGGAGGCATAGCTAACGCTATGGAGCCCAGAGCTCTACGGTCGAGTTGCACGTCCATGAGAGATGGCAGGATACCGAGGCTCATGCTACCGCCATCCTGGTGGGCAACATGCCTGTGGCCATCTCCATGGATGTGGCGGAGCTGCTGACTCCTCAGCTGATGTAGGAGCACCTCAAAGCCTACTACCAACCGACGAGTGATGCTATGTACCTCTTCGTCATGCACCAGGCGCACTCCCTTCAGCAGCTCGACGCCACGGTGGACTTCTACCAGCAAATGTCTGCAGTATGGCGTCAGCTCGACACTCTGGGGCCGAATGTATACCGGACTTGTCCCTACTATGTGCGGCTCCGCACTCACCGGGAGACTCACCGTCTCTACAACTTCCTGATGTGTCTCCAGCTTGAGTTCGAGACCGTGCGTGCTCAGCTCTTGAGTCGCTACTTGTGCCCAACCTTGGTAGAGGCCCTCACAGGTATTCATGCTAAGGAGACTCGTCTTTGTGGCGTGGCTCAGATGTAGGTTGTCTTGGTTATTTCAGCGCCTATTCCTTCCACACTGACCATGATCCCTGCAGCTCCTGTGGCGCCGGTGATTGCTGTTTCTACTGTTGGGCTCTACTGCACCTACTGCCAGCGTAAAGGCCACAGGCTCTAATGCATGGGCACGACTAGAAGGAGGCGAGTCCGTGTCGGACACAGACACAACTCGGACACGTATTTTAGGCATGTCCGAAATTAGGGTCGCCACAAAAAAATTCGGACACGTATTGGACATGCATTGGTCATTTCGGCCCAGTCCATTTGGCCCAAAATTGGAAGCCCATCTCATTTGTGTTTCCCTTGTGTTAACCCTAGCTTTCTCCAGAGCCAATCCCCTCAATCCCTCGTCCACTCGACGCCACCCACTCCGGCGGTGACCCCCTCCTTCCAGACGCCACCCCTTCTTTAAGTCCCCAACGCCCCTGCTACATCGCCCTTTGCCCTCGCCTTCCTTCTCCCGACGCTACCTTTCGCTTGCTTGCCGCCTTGCTTCCTTCTCCCCGACGCCCCTTCGCCTTCCTTCTACCCGACACCGCCACTGCTACGCCTGCCCATGTTGCTTCCTTCTTCCTCGGTGAGTGAATCGTCTCATGCTCCTTCCTCTCCACTCTTCATGCTCCTTCCTAGATCATCCCTGGTTCATGTGCTATAAGAAAATTTTGTAGTTTGTAGTTCTTCCCTGGTTCATGTACTAGTTTGTAGTTCTATTCACTATTTAGTCATCGCACATTCACTACTTTGTAGTTTTTTCTATTTCTGTTAAATCATGGTAAATTTTATAGGTAATTTCTACAATGTGACTTTGAAATTAGGAGATGGAACTGGGTGGTTCAAGTGCTGACTAACAAAATGTCAACGCTCCATTGTCGAATCATGTTGAGTACCTAGAGAGGACTGGTGGAGGAGGTGGAGGAAACATGAGATTCAAATGCAAGTTAAAGGAATTCTAAATTTCTGGTATTAATATGAAGTTATGATTTATGAAAAACTGAATGAAGAATGGAGAACTGAAGAGGCGATGAGGCGAGGAGCCGAGGATCATCTTTGAGCTACATATTCTTATTTTACACTATTTCAGTTTGACAAACACGTAGAAAAATATTAAATAATACAATACACACACACACATATATATACACACACACATAGCCGTGTCCCCATGTCGCCATTTTTTAGAAAATGGCGAATCCCATGTCCGACACGTGTCCGTGCATCATAGGCCATAGGTACTAGGACTGCTACAAGAGGAGGGATCAGGGCCGCAAGGGCAGTCGTCCTCGGAAAGGCTCTAGAGGTTCTTCCCACTTAGGAGCTGGTGACTCTCGCCAAGGCTCCTCCGATGCTAAGTAACTAAACATTACCACTATGTAAATTTATTGTGTTAAACAAAGTAAGCGAATGCAATTTCCAGGGTTTAGTCATAAGTTATTGGTGATTTGTAGTAGTGGTACAAGATGCTGGTAGACACAAATTAACCACCTTGCAAGTTGATGTGGTTATTCATACTCGTGCGGATCAGGAAGAGTTACGATTTGTGCCTGCTTGACGGATCAAAGGGGCTCAGGGAAGTAGTAATGCGAGGTTGGAGGATGGGATTGGGAGGAGTATGGATGGATTACGAGAGGATCACCGGAAGGAGACGGTCCCGGTGGCTGGTCGACAAAGGATGGCGACGAGATGTGTGCTGGGATGAGTTGGAGCTATTAATTACCAAATTAATCTTGTTTACGCAAATCTCATACCCAAAATGCTCTTTACAAAACAACGGTTGGTATTTATTGAGTGGAGATACCTGGTAGTACCTTCCAAGCGCCGTAAAACATCTCTCTTCCTAAATAAATACCTAGCTGAAGAGTCAATCATTTTTTTTGGAAATTTCCAGAAAAAAATGAATAGAAATTGGTTTCTCTGTAGGGGGAGAAGGAAAAGGGGGTTTTATCCTGCTTCATTGCAAGCACTTGACAAAGGTCACTGTAAGTCTATAACCATGACACGAATTACAGATCCACATCATGTCTTGCTGAAAAGGCAAGCAAACAAATAATACAGTAACCCACTGAAGAGAAAAAATAATACCACGAGGCGTATCGTACAACTAGACGGCCTAGCTGATAACTTTAGTAGCATGCAATTAAAGATGTGAATCATCATGCTTAAAATAACATCTGTTAATGCCCTGACTAAAAATGGTGCGATGTTTTATTTAGTTCCTTAGTGCAATGACTAAGACGAACCCTTTCTCCTCATACTAAAAGAAATATTAACTGCGACCTGGGATTCTTTTTCATTGTATCTTTCCATGCTAATTTAGTTTATTATTTTATTTAGCACCAAGGCATAATCCTCAAATTACAAGAAAAAATAATTAATAACTAGACTCATTTCTCCTCATCTTTCTGTACCATTTTAGTTTCTTCATGCCTAAACTTCTGAAATAATCTAGTTAGCAAATGAAGAAGAACCTTCTAAGGGTGAGTTTAGCATTACAGTGGGATTCTAAAAGCACTTTTTTTTGGTCTACTTTTGGATATATTAACTACCTGATGACCACCTTTCTAGGTCCGTAACAGAAACATTTTACTAGAATTACTAATGGCCTATACGTAAATAGCTAGATTTCACAGCATAGCATATCCAATGCCAAACTAGCCCTGAATTATCCGTGATCAAACCTCGTATTTATTGTAAGAAACAGTCAACACCAACTAAACCAAAAAGGCTTAATGAAGCAGCTAATCTTGACCCCTCACATATTTCCACATTATCCATTTCCATCTATGGATTCAGCAAAACAGTCTTGATGAACATGATTTGACAAAACAGCTATTATTTCAAACATCACACATGCTGAGACATAACATCATCAAAATCAGAGTCAGGTGGCTGAGTGTAACACACCAACAACCATTCCCCATTGGAGAAGCCAATGGCATTCATTGCATGTAACGTTCTCATTAATTTGCTACAAGGTTTAGTGAAACCTGTATGGAGCAAAAATGCCACACTATTCTAAAAATAGATACTCAGCAAACCACTCATTCCACTGGTCCCACACACACTTGAAAATCCAGAGTTCCATCTTCCAATTTCACATTAATAGGTGATAATGAGAACTGCAGCTCAGCTTGAAATACGGTACTCAACGCTCGGTAGGATTTGTCACCTGTTTGATGATCTTTATGTGTTCCATCTGCTTGTTGCACTAATTACTAGTCCATTTATACATTGAATGCTCAACACATGGATCTCCCTCAACTCTCCAGCAAACTAACTACCAAACTACACATGTCCTCGACATTTACATTCTAACCAACTATAACCCCAACACCAACTACGACATGCGTTACATCATATCTAAATATTCAGAACAATATTATGGGCACTGTTATATAGGCTACAGCTTACAACTTCCAATTATGGATATTACCACAACCATATCTAACCTATCTTCCACACTAATGACAGCAAGAGGGCACATGTTAATTACACATCCCAGTCCAGGTAAAGAGAAAGGGACATTACCGCCGTGCGTGCTGGTGCTGCTGGTGGAGGTGTCGACCTTGGACCGAGGTGGCGGCGGGCAGCTCCCCATCGGCCACAGGCGGATGCAGCAGCCGGTGGCGACCGTGGCGTCCTCCCCGCCCTTCCGGGGCAGTCGCCGCCCGCGGCCACGTCTGCTGCTGCGGCTGCGGCGGCACCAGCCCCACCTCTCCCGCTCCTCCTCGCCGGAGCTCTCCCACCCGTCGAACTGCCCCAGCTCCGGCGGCGCGAGCCCCATGGCCAAATTAGCTCCCTCACAGAAACTTCACAAAGATCCCACCGCCGCTCCTCCAAATCGCATCAAATCACCTCACTCCCGAACCACGGAAGCATCAGATCGGCCTAAAAAACCTCACCTTCCACCAGAAAACCAGAAAACCTCAAGACCTCCCCCTCCAAGAAACCGTCAAATCGCCGTCAAAATCCCACCTTGTCCGCCAGGAAAGCACCAAATCGCCCCCCAAAAACCGATCCTCTTCCAGCAAATCAAGTCGAACCACACCCACCCCCGGACGCCGGCCGAGCAATCCCGCCGAATCAGACGTCTCTTGCAGGAACACACCCCACAGAGCTCAGCGCAAGAAAACCACACCTAGCTACAAGCATGAGACGGGACGGCCTCACCGGAGCCGAGCCTAGCACCTCTCCCGGACGCGGAGGTGGGGGTGGACTCTTCTCCGGCGGCGGCGTGAGGAGGACGGATGACAGTGAGGTGAGGTGAGGTGAGGTGAGAGGAGGGCTGGGAGTGGGGAATAAGCGAGAGAATAATGGATGGATGGAAGGCAGAGGAGAGAGACAGACAGACAGACAGGGGAGCGGAGGAAAAGCACAAATGGTCCTCGCTCTTTTCTTTTTTGGGAGCACGTGGTCGACGTGGACTCCTTTTCCAGCGTGCCGCGGTACTGTCTGCGGGGCCCGCAAGCGGACGTGGCAGGGACGTGGCGCTGATGTGGCCGGCGCCTGGAATTAGTCACGCTTCTTTCTTGCATGGTTGATGATCCTCGGAAATAAGATTTATGGAAACTCGCGGGAATTGAGCTGTTTCTTGCGAATACCTTCTAAGGCGTAAGAGATCGGTGCCTCCAGGAGCACCCACGTCATTCGCTTTTCGAAAAAGCCCCCGTGATTTTTGGAATCGCGTCGAGGTCCCCGGTTCGCCGACCGACAAACGTCGGATCACCATCGTATGGTCAGAATCGAGCGGGTACACAGCCGTGGGATCGCGGCTTTGGAACGAACGGCCCAGATCCGTCGGCCTTGTCCATGCATCTGTCGCCTAGGGTTACTCCCTCTCCCTCGATCCCCCAACGGTCACCGCCTCCTCCCTTTCCTTTCTCTCTTCACCTCCTACCATTCCTTCTTGCCCGTCTGGCTCCTACCCCGGTCTCCGCTTCCCCCATTTGTTGCACGCCAAATTGCTCGCCGCCTCCACCGCTCTCTTATTTCCCTTCTCATTGTGTGCTGCCAGCATGCCACGCCACCAACCTCATCCCCTCTGTGGTCCCAAGCTAAGGTTCCATCCACCACAAAGAAGACCCACCGCCCTTCCTCCGAATGATGGCGGCGTTACTTTCGCCAAGACTATCTCGCGGGCAAAGAAGATCATGGCCGGCGTCCGAGATGATGGGGATACGCCCTCCTCCTCATTTGTTGCGGCCGGCGTCGATGTTCTGCTGCATGCGTTGCGGCGAGGCGCGAGGCGTTCATCGAGGTTTTGAGGACGGTAGGACAGGATGTAATATCCGTTCAAATATAAAACATATAAGTGAAGTATTAGAATTAAATATAATTAGAAAGAGAAAATTCAATTTTGGAGAGTTTTAGAACTTGGGCTTTTGGCCCATAGCTCTTTGGGCCCATGTGGGGGACTAAACCCTAGCACCTAAGTCATCAGAAGACCGCCCTCCTCGGTGCTTCTCCATTGTCAGCCATAAGGAAGAGGAAGGAGAGGAAGAAGAGAGGAGAGGAAGAAGAGGGAAGAAGAGAGGAGAAGAAGAAGGTGTGGGTGATCTTCGCGAGGGCTTTGCGAAGGTTTCAGCGGTATCTCGCGTCATTCTTGTGGGTAAATTCATGATCCCAATTAGTTTCGGTAGATTGATCTTATGCGTATTGTCTCCATATGCTAAATGATAGGCATTGTAGTAGATCAATTTAACTGTGATCTGTTGACTCGCAAGTTTGAGGTAGTTCTAGGCGGATTCTCGTGTTTAGGGTCTGCTGGAGTTAGATGGGGAATTGTGTTAGCTTGATGTTGTGGTTTGATTCATGGCTTTTAGAGTTTTGAATCAAAAATGAATTTTTCCTTAACCAATGATTTGGGTAGAAATGGATTATTATCTTTGGGTTGTGTGGATTTGGATAGTGTACTTAATATATTACGGGACTAGCTCTTTATTTGTTCATTTATTTGATTATTTTGTTTGCACGAAGAAGGGAGGGTTTTTTGCCTATTTGTTTTGAATTCAGCGGATGTCAGGTGTTTGGGAGAACATGCACTTTATGATATAGATCAATTTTTGGTCGTTAAAAATATGGAGCGGCGGGTGTGTCATCGGCTTTTGTTGCTTATCAAAGTGTATATGGTTTCATTATATAATGATATTACTCATCCGTAAATAAAATGCAAATTAGCTATTTTGTCTATGTATTATGCTTTACATTGTCTTCTTATTCACTTATAAATTAGGAGGTTAAAAAATGGTAATAAAAGCAGTCAATTTTGGTGCTTATCAAAGTGTATATGGTTTCGATCCCGATAAATAAAAGGCAAATTAGCTATTTTGTCTATGCATTATGCTTTACATTGTCTTCTTACTAGATTAGCATGGCATTTCAAGGAGCAGATGATATATATTGCTGGAAGGGCCTTTTTTTAAGGTTATGTTGCCCAACCTGCGCTACCATCCATATCTTCAATGGACATGGGGAAAGGCTCATACAATCAATAGGCAATATCAGAGGTTCGAGAAGAAGATAAAGGTATGTTCCTCCTAAATCTACCTGTTGGTTTGCTTAATCAGCTCCATGGTTGTTGTTAGTCCATTTAGGTTCCAACATGGTAATGCATAGATTAAAAGCTAGATAGATTTCTTGCTATGTCTTAAGATGTTGTCATTCTTCAATAAATGGGAGTTACTTGTGGTTGCTTGTTGCTTCTTCAATAAAAGTTATGTTTTTGTCTTCAATAAATCAGTGCATTTGGTGTCTCCGGTGATAAGAAAAATATAGAAATATTTGAAGAAGGAACTCAATACGTAGAAGCCTTGAATTACCTAAAGCTTATATGCATATATGGTGCGACATGAGATTTACTTTTACTTTTATCTGTAATTTTGGTAAATAATGAATACGAGTCCCAAACTGCCATGAATTTTAGCAGGACCCACTAAGTGTTTCACTTGCTGATATTTCTTTGACTACCTATTTTCTGTTAATAGTGTTAATAACTCATGACACACCAAAGTTAGATGTTTGTTTTTCCCACGTTTTGGATTTCCTTTTTTTGCTTTGTTAAGGGAACTTAATGAGGCGATAATCGTAAGGTTTCCTTTGGAAATTTCAGGTGAAAGTGAAGGCTGCTCTAAACAGGCAATCCAAAACTCGATTGATTGGACCAAACTGTCCTAGTATCATTAGGCCTGGTGAATGTAAAATTGGAATCATACCAGGTTACATCCACAAGCTAGATCGCATTGGGATAGTATCTCGTTCTGGTACCTTGACATACGAAGTGGTATGTCCATTATTATAGGGATGCTTTTACTCTAGGAATATGTTTGCCTAAGGTGTATTTCTTTCTTCGTTGATAGGTGTTCCAAACAATAGCTGCAGGCTTGGGCCAGTCAACTTGTGTAGGCATTGATGCTGACCCCTTTAACGGTTCTAATTTTGTTGATTGCCATGAGAAGTTTGTTGATGATCCTCAGACAAAAGGTACACTGTTTTGACTGAGGCTCGACAAGCTTAATCAAAAGCCTATCTTTTTCCCCATTTACTTCTGAGATATCCTAATGCCCCTTAGTTTGGTGTGTTCTGCACTACCGCTGGTCTCAATTATATCGGCATGATTAGTTTTACCATTTTTTATTCTAATCGCTTTTAGGTTGCCATGAATTTGTAGGAAAAATAAGTAAATCTTGCTCTTTACTATAGCTTAAGTTATCCCTATATATGCCAACATGAGTATTTCTCTTGAATTGTTTGCTCTGACTCGATTGAATCTAACAAGAGAAGAAAAATAATCATATAGTAAGAATGGAGCTCCTTGCTTTCCACATTTCTCTTTATTTTAACTTGGTACTCTTCTATGTGTTGTTAATCCCTCATATCGGTTAGTTAAGGCAATCAAATATGCTTGCGACATTCGTCTATACTACTCTGTCTTTTAGTTATTATTCTCATCAGTCAATACTGCACTATCCCTTTGATGTGTAGTTCTCACTGATAAATACTTCTCTGTGCATTTTAGGCATTGTTCTCATTGCAGAAATTGGAGGTGCTGCTAAGGACGATGTTGCAGCCTTCATCCAGGTGAGGGTTTGTTGGGATTGACATTAGTTTTGGTAACCCTTTTTTGTATGAGATGTCTGATTTCTGTATTGACTTTGCATGTTGCAACACCCCCGTCTCATTGACCAGTGAGGTGCCATTCGATTTCGGTCATGAACATAACAGAGTCAAAATCATGACCTACCTATTTCTCTAATAGGATTCATGATTAAGATGTCTTAATATGTCATCAGCATCTTGCTTTCATTTTCTAGGTTTACCTATCGCTTAGCTATTTGGTAGGCTCCTTGTTTTCCCCAACTATTTGTTACCTCACTCTAAGAGGTACGTTTGCTCTACCTTCTTGCTTACCATGCATGCTGCCGATTTCTTCACTTTCTCAATCTTGAACCTGTTATGCTTCTTTATTCTATTCTAGGTTTCGATCCCAAATTATGTCTAAGAGAATATTGGGCTTCTAGGTTTAGGTAGTACTAGATGAGAGCTTAAGATATTAAGATGTCAAGGTTGAAGCTTTAAAAATAAAGAAATCCATTCCAGGTGTTAGCACTAAAAAAGAGGTTTTCAAGTTTTTTAATCAGAATTTGAAGAATAGAGGTCTCTAGATTTGAACCTAAATTCAGATATCTTTATAGCTACTCATACCTTTTGATCATATTCACATCCACAGTATTTGCTCCATATTCCTTTCGAGTTACTCATACCTTTTCATGAAGTGGTATCTCAATGAAGGAAGCGTAGGTTGTGGTTGTGCTTATGCATACATTGTTAGAATAGGACTCTATTTGTATTTCCTTATCTGTATATGGCAACCCCCTTTGTACTCCCTATATATATTGCCCATTGGGCCTCTTGAATATACACACAATATTCATAACATGGTATCAGAGCTAGGGCACTAACCCTAGTTTTTCCAAGACTCGCCTTCTTGCCGCCCGCCTTGATCCCACGGCCGAGTCGTCGCCGCCCTCCTTGGGTCGCCACCGCTTCGCTCTCTTCTTTGGTTGCTTGCCCGATGTTCGCCCGACGCTGAAGTCATTGAAAGCAACCATGACTACCCTTGAAGCCGCCATCGCTATTAAGAGTGTGCCATGGCCGAGTTATACCGCATGCCAGATCCGCCGTCGCCGGCCTCGCCATCGCTAGATCCATCGCAGCCGACGACGCCGCTTCGACCCGACGCCGCCGCCGGAGCTAACGCAGCCGAGGACGACGCCATCGGGACTTCAGCCATTGCCGGATCGATTCGCCGACGGCCTCCTCCATCGCCAGAGATCCATCGCAACCGACGACGCCGCTCGACCCGACGCGCCGCTTTGAGCTAACGCAGCCGAGGATGACGCCGTCGGGGTTTTTCGCCAGCCACACGCCACCGCTTGGGATCGCCGCTGCCGCCGCTGCCACGCGGGGGAACTAGGTTTCACAGCGTGGTTTCTGCGTCGAGTTGGCCTGTTTGGCGTTTGGGCGCTTTTAGTTTGTTAGTCGTAGAAAAAAAATCAAAAACGTCGATCTAACCCGCGCCGTCTAACGCCACTGTTAGACGTTACCTTTTTGTCGCCGGCAGTCGGCCCGGCCGCCACCGATGGCTTTTCGCCCTTCGATTGCGATTCCATTCTTGAACAAAGCTTCATGGGACGAACTTCAGGTTGTGGTCTTCACTCATGGAGATTACGCCGATGGTCTCCGCCTCTGGGGCATGTCACTGGTGCTCGACCTTGTCCGCTGCCGCCGCTTGACCTCCTCCCAGACACGACCTAGACCCTCAGAGAAGATGAGGTCGCTAAGAAGGAGGCAGAGGTCGCCGACGCCATCGATGAGGCTTTTCAAGACGCGCCATAGATGCTTTTGAGCTTGGTGTCTTGACGAGGTCCGTGTTCGCGCCATCACGGTGGTCGATGTCGGCGACTCCATCCACCAGACATTGTTGGTCTGCGTGCCACTCGTCCGATCTCGGGAGTACTTTACGCGAGCGATACTAAAGAGAGCGGCGATGCTCGATTTTTTTGCTTCATCGTGAGTTGGAGACGCTTCGCAGGAGAACTCCTCCATCGACGACTTCTTCCGAGCTCTGGCCAGTCTCTGGCGCCAGCTGGATGAGCTGGCTTCTCCGCTCTGCTAGGAGTGTCATAAAGTGCAGAAGGCGGATCATGATCGCCTTCACCTTTATGACTTCGTCTGCCGTCTTCGCCCAGAGTTTGAGCCTGTCGAGACTCAAGCCGAGCCGCTCACCACGACCAAGCAATCCAAGAGACTCTTCGACCCTTCGCTTTGAGGAGCTTCGCGTGGGTTAGCAAGACGATTTGTTCAACATGCTTGCTACCCTTCTTCTTCGACTACACCGACGGTTTACGCCGACTATGATCCCTCCACAGTGTCTTTACGCTCTGTTTTTGCACCAACGGGTTCGGTGCAATTATTGCAAGAACTTCGCACGACTACGGCGTTGTGCGGTGTAAAAAGCGAAATAAGGCGCGTGGAGTTGACGCCCAAGGAGGGCAGGAGGCCCTTCCTCGACAGGAGGACAGACCAGCACGTCAGGATCTTCTCAGCGAGGTGACCCTGTTCAGCAGTTATGCCAGGCTCTAGTTCAGCAGCTCTCTCTCAGCTCAGCAGGTTCTGCTAGTCTAGCTCAGACGTCTCCTCCAGGTACTTCTTGGGTTCTGGACTCGTGCCTCTTTCCACATGACACCAGACTCCACTTCTCTCACTTCAGTAGGACCTCCTGTTTTTCCTATCTCGATTCGCATAAATGGTACTCCTCTATCTGTCGTGATCAGGCACTCTTTGTCGACCGACTTTTTCTGCTCCAAATTGTTTCTCATGTTCTTGACTTACCATGCGGCTTCTCTCGATGGGTCACTCACTAATCTCATTTGTCGGGTTGGTTTTGACTCTCACACTGTTTTGTTCAGACCCAAGCCAGGAGGGGGCAGATTTTAGGATGGCTTGCCAGCCAGAGGGATCGTCGTGGTCTCTACATTCTTGACCACCTCCACCTTTCGTCCACTTCAGCTTGCTCTATCACCTCTACATCCATCGCCATCGCCGCCACCACCTCTGGAGTTTTTGCAAGATGGCATCATCGTTAGGTCACTTGTGTGGGTCTCGTCTTTCTTCATTAGTTTGTCAGGGTGTTCTTGGACGTGTTCCTGTTGACACGTCCATGTTTTGTCAGGGTTGTAAGCTGGGCAAGCAGCTCCAACTTCCTTATCATTCTAGTGAGTCCATGTCTTCTCGCCCTTTTGATTTAGTTCATTCATATGTATGGGGACTGCGCCTATTATCTCTAAAGGGCATAAATCTTATGTGATCTTCATTGATGATTATTCCGTTTTACATGGATTTTCCCTATATCTAATCGTGGTCGGGTTTCTTGCTATCTATCGTAGCTTTGCAACGATGGTTCAGACTTCGCTTTGATTCTCCCATCCGCGTACTTTTTCACTTTGTGATTCTGGCGAAGTAATTGCTCGGCGCTTTTAGACGAGTTTCTTTCGAGCAGGTACTCTTTACCGATCTTCTTGTCCCGGTGCCCATGCTCGTAATGGGGTTCTTGAAAGCACAAACATTGTCATCGATTGAGATCGCCGACTCTTCTCCTTGCCTCTCACGTTCTACCACGCCTGGCTAAGATCGCTTTTACTCTGGTGATATCTCATCAATATGCGACCTTCCACCGCTCTTAAGGGTGTCATCCTATAGAGCGTCTCTACTCGAGCCCCCAATACACTCATCTTTGTGTTTTTGGTCAGACTTGTTTTGTTCTGCTCAAGAGCTCGTGAACGCACAAAACCATCGGCCAAATCGGTTGAGTGCGTGTTTCTTGGTTACGCTCGAGCATAAGGGTTATCGTTCTTTGGGATCCTTCGCTTTCGACGGATCAGGATTTCACGAGACGTTGTCTTTGACGAATCTCGACCTTTCTTCTATCGAGATTCGGCTCCTCCTGCCACCGTTGAGTCTCTTTCATGGTTGTCTCTTTCTGACTCTTCACCTATTTCTCCACTATCACAGTCTTCCCCTGGTTTGTCTCCAGTGGTTCCTTCATACCTTCTCCTCGGTGCTTTGCCTCCTGCAAAGACTGTCTCTTGTTCCTGCAGCACCACCGTCTCGTTTCTCTGGTGTTCACTTCTCCAGGCGTCCTTGTCCTCCACCAGTCTCCTCTCCTAGTGTTTTGCCGCCACCCACATCTGATCCTTCTGATGATGCTCCTCGTTACGTCCTTCGTGACCGAACATCCCTTCGACCTCCTGATCGTCTTGGATTTGCTCCGATAGCACATGCTCTCTCTGTCACTGAGCCTAGTTCTTATCGTGAGGCTGCTCCTCATTCCGAGTGGCAGCTCGCTATGGCAGAGGAGCTTGATGCTCTTCGACGTACGGAGACTTGGGATATTGTACCGACACCTGTACATGCTCGTCCGATCACGTGCAAGTGGGTGTACAAGATTAAGACTCGGTCTGATGGTACTATCAAGCGCTACAAGGCTCGTCTTGTGGCTCGTGGCTTTCAAAGCAGAGTACGACCGTGATTACGATGAGACTTTGCCCTCGTTGCCCATATGACCCTTTATTCGCACTCTTGTTGCGGTTGCTTCGTCACGGTGGTCTATCTCTCACCGATGTTAAGAATACCTTCCTTAATGGTGTTTTGCATGAGGAGGTCTACATGCACCACCACCGGGTATTCATTCTCGATGGGCACGCCTGTCGCCTTCGTCGTGCTCTTTATGGCCTCAAACAGCTCCTCGTGCTCGGTTTGCTGCTTTTACCTCGATGATTATTCTTTGTCGGTTTCACCGCCGGTTCCCATGATCCTGCTCTTTTTGTCCATATCTCATCTCGGTAGGACATCGCTTCTTCAGATGTTGATGATATGCTCATCACTGGCGATGATTCCTCATTCATCACGTATGTGAAGAAGCATCTCAGTGAGCAGTTTTTGATGACTGATCTTGGTTCTCTTACGTACTTCCTTGGGATTGAGGTCTCTTCCATGCCTGAGGGCTACTACCTCTCCCAAAGCAGGTATGTCCAGATCTTCTTGATCGATGCAGTGACCGACACTCGCATGGCCGAGACTCCTATGGAGCTATCCCTACAACTTCGTGCCATTGATGGTGATCTTCTTGAGGATCCTACTCGATATCGCCATATTGTTGGGAGTTTGGTGTACCTTGTGAGCACTCGTCCTGATATTGCTTATGCTGTTCATATCTTGAGTCAGTTCATGGCTCATCCTACCCGTCTTCACTACAGTCACCTTTTTCGTGTTCTTCGCTACTTGCATGGGACCATCTCTCGTTGTTTGTTTTTCCCTAGCTCTACCTCACTACAGCTTCAGGCGTACTCCGATGCGACCTTGGCGAGTGATCCTTCTGATCGTCGTTCTCTTTACGCATCTTGTTTTTCTTAGCTCCTCCTCGATTGCCCGGAAGACTAAGAAGCGGATTGCGCTTCCGCTCGAAAGCAGAGGTCGAGTTAAGAGCTATGGCAAAGAAATGACAACAGAGGTTACTTGGTTGAGGTGGCTACTTGCAGATTTTGGAGTGCCCGTGATGGGACCTCGACTCTTTTGTCCGACGAAGACAGTGCTATCAAGATTGCTCGGGACCCAAGTGAAGCATAAGCTCACCAAGCATATTGGTGTGGATGCTTCATACACTCGCCACAAAGTGCAGGAGGAGAACTTGCTTTTACGCTTTGTGCCATCGAGTTACTGAGTTGTTGACTTCTTCACGAAGCCATAAACTAGGGCACAACATTTGTATTTTCTCTCCAAACTCAGTGTGTGTGATCCACCATGAGTTTGAGGGGGGGGGTGTTAGAATAGGACTCTATTTGTATTTTCTTATCTGTATATGGCAACCCCCTTTATACTCCCTATATATATTGCCCATTGGGCCCTCTTAAATATACACACAATATTCATAACACATGACCACATCCCAGTGTACCAGTGTTAGTATTACACACTAATTATTCAAATCGAACGATTCTCAGATGCCAAGTAGTCTCCATTCTCTATCCATATTGTGCTTTCCACCGATTTATTGAGGCTATGGCAAATAAGTCCAGTAATGGACTTTTTGCATTGTTTTTAGCTAGTGTGTACATAACCTCAATAATATGTGAAGTTTGCTATTATGGCTTGGACATTGTTTGTTTCATTGCTATTTCTATCTATTCATATATGTCAAGATGCTTTCACATTGTTAAATATATTTTGTCATCCGAGCACTCTAACAAAATTCACTTAGTGCAGCGAGCGCGCAATCCTATCTAGTTTTATATAAGAATTCATGTGACACTGGAGTGGATCAAGCGGATGGAAGAAGGTTTTTCGTGGGCCGTGGAATAGATGACGACTAATTCATCCATGAATTTATAGTACTTTGTATGTGTAGGAATGAATATGAAACTGTGTTGTATGTGATAAAGCCATTGCAGGAGCTATGGTGAAGTGTAGCAGCTTTCTGTGCTGATGAGTGAGAAAATAATGCAGTCTCACTTGAGTGCTAAACTTTTACTACCGTAGTGTAACCTGTGGACGGAGCACCGGGGGTTAAGTAGCGACGGATCTAGATCTCCAAGTCGACCGAGCAGTTGCAAACATATGACAATGCAACTACAATTAGGCACATTGCTTGTACATGCTTCTCCAATGCGTCCAATCCATACCATTTACTGTGAGGCTATTCAGTAACCTCGTAACCTTCAGAAAAAGGTAAAATTTTACTAGAAATATTCTTTTTTATTGAGGGTTGAAATATACCTGTTGACTGAGGTAGCATCTAACATGGACTGATGGACTCCCACATGCACCGGCAAAAACTGAACATTTGACTCGGCTTGCGTTCCTCGTTAAATCAAGTTAAGACCATGAAAAATCTTCGGCGAGAGAAAAATCCGACACTCACATGTCATGCAGGTGATCACCGATCACAATCAGAAAATCTAAATAGTTCGAATATAGTACATTATTCAGATCGCACATGTGTTCTTTTGTGTAAATTGTACTGGATCGCACATGTGTCTTGCATGCCACTTCAGCTCAAGCCTTAAATCACGACCGTACCTTTGAGGAATTTAATAATGCCAATAGCTGCCGACTAATCTCCATGATCAGTTTGCATTGTTTTTCCTTGAGAAAATTCGGTCAGAGAGCCAATAGGCAAGTGTAATAATGCCAATAGCTGCCGACTAATCTCCATGATCAGTTTGCATTGTTTTTCCTTGAGAAAATTCGGTCAGAGAGTCAATAGGCAAGTGTAGCGTAACTTTCTCCAAAGTAGAAAGCATAGATCTGGGCCGTTGGGGCTTGATCGGACGCTTGAGGATGGCCGTTTCCACGGTTGTACTCTAAGGCGGGTTTCCACATGTTACGTCACCTTTTGACTTTTGATGAGTATGGTAGCCATTCTGGATTTTCCCATGAAAAAAAAAAAGGAACCTATAAATTTTCTAATAGGAATACATAGCTATTAGCACCTCCAGTAAAATCCAGAAGAACAAAAATAATGCAGTATCAGAAATGAACTAAACTTTCCACGGGTGCAAATCTGAGTGTGTACCAGTACATAGTAATAGCTCAAAAGCAACAATAAACAAATACGAAATGTTTAGGAAGTGTTCAGGAGAAAAATGACAAACACAACTAGCCAACAATTTTATGCCGTCGAATAACTCCGTTCTTCACGATTTACCATCGAATAACTCACTTTTCATAATATGCCATCGAGTTTTAAAATTTCTTTACAATATATCATCGCTGTTATCACACCGTCCAAACCCCTCCGTTAAGCCACGAGAAAAGTCCATTTTGCCCCTGAATTTCAAGTTTTACTCCACACCACTATGATAAGCAATCCATCGGGTCACCTGTCAATCCTTTGTTAGGGGATTTCATACAAATTCATAACATGCAGCCGACTTTGGATGTGCCAAATCTTCTTATCTGTACACTAGCAACCCATGCTTGCCGACCGCTCATTGCTAAAATGTGCCTACCTATCTATGTGATTTATCCATCTTCCTTCCATGATCAGTATATCATCAACTGGTTGTTGCAAGCAAAACACAGAAACGCAATGCGAATTCTCAATCTGTACAGTATATATCATCGACTGGCTGTTGCAAGCAAAACACGAAAACACAATGCGCTACTATCATAATTAGTCAATTACCACTTAAAACGTTGGACCATATTGCTACTATCACAAGTGCATAGAGTCTGATAGAGACAATACAAGTCCATATAAGTGTACAGAGACATTAGAAGAAGTCCACATTGACAACAAAATACACACAACAGTAGGCACATCCATGTGACCATACTGGACACTATAATTTCATATTACAATGAAGTCCACATTGACAACAAAATACACAGCAACAGTAGGCACTAAGCTAGGAAATTTATAACACATTACAAGTCTCAGGTTATGGAATCATGCAATTGTTTTCTTCTTGCTTCTAGTCCCCATTGATGGGCTGTTTGGTGTAGCCATAGCTGTGGGTTTCCTCTTGCACCTTTTCCCCTTCCCTTTGGCAGGTGGTGTGGTAGCCTCCACAAATGGGACAAGGGCCATTGAGGCAGCTTCGAGCTGATTTGAGCCACTATTAGATGCAGCCTCGATTAATAAGGCACCTTCACATGTGAAGATGATATGCCCCATTTGCATCATTTTCAACAGAAACATTTTCATTGTCAGAGTCAGAGCCATCATTACCAATTGAGTATTGGTCCTCCTCATCTGTACCTACATGCTCATAATGTGGATGTGGATTTGCTAGGTATGTATCAGCAGGTTCCACAAGTATTGGTTGAGTGCTACTGCTCGGCTGACTTGGGCATGCCTGGGAGAGGATTGGAAGCGATAGAGTACATGGCAGTTCAGCATTGGACACATCATTTGGGCCACAAATTGTGACACTCACTTCACCGGTTTTAGTGTGTTGAAAGCAAGCAAACATTGATGTCAATTGTTGATATGTAGTAACCGAAATCAAACAATTGCTACCACTATCGAAGTAGTTCACATTTACATTCTGTAACATCCCAAGTTATGTTACTAAAATTAAAATTAATAAAGATATTATATTATTGAATTTTCTGGCTGTCAAAGAATTTTCTTGATTTTACGTAATTTAAAAAGAGTTTTCTTGGCTAAAAGAAAAAAATGATAATAATAATAATATAAATAAAATAAAATAAAATCAATTATTTAATTCCCTGGTTTTTAAAGTCTAAAAATAAATTTTATTGAGTTTTCTGATATTTCCTTGGATTTAAAGTTAAAAATAAAAATTTAATTAGTTTCTGAATTTTACGGTATTTAAAAATGTTTTTCCTATTTTTCGAAGTTAAAAATAATTCATGTGCAAAAATAAAAGCCAACTCTAAGTTGAAAATAATTTTATTAAGTTCAAAATAATTCAAGGAATTTCGTGAATTTTTAAGAATTTTTAACTTTATTTGCTATTTTATAAAAGTCTATCGATTATTGCTTTTTCTAAAATTTGAAAATCAAATCCCGAATCTCAAATCAAAATCCAAATTCTGAGTCTCAATTAAAATTCTTGTTCCAAAATCAAATAGTTTTGCGGCCAATTCTGGATTCAAATTCTTGTTTTGAATTCATCTCAAATTCAAATCTCAGCCGAGTTTCAAAATTCAAATTTATATTTGAATTTTCTCCGAAATGAAAATCTTAGAATTCATTTCAATTTCAATTCCTGGAATGTTTTTCTTTTCTTTCTTCCTTTTCCCTTTTTCCCCCTTTTCCTTTTTCTTCTTTTCCTTTCTTTCTTTCTTTCTTTCTTTCTTTTTCCCTTTTTTCTTTTTTCTTTTCTTTCTTCTTCCTTTGGCTCTGTCTAGAACCAACCGCACCAACCTGGCGCCATTAGTGCCCTCGGAAGCTCCTCAACCCTCGCAATTTCCTTATCTTTTCCTCACGAAATTGCCGACAATCAATCCCTCGCATCACGCCTCCCCCATTCCTGGCCATATCCCCCTCAATCCCACGCGGTTTCGCCAGAACACGCCATGCCGCCGCAAGACACGCCCCGCTGATCTCCTCAACCAGTCCTCCTCCGCCCCTATAAAGGAGAGCATCAGGAGCCCCTTGTTCTCCACATCTCATCCCCCCTTCCCCCGAGTTTCCTCTCCTCTCTTGCTTCCTCCTCACCGTAATCGGAGTTTTTGTCCCGTTGGCCTAACGCCACTTTGACAACGATTCCACCGCCGATAGTGAAGCTCTGCAACCATCTTCACCACCACCAGCTTCGCCTTCACGCGTTCTACGTGGTGCTTCCCTTTATTACTGAACGCCATTGAGCGTCAGATCGCTGTGAGCCCAGCCGCGTCACGGCCACCCGAAACACACCCCACTCTGACCAAGATGAGCACCGAGTACCCCGTGTTCCCCTCATCTTATTCCCCAAACCCCATTCCCTCTCTCACCCTCTCCTCGCCACAAATTGTCATCGAAGTTCGCAGACTGAGCTTCCTTCTGTCGCTGTTTACGCCGCCGTCGACGACTCTTCGGCAACACCATTTCCACCACCGGCATCGCGAGTCCGCGTTCTACGAGGTGCTCCCTTTCCCTCGTTGGCGCCGCTGCCCCGTGTGCGCGCCACCACCGGCCGCCTCCGCTCGCGCCATCACTTCCCATTTCCTTCTCAGGCTGTCGGCAATCCGTTTTTGGCGTCGCCGCCACCCCTCGCTTTCCTTGTTGTCATACTCTTGGCCGCGGCGCCATCGCTTTTCATTGTATCCTCTATTTCTTCTTCACCTTTTTCCTTTGTATCACTTCCAAGTGGACCCCATATGTCAGCATTTTCCTTTTTATTTCTAATTTCAGAACAGAATATTCCAGGGAATATTCCCTCTTTTCAGAATTTCATCATTTCATGTGAAAATTAAACTTCTGGATGTTCGTTCTTCTTCATACGAACTTCGATTCCATCGATTCTTGTTTCTAAATTCATCTAAATTCAATATCTACCTCTCAGAACCTAAATTATTTAATTTGGATTTTATTTGAATTTAGCTCGTTTTCGCGTATAGATTTCGACTACTTCGGAGAGCCAGCTTTCGACGGCGTTTGAGAACAACAGCTATTGAGTAAGGCAAGTTATATCCTTTGATCAAGTTTGATCCCAATATTTTAAAATTATTTAAATTCTATTTTAAATTATTATCGTATGCTTATTTATATTCAAGTTAATTTAAATTCCGGTTTTAAATTTATAGTTATTCCCAATTCCATTTGTATGACCAAATCTTGACATTGAAATATACATACATTTTCACCTTAGATAAAATTTAGTTGATGCAATGGTATGAACTATAACATTTTGGAAAAATTTAAGCTTAGCCGTGCTTAGACCTGAAATATTTGATTTGGAGAATTTCAGCCAAAAATTCAATTATAATTTAAAAATGTGTTTGTGGCATTGGTGTGCTATATAAATTTACAAATGATTTGAAAAGTAAAATGAAAACTGGTTTGGACTTGGGCGAACTGGATAGTTGGTGGGCGCAGGTTTATACACAGGCTCAATTCAGTGAATGGTTGAGGCTTAGGGATCGTTTTGGAAGTCGCCCAGTCAATTAAGGACCGGTCTGCGAGCTGCGGATTGTTAAGCTATTCTGTGCTACCACAAGTCTGGTATAGGACAGACCGGGTTAATTAATTTGCAAAGTTCCATTGTTAATTGTGCCATGTTGATGTGTGCGTGCAGAATGACCTACTTTTTATGTATTCCCACATGGCGCAAGAGGGGGTTTTCGACGGATGGTGTAATCCAAAAGAAGTGAAACCTTAGCAGACATGACTACTTTGGAATGACGCATTGTAAAGACCTTATGATAATCATTTAGTCGCACACCTTGGAAGTGTGTCAATCGGACATCATAAGTTGATTATCTCTTGTAGATAAAGTTGTACAATCTCTGTAGAGCATAAAACTATTCGAATAGCCATGTCTACAGTGATGGATATGCTGAGCAAAGCCTTTTGTGAATTAGACTATGGTTTTGTTTTAAAAATAGTTTGACAAAAATGATTTCATGGATGTTTATTCAATATGGAAAATTTGGGCAGAAAGCCTGCTGTAAGGAGGGGTTAGTCCTTCATTTGTGTATGGATGTTTATACTACACTCAAGAATTGATGAATAAAAATGAAATTTGATTTTAGATATAGACTAAACTACTCTTGAACTTAGTATTGAATTTAAAATGTCAAATATTGATTTTGCATAAATAACCCTATAAGTCTTCATTTGATAATATCCATGCATGCATTAACTCTGTTATGGGTGTAACTTGTGGAGTACATTTTTTTCTCACCCTTGCTTAATAAAATGTTGTTCAGAGGAGGACTTCGTAACTGCTGAGGATCTCGACGACTAGGCCGCTACCACAGTCGATTGTCTGTGGCAGATTAGCTGGACTCTACTACTTCTTCTTCGTCTTCCGTTGTGTTCATTATTATTGGCTCGTAAGCTTTTCTTGTAATAAACTCTGATATTTATTTAAAAAGTTGTACGATTTATGGATGTTACCATATTTGTTTACTGTGTGAATTAGCTATTGATCATGGGATTAATTCAGAAATACACAGAGAATTTGAGAGTGTTACTCCTAGATCCGACACATTCTCATCTACACCCCCAAGTCAACCGGCCAATTGAATGCCCCCCCAAAAAAAAAAATTCCTATCTAGCATTCTTGCTAATGAATTGGGTCAATCTCTCATGGGAAGGGATTTGGGGATTTAGTGTTCTGCGTGAGTGGGAACGATTTGGGAGAGGGATAAGGCTGGTTCGGTTTGGTCCTGACATGTGGGGCCTGTTTTCAATCTCTCACTGAGTATATGGGCAGTTTAGGCATTTTTGAAAAAAAACTAACATGGTTAACGAAGGGGTTTGGACGGTGTGGTAATGACGATGTCAATTGTGAAGAAATTTTGAAATCCGATGGCATATTACGAAGAGTGGGTTATTTGATGGCAAATCGTGAAGAACGGAGTTATTCGATGACATAAAATCAATTTTCTCGTAATTCTTTCTATTCTGCAATGGCACTATCAAGAATTTTTTTCTGTACAACCACATAAAACAGTCATATAGACCGAACGCAAAGGGAATGCTTCTCACATAAGAAAAGAATAATAACCTATGCTATGAATTCACAAGATTATCTACGCAGTCACATGGAATGCTCGGGGTCCCTTGCTTACCTTGACGAAGACGCTCTTCATGGTTCTATCTATGCAACTTCATTGAAGGCTTGCGCTCCCTTCGCAACCTTGATGAAGACATCTTCCAAGGTGGTGTCAACCAGGCCCCAGGCAAGTATGGTGAACTGGCTCTTCGCATTCTCAACTGAACTGAAAACATCGGCTATTTTCACCTCCTGCTTCGGCAGCTCAAACTTTTGAGTTCCAGAAAGACTGTAGATCTTGTTTGCGCTTGGCGACAAGCGATGGACTAGCTGTTCAACCTCCCGTTCTTGGTCTGGGGATGTTGTCATTGTGAAAAGGTAAGCGCCCCCATATCTAGCCTTTAGCTGCATTGCATTGTAGGGGCAAACAATTTTAGAAGTGGTTCTAGAGTAACTTTTGTGAATTAGGACGTCAGTGTACCTCTTTAGGGTTTCCAAGGCATTGGAAATCGCCATCAACAAATATGCCAAGCCGATCACAAAGTACTTCTGCCTCCTCCATCGAGTGTGCTGTCAGAATTACATTTGATCAAACATTATTCGCTACTCAGGCTTGTTATTTTCAGAAGCAATAAAATGGTGGACCAGAAGTCTGGGATTTAGATGCATGAGTGGATAGGGAATATATCAGTACTAGTAAGAACAATCGCACGGTTTCTCTTGGCCTCCTTCACAACGTTCCACAGGTTATTTCTTGATGCCGGATCTAGTCCTGTGCTCGGCTCATCCATGAAAACAACCTAAAAAATGTTTTGCTAAGTTTCACAACCCATTTGTGATTGCACATTCCATGAAAGGGTTGAAAAATATAAACAACAATAATACTTTGGGGTCCCCAATCAATGATATTGCCACACTGAGCCTTCTTTTCATGCCTCCGCTGTACTTTCCCACTTGCTTATCACCAACACCACCATGAAATAGATTTACACTCTTCAGAGAATCGTCAACAGCCTGATAGTGGAACAGAAGTCCATATGTTCAACTACGACTGTACATACACTGAGATACTGAATAGTATAATTGATGAATAAATGATTTGGCAATCTGAATTGGCCAACAATGAAATGCGCATACTAAATTCAAAAAGAGGTATGCATATTGGAGGTACCTTCACTAATGCAGCACCTTTAAGATTTTTCAACCTGCCATAAAAGAACAGATGCTCTTTTCCCGTTAATGTTTCCCAAAGTAAGCTGCATTTTAGACAACACCAGTTACCACGAGAACATAATCTGATCTGGGAAAGAAGGCCGGTTAAGTACTAGTTGGAGTAGATACTCATGCTGTGGGCAGACGCCCATATTTGTATATATGTCATCCATGTCCATATTTATATCCCTTCCATGGACATAAGCAGTACCAGATGTAGGTTTAATAAGCCCAATCATCTAAGGAAAGATCAAAAGAAGGTTAGTCAAGGTGTGCTACAAGACTTTATGCAACTTTCATAAAAAATGCTACCGTGTGCCATTACAGTACTATACCATGCTAATGAAGGATGTTTTCCCAGCGCCATTTGGGCCAAGCATTCCGAAGCACTGGCCTTTTTGTAGGGCAAGAGATAATCCTCGAACAGCCAGCTTGTCTGGGTTTCCGTCCCTTCCAGGATAAACCTTTTTGAGGTTGTCACAGATAATAGCTTGGTTTGCATTGTGATCCATCAAAAGTTGCTCAACTACTTCTCTCTGAATAGATATCAATGCATGGATTTTAAAACATATGTACTGTAGAAAATATGGAAATGCCAAAATATGGCAGGTAACCTACTTCTTGAGCAACATCTGGTTTCACCATATCAACAATTACTTTAGAATCCTGTTGCTCAATGCTATGTTTCTGCAATGATGGTGCTTGCTTCTTCTGTAAACGTCTAAAGAAGAATAAGGGGTTTTTTCTGAGAACACCACCTACTGAAGAGACTCGATCCAAATAGAATGCTAACATGAGCAGTAATGCCCATTCTATAGTCATTATGATCAAGATATCACACATTCCATTGATTGGGTCTTTCAAATTTCCCCACGTCATGCCAGCGGCTCCCATAGCACTTCCAGAGAATGCATATTGACCAAGCTCATATAGTCCCCGATAGAGGGAAAAGCCTGGGACAATCTCCATGACTAATATCCAACCAGCTGAGTACAGAATACAAAGCTTGTTACCCATATTATGTAAATTGAGTTGCAATTTACCACTAGGCTAGCAACTTACTGGGAAAAGTTTTGTCCTCAACAAAAAAGCGGAAAAGAAATGCCCCTAGTAAGCCAGAGCCAAATACATAGATGTAACCAATCACTGCAGCAGGAGGATGAATGAAATTTGTCACTTTTAAGAAGCAATTTTTTGACTTAGAAGTTTACAGGTTTGAGCCACTGACCTGTGGCTATCTTGACAGATGAAAAGAAAGATGCCACAAAAAATGCAATTGCAATCTGTAAATTTATATAGATGAAGAAAAAAACAAACTGTATGCTGTAGTCATTGACTCTGAAGAAAGTGAGACCTGCGCAAAAGAAGGTCAATTTGACATATATAAATTTGTTCGCCACAAAAGCAACTTCATGAGTACATTGTGAAAGATAATTACCTATCAAGGAGCCAAAAATCACAAAAAATGTCATATAGACAACCGACACAGCAAAGAAATAAGCATAACATATCAGCCAGTAAGGCCCATCCTTCAGACCATGCATCTTCATCATGATTTTTAGCTTCTGCTGCTTCTCATACACCAGATATGTCAACATAACCTGGAAAAAGAAAGTCAATTTGCAAGTTCCACTGATACTGATTATAACCCATTCAACATTTTTTTGAAGCTGTACTTAAGAAATGTTACATCTCATCATACTCACTGGGAAAAGTAGTTCAACAATCCATGTGAAGAATAGCGCACTGAGAAGAGATGAGAGATCAAACCTAAACCTTGTTCCAACTTTGGGCATCTCTTTTACATATTCAAGTAGCATTTCCACCCCAGTTCCTCTGATAAATTTGAGATATGCGTTGGATACCTATAAGAAACAAAGCAAAAGTTGAAGGAACAGTTGCGGGGTTCCGCAATACACTGCAATTACTCAGCGATGAATTTATGTAAAACAAAGCACATACTGCATTCACCAAGCGCGGAACTCGTAATGCTGAGATAAATGAATATGCAGTGTTATCGTTATAAGTAGAGTTGTACCAAACATTTACATCAAGGCCATATTCCGTCGTGTTCAAGAAGTCATAACCTGCAGAGAAGAATGCAACTAACAGTATATACCAATGCAAATAAATGTTGCTACATGTACAAATGAACTTTTGTTGTTACATTTTGTAACACTCATTGATAGATGGGCCCATGGAGTTATTCATAACATGGGTGGCATTCAAGAACCAGTTTGTCAGCAGATGTTACGAAATTTTGTAAGAAAATCTCACTGATATGCAAAGCCAATACAAACACAAAGAGGCCAAAAAGTGGTAGTATGAAGATAAAAAAGATAACCTGCAATAAACTCATTTGTTTTTCCTCCTCTTTGTGTATAACCCTTTAATAATTCATCGTTGATAACTGACGCACTTTCACGCCATAACAGCAAACCTTCAATGCACTGTATATCTGGTTCATTTCATAAGGACATCAGAGCTGCAATCTTAGCAGGCCTAAAAAAGAGTCCAAATGAAAGATGAATGTGTCCTAATTGTTGTTGTCAAACAGACTACAGAAATAGTCAGTACTCAGTACTCAGTACACCATGAATTATAACCTTATCAACATATATACAAGTTCCACTTCTTTGACTGATGACTAGTTAATTTGTTTCCGTTTGATTGTATTAGAAGTAGAAAGAAAAAAAAAACCAAAAAAAAGAAAACATGAAAGTGAACTATAAATATTTAAGCTGATGAGTGTTTTTCTACAATTATCTAGTGTCTAGCTATTAATGCGCTTCCATTCTTTTCTGTATTAAAAAAAAGCATAAATTTTAAACTAATTATGATAATGTCAAAACAAGATCCTCCAAAGACTGAAGTGATGACAGCTCCACATCTAAACAGAGCTCCTCCGAATGTACATAAAATTTGATGGGAACAGTGCTGGATCACATCCCTAGACTTAGGGCCAGTTTGCCATTGCTGTGCTGTGATGTGGAATCTAATTAGTTATGGCTCAAAAAAGATGCTTTCAACTAAGTTTTATATCCAAAAGTAGAAAAAATATAAGTTCTTTTGAAATGTCACCGGAGTGATAAACGAAGCCTTATGCTGCTTGCTGGCAAAGTAGTTTGAGTTTTCCAACACAATACCGTAGTATCAACATTCGAGGAAGGAAATTTAACTTACTGAGCTGAAGGGGTATGTCCCCGGAGTTATATGAAATGGTCTGCGACAAGTAAGACATGCACAGAGGCTGGACCAGATACAAAGAATCATCAAAGGAAAATGCAGGCTCTAGCAATTGTGTATACCATGGCTGTGTGTCTGATCCCTAAGACAAATCAACACAACCAATAATTCCATAAACCAAAAAAAAAACAAGAGAGACACTCAGTTGGGCATCAAAGGAACTCACAACAACTATCTTGGAGAGAGCATCAAGGTAATCTGTCACATTAAGAGTGGGAGAAAAGGCAGGAAACAACCTTCCAGAAACACCTGTCAATTGGAAAGTACTCAAGAATTACGAATATCACCTAAACTGTGAACATTTGGTACGCAGTTTAGTTGTATTGTAGCATAGGACATACTTCCAGCAAATGCTCGGTCCTTTCCAGTGATGAGGACAGTGGCGGGGCAAGACCCGTAGTCACGGCATGACGGATCAGGCAAATCATCAAACGGTTCGGAGGCTTTCTTGACAGCCCGGAACTCAGGCCGGGGGACTTGAATCAGGGCCGGCCACCGTGGCGGCCTGGGGATCGAGCAGCTCCAAACTTGCTCCAGTGTCGAGTGCTGGATGCCGCACTCCGTGTTCTTGCATGTTCCATCTCTGTCGGCCTCGACGCAGGCACAGCCACATTGGTACTTGGGCTTGTCAAGCTCGCTGTTGATGACTTTCTGGAGCACGACGAGCAGCACGCAGATGAGGATCGGGAAGAAGGTGATGCCGATGTTTGTCTTCAGGTTTCGTTTCTGCATCGCAGTTAAGAACAGAATCAGATGCTGCGTTTCGGCATCAGAGTTAAGAACAGAATCAGTTTCTTTCAAATTTGCATCTATCAGGGGCAAACAATGTGTGAAATCCTAAAGTGATCAAGGATTTCACGAGGAAAGTAGTATCATTCTCTGGCTCAGTGCCCACAATGCTGCTGCCCTCTTATCTCCAAGAACAGTTTTAGGCACTATACAGCAGATTCATACCAGTCTAGAAGACTAGAACTGAATTTCGCAAACAAATGCTTACCGCCTAAAAAATGCACCAGATTCACGGCAATTTCCCGATCGATCCACCCCGCTGCATCCCCAAGAACCGTCTAGGCATATTCACAATCACGTTGCGGGCACAAACGGATCAAGAAACGAACAGGCAAACATAAACAGGGGGGAGGGAAAGAAAAGAGGTGCCTGCCTGGAAGCAGAGGTTCTTGCGGAGGAGGGCATTGGCCTGCGTGAAGAAGCTCGCGGGGTCCCTCGAAGAATCCATGGAAAGATGGCTAGGTTTGGAGCAGAGAGACGGGACAAGAGAGGAGGCGTTTCAGAGTTGGGAATCGAGACGAAACCGATGGAGGGATTGGAACTTTACCGGCTCATATAGCCATCGATTCTTGAATTTTTTTAAATAATCTATTTTTTAATCGAAATATCAAAAATATTCCAGCGATATTTTTTTTTCAAAAATATACGTCTGTCGCCCAATGGTTGAGCGATTTCACTCCTGTCGCCGTAGGGTTGGGCGACTGGTTCCTGTCGCCATAGGGTTGGGCGATCAAACCAATCGCCTGACTCTGCGGCATTTACGCTTGCAGATCGCTTAACAAAGGCGACAGAACTAGTCGTCAGAACTGGCGGCGAGAACGATCGCCCAACCCTATGGAGACAGGAACCAGTCGCCCAACCCTATGGCGATAGGAGGTCCCACATCCTTTTTGCCTTTTAATTATTGTTTAATTGAATTGTAATGAATATTACATTTGGTAGGTTAATTAAATTTAGCAAATCTGATTATATCATGTTATTTATTTTGAAAATAATAGTGTTGTCACGATGTTGGTTGCTCTGTTTGTTATTTTCGTAGAATATCATGGGTACGAAATTTGTCAGACTCGCAATAACATTTTGTGATCGTTGTATATTGTTGTAGTGCGGTAAATTTTTGTTGAATTTTGTGAGGACGATTGAGACAGTAATGATATGTAAGTACAAAGGTAAGTGATATTACGATCGCGAGGAGTCTCTCATCGATGAAGTCGTCGAACGTATATGCGTATGTAGGCACGTAGTCGATGTCGTACTTTATGAAGCTTATAGAATATGAGTGAAGAAATGAGAACGCTCATTGTGATTATGAAGATGGCCTAAAACATGGAGGATTCAATGTCGGTGCGAATGGTTCTTTCGGGATTCCACTAGAAGAGGCATACTTGCAATATAGTCTTGCTTTGATGGGTCTCCTAACCGTAACTACATTAGAGTCGCGTCTGAAGCACGTTACACGTAGTCACATGGCATGATGGTTCGCTAATTGCTTTAGTCATCCTCGCTACTACTACGGACATTGTATCACAAGCATCCGGACCATGTAAGTGTACATGCCTTTGGGGATAGTAAAAACATGGGGTAGGACGGGACTACTACGTAATGACCTAACCTCATCGTGGACCGGGGCCATTTTCCCTTCCTTGCCAGCTCGGCGTTGAACTCCTCGCCGGCCTTCCCCTTCCCCTTGTCGCGGGAGTGTCCACGTCGGGTTGGTATATCGAAGTCGTCCATATCCTGCGATTCCTTGATGTAAGTACACCGTATATTTAAAATTGTAAGAAGGATTTACATTCTTCATAACTCACGTCGTCGATACGGATTACGCCCGGGCGACCGGATACGCTGTGGCGGCCGGGCTCAGCCGCATGAGCCTTTCCCTTGCCCTTGTCGCGGATCGCCCACGTCGGCCGGTATGTCAAGTCGCCCATGTCCCGCGATTCCGTGATGTAAGGGCACCGTATAGTGAAAATCGTAAGAATGATGTAAATTCTTCGTAACTCACGCCGTCCATACGGATTACGCCGGCGCCGGATCTGTTGTGGGCGCGGGTCAACCGCATGAGCCTTTCCCTTGCCTTTGTCGCGAGACTGTGCACGTCGGGCTGGTATGTCGAAGTTGTCCATGTCCTGCGATTGTATGATGGATGTAAGTACACCGTACAGGGAAACCTTACGTAATAAGGATGTAAACTCTTCATAACTGACGTCATCGATATGGATTACGCCGGCGAGTCTTGGGCTCCCGGTGCCTCCTCAACAGGTCCGAGACGTAAGGTTTCCATCCGACGAAGTTCTCGCCCGCACCGAGTAGTTCAAAGATGTACTGTTGGATGAATGCCCGTCGTACATCTTCGGCCGCCGATCCATCGAAGAAGTGGCGGCGCATCTCGGCCGCCATTACGTGGGGATGAAGTTAAAATTTAAGCAATTGAACGTTGGTAGAGGAAAATCGACACGCGCGAAAGAAACGCTTACGAGGTGGTGCCCGCACGTGTAGTACGCCCGGGCAGCGGTGTCTGGGTGTGTGGACTGAATGATCTCTGCCGGTTCGCCACACACACACTGTGGGATCGGAAAACGTGGTGGTACTGGAGCATCTTTCATTGATTTATCTGGGTATTGTAGCTGTTCCCGCTTCTGCTTAAGCCACTTTTGCTTCTTCAACAACCTCGCGTAGAAGTTTGCCGAAGAGTCCATAGTTGGGTATGTGTTGTGTAGTGTTGTGGAGAGTTGGGTTTGGTTCAACCCTCTTTTATAAGCTCCATGGTTGGCATGGTGTGGTTAATTTCATGCAGAGGAGAGAGTCTTGTTTTTAAATTCTGAAAAGCTGAGGAGGTAGAGTGTTATCAAGTCGATGCGAAAAGTTGGCGAGGCATAGTGTTGTCACGTCTTACTTTGCGGAGAAGTCATGGCTTGCTTTATGAGTGTTGTCTTATCGGTCTAAAAAGTGGCGAGACAGAGTGTTTTCACGCCTTTCTTTACTGAGTCTTGTCTTTTCGGTTTTAAAAGTGGCGAGGTGGTCGGGGTTGTCAAGTCGATCCGAAAAGCCTAACCCTAAACCTAAACCCTAAACGCGCAAAGTCGTCTCGTTTTGTCTTATCATCGCCCAAAGTCGCACCGTGTGGTCTTCTCACCGCGCAAAGTCGCCCGTGTAGTCTTGTCCTTTGCAAGAAAGTCGTCTCCTTCGGTCTTATCATGCGCAAAAGTCGCCTGTGGTCTTCTCGGTTTGCAAAGCCGCCCGTGTGGTCTTGTCATTGCGAAAAGTCTCCTTTGGTCTTATCACCGCACAAAGCCGCCCGTGTGGTCTTCTCATCGCGCAAAGTCGCCCGTGTGGTCTTCTCATCGCGCAAAGTCGCCCGTGTCGCCTTATCACTACGTAAAGCGCCCGTGTGGTCTTATCATCGCGCAAAGCCGCCCCGCTTTGTTAGTCTCCCCCTGCGGGCCTATAAAATGCACGCCCCACGTTTCAATTACGACCACTCGACCTTTCAAACCGTAGGAGGAAGAACCTTCTCCGTTTTACAGTAACACCTCGCTCCACGAAGACGTCGAAGACAAGCACCCTGCGGGTCAACCAATACTCTCGGTCTCGCAAGCACTGGCGAGACGAGCGTGGGGAGCGCGCGAAGTAACTCTGAGGCAGTATGGCTCCCAATAACGTCGTCCGCCGTGAGGCGGTCGAATCGCTTCCACGAACGGCTCAGACGCCCGTGTCACCTGACGTCGCGAATCGTACTACCTGAACGAACACAAAGATATTAGGTAGGACGATCGGTAATACTGAAAAATTAGTCACGGAAAGAGTACGCACCGCCGCCAAAGACCAGAGAGAGCCCATTGTCGGCGGTCCACCTCGCTGCGATTGTACATCTCCACCAGACGGGGCTTGTTGCGTCAACAAGGGCCGCCCGAGGCTAAAGCGCTCAAACGACCACAAGCTGCAGAGGAGAGGACACCCGTGAGGATGGAGTTCGGCTCGACTGATGCACGATCGCACAAGCCGCGATAGGTGGCGCAAGTACGGCCAACCCCGCTGATCTGGGGCCCTCCCGTCGGCGATGGTTCTCTGGCGTCTGTGATGAGCCTCGCGTCGGCAGTGTCGCCGCGGATCGGCGGTGAACAAAGACCCAACCAAACAACCACAACAAGTACCCGAGCTACCTCGTCATCTTCTTGTAAAGCTTCCTCTTGACCAAGGCCATCCGGTCATCGCTTTCCATTTGATGCAATATGTAATCCCTATGCTCTCCTTCATCACCGTCATGTAGGCTCACCATGCGGTGCCGATCTTCCTCTCCTATATGTACCGCGTCGGGCTCATCACAAGCAACATTCTCTCGAACTCTTCAGAACACACCCTCCGGGTCCTCTTCTTCACCAACATGCCGCACCGAAGTCGCCGCAACACCGGATGATATCCGTGGGGCCTGCACTGACTTCTTTTGGGCATGGTTGCACAAGTATCACACACTCATATCCACGGCACGACATCCTTCTATAAAGCCCTTCCACACTGCGTGCGCATCGGTCTTCTCAACTCCCGGTGATGTTAAGTGGAAGACCGGCTCCAAAGCCCTTGTATGTCGACGCTGCACACCTCAGGGTTCAAAGAGAAGCTGCGGGTCAGCCAGTGCTTCACATCTTCGATTCGTGCATTCTCGCCGTCCGGGTGTACCAGAGTGGCTTGCCGAAAACTGCTCAAGTCAACACCGCACGGACCTTCACGAACGGTGCCAACACCGTAATGCACTTTCAATGTAGTGGGTACAGGCATGACTTATTGTATGGCTGCAAATATTTCCAACATTGCAATTAGTCAGCTCGCAACGCACGACATGCAAGTACTGCTACATTGTAATTTACATTTGTAAGGCCCTTCGTCTATCGTCGACAACTACACGACAGCATGATCAAGACATCATTCATTCCCTAAGGCAGAGGCCGCAATGAACGTGTGGTACGATATTCAGATTCAACCTAAAAACCGAGCTATTCCATAGCAGGCATTATCCGATTCGGACGCTAACTTGCAACCCGAAATGCTACAAGTGGCATTCCGGTCTTCTACCAATTACCTAAGTCAGTTAGTTCATACTAATTTACTTCTACTAATTAGTTTATACAAATAATTCATCCTCCTTATGCGCTCGGTCACGCATTATTCACCCAAGAATAGTCGGCCACGCACACACCTACACTACTACAATACATCTCACAAAACAGCACTAATAATACTCCCTCACAGACTATTTTTTCTCTAACTAAAGTTTTTATCGCTACTACTTACATACAAATCAACAACATTTCGATTTTCTATTTTTTTTCTCTAACTACAATTTTACTACGGTGCTATTATACTACTCATTTAACTAAATAAACTATTTACGCACCCAAAAAGTATACTACAAAATAAAGTTTCCTAGGACAAATCAACTATATTACACGACCTTTGACTTGGCCGCAAAAATACACTACATTACACTCAAGACCGCATCCGGCTAGTCACATGGCAGACGTAGAACGCCCTACGATGCTTCAATTCTTGTACACAAAGGAATAAAGTTTGTATGCCATTTTAATAGTTGTCCGAAGGGTTTGACTATATGCAAATAACATTTCTACATTCCCGTATGTTTGCAAAAGTATCACCGAATCTCAATTCCTTTGAAGTATCCTATCAAACACCTTAGTTGAATGTCCGCGATCTATTTATTTTAACTTTTTACTATCGCTTCGGTGTTTGAGGATTTTCTAAAGTTTTTATCGCTTCTACTTACATACAAATCAACAACATTTCGATTTTCTACTGTTTTCTCTAACTACGCTTCCTACGAGCGCTACTTACACTATTATTTTATCTAACTAAATTATTTACCGCTAAAAGAATACACTACAAAATAAAACAAACTTACCTCGTAGTCGAAATTTTCCTCCTCTTCTCCTCTTTTTCCTCTCTCTCCCTCTCTTTCCTCTCTTTTTCTCTCCTCTCCTCTCTTTCTTCTCCAGTAGCGGCGACGGCGATCGCTTTCAAAGGCGAAATGAGCGGTCGGGGAGGACATGCGGGTGCCTATATAGGCAATCCGATGCCTAACGTGCGGGCGATCGAACATGCGATCGTCATGCGGTTGAAGCGGATCGATCCTATCGCCCAACCGTGCGGCGACTGCAATAATGACACCAACCGCTCGCCTCCTGTGCAGTTTTAAAGCCGAACGGTTGGGCGGCAACTTGCGATCGCCCAACCGTTGGGCGATAGGAGCTCGTCGCCCAACCATTGGGCGACAGACATATATTTTTGAAAAATAAAATATCGCTGGAATATTTTTGATATTTCGATTAAAAAATAGATTATTTAAAAAAAAATTCTCGATTCTTGGTCTCCCTTCTATGTGCGTGATATGACTATTGCCTGGCGATTTTTTTTAATTTTTTTTTAATAAATAATTACAAAAAATATATTATGAAAATGAGCTCATGTCGCCAATGAAACAGTTCTATTGCTATTTGAATTGGCGACATGACATGAGGTTATTTTTTGAAATTAAATTTTATTTATAATATTGGTAATATATTTAAGTATTCGCGCAACCGATAATTTTTAAAAGAAAAGAAAAATATGAAGTAGAGAATAATTTAGGAGTTTCGGTGTGACCAAATATATTTGGAATGTGATTTCAGCAGCGCAATTAAAAAATAGCCCCTTTCGACGGCGTAATATAAAAAATAGCTCTCTTCAGCGGCGCGATAACAAAAATAACCCCTTCGTGGCGTGATAACAAAAATAACCCCATTCAGCAGCGCGATAAAAAATAGCCCTGATTTATTTGAGAGTACCGAATGAAATATTAGAGAGATAATGACTTGGGAACTTGGGGGTGGTCATTTCGCATACGAAAAGGCTAGAACTAGGGTGGTGTGGGGTGTCGCAATATTGACTCCCTCATATGGTTACCTGTACACACAATAAGAACAAATAGTATCGAAACACTAGACTAGCATAATGTAAGTTGTACATAAATTAATATTTACATGACATGACTGATATTTACAAGAACAAATATGTACTCGCGGGCTCACTTGGGGCGTACCCCACATGTGGCCCCTGTTCTCATTCGGGGCAGCTGCGTGCGCTATTACGAGTACGTCAAAGACTCTGGCAGCCGAGGTACCCTATCAATGCGAGTAGCCAGCACTGGTGTCGCGAGAGATGGTTGCGTTGGCTGGCTTGTTCCGGGCGCACCGTGCAGCTGTGAAGCCCCAACAGAGACATGGCTGCTCTCGCCATGCAAAGGCCCATCGCCCTGTCGTCGTGGCGCCCATTCCTCGTTGATGTCGAAGTCCGAGGCCTGTGCTCCCTCGTGCGACACCAGCTCCTCGTCCCAAAGGGGTGTACGACCTATGGAATAGTACGTTATGCATGTAAACAAGATGAAAATGCTGAAATAGTACGTTATTCATGTAAACAAGATAGACATACCTTGATGCATTGCAGCGGACGGCTCCGCATAGTTCCGCCCCGTGTACAAGTGGTACTAAGGATCTGTTAGAAGAAATTGCCATTAGTAACTAGTAGACTTTGAAATAAAAAAGCAGACATGAGTGTTTTAGGTGTACCTGCGAACTACCGGGGTACTCCCGGCACGGTGCCACGAGGACCTGCCCACCACGTCTAGGTGAGGAGCCGTGGGGCGTGACGCACCGTGGCTCACCCCCCCTCCACGCACAGGTGGGTTCACCACGTCCTTCAACATATGACACGACGTAAGTTGGATGTCTCGCCTCGTCTTCTCTAGGAATCAGTCCATGACCTCTCTGATCTCCTGCGTCGTCATGCTGAAGCGCTCCCCGAGCATCAGACTATGTACGGAGGTCACCAACGCGTGCATCTCCCATTGTAGATCGTTCTATACACAGAATTAACAAGTTAGAAACCGAAAACATGCGAAGTAAATAAGAAGTATGGACTGTTCAATACGTATCACGCGATGGAATGCATAGTCTGGTTGGGTGGGATACGTGTCGATCGTCGTGGCCTCGTGTCGTGGTGGGTCGTTCACAACCCTAATGCAACGAACTCTCATCCGAGTGGAGTACCATTCGATATATTCCTCGTATGTCCCAGGGTCGTAGGGAGCATCCTCCTAGACCATGTCCTCCAAGGCGTGGAGCCACCGCTCAACCCAGGGGATCCAGTCAGCCCAGGAAGTCCTACCAGGTACTTCCTTCCTGGTGTACTTGTAGAAGGCAAAACGTTAAATTCATAACTACGTAAGGGAAAGGCTACAACAGAAATAAAACGTTAACTTATCCATGGATGTTAGGCAGCAACCACCACTCCTAGGGCACCGGGACCTCCTATCGTAGACGGAACTGACGCATCATCCGGTGCACGTGGTACTCCTCTACGAAGATGTTGTGCACCAAGTTCCTCCGCGTGTACTAGAACCCATAGTCTCGCATGCACAAGCTCGACAGGTGTCGGGACCCCAGATATGCAACTCCGAGACTCTCTGTGTATTTCGAACTAGTCCCATGATCAGTAGCTAGTCCACACAGTTTGCAACATCGATGAAATCATATCCATATAATAAGGTAGCTAAGAAGCAGTTAAATTAATATTACTTAGTAGAAAAAGGATCTTATGGTTAAGGTTTTATAGAGCTTGCCACGCAGGGCTAAAGTCACGACCAGGTCCACGACCAGATCTACGACCAAGTCCACGACCAGAGTAAACTTGCAGTGGAATAAAACAAGCTTGTGGAAGCCATTCGACATGCCCACAAGCAATCGAGTGGAGAACATATCCTAGTTCGCATAGTCTTCGAAGTACTCCTCTTCATAGAACTCGATGATCTCTGGGTCTTCTTCGCGACTGATCAACAAATGGCGCAAAGCCGTAAGTACTTAAAGTACTCAGCAAGTCGTAGAGAAATGTATACAAATAGTATTCATGTAAGGTTCGACAAGGATAGCTTTATGGCTATTTTACAGAAAGCAGTATTGTCAGTAAATACAGGAAATAGATTGTAAAGCACAATTTGAAAGATTAATACATAAGAAATCAAGTTTATTTTAAACAACTCGTGAACACCCTGTTCACTTCCCAACCAGCAACCACGACCAGATCACTTCCCAACCAAACCATTCCAACAACTCGTAACCATCCACGACCACATTTTGAGAAAATCTACCCCTCGTGTGAAACGACCAGGCATTGTTCATAACTAGGGACACGACTAGTCGAATAGTTTTACACTTTGCAGAGGTTGTACAGCTTGACCCACAAGAGGAAATCATCTTATATTGTTCGTTTAACATACTTCCGAGGTGTGCGACTAAGAGATTATCACAAGGCCCTTACAAAGCTCTGTTTTGACTTGGTTCTGCTCGCTAAGAATTTGCCACACAGGTCCCCTCTTGCGCCATGTTCGCTAAGGTTTCGCCACACAGGACCCCTCTTGCACCGCGCTCGCTAAGGTTTCACCACACATGCCCCCTCTTGCGCCGCGAATCAACCCAAACAGAACCGACTCAAAATATTGCTAATTAGTTGGCCAGGTCCACCCCATTCTGAACATGTAGTTGTACGGTATGACTTAGATCAATGGCATACAAAGTTAAGTTCTTAGTGGTTGCTCAAGAGGGACTTCCTGCATCCCAATGTGCTTCCGCACCCACCTTCACCACCGCCCACTCGTCCGAGCATAAATCATTTTCGGTTCAACCCGACCAATTAGCAACCCATGCCATGGTACAACAAATTTTAATATTAGTGGCAACACATGCCACAATTCCATATTTTATTTAGTCAAATTTATCATCATCGAATCATGTGATCGCGAGACCATCGCATAACTAAAGTAGGACTAAGCATAATACGCACCCATGTTGGTATTACAATAATGTCCAACTAAGATTACCCAACCTATGGTGTCCAAGGGTACATGTCAACATGTCGACCATAATTATTCAAGGAGTCATATTGTCGAGTAAGTGTTTAACTATTCCCGAAACCGTTTTTATACAACTAGCCATGCATGTTTATATCAAACAATATAATTTTATAAACTGGGTACGACATGATCAAATGTCTATAACTTGCCTTCGTTGAAGAGTTGAGATGCTTCGGTTGTGGTCGTCGGGTCCAAGTACTCTTCAGAAACGTTGGAATCTATACGTGCAAAAAGAGCCGAATAAATAAAATAATTCCAAATAAAATCAAAAAATTACCAAACTAGAATCAAAAGAAAGGTACTGAATTTAGATATTTGAATCACTCAAATCGGAGCTCGGATGAAGGAGAACGAGCCCTTAAAAGGAGATTTAACTAGTCAGAAGACTTCGACACCTGGTCGTCGGAAGGAAGGATTCGACTACTCGACGTGGTCAAAAGAAGGGATTCGACTACATGAGTGGTCGAAGGAAGGATTCGACTACTCGACATAGTCGAAAGAAGGGATTCGACTACACGAGTGGTCGAAGGAAGGATTTGTTGGACTGAAAAAGGCGACCAGAGGGGGGGGGGTTGAATAGGAGCACTCTCACTTTTTCACTTTGATCAGATTCAACACAAATTTCACTCCAGTAGCTATGGAAGCTATGAAGATCATTATACCAGTACAGTGGAAGACTAGTATTGAATCCAATCCAAAATCCTCAAAGCAAAAGACCAAAACAGGAAATTACAAACCTAATCCAGAAGTGCGGACCGACCGACAAGAAGATTATCTTGGATCGACCGCATCACAGATCGACCGGCGGCTATTACATAGGATCGATCGCATCATGACTAACTGGCGGCTGAGGTGCGGACTGACCGCAAGCACGATGAACGTAATGCACGGCAAAACCAAAGCTCAAATCGGTCTAACTTTTGATTCACACGGCCAAACTCCACGAAATTTGAACCACACCTTCTAAAAGATATTAGGAACCTATTCCAATCAAGGATCGCATAGATCCATGGCAAAGTTCCTATCTTTTTCAGTTTGAACGAAGGTGGCTCCAAAACGAGTCAAAATCGAAATATGATCTAGAGACTTACTCGTGGGTGATTGATGATCAAGATGATCCTAGATGGGTTCCCACATGTCACAGCAAGTTAGATCAAGGCAAGAAACCAAGCAAAAACTCGTGGATCAAAAAAAGACCCCAAATCACCAAATAGAGAGAAAGAAAGCAAATGGACACAACTTTGAGCAATCTTTCCTTGGATTGATTTGATATGGTATTGGTTTACAGCCACTCCATCAATGGAGGACAAAGACTCAATATATAAGCATGAAATCAAATCTAACTCTCTAGAACCCTAATTTCCAACTATCTTCTCCCTAAGTAGAAAAGCAAAACTAGGGTTTTCAATAATGAAAGGGTTGAAGGGGTGCAGCCACCTCCCTCCTCTGTTTATAGTGGAGGCTTAGAGCTTCTGGAAGATTGAACCCTAATGGGCTCCCATTAAGGCCCACACACAAACGGGTCACACACGCACGTATTTTAAAGCGCCGTCTTCATCTCCTCTTGACCTAATCCACTTCTCCACGCACCGTCTTGCGTCGCGGGTTAGCAAAAGGTCACCAAGGCGGTATTTGGTAAAATTACCAAAATACCCCTTCTTGATCTATTTGCAAAGACCGAGTCCCATCTTCGTGAAGCACTTCCATGCTACGTCACGTTTAGGTTGATCCAGCGGCTCTCATCATGTCGGCAAGTCTCTCCCATCCGGCTCCCACCGAAACCATCATGGCACTTGCACCGACCCCCGCGCCGCTTGATCCAACCCGTCGCACCGAACTGCCCGTTTGGTCACCTTCGTCCTTCTTGCGCCATGCTTGACTCCATTGACTTCACCCGGCATCCCCGATCATTCTGGACCTTAGCACTCCAAGCTTAGTTCTGATCATCCTTGCCGTTGACCATCATTGACCTCCAAGCAACCTGCACAACAATAGACAAAGAAATCGATTTCGGAAATAAGTTCTTCACAACTTGACCCACGTTAGTCAAAACATGTATCATGCAACACATATGCACTGAAACCCATGAACTTGACCTAACCCAACACTCATCGCCACCGATTGGCCGATGATCAGCAAGAATCCGATCCGACCGCCATTGAAAGGCCGGTCTAACCGTTGGCCGGTTTGACCGCGTGCCTAACGCCGGCCCCGACCAAGACTTGATCGACAACAAGATTAAACTTTGACGAAAACTCATGTTTCGACAAACCATTAATGACATTGCCAATTGTAACATCATCCTAAGATCATGCATATATCCCCATCATATCCACAATCTCCCCCTTGATGAACACATTGTCAATTTCCCACAAATGCAATTTTTGAGGTTTGAAAAGTAAAAACTCGACGTTTTCGCACAAAGGCACAACTTGGTCCAAATGCAAGAGAAAGCAAAGGAAATGACCAAGTTAGCTTCAGAATAGAAAAGGCAAGTGAGATAAGGCAAAAGAAAGTGAGAAAGCTTCATTTTCTAGAAAGAGTCAAAATCTCACTTAAGATCCATATGAAAGAACAATTGTTCGATATGACCTTTGATCAATGTAAGGATCAAGAATTGTAATTCAAGTCAAGAAGTAGCAATAAGACCATAAGAATGCAAATAAGAAACTCCCCCTCACTATGATCCTCAAATTTCAGAAAATCTCAAAATTTTCTATTTTTCTACAAGAGGCTCCCCCTTTTAACATTTTTATATCTTCTCCCCTTTATACAACTTTGATATATCTTCTCCCCCTTTGACAATGGAGTCATCAATGAATCACGCCTTCCTCTCGTCCAGAGATAACAAATGCAGAATTGAGGAAAAAGTATAAGAAGGAGCATGCATGAAATGCAATGGAGTGGCTTCATCATTTTTTGTAATTTTCAATTTTTGATTACAAGAAGCTTTGAAGATTACCCAAAAGAACAAGCTAACATTTCTAATATTGCACAAACAACATATCAAGCCTAATAGCACTAGCAAGATCATGATAATACATATATATCAAAGCTAAGCTCGAGGCTCAATATAAACCAATGAATTTGATCAATTTAAGTAAAGCTTCAAATTTAGCAAGTTCATCAACAGGAATCCTAAAATGATACTGGCCATGTCAAAATGTCAATGTGAGATCAAAAAGCTAACAATGACCACATTAAGAGACAAACAGGTCCTGAATTGAATCATTTTGCTCAAATTTCTCAAACGCCCATTTTTCAACAGTTTTTTCATTTGCAATGATATTGAAGTTGACTAATGGTCTAACTTAGTGAAGAAGATCCTGGACTAGGAGCCATCCACAAACTCTTCCTAAGCTTTGACCAGAAGTTGATTAAAGGTATATCTTAGTAAAGAAGATCCTAGACTAGGAGCCATCCACAAACTCTTCCTAAGCTTCTACTAGGCGACAAATCTTGAGGTTCATGTTAGTTTTGACAAGCAGTCCCCATGAGATCGTCTGGATCATCAAACTATCTCCAAGTTCATGTCTATGACATGCAGTCTCGTGAGAGTAGTTTGGCACATTTTAACCACATGACAATCTTTAAATTTGATTTTTCAATTTTTCACAAGAGCAGTTTTAGATTCTCAAAAGAACAAGAAGCTCAAGTAATGATCAATTTTAGATTCAAGAGCTAACAAAGCAATTTTGACAGGGCCAATGTCACAAAAGAAGCACTAATTGCGCAACTAGCTAAAACATCCACAGATTGCAGTTTTAGTTCAAGTTGTTTTTAGAGTTCTAGCTCATTCAGCAAAGACTTAGCTACACATGTGAAAGTATGATAATTCTAGCAAGTCAAAGAACTATACATGGCATTGAGCAAGAATTGAAATACTAAAACTCCAAAGGGTAATAAGCAAAGCTTCATTAATTTTTAAAAGATAAGCAGAAAAGCTTATATTACAATGCATCTCTTTGTGTTTTTCATATGAATGCAATATGATACAATGAGATGCAATAAGAGCTCAAAAAGCCTAAAAAGATAAAAAATGATCAATAAGTTCAAAAGAAGATCAAGAAAAGATCAGATGAACAAGATGAGATCAGAAAAGATCCAACTCCCACTCAAACCAACCCATAGGGATAAATTACCCCTAACTTACTCCTCAAGGTGGCAAACCTTGTTGGGTCTAAAGGCTTGGTGAGGATATCAACCAATTGAGCCTCGGACTCCACAAAATGTAGCACAATATCACCCTTCTCAACATGGTCTCTAAGAAAGTGATAGCGAATGTCTATGTGCTTGGTCCTAGAATGTTGCACTGGGTTTTTAGCAATGTTAATGGCAGAAGTGTTATCACAGAAAAGAGGAACACTAGCAAAATTTAACCCAAAGTCCTTAAGAGTGGACACCATTCACAAAATCTGACTACAACAACTAGCAGCAGCTACATATTCAGCTTCAGCAGTGGATTGTGCAACAGAGGACTGCTTCCTAGATGACAAGAGACAAGAGAAGTGCCTAAGAAATAACAAGTGCCAGAGGTACTCTTCCTATCTAGTCGACAGCCCGCAAAATCAGAATCAGAAAACCCCCGAATGGACAACGAAGAGGAGCAGGAATACCAAAGGCCATACTGGAGGGTAGAGTGTAAATACCTAAAGATGCGCTTAATGGCTTGGCGATGTGAAGTCCTCGGAGATGCCTAAAACCTCGCACAGAGGCAGACTGCGAAGTGGATGTCCGGTATTGAGGCCGTCAAGTACAGAAGAGAGCCGATCATGCTGCGTTAATCACGTTGATCCACGGCTTCTCCTTCCTCACCTGGATCCAAAGCAGTCGAAGTCGCCATAGGAGTGGCGATCGGCTTGTAGTCACCCATCTCGAAGCGCTTGAGCAGATCCTTGGTGTACTTCGTCTGATGGATGAAGATCCCTTCCTTGCATTGTTTGATTTGAAGCTCTAGAAAGTAGTTGAGCTTGCCCATCATACTCATCTGAAATTCCCTGGACATGGTCTCAGAAAAACTGAAAACAAGAGCATGAAAGGAACCACCAAAGATAATATCATCAACATAAATCTGAACAAGCAGGAAGTCATTACCATGCCTAAGAATGAAAAGAGTCTTATCAACTTTTCCCATTTCAAAATTATTCTTAAGCAAGAAGGTCTTAAGTCTATCATACCAGGCTCTAGGGGCTTGGTTAAGACCATATAAGGCTTTGGATAGCTTAAAAACACGATCAAGGTGCTTGGAATTCTCAAAGCTAGGGGGTTGTCTAACATACACTTCCTCCTCTATAAAACCATTCAGAAAGGCACTCTTAACATCCATTTGATGCAACCTAAAACCTTTAGATGCAACAAATGCAAGCAGAATACAAATGACTTCTAGTCTAGCAACAGGAGAAAAGGTCTCATCAAAATCTAACCACTCAACCTGGCTAAAGCCCTGAGCTACCAACCTAGCATTGTTTCTAACCACAGAACCATTCTCATTTCGCTTATTTTTGAAAACCCAATGGGTTCCTATTACATTATGACCACTAGGAGGTTCTACAAGGTTCTAGACATTATTTTTTTTCAAAATTCTCTAACTCCTCATGCATGGCATTGACCCAGCTAGAATAAGATAAAGCATGTGATATATCGCGGGGTTCAAAAGAAGCTACAAATACAGAGTGAGAGAAAAGACTCGGATCGTGATACCTGGAGCGAGTGACTCGCTCATGAAGATTACCAATCATCTGATCCGGATGATATTGCTTCTGAATGTGCAGTGGAGCGCTTGGGGGTGATAGCATCTCCTCAACCTCCGTAGGTACTGCTGATGATGAAGATGCAGCAGGAACCTCAATTGGAGGTGAAACAGTTGTAGCAGGTTCTGGAGCTTGGACAAGAACATCAGCAACAGGTAGAAGAGCAATATCAAGTTCATCCTCATCTTCTTCAACAAAAATGCTCTCTGTCACCTGTAAGTCACCTGAAACATCGGATCTAGCTCCAGGGCTAGTCTCATCAAAAGTAACATTGTATGTCTCTTGGACAATGTTAGTTTTAACATTAAAAACTCGAAAATCCTCGAATAAGCAGGATAACCCAGAAATAAACTATCAGAAGTCCTTGAATCAAATTTATCTAGGTTCCCTGTCTTGAGAATAAAACACTTTGATCCAAAGACTCGAAAGTGAGAGACAGAGGGTTTTCTACCAAAACGAAGCTCATAAGAAGTCTTGCCCAAAGACGGTCTCAAGAAGACACGATTTGAAATATGGCAAGCTATAGTAATAGCTTCGGCCCAAAACCTACTCGGTGTGCTATACTCATCTAGCATCATCCTAACCATCTCAACTAAGGTCCTGTTCTTCCTTTCCACAACACCATTTTGTTGCGGGACGTGTGGAGAAGAGAGCTGTTGCTCAATACCGCGTTCAGCACAAAAAGAGGCAAAAGAAGCATTCTTGAACTCCGTGCTATTGTCACTGCAGATCACTCTCAAGGCACCAGAAGTTCAGAAGCCAAACGAAGAACAAGATCATGATGATGATCAAAAGTCTCATCCTTGGAAGCAAGAAAGAACACCCAAGAGTATCTCGAAAAATCATCGACTATGACAAGAATATACCATTTGCCACCGACTGACCGAACCCTAGCAGGACCAACAATATCCATATGAATCAACTGTCTTGGTCCGTCAGTCATGACCATAGTCAATGAATGGTGTGAGGTGGCAACTTGCTTGCCATGCCTACAGGGCGCACATACAGCATCATTGACAGCTTTGAGTTTAGGCAAACCTCTCATGAGATCAAGGCCGGTAACTCATGTCAGATGATCAAAACCAATGTGCCCCAAACATCGGTGCTAAAGCCAGACATCAGAAGAAGATGCAATTAAATATTTGAGAGATCCAGCAAGAGATTCAGAAAAATCAGCTCCAAAGATTCTACCAACTCTAGAAATCCCAAAAATAAGCTCACCGGTAGAATCAAGCACACGACATGCATTCTTCTTAAAACGAGTTTCGTAGCCATCATCAAGAAGCTGCAAAACAGAAAGCAAGTTGTACCTTAGCTTGTCCATAAGGGTGACGTCCTTCAAGATGAATCTGTCATTCACCTTGATTGATCTCGTTCCTTCAATTCGCCCTTGTCTATCATCTCCAAATGTGATGAAGTCATCACCTGTTGACCGCGTGAAGGAAGTGAACTATCTTGAGTCTCCAAATATGTGACGTGAGCAAATGAGTCGACGAGCCACGTGTTCTTCCTCCTTCCATGGCGATCCCGAAAATCAAGGCACAAAAGATCGATGTGTCTCAACATCAAGTTAGTTAAACATGACTTGGGAACCCAAGATCTTGAGACACATGTTTGCGAGTAGTATGCAAAACAGAAGTGCTATCCTTTATTTTATTTGAAATTCTGTTATGAGCAATGGTTACACAAACATGAGAAGCATTCTGTCTAGGAACCTTATGATGATGAGCACGTGAAACAAATCCTAGGCTAGGTTTCTTCCTTTCTAAATGACCATGTCTCATTAAAGCTCTAGGTTGATTAGATGAAATTCTAACAATATTTTTCTTAGCATTCTTCAACCTACGCCAACAGAACTCAACCAAATGTTCACTCTTCTTGCAATAGGTGCAATGGTATTTGGTACCACTGGGAGAAACACCTTTTGGCTCAAAAGAAGGTTGGACGAAACCTGCAGATTTGAAAATCATTTTTGCAGGTTGGGTTGTGAATTCAACTAAGCCATTTTCCAAGACCTGAATGACATTAGGCTTGGATTTGTCCTGGACAGAGTTGTATCCTAACCCTTGCTTCTTATAAGGAGATTTAGACGTGTCCAGAATCATGTTTAATTGTTTCTTACCTTTAGAGATTTTTTCTAGTGTGTCCTTAAGGTAAGCATTTTCTTTTCCAAAGTTAACACATGAATCACAAGTCTTGACCTTAATGGCTCTAGCATGTTTCTCTTTAAGAAAAGCAACTTCAAGCTTATAGACTGCACATAAGGCACAAGGTGTAGACTTAATTGTGTCCTTATGCTTGGCATATTTAGCTCTAACTGCTTCTAGAATGTCTTTAACTTCATGTTCACGTTCTAAGCAGAAAGAGCAAAAGTTAGATTTAACATTACCAGAGGCATCCAACTTGCTAGGCTCTAAGCATTTTTCACAAGGAGCAGATTTAACATCAATTAGCTCAGTACTAGCATTTTCAAGTTGATGCAAAGCAATATCATGAGCAGATTGCAGTTTAGCAAATTCAGAGTGTAATGCATGGCAAGATGAACATTCATCAGATTCAAGAGTCTTAGCATTAGTAAGTTCTAACGTCAAATTGTCTACTTGTGACTCTAAATCCTTGTTCCTAGCCATGATAAACTCTAATGCCTTATCCCGACTTCGTGAGTTGCTCAAACATGTTGTCGCATCTAGCAGAAAGAACATCATGGGAGAGAGGTACCTCATCATTGTCATCAGTGTCAACCATGAAGCACATGCCGGTGAAATCCTTGGCCTTCCCTTTCTTGTCTTGAGGGAGCTCCTCCTCCTTGTCCTCCTCGCTCTCGGAGTCCACATCGCTCATGGATTGCTCTCCAAAAGCGGCAAGGACCTGGTGAGCGGCCTTCATGAGCTTGGCAGCATTGTACTTGGGCTTGTTCCCTTGAGGCTTCTTCCAAGCTGGCTTTTCCTCTTTGTGGTTGCTCTTACCTTTCAGCTTGGGGCAATTTGCCCGGATATGATATAGCTCTCCACACTCATAGCACGTCACATGGCCACCTCTCTTCTTGTTTCTAACATTGTTATATGCCCGTGTGACTTTCTTGACTAAAAGAGCTAAATTAGCCTTAGGAAGACTCTCAAACTCTTCTCCTTGAATAGCAGATAAACACGTAAGAGAAAAACTAGAAGAAGATACAGAAGAACCATCAGGAGTCCCTTTGAGAGGATCAGCCAATAAGCCATGTTATCCTTCTTAGGAAGACTACCACTCTTGATCTCATGAGTTTTGAGCTTGCTATAAAGCAGCTCCAAAGTGAGACTAGAGAGATCGGCGTTCTTTTCAATAGCAGTAGCCTTTATCTCCCACTCCTTAGTGTTGATTGTAGCCAAGAGGTGGGTGGCATTCTCAGATTGAGAGTACTCAATGTCAACAGCTCTCATCTGATTGATCACCTTGTTGAAGCGAGTAAAAACGTCATCGATGCTCTCACCAGGATGCATTTCGAATTTGTTATACTCTCACTTGTAGACCGTCTGGCGCACTTGCTTGATTTGAGACGATCCCTCATGGTAAGTTTCGAGGATGTGTCAAATCTCATGTGCGGTCGCAAAGTTGCAAATCCTATCGTACTCCTGCCTACCAAGCCCAGCATATAGAAGGTTCTTTGCTTTGTTGTTGTTAGCCAAGAGGACTGCTGAAGCCGGTGAAGCAACTTTGGGAAAAACGAGCGGGGCTCGAACAACCCCCCATATAGCTTGTCCTTCGCTCTCAAGGAAGACTCGCATGTGGCATAGTCAAGCCCATCGAAGACATGCGGCTTGGTCGAGTATTTATCCATCGCCAAGTTCAGTGACTGGTTAAGATCAAGATTGAACTAACCTGGCTCTGATACCACTTGTTGGACCGAAAAAGGCGACTAGGGGGGTGAATAGGAGCAAGCTCACTTGTTCACTTTGATCAGATTCAACACAAATTTCACTCTAGTAGCTATGGAAGCTATGAAGATCATTATACCAGTACAGTAGAAGACTAGTATTGAATCCAATCCAAAATCCCCAAAGCAAAAGACCAAAACACGAAATTACAAACCTAATCCGAAGTATGGATCGACTAACAGTAGTTATCTTGATCGACCAGATCATGGACCGACCGCATCATGGGTGATTAGCCGAGAGTGCGGATCGACCGCAAGCACGATGAACATAACAGATAGCCCAAAAACCAAAGCTCAAATCGGTCTAACTTTTGATTCACACGGCCAAACTCCACGAAATTTGAACCACACCTTCTAAAAGATATTAGGAACCTATTCCAATCAAGGATCGCACAGATCCATGCCAAAGTTCCTATCTTTTTCAGTTTGAACGAAGGTGGCTCCAAAACGAGTCAAAATCGAAATATGATCTAGAGACTTGCTCGTGGGTGATTGATGATCAAGATGATCCTAGATGGGTTCCCACATGTCACAGCAAGTTAGATCAAGGCAAGAAACCAAGCAAAAACTCGTGGATCAAATAAAGACCCCAAATCACCAAATAGAGAGAAAGAAAGCAAATAGACACAACTTTGAGCAATCTTTCTTAGATTGATTTGATATGGTATTGGTTTACAGCCACTCCATCAATGGAGGACAAAGACTCAATACATGAGCACGAAATCAAATCCAACTCTCTAGAACCCTAACCTCCAACTATCTTCTCCCTAAGCAGAAAAGCAAAACTAGGGTTTTCAATAATGAAAGGGTTGAAGGGGGTGCAGCCACCTCCCTCTGTTTTAGTGGAGGCTTAGAGCTTCTAGAAGATTGAACCCTAATGGGCTCCTGTTAAGGCCCACATACAAACGGGTCACACACGCACGCATTTTAAAGCACCGTCTTCATCTCCTCTTGACCTAATCCGCTTCTCCACGCACCGTCTTGCGCCGCGGGTCAGCAAAAGGTCACCAAGGAAGTATTTGGTAAAATTACCAAAATACCCCTTCTCGATCTATTTGCAAAGACCGAGTCCCATCTTCGTGAAGCACTTCCATGCTTCGCCACGTGCAGGTTAATCCAGCAGCTCTCATCATGTCGGCAAGTCTCTCCCATCCGGCTCCCACCGAAACCACCATGGCACTTGCACCGACCCCTGCGCCGCTTGATCCAACCCGTCGCATCGAACTGCCCGTTCGGTCACCTTTGTCCATCTTGCGCCATGCTTGACTCCATTGACTTCACCCAGCATCCCTGGTCATTCTGGACCTCAGCACTCCAAGCTTAGTCTCAATCATCCTCGCCATTGACCGTTATTAACCTCCAAGCAACCTGCACAACAATAGACAAAGAAATCGATTCTGGGAATAAGTTCTTCACAACTTGACCCACGTTAGTCAAAACATGCATCATGCAACACATATGCACTAAAACCCATGAACTTGACCTAACCCAACACTCATCGCCACCGATTGGCCGATGATCAGCAAGAACCCGATCAGACTACCATTGAAAGGCGGTCGACAATAAGTGCCCAATGCCGGTCTCGATCAAGATCAGATCGACAAAGACATTAAACTTTGACGAAAACTCGTGTTTCGACAAACCATTAATGACATTGTCAATTGTAACATCATCATAAGATTGTGCACATATCCCCGTGATATCCACAGGATTCGACTACTCGACGTGGTCGAAAGAAGTGATTCAATTACATGAGTGGTCGAAGGAAGGATTCGACTACTCGACGTGGTACGACTGCTCGACACAGTCAAAATAAGAAAGAAGGACTCGACTGTTCAACGCGGTCGAAAGAAGGATTCGATTGCTTGGCGTGGTCGAAAGAATGAGAGAGAACAGGTCATGGGGAGCTTATCAAGACCGAGAGAGAGGTCGGTGAGACAGTGAACGACGGAGGAAAAGCTCACGGTCAAAGGCGAAGAAGGATGGTAATGAAGGGGTCGGCCAGGACTGAAGGAGAAGAGGAAATGTGGCGGCTCCTGTGAAACAAAACTGAAGTTGAGTGAGGGGATTGCTTCAAGGAGCTCTGGTGCATGAATTGACACGGGTAGAAGAGGAGGGGGCTACACTGGTGCGGCGAGGACGAAGAGGAGGCGCGCGGCGGCTTGATCTCAAAGCTCGGGGCTTCGGGCAAACCACAACAACAAGAGCGAGAGAGGGAGAGAAAGGAAGAGTTGAGGGAAAAACAAGAGGGGGGCAAAAGGGCTCCCTAGTGTTCCATTTATAGAGGAAGGAGGAGGACTGGGCAACAAGACGGAGCAGCGGGATTCACGGTGGCGCGGCTTGGGCACACGGCCGGTAGGTGAGAGAGAGGGGACCGGGCAGGTAGGGGAGGAGGCAAGAGGGGGAACAGTACGGTGGAGGTGACGACATTTAATGCGCGAGGACTTTTGCGATGGCCGTGACGGGACAGGGGAAAGACGGGAGCAGGTGGGGAGGAGACAAGCGGGGCTGGTCGAAACCGAGTGGCTGGTTGACACCGAGAGGGTGGTCGAAACCGAGAGGGTGGTCGACACCGAGAGGTTTGTCGAAACCGAAGGGGTGGTCGAAATCGAGAGGGTGGTTGTAACAGAGAGGATGGTCACAACTGAGATGATGGTCGAAACCAAAAGGATGGTCGAGACCGAAAGGATGGTCGAAACCAAAAGGGTGGCCGACAATGAGGGGTGGTCAACAACGAGAGGATGGTGCAGTCGGCGTGCTGGGATAGGAATGGGCCGACGGGAATTCAGAACAACAGGGGAAAAGGGATTTTAAATACGAGAGAACTCCAATAAACTCAAAACAAACTAAATTCGGATTTAGTTGAAGTTTGATTAATTCATATTAAATTACTTTTAATCCTAAAATTACAAATTAAGCTTTGGCGATTCAATAAAATCGAATGGTTATTTTTATTTTTGAAAATTTTCAAAAAGCCCGAAAAATTAGGATGTTACAATAGGCCTCTGGGTGCGTTCACGGACACCTTCTCAGGACTGTACGATGTCCAGATGACGCGGTCATCCTTCAACTGATCGAACATCACAATGTAGTTCGGGTAGGACGCGTGCGTAGTGATCGGAGTGAAGGTGACCTCTAGAATGGAACAACAAAAACTTAGCACATGCAATTAAATTACATTAATAAAAAGGCTAAAGGTTCAAAAAAAATTACCCATCGACGACACCACACCGTACCCATGGTCGGCCGGTCCACATTGTCGTCGGTGATGTACATGGTGTCGGTGTAGGTTCTCAGGTCTAGTTGTCGTCGTTCGATCTGGAAACGCTCGAAGGAGCACAGCTGAAGAAGTAGCGGGCATCCAAAGAGGATGGAATTGTCCCGAACCCGGTGGCACATGTCACACAGGGCGTAGTACATCACATATAGCACCGCTGGGCCCCCAGGCTTACGACTAGATCGCCTCTACCTCTAGGTCTGCCAGCTCCCTTGTGTAGCAAATCATGTGCTTGTTGACGCTGTCACTGTGGGACCCTAGGAACATGACCCACCTGAATAGCCACAACAAGTAGGCATCGAAGTGCCTGCTCCCTATGTCCTCGGGTATGTCCTATATCATACACTCCGGCTACAAGAAGACAAAGACGCATCACTAAGTTGAACAAAGCAATTAAAGAGGAAACACAAGAGTTATAAATACTTACGTAGAATTGGCAGATCCACTTCAGCATAGGCCCGTGCGTACTGCTAAACTCCCTGTAGCCAATGTTGGGCGACAACACCCCTTGGAACCTCATGAGGATCTCCGTACGCCACGTGTCCGAGACATCGTACGCCACCAAGGGGAAGCCTGTGCAGGGCAACCCAGTCAGGAAGCCCACGTCCTGAAGCGTCAGCGCCATCTCCCTACACGGAAGGTAGAACGTGTGCATCTCCGGCCTCCACAGGTCAACCAGCGCCGCTAGGAGGCACCGGTCATATGAAAACCGCCTCGACGTACGACCACCGCCCGCGATGTCTTGGTCGTCCTCCCACGTCGTCTCCACCATACTCGCTAGTGGAAGGAGGTTTGCTGCTCTCAACCTGCGTCGAATGGATTAAGAACATACGTGAGTCCACCCACACAAGTCAGATTGAAATTGAGTACCTTGAGGTCACAACTACACGTACCTCAGAACCCAACGTGGGTCCACCCTCCACGCCCTCATGGGCATGCGTAGTCGCAACACGCCAAGCTCAATGGGCCCCTGCCCTCATGGAGGAGGATGGTACTGAGGTGGCTACGGTGACTCGCGTCAACGGCAGGGTTAAGCATCTCGTAAGGTCACTGCACAACATCTCTTGGGGGCCGCCATACCTGATAATTCAGTAGATACATTGTAAATACTACAAAACATACAAAAAAAGTAATAAGAAGCAATATATCTAATTATTTCAATTATGGCACCAAAAAAATTATTGCATGATTAGTGGCATATCTGGAACTAATCTACGCACAACTATAACGATGTACTACACGACACTACAGGATATAGCAATACATTCCATCTAAAATTATTTAATTAACTCTATAATTGCACAAAACTTAAGTTGAGAATATTTTAATTAAGCTCTAACATGCCCTATTTAGCTAATTTGGAATTTTTATAGAATTTTTAGAGGTATCTTGCTATTTTTCTAGTTTAAAAAGTATTTTTGGCATTAACAAATTATTTACTATGTACTAATGGAAACCAAATTTAAGTTGAGAATATTTTAATTAGGCTATAACATACCCTATTTAGCTACTCCGAATTTTTATAGAATTTTTAGAGGTATCCGCTATTTTTCTAGTTTAAAAAGTATTTTCAGGTATTAACAAAATATTTACCGTGTACAAATGGAAACCAAATTTAAGTTTAGAATATTTTAATTAAGCTCTAACATACCCTATTTAGCTAATCTGAAAATTTTATAGAATTTCTAGAGGTATCTTGCTATTTCTTTGTTTAAAAAGTATTTTGGCATTAAAAATTATTTACAAATGTACAAATGGAAACCAAATTTAAATTGTGAATATTTTAATTAAGGTCTACATGCCCTATTTAGCTACTCTAGGATTTTTATAGAGTTTTTATACCTATCTTGCTACTTTTCTAGTTTAAAAAGTATTTTCAGCATTTACCCATTTTTTACTGTGTAAAATGAAAACCTACAAAGTTCAACTTTGTTTGGTATTTTTGTGGATTTAATCTAAATCATTCGAGTATTGCACCATAGATAATATCTATTCGATAAACTAAACTATACACAACTAAAATGATATACCACATCAAACTACAATATAACTAAAATTATCTAATCCATTAAATTCTATGCTGCTAGTTTTATTTGCTAACCTACCAGGATTTCGAATTTATATACAAAGTTACAAGAACATTCACCTGCAAAGTGCGAACCAATTTGTTTCTCCCTCTCTCCTTCATTGCTACGAACCGGTAGTGCGTCACTAGGTCACTTTTCCCCTCTCCTCCTCTCTCTTCTCTCCCTCTTTTCTTTTTCTCAGAATTAAAATGACTTTTCGATCGATTTTGGGGGTTTATATAGCCTGGCCTCTATCGCTACTAGGACTGGTGATAGGAAGGCGCGGGTTCCTGTTGCTATTTCAACTGACGATTGGCACATAAATCAAAGCCTATCACTAGTTGAAATAATGACAGGGGTTGAACCGGCGATAGGACTGTAAATGGACTCATGTCGCTAGTTTAAATGACGATAGGAACCCATTTTTGTCAAAACAAATTCGACTATTTATTTCGTAATTATTTATTAGAATAATATTTTTTTTTTAAAAAAATCATTGACCGGCTATGCTAAATTGTACTACTCTCTCCACCTCCGGTTCACAAAAATAAGTCGTTTTAGACATCGACACGGTCTCCAAAATACAACTTTGACTACTAATTATCATTATAATATATTTATAAAACCCAATAAAATTATAATATTATGAAAATATTTTTCGAGACTAATCCACACATATGATTTTTATGTATCTAATCTAAATATTAAAAAATATATCGATAATCAAAGTTTGTAAAGTTTGATTGCACGTGATTCAAAACGGATTTTTTGTGAAACCCGAGGGAGTACTTCCCTCCAAAGATACAAGCCGTTTTTGACCTTTCGTAGTTTCGAATGCAAGAATTTAGCAGGTCAAAACTTTTTGCTGTCAAGTGGGCTTCACTCTCCTAATCAAATGAACCGAAGTACCGAACTAGCTATCAAACAGATATACTTCTCTTTTTTTTACTCGCCGTTTTGACCATTATTTCATCTAATTATATGTTAGTAAAAATATTAAAAATATAATGACATGAAAGTATTTTTGATGACCAATCTAGTCATATCATTTTCACGTGACAAATCTAAATATTTTTATGCATATTAACAATCAAAGTTTTAAAAGGTTGCCTGCACAAATTCTAAAACAACGTGTCTAAAAACGAAAGAATGGAGTAACGCAAATAAGTGTACCATGCCAAATTATTATCGATCAAGCTTACGCTTTTTCATCAAGGGTGTTTCCCGCACACCCATCGAGGATCAAAAGCGTATTAATTATTAATTAGGCGCGACACGTACATTACCGCGGTCCATTTGGCACCTGCACTGGCAGTGGTGAACTCCTACGCTAGCTAGTAAGAACGGAAAAAAATTATATGGGGAGGGGCCTTCCCCCACAGCTATTAGATACTATGAGATATTACTGTAGCATGTGTGTGTGGAGGAAAGATACGGCTGTGGGGGAGGGAGCGAGGGTGTTCATTTCTATGATCGACACAGTATGTCCTATTTAATTGGATTACACATAAGCATGTGTGTTCTGTGGGAAAGCGTGTGTCCATGATCCATGGTGCCTTAGAGCATGTACAACGGGTTTATGTCAGCCGTCTATAGTCATTGTCATGTAGGATTTTTGCTGACGTGGATGAAAAAGAATAAAGAGAGAGAAAGATGATGTCTACAATCATGTAGTCGACTATAGCACAAGAAACAAGAAAAACATTAAAAGATTGTGTGTTTTATAAAGACAACTAAAAGATAGCAAATGCATGCCATTGTATGAGCTGTCTTTAGTCTTTGTTTACAGTGATATGGAGAGTTGCTATAGACAAGCAAATTGCCCTGTACCATTGTATTTAGTGGATACTCTAAGGGGGTTCAGAGTAACTCTCCATGTGTGAGATAGCACTAAAGACAAATCATATAATGATACATGCATAAATGCTTTTTTAGTTGTCTTTAGAATACACAATTTTATCGTTTTTCTTGTTTCAGAAGTTATAGTCGGCTACACGATTGTAGACAACATTCTTATTTCTCTTTATTCTCTTTCATCAACGTCAGCAAAAATCATACGTGACAATGATTATAGACGGCTAACATAAGGTTATGTACAATGGGCTTACATCAGCTGTCTATAGCCTCTGCCACGTAGGATTTAAACCGATGTGGATGAAAGAGAATATAGGAAGAGAAATGTACTGTCTACTATCCTGTAGCCGACTGTAGCATCAGAACCAAGAAAAATATTAAAAGATTGTGTGTTGTCTACAATTCTGTAGCCGACTGTATCACTACAACTCTTTGTATAAGTTGTCTTTAGTGCTGTTTACAGGTGACATAGAAAGTTACTATAGATAGTAGCTGTCTGTGCTATTATATATGTTCTAAGTCTATTATACATGCTCTTAGCATGTGTAGTAAACGTGTACACCTGTGTGGGTATTTGTATGGTGTGCGCCCTTTAGTAGTTTGAAAAGGAGAACCTATGCTAGATGATTGATTCAGGTGCTGTGCGTATAGATTAGTATAGTGTCATTGTCGTATCGTATCATGTCAGGCTTTCCATGCCTGCTCACTAGCTTATTTGTTCAGGTAAGGAACATTCATCTGAGCATCACAACGAGCGCACGCCCACAACGAGATGCATCACCTTTTTTTTTTCTCATCCATTGCGCATGGGTTTGTTTCGTTTCAGTCAACATTGTCAGTCTCCCTCCAAAGACTTCTTCCCATGATTTTTCGCAAGATTTCTTCTTCTTCTTCTTAGAGAGGGCCTTATATTATTTTTTATTCGGAAAGCTTGTTGAAAGAAGCCTCCATAACAAAGCTTAATTACCTTGCTAATGTATATAGAATTATAGACAATCGAGGAAAAGTTGCTTTATTTAAACTCTAGTTTCACCTCAATCAAATCATCCAATTTTACTTTCTATGGTTCAATGTTAGCACATATCCTTATCGTAATAAACAAACAATAAAAATTCAAGAACCATGAGCAGATATATCGATATGAATGTGCATACAAACCACTAAATATAGCAGGAGCATGTCTTCTCAGTTTCCTCTTGTCCCTTGATTTCAGAATCTGTGTACATGATCCTTGATGCATGTCACAGTCCTAGATTTCTAAGTTGGATTAGTTAAGCATTTATTGTGCAATTGTGAAATTTTGGACTTTTAAAAATTTTTTGTTGCAAAACAAATGTGTTAAAAACATGATCTGCCAAATGTCTAGAAATGAATTTTCTAAAACAAAATAAAATTTTGCCAAGATCTTGAAACTTGTTTCCATAATAGAGGTGGAAACCATCTTGTGATAATCCCCAAATTTTTTTAAGTAATAAAATTAAATTGGAAGTCCAATGCTCTTTTCCCCATCTCAAAAGCTTAATTTGAAATTGAAGCAAAACTAAAAAGATTTCAAGTGTGGGATTACTCAATTGGGAATTTAAATGATAAACAGTAATACCTCAAATGCTCCTAGAATGCTTGAGGTAGTTTAAAAAGGAATCTCAATTTCAAAACTTGAAAATATACTTTCTTTATCTTAGAAATACAAACTGAATTTTATTTTGAAGATATAGTGGGACCCATAAGCTGGGAATGATTTAATTGGATTTTATTTTCTCTGTTATGCTTGTTTGAATTTTCTGAAATTTTTGGAGGTTATTTGGTTTCTTTTCATTTTTGCATGTTCAAATTGAATTTGAATTTAACATTACAAACAAATCATGCGAACAGTGCCTAGAAATATTATTCCTAGGTTCTGGAACACTTTATAAATTTACCTTAAAAATCTCACAATTATTAGAATTCAATTACTATTTTTAAGCAACCAGTCAATCTGGTGAATCCAAAGTCAAATACCAAAAACAGAAGCTTTAAAGAATTATAGAGAAAAATGCAGCACATGAAAAATTCTATAAAAATTCTATATTAATATACGTAGTGTTAGGAACCTTCCATAAAAATTTTAGGATTTTTGGAACTAAACATCTCTGTCTAATAATTTCCTAAACAATCTCAGCCACTTTTGGAATTTCTGGAAACTTGTTTCTCCCTCACTCTCACTTACCTGCGGGGCCCACTCACTAGGGTCATCTTCTCCAAGGCTCCAACACTAGAGACATGTCACGCAGCTGCTCCTGCGACAGCACCATGGACATGCGTCCCTCTCCTCGTGCTCACGCTGCTCTCCCAAGGCACCCCGTGTCCTGACCTCATCCTTCACCTCCCTAACCTTCCCTCTCCATCGTCCCTCTTCCCCACTACTCATTTCAAGCTCCAGTGCCAAACCGTCGAACTGCCCGATGCTATTCCGGCCGCTCCGGCGAGCCCCAACCTCGACTAACCGCATCACGGAGCGCCATCCATCACAATCAACAACTCCCCTCCGCCAATTCGGGGTTTAATCCACGAAAGAGCCGCGCCCCGGGTTCTTCTACAACTTCGGCCACCACTGCCGCTTTCGCCACTGCGTCTTCTCTGGCAAACCTCTCTCCAATTCCTCCCTCCTGAACCAACTCCTCACCGCCCTCGAACTATCCCTAATGTTGATTTCATCTTCTTTCTCGCAGGCACCCCCTCCACGGTGAAGCACTCCATACCGCCTCGGGTCGCTGTCGCTGGACCACCTTGGCCACTCTCCTCCATCAACGAGCATGTCGGTGAGTTCCTCGTATCACCCTCGTGCCCATGCTCCCCTCAATTTCCATCCGCTCCTTCTCCGACACCATCGCACCATGTCGCCTCCACGGCCGGCTGCCGCTCGCCCTAGCCGCATCATCCTAGCACCGCCCGTGCCACAAGGTCGCCTCCACTAGCATCCTCGAGTCTCCCTCAACCCATTTTTGAGGTCACCTTTGCCTCATCGTTGCTCCCTCACCGGCGATGAGCTATGCCTGAGCCTCCTCGGTCTGCTCCTGTAGCTATCTCTGGGAGTTCCTCCCTCTCTCACTGAAAATGGGACCCATGTGTAAGGTGTTAAGGGCAAATTCTTGGCTATTTGATTGAATCACTCAGTGGAGTTAGCAAAAAATTCAACTTTGAAATTGTAAAAAGATTAGTTGATAACTTTTCAATTCAGACAAATTCCTTTAAAAAGATGTTGAAACAGAGAAGGTGTTAGATGACACGTTGTTTTGTCAGTGGGATAATAACATGACTAACTTTAGTAGTTAGAGTTTGTCTTGATTCAATCAGTCTTTGGACAACTATCTAATAGAAGTAACTAAATCTGAAAATCAGTAATGAATTGGAATTTTCAGAAACTAACAGAGAGCAACCTTATTGACTGACAGTGGTGCTCAAGATGGTGATTAGAAGAAAAATTGTATTGTTAGTGGAACTGTTGGGACCCAAAATATGCAATTCTGGACCCTCTGTGTATACTGCACTAGTCCAGGATCACGCTAGTGCACACAGTGGCAACATCAGTGAAATATCATTTCCATATACAAAGATAACTAATAAATAGGCAAATAACAATAAACATCAGAGTAAAGACCTTAAGGTCAAAGCTTACAATTAATGCTTCAGATGGCAAATAGCTCAATGAAGTGCAGCAATGAACAAAATGAATAACTTCAGTGAAGCCCATCCATATGCTCACAGGCAATCGGCTGGGGTGCGCGACCTAGTTCTCCACGATCCTTAAAGTAGACCTTGTTGGCTGACGATTCCTCCACCTCTGCTTGATTTATTAAAGCAAGCATGAGCACACACCGTACTCGCAAGTCATACCACAGAAATGCAATTATAGATGCAGGCTTATTCCAAAGGAATGGCTTCTGTGGTTCTTTTGCAGAAATACAACATTTGCAATTTGAATATGAATAATAGATTGAAAGCATAATTCAAAACAAATAGACAAGAATAAGTTTTATCATTTGTTTTCACAAAGACACATAGCCTAAACAAGTTATTCACATAGCTGCATAAATTATCTCACACAGCTGTCCCATCCCAAGTTTTATGAAAATCTACCCCTCGTGTGAAATCCCCGAGCATGTCCATGATCATGACGCGCTATTCAATAGATTGTTTAACACTCTGCAGAGTTTGTATACTTTACCCACAAGATGCAATCAACCGGATCAGAGCTGATCACAACAAAACCTTTCAGAAACTTCATCTCAAGCATTGACACTCCCGATGTGCTTTACGCCAGACTACCCCACACAGGAAGTAATCCGACACACACCGTTGGACAGGGACACGGCGAACCACCCCGTGATGTGACTACTTGGTAGCACACCTCCACCCAAGCCCACAGCCTAACCTACAACCTGAGTGATCAATGTCAAGACTCCATAACTTACTAAGTTAGGCCCGTCCCATACCAGGTATGTGGTTGTACGAGAGGCTTAGTTCAATGGCGCACAAAGTTAAGTCCTTAATTGACCAACGCAAGACTTCCAATTAAACTACAAATCCCTATACACACAGGTTATTAAGCCCATGCACATAGCTCCACCAAAATATCACACAATATCCACCACTTGCCCCAGTCTAAATCCTTTCCCACCCTGTTGGTTAAGTGCAACATATGCCATCAACGAGTAATAGCACACAGTGCACACAGTTTTTATCACATAGTTCCATGGTCACTTAGTCAAGTTTACATTTGCAACTTACATGAGATGATGACTCATAACATGGCTAAGCAATCTAATCGCATCTAACCATCCCATGTTGGTAATACAATAGCACCAACTAAATATGAACCAAACTAGGGTGACAAAAGATTGTGGCATACAATTAGACAAGGAGGTCATAACAAATTGGATATTAACTAATCCCAAAAGCATTGAAATAAATAATTAAAGTAAATGCAATAATTTGAATCAAAGTTATTTTAGAAAACTGGGATTCAACATGATCAAAGGTATAACTTGCCTTGCTATAGCAATGATAATCTTTATTTATCTTTAATCTTCTACTGTCTTGATCTTAGCTCCTTCTTGATAAGCACTTCTCGCAGTATCAACGTCTACTTACAAACAAGCAAATAAACCAAATAAATAACAGAGAGCAAATAAACTCCAAAAACAAAATAAAAATCTCAGATAATTAGATATGGAATTTAGATAAATTTAGGAATTCGAATGAACTCAATCGGAGTTCGGATGCAAAGGATGTGACTCTCGGAAGAATCACATAAAATGATGAAATTGAGAGAGAAAAGAATATTCCTTCGGATAAAATAAAATAAAATGAATTGGAGACTTACAAGTGGGGTCCACTGGTAAGTGAGAGGGATCAACGGTAGTGAATGACATGTGGGACCAACTGGATAAACGGATTTCAGAAATTAGATGAATTTCGGAAAAAGGAACAATGGATGACAGGTGGCACCCACGGGATAATTGAATTCCTAGAATTACAATAATTCTAGAAATAAGGTAAGGAGAAAGACAAGTGGGCCATTGGTCCATAGACCAAGTCCACGGCTAGGGTTTGGTGCACGGTGAACCGGGTTCATGGAGCAAGTCTGATCGACGCAGGACCGGCTCGACATAAACTTGATTCGCATGAGCCAAGTCTATACGGTTTGGTCTAGGGTTTGGGTTTGACCGAGTCTGACCCGACATGTGGGGGTCCACAAGGCATAGAGTAGGTTCATATGAACTATGTTCATATGGTTTGGTTTTCGGTTTAGGTCAGGGTGTAGGCAAGGGTAGCTTGGCGAGCGCGTGGGGTGCGGGAGGAGACCGAAGCGGCGGCGCGTCAGGTTGAAGGGAAGCATCGCCCGGCGGCGGCTTGACGACGACGGCCACAGGTCCGAAGTGGTATCGGGAGGCTTGGTCGGACACCGGCTATGGCAGCCAACATGACACAAGATGGCAAGCTGATGGCGGGACCATACTGACGTGGCATCGCTGACGTGGCAGCAAGAACCGGGTGGCATGAGAGCTGGCGCACGGGTTTGGTGTCTCTCGGGTTTGTGGTGGTCGTCGGCGGCGATTCGACGTCGGCGGCCACGGGTCTGAGAAGCGGGTGGCGCGGGGATCCCGTAGGCGGCGTCGGCGAGGTTGGAGAGGCGCTGGACGGCGGTGAACGACGACGGAGAGCGCGGCATCGGCTTCGGAGAAGAAGACCATCGCGACGCGCCAGCGCTCTCCGGTGGCGGCGATCGGGAACACCGAGGCGGCGTCGCCGAGCGGGCAAAGTGCGGGTTGGCGGTGACTTTTATAGTGCCTCGGTGTGCATGCCTGAGGCGGACTCCATGGCGGCGGCGGCACCACGGCGTTCACGCGTCTTGTGACGCGGTGTGGCGATAGCCATTAGCTAAGCGGGCGTGGCGTGGCGCTAGGTTCCATGAGATTGGCCGGGTTAGGCAACATGATGGGATGGGCCGAGGTGGGCTGACCATGGATGGGCCAAGGGAGGTAGAGAGGAGTATGGGCGAGGCAAATTCGGCCCACAAAGGTTAGAAGGATTTATTGAATTTCTGAATTAAGGAGAAGGAAGGAAATTCAAAAGGGGTAGAATAAATAGCAAATAAATTCAGAAAAATCCAAGAAAATACACAAAAATTCCTTGGAGCACAAGGAACCCAACAAAAACTGATTTTTTTTAAATTGATGTTTAGATTAGTCAAATTAGATATTTTAAATTTAGGAAATTCCTAATTAAGCTTTATTAATTCAAATAAAATTGGTGAATTTTTCCAGGACCTAAACTACTCAAAATATTTTTGAAAAGCCAAAATTTGGGACGTTACAGGAACCCTTTGGAAAAATCATTTATCTAATGCTAACAAATTTTGTGAATGTCAACTAGGTCACACAATTGATTTAGCTAATCTGAAAGTTGAAGTCTGAATGAAGTAGCACTTTAGTTCTGATAGTTGTGTTGTCGTAGGTTATGTGAATAGTAATCTAACAAATATTAGAATTATCCAAAGGCTAATAACATGACTAATTCTAGTAGTTAAAGTCTTTCTTAATGCTATTAGTCAGTTGGATAGTTAGCTATTAGTAGCATTCCAGTTTAGCAATATGTTCTTTTGCTAGATAGTTGACTAGAGGAGATAAGATGATAAAATTTGCAATAGGCTATGACTTTGCTAAGTCAAGTAGTTGGTAATGATTTTGTTCTTTTAGCCTTTGAGCACTTATCCAGCAGTAGTAGCCTAATCTGAAATAAATATGGTTTTGAATGTTCAGAAACCAGCAGAGAAACAACCAAATTACTATTTATGCAATGTTGATCAAAGAAGGTAATTGGGATGAATTAGGTATATTAATAAGCTGCTGTCACTTCAAATGCAAGTAGATAGAAAGGTTATGTTGGTTTGAAAAGTCTTTAGAGGTTGACCTAAAAGGGAGCACACTATCTGAAAATCAGTCAAGCCAATAAGTTAAATAGTTAAGGATTAGTAAATAGTATAAGATGTTTAACCTAGATATTTAGAGATTTACTAAAAACAATCTTATGTCTAATAGTGATGCCACTCGAACATATGTTTAGCAAATTCCTATAAATAATAACCCTAATGGATGCACAACATAAATCCCTAAAAATATTTTTCCTAGGTTCTGGAAAATCTAAGCATCTCACCTGAAAATTTTCATAATTTATAGAATTTATTTGCTATTTTAAAACAGCCAGTCAAAGTTGAGTTTTGAAAGTCAAACCTTTAAAACAGAAACTTAAAATATTTCTGGAGAAAAATACATTGCATGAAAAACACTACAAAAATTATACAATGTTTAACATAGTGTTGGTAATCTCCCATAAAAAACTCACAATTTTTGGAGTTATTTAACTCTATCTAAAAATTCCCTAAAGTCTCAGCCATTTTCTAAAGACTCAGTTAACCGAGCCGGTTTGACTCTGTCCGGTCGAACCAACCACTTAACAGACCGACCGAGCCACTTACCTGAGCCACTGACTGGTGGGCCCCGGCTGTAGTTCATCTTCTCCACGTGGCCGAGCGCTGTGTTAACTCTTGCAGCGCTGTCGTGGACGGCTATTCATGAAAGCACCGGATTTATTAGGCTCATAATACTTAGTCATCCAATTGACCCTAGTATTATCAACCAAATAAACTCGGTCTCGAGAGATGTATACTTCCCTGCACGCAAGATACATACCTCACAACAAAAGAATGCATCAATTCCATACAACACATAGTACATAAGCAACAAACCGAAGTTAACATTAATATGGAATAGATATTACAAAAGAGAGGCCCTTAGGCCAAATAACAATAAGACTACAAAGATACACAATGAAGCAAAAGTGCCATAAGATGGCTATAACAAAAGCCAATTAGTGTGCCTTTACCCACAAGGCAACTAACCGACCGCCAAGCTAGTCGTCAAACCGAAGCACATCTCAAGAAGAGTGAAGCCCTTTGGGCTCACCTCCTTCCTCCGCAACAAAAGCCACAAAATGCCACAACCACGGCGATGAGTACATAAAGTACTCCGCAAGACTTACGTGTGAGATAACAGAACTATAAATAGCTACATGCAAGCTTTATTTAAGTGGATGAGGCTTTGGACTCATTTTAGCATAAAGCAAGTTTCATTTGCAATAATATAATAGATTGAAGGCAATTTGACAAAGCATTTTAATTGTTGAAATAACAACGAGATAAATAACATGGTAACAACAACAAGAACAACCTCGAAGTGACCAACCCAAGTCACCACAACAATAGCATGAACTCCTGCTCATACCAACCATGTCAAGTTTTAATTAAAGGTTGTAGTCTAGTCTTGAACGACCTTACCAAGCATGTCCATAACCTAGGACGAGGCTATTCAATAGTTTTATCCTGCAGGTGTACCATGCACCCACACGCCGATCGCCTTTCCTTTAGGCACACTACCTTTGGTATGCTTAAGACGGCTAAGTCCTACGAGACATTTCCAATGGACAATGCTAATTTCGAAGTCGCACAACCCACGGGAGAAGGAGACATCACACAACCTTCCAGGAAGCTAATGCCCTCCCACATCACACACACATTTTATCTTTAAAACACACCAACCGAAAGCGACCCCAATTAACACCGCCCAAAGTACTTAGTCAAGAGGGTTCCATATGCCCTCGTGTGGTTAGTACGCTAAATCGCTGGCTTAGTGACTCAAGTACTCGGTCCTTAGGGACCCAGCATACCACCACATCCAAAACCACGCCATCCATCCAATATGCCCAAGTCTAAATCAATCTTTTATTTTCAGTTTTGATTTTACAATTAATCAAAGCACAAGTGCTGGACATATAGGAGTAATAATCAGTTTTGAGTGATCAAGACCATCGACTAAGTCGATGATCGCCCATTACTACCGCTATCTAAGCATTGCTAAGCATGACACCGTAAAAGCAATAAAAGAGCATACTTAAATCACGGGCTCTAATTCACCAGCGATATTAGTAACTTATGGTTTGTAGGGGTAACAATTTAGGGCAACTATGCAATAGGAATAGCTACCTCTAAACGATAAAATACTTTGACACAAAAGCATGCATACATACAAGTTAAACAAAATATTAGACTTTAAAGTAATGGGACAATGATGGAAATGATCAAACTGCTTGCCTTTACTGTTGCTGGACAAATTGTTGCCGAGGATCGCCACGGATCAATACACTCGCGGCACCTAATCGAAAAGACGAAAAGATTCGATAAGAACGATTTAAAACAACAAGGACAACACAGCAAACAAACTCCAAACACTCTGAATTTTCTACAGAAGCAAGAGGATGATTTTAGGAATTTATCAACAAGAACCAATTGATTTGGATTCTCAATGCAAAAGTTATGAGCAAAACAATTCTGCTCAGCCCTAAAAATACCAAACTGCACTATTCACTAATTTAATTATGAGGCAACATTTTCTAGAAAAGTGGTGACACTGAAATTTTTACAGAAAAACCAGCACCTCATGAGATGAATAACACAATTGAGTTCATCTCATTTGGAGCTAGATTGCACTTTCTACCATTTTTCAAAAACAAGAACTTGAACAAAATTGTAATGCACAAGTCCTCATTTTTATAACAGCAACGAGCTCAAAACTAATTTTCGTAGTAAGTTCATTAATAGAGGAAACCAACAAAGTTGATTCACTCAAAAATAATCTACAGAGCATTAGTTATGTATTTTACAAGTTAAGCATTAATTTGAGTGTATATTTAAAGTGAGTTTTAAAATCTAATGGCAAAACTGTGCTCTGGAGCTGAACTCAACTTACAATCATTTTTGGATTAAAGTCAAGTTCAAGACAGAGCTAACACAATTTAAATGACTTCATTTGGATTTAGAATGAATTAGTTATGATATTTTGAAGTTCATACCTTTTTCAGGTTTATAAATAAGTGCTTATGGAATTTCTAAAACCAAAGAGAGGGGAGGACGTGAACCGCTGATCTAAATCAAACGCCCAAGACCTCCAGAGGAAAACGCGAGCGCTCGTCAGCAGGTCCAGAGACATGGGCCGCTGATCTTGGATCCAACGGTCCATGTCCTCCCCGCCACGCAAGGCAATGTAGGGGAGGTCGTGGGCCGCTGATACCGCATCCAACTAACCACAACACAAGAGGGAGGACCGGACGGTCCAGATCAAACGAGGGAGGTCCTCGACGGCCGAGATCTTCCAAAGGAAGATCTAAACTATCAAGATCTCCCCAAGGAAGATCTATATCGCCAAGACCTCTCGAGGGAGGTCCCGGACGGTCCAGATTTTCCAAGGAGGACCTTAATGGTCTAGATTGTCCCTGTGGAGGACCTTAACGGTCAAGACAACAACAAAGAGGTCTCCGGGCGGTTCAGATCCACTTGGGGTGGTCCCGAACGGCCAAGATCTAACAAAGGGAGGTCCTAAGCTGCCAGATTTCCACCGGGAGGTCCGGGGCTAAGATTTACCCGAGGAGGTCCACAAGGTTAAGAGGACCTCGAGGAGGTCCTACACGGTGGAGATCAACACAGGAGGACCTCAACGGCTAAGATCTCCCACAAGGAGGTCCTAGCGGTCAAGATCGCAAGGAGGAAGGTCCTGGGTTGTCCTACAAAAGACCGGGGTGGTCTTTGCAAAGAGGACCCCGAGGGAGGTCTTTGGGAGGTCTTGGAGGTTCGCCAAAAGTCCACGGGTGGTCCTTTGGCAAAGAGGTCCCACAGATGCACGCTGGGGAGATTAGGCGCGCCTTAATTAAGAACAAGGACGGAAAACAGGCATTAAAGGCTGACCCGAAGTTTACCAATGATAAGCAATGATGATCGATTTGGGGGAGATCTTTGTCCTAACGACAATGGCACGTGCCATTGTCGTCCGACAAAACCCCAAGAGGCTCCCAAGGCTTGTCGCCGCGATGAGGACCTCGCCGCGCCATCCAAGGCACCAACGCAGCGCATAGTGTTATAAGACACGCCAGACCATTCCCCTGCATGGGTGGCCTGAACGGCGACGAGTCAAGATTGGCCAGAAACACACGGCCAAAACACAAACAGCGATAATGAGCTCCGCAAGCGTACATCCAAGCGTGTGCCCAAGAAAAGCTCCGCAACGACATACACGCGGGTGCCAGCATCTACGGGACTACCAGGAGGGTTACCTGGAGGTCGCGGAGGTGCTGAGGAGGTTGGGGACGTGGAGGACCGGAGTTGGGGAAGAAGGGTTGCTCCACGCCAACTCCAAGCTCCAAGCTCCAAGTTAGGCCTCTTCAAAATGTCAACCCAAATGGGGTTAGGGTTAACTCAGAGGTCTGGGAGCACAAAGTGAACAAGAGGTTGAAGAGGAGCCACGGAAGCACCGCCACCGAGGAGCTCCAAGGACTTCAACAATGGCGCCAAAAAGGGTAGGTCAGGAGGAGATGCCTCAAACCAGCAGCAAGGCCAAGCTCAATGGTGTGTAAAAGAAGCCAAGGGCAACAAGGGGGGGTTTTATAGCTAGGGCAAAAGAGGTCTCGACCACGGGTTAAGCTCATGGTGAGCTTAGCCCAAGGGAGGTCCACGGCTTGGACAGACGTGGAGGTGACAGAGCAGTTCAAGACAAATGACTTTGGGGCTAAAAGCATCGACCGCATTAAATGCTGCAGCAAAGAGCCGCTGGGACAAGACAGATCACGCCTCCTCCATCGCCATGGCGTGACGCCGCCAGAGCTAGGAGAAGAACAGAGTTGTTTCACCACCGTCCGATTAGAAATGAGGGGAGGTCGTGACCTCGATCTAAATCAAGCAGTAAGTTTTAAAAGGAGAAGGAGGAGATCTCAGCCATTGGATCTGGCCGGGAGGTCGTGACTCCGATTTCCATCATGCACGCGACGTGGGAAAAGGGACAGAGGTCCAAGGCGCTGGATTTCAACTAACTGCGGACTCGTGTGAGGTCTTAACCGCTTACCTAACTTAAGAACAAGAGGGGAGGTCATGGCCTTTGGATTTAAATCCAAGGCGCACAACCAAAGGGGAGGTCTTAGCACCACGCGAAGCGCACAAGAGGTTATGGCCATCGATTAAGATCCAATGGTGATGAGAGGGCGAGGAGGTCTCGAGACGCTATGCAGAAGGCAAGGGAGGTCAGACCTTTGGATTTTTGATCCAACGGTTCTCGATCAAAAGAGGGGAGGTCCCGAGCTTGCGAACGCACTGTGGAGATCATGGCCTTTAGATTTAAATCTAAGGGCTACGACCTCACGCGCTGGGAGGTCTAATGCGACAAGACAAGGAGGAGGTCGTGACTGTGGATTTTAAATCCAACCTGCACAACATGAGATGGGGAGGTTGTGAGCGCTGGATATTTTGAGGGGAGGAGGTCGGGCTGTTGGATCCGATCCAACGGCCACGACCTCAAGTGAGTGCAAAAGGGGAGGTCAAGGTGGTTTGAGCTCAGGGAGGTCAGGCCATGGATTTTGATCCAATGCCAAGACCCGATGAGGCGGGAGGTCCCAAGCAGTATTGATCATGAGGAGGTCGTGGCGGTTGGATGTTAATCCAACGGCTACGACCTGATCAAGGTGGAGAGGAGGTCTGACGCGCTAGGGGAGGCGGTTGGGCTGGACCACTTTGGGAAAGTGGCTAGCCCAAGGAACAAAGGTAGGCTTTTAAGTTTAGTTTTTAACAAATGAAACTTAGCAGAATTATTTGAGATAGGAAATGAACTCCAAAATTCATGAAATTTTAACTGGAGCTTGCTGACATTAAGATTAACCTCACATAAAATTTCCAGAGGTTATTATGCAATGCATTTTTCTCAGGAAATTCATGAAGGTTGTTCAAGGATTTGTTTTACCTCCAAAATTTATCAAACAAGTTTTACAACTTGTGATATTTTTCAGAGGGGTCCCACATTAGTTTTAGGACCAAGGAAAATATTTTCCAAATGTTTGGCACAAGATTTAAGATAAACGGAGAATGAGTTTGACTTTTGGTCAACCGAGCTTTGTGTTTTTGGATTACACAACTCTTGGACCGAATTACACGAGAGATTAGGGTTTTCAAGATGTGAGAAAAGTTTTAATTTCTACACATATAATTATACTTGAACAAACCCTAATTATACATTTGGGATGTTATAAAATCTCCCTTACAAAAATCTCGCCCCGAGATTTTGGCTCAAAGAGGAAGGAAGATGGGTAGTCTTTCCGCTTCAAGCAACTTCATCCACGTAATGATTTAGCCATTGAACTTTTAGGATCTTGAGGACACGATTCCTTGATCTTCGCTTAGCTTCTTCAAAGATACGAACCTTTCTTTAAGACTCTTATCCATTTATAATATTTTTGTTGTATCGACCTAATTTCTAACTATGTTCATCCAACCAACACTTTATTTAGTTACATATTGCTCCCATTTCGTTTCTTGACGAGCCGGATCTTATTTGATTTGTTTTATTGCATTGCTTCTCGTTAGGTCACGATTCTCGACCCAACTTCTTGCACAACAAGAGTTTCCAACCGAGCTTCCTGCTGGAACACGAAGGCACTTCTTTGAACGTGGACGATGGAACACATCATGTATCCCTTCAAGGGCAGCAGGTAATTTCAACTTATAGGCGATAACCCCTTTCTTTTCGATGTGCGGTAAGGATCCACATACCGAGGAGCTAACTCGCCCATAACGATTTAAATGTTGATGGCCCTTTTCGGTTCAACCATCGCTTGATGAGGGTAAGTCGATCCGAAGAAACTCGAAGCTCAGAGCCTCTTATAGGCTATGCCAAAATTGAAACGTGAGCAGAGAAGTAACGATCAAGACGATTGTCTTCAAGACACCGCAAATTTACGATGCGGAATATGTAGAGATCCTTGGAAAACCTACAAGAAGGTTATTTTTGACGATCGAGAGCTTGTTCTTGATTCGATGGTTGGTGGTGCATGGCCGTTGTTAGTTGGTGGAATGATTTGTTCGGTTAATTCCTAACAACTTGTCTCGTTAATTCCGAGCGATTTATTTGGTTAATTCCAAAGAATAACGGATCTCACCGCTAACTAGCTTTACTTGAGTCATCCTCCGCAGCCTAGCTATCTTAGAGGGACTAAGGTCGCTCTTAGTTGGTGGAGCAATTTGTCCGTTAATTCCTGAGTGATTTGTCTCGTTACTCCGAGTTTAATTGTCCGTTAATTCCACTAACAACTAATCTCACCGCTAACTAGCTATGCGAGTCATCCTCCGCAGCCTAGCTATCTTAGAGGACTATGGCGTTCTTAGTTGGTGGAGCAATTTGTCCGTTACTCCACCAACTAACGAGACTTTAGCCGTAACTAGTTATACGGAGTCATCCTTTCGCCACTAGTTTCTTAAAGGACTATGACCGTTTAGGCCACGTAAATTTGAGGCAATAATGTATGTGACGCCCTTGGATATAAAGGGAAGGAAAGGTGCCACTTTAGTCAAACGATCGATGACAACCTGTGGCATCATTATTTTCTTGGGGTTTCGAGGTAGACTAGTAGATCTTTTGAAATCGAGGCGGCACGGTACCAACTTGATGACGACTCGAAGTTCTCGAACGGAGGCATCCCGGAAGATCTTCGGGAAAGACATCGACGAAGTCACACATCGCCGAACTTCACGAATATCCAAAGCCGCTTTGCTTTTAAGAGTGAAAAGATGTGATTCTATGCGGTTTACGTTAACAAATAACCTGTTCACCGAAGGACTTGTGAGGTAGATAAGCTTCTGGTGCAATCGATTTATCCCATACGTGGAGACAACCAATCCATTTCAATGGTTTGCACAGTTTAGAGGTAATTTTTGGCATGGATTCCACTTCCTCAATCTCAACAGGACATTCCGACACTCTGACTCAGCTCTCAACTCCAAACCGGAGAGTGAATGAGCAACTAAACCAATCAAAGGAGTGAAAAGGAGACCACCGACAAAGCAAGAAAAGACCGAGGTACAAAAGATGAGATGCTCCTGAATCTAATAAAATAATATCCGAGCAAGAGTTAGCGAGAAGCGCATCTAACACGACGCCGTGCCTCCGAGCTTTCTCGCTTGAGATGGAGTCGATCGATTACAAACGATCTTGTGCCGCTTCAAAGGGCAATTGTTGGTGTAGTGCCCTTTATAGTTGCGAAGAAACAAGTGACACCCGGCGACCTTTGCCGGAGTCACCCCGAGTCTCTCTTGACACCGCGACGATCCTCTCGACTTTTCTTTCGCCCACAAGAATAACAGGATTTTCACCACAAGTCGAAAAGTCGGGAAGGCATGGATCGGTAATTTGTCCCGAACTCCTCGCATAAATCACCCAAGAACTTTCTCGATTTGGAGGCATTGGCGACAGAATGCTTGCAGATGATCAAGAAACAATACAGTAGCCCAATGACTTGGCAATCACCGTGTTCATGCTACATTCCTTGGGATAGTGATCGCCTCGCAAAGGAAACAAGTAACTTTGGCGATTGGACAATCTTCTGTAAATGGTCTTCATCACAGCTTTGGACAAGGTATACACCGATTGTCAGTAGTGTCCTTCCTCACCACAACGCCGACAAACCTTGACTTTTCCTAGTTCGCAATCATCGGCGAATGCCCTTCTTCGCCACGCTAAGGCAAAAGGAGGATTTTCATCCCAACCAACTTGTCGACCTAGTCCGCCGGGTCCGCCTGCACATCCTCGCATTTAAGAGATGGGTTAACACGAAACCCAAGGACTAGAAGTTGAAGAAAGCGAAAAGGATGCCAACGACTAGGGAACGGAACATCACCCTAACCAAGGCCAACAAAATAGATAGTACAAATCCCTACCGAGTTAATAACGGATTAGATGATAGTAAATGTAAACTAATGAAACAAGGTATTAAAAGAAGTTATAGGGAGCATAATAAAGGAGAAGCAAAAACAATGAGGAAATGCACTTTAAAAGCTCCCAAAATGACTCCAAAACAGCAAGGAAGACATAAGATTAAAGGCCAACTTCCCAACACAACTAACTTGTATTGAATGAACGAGTAATTGGTTGAGAAGATTAAAAATCAGATTGTAAGATGAGATCTAAAACTATTAGAGAGCAAGGTTAGTGCAAAATAATAAGTGCTAGATACTTAGCTAACTAGTATCACATCTTACCCTTTTATTCCCACAAATTTTAGTTGATTTAACCTCTCATTTTCTACCCTATTTAGAACCTTTGAGCTTGCTGTCCGAAATTGACGCTTGTTGTCCAGATTTTGCATCCAAGCTTCCAAATAAATTGGCCATTCCAAGCTTCAAAACCTTGTAGATGGGTAGCTAACACTTCAATTTGCCAAACTCATTGATTCCCCAAACCCCATTAATCGATAACAACTATTTTGTAGAAGGAAGAGAGGAAAACAACTTTTAAAACTTAAATTAGAGGGAGATGAGAAGAGAAAGCTAAGATAGATGAGGAGTAAAATCTGAGAATTTTCTTAAGCTTTCAAAACTCATTTGATACTTTGAAATTAGGTTTTCAAAATACCCTAAAGACGCACTAAGCTTACAAGTTATTACGGTCAAGATAGCTCGATACTAACTTTTTAGAGCACCCGGATTTATTAGGCTCATAATACTTAGTCATCCAATTGACCCTAGTATTATCAACCAAATAAACTCTTGTCTCGAGAGATGTATACTTCCTGCACGCAAGATACATACCTCACAACAAAAGAATGCATCAATTCCATACAACACATAGTACATAAGCAACAAACCGTGGTTAACATTAATATGGAATAGATATTACAAAAGAGAGGCCCTTAGGCCAAATAACAATAAGACTACAAAGATACACAATGAAGCAAAAAGTGCCATAAGATGGCTATAACAAAGCCAATTAGTGTGCCTTTACCCACAAGGCAACTAACCGACCGCCAAGCTAGTCGTCAAACCCAAGCACATCTCGAAGAGTGAAGCCCTTGGGGCTCACCTCCTTCCTCTGCAACAAAAGCCACAAAATGCCACAACCACGCGATGAGTACATAAAGTACTCCGCAAGACTTACGGTGAGATAACAGAACTATAAATAGCTACATGCAAGCTTTATTTAAGTGGATGAGGCTTTTGACTCATTTTAGCATAAAGCAAGTTTCATTTGCAATAATATAATAGATTGAAGGCAATTTGACAAAGCATTTTAATTGTTGAAATAACAACGAGATAAATAACATGGTAACAACAACAAGAACAACCTCGAAGTGACCAACCCAAGTCACCACAACAATAGCATGAACTCCCTGCTCATACCAACCATGTCAAGTTTTAATTAAAGGTTGTAGTCTAGTCTTGAACGACCTTACCAAGCATGTCCATAACCTAGGACGAGGCTATTCAATAGTTTTATCCCCGCAGGTGTACCATCTGCATCCACACGCCGCATCGCCTTTCCTTTAGGCACACTACCTTTGGTATGCTGCAGACGGCTAAGTCCTACGAGACATTTCCAATGGACAATGCTAATTCGAAGTCGCACAACCCACGGGAGAAGGAGACATCACACAACCTTCCCGAAGCTAATGCTCCTCCCACATCACACACACATTTTATCTTTAAAACACACCAACCGAAGCGTAACCCCAATTAACACCGCCTAAAGTACTTAGTCAAGAGGGGTTCCATATGCCCTCGTGGTGGTTAGTACGCTAAATCGCTGGCTTAGTGACCCAAGTACTGGTCCTTAGGGACCTGTGCATACCACCACATCCAAAAACCACGCCATCCATCCAATATGCCCAAGTCTAAATCAATCTTTTATTTTCAGTTTTTGATTTTACAATTAATCAAAGCACAAGTGCTGGACATATAGGAGTAATAATCAGTTTTGAGTGATCAAGACCATCGACTAAGTCGATGATCGCCCATTACTACCGCTATCTAAGCATTGCTAAGCATGACACCGTAAAAGCAATAAAAGAGCATACTTAAATCACCGGCTCTAATTCACCAGCGATATTAGTAACTTATGGTTTGTGGCAGGGTAACAATTTAGGGCAACTATGCAATAGGAATAGCTACCTCTAAACGATAAAATACTTTGACACAAAAGCATGCATACATACAAGTTAAACAAAATATTAGACTTTAAAGTAATGGGACAATGATGGAAATGATCAAACTGCTTGCCTTTACTGTTGCTGGACAAATTGTTGCCGAGGATCGCCACGGATCAATACACTCTGCCGGCACCTAATTGAAAAGACGAAAAGATTCGATAAGAACGATTTAAAACAACAAGGACAACACAGCAAACAAACTCCAAACACTCTGAATTTTCTACAGAAGCAAGAGGATGATTTTAGGAATTTAGCAACAAGAACCAATTGATTTGGATTCTCAATGCAAAAGTTATGAGCAAAACAATTCTGCTCAGCCCTAAAAATACCAAACTGCACTATTCACTAATTTAATTATGAGGCAACATTTTCTAGAAAAGTGGTGACACTGAAATTTTTACAGAAAACCAGCACCTCATGAGATGAATAACACAATTGAGTTCATCTCATTTGGAGCTAGATTGCACTTTCTACCATTTTTCAAAAACAAGAACTTGAACAAAATTGTAATGCACAAGTCCTCATTTTTATAACAGCAACGAGCTCAAAACTAATTTTCGTAGTAAGTTCATTAATAGAGGAAACCAACAAAGTTGGATTCACTCAAAAATAATCTACAGAGCATTAGTTATGTATTTTACAAGTTAAGCATTAATTTGAGTGTATATTTAAAGTGAGTTTTAAAATCTAATGGCAAAACTGTGCTCTGGAGCTGAACTCAACTTACAATCATTTTTGGATTAAAGTCAAGTTCAAGACAGAGCTAACACAATTTAAATGACTTCATTTGGATTTAGAATGAATTAGTTATGATATTTTGAAGTTCATACCTTTTTCAGCTTTATAAATAAGTGCTTATCGAATTTCTAAAACCAAAGAGAGGGGAGGACGTGAACCGCTGATCTAAATCAAACGCCCAAGACCTCCAGAGGAAAACGCAGACGCGCTGTGCAGTCCAGAGAACATGGGCCGCTGATCTTGGATCCAACGGTCCATGTCCTCCGCCACGCCGCAAGCAATAGGGGAGGTCGTGGCCGCTGATACCGCATCCAACTAACCACAACACAAGAGGGAGGACCGGACGGTCCAGATCAAACGAGGGAGGTCCTCGACGGCCGAGATCTTCCAAAGGAAGATCTAAACTATCAAGATCTCCCCAAGGAAGATCTATATCGCCAAGACCTCTCGAGGGAGGTCCCGGACGGTCCAGATTTTCCAAGGAGGACCTTAATGGTCTAGATTGTCCTGTGGAGGACCTTAACGGTCAAGACAACAACAAAGAGGTCCCGGGCGGTTCAGATCCACTTGGGGTGGTCCCGAACGGCCAAGATCTAACAAAGGAGGTCCTAAGCGCCAGATTTCCACGGGAGGTCCGGGCGGCTAAGATTTACCCGAGGAGGTCCACAAGGTTAAGAGGACCCTGGGAGGTCCTACACGGTGGAGATCAACACAGGAGGACCTCAACGGCTAAGATCTCCCACAAGGAGGTCCTAGCGGTCAAGATCGCAAGGAGGAAGGTCCTGGTTGTCCCTACAAAAGACCAGGGTGGTCTTTGCAAAGAGGACCCCGAGGGAGGTCTTTGGGAGGTCTTGGAGGTTCGCCAAAAGTCCACGGGTGGTCCTTTGGCAAAGAGGTCCCAGAGATGCACGCTGGGAGATTAGGCGCTTGGCCTTAATTGCAAGAACAAGGACGGAAAACAGGCATTAAAGGCTGACCCGAAGTTTACCAATGATAAGCAATGATGATCGATTTAGGGGAGATTTGTCCTAACGACAATGGCACGTGCCATTGTCGTCCGACAAAACCCCGAGAGGCTTAAGGCTTGTCGGCGATGAGGACCTCGCTGGCGCCATCCATAGCACCAACGCAGCGCAATAGTGTTATGCGACACGCCAGACCATTCCCCCGCGGGGTGGCTCCTGAACGGCGACGAGTCAAGATTGGCAAGCAGAAACACACGGCCAAAACACAAACAATGATAATGAGCTGCAACAGACATCCAAGCTGCAGCCCAAGAAAAGCTCCGAACGACATACACGCTGGTGCCAAGATCTACGGACTACCAGGAGGGTTACCCGGAGGTCACGGAGGTGCCGAGGAGGTTGGGGACGGAGGACCTGAGTTGGGGAAGAAGGGTTGCTCCACGGCCAACTCCAAGCTCCAAGCTCCAAGTTAGGCCTCTTCAAAATGTCAACCCAAATGGGGTTAGGGTTAACTCCCAGGAGGTCCTGGGAGCACAAAGTGAACAAGAGGTTGAAGAGGAGCCACTGCAGCACCGCCACCGAGGAGCTCCAAGGACTTCAACAATGGCGCCAAAAAGGGTAGGTCAAGGAGGAGATGCCACCACAACAGCAGCAAGGCCAAGCTCAATGGTGTGTAAAAGAAGCCAAGGGCAACAAGGGGGGTTTTATAGCTAGGGCAAAAGTGGTCTCTAGACCACGGGTTAAGCTCATGGTGAGCTTAGCCCAAGGGAGGTCCACGGCTTGGACAGACGGAGGTGACAGAGCAGCTCAAGACAAATGACTTTGGGGCTAAAAGCACCGACCAAGATTAAATGCCTGCAGCAAAGAGCCGCTGGGACAAGACAGACACCGCCTCCTCCATCGCCATGGCGACAAGGCCAGAGCTAGGAGAAGAACAGAGTTGTTGCTCACCACCGTCCGATTAGAAATGAGGGGAGGTCGTGACCTCGATCTAAATCAAACAGTAAGTTTTAAAAGGAGAAGGAGGAGATCTCAGCCATTGATCTGGCCGGGAGGTCGTGACCTCCGATTTCCATCATGCGAACGCAAGACGTGGAAAAAGGGACAGAGGTCCAAGGCGTTGATTTCAATCCAACTGCAAGGACTCTCTGTGAGGTCTTAACCGCATACCTAACTTAAGAACAAGAGGGGAGGTCATGGCCTTTGGATTTAAATCCAAGGGCGCACAACCAAAGGGGAGGTCTTAGCACCACGCCAGAAGCACAAGAGGTTATGGCCATCGATTAAGATCCAATGGTGATGAGAGGGCAAGGGAGGTCCGAGACGCTATGCAGAAGGCAAGGGAGGTCAGACCTTTGGATTTTTGATCCAACGGCTCGATCAAAAGAGGGGAGGTCCCGAGCTATTAACGCATCTGTGGAGATCATGGCCTTTAGATTTAAATCTAAGGGCTACGACCTCACGTGCGCGGGGAGGTCTAATGCGCACAAGACAAGGAGGAGGTCGTGACCGTGGATTTTAAATCCAACGGTGCACAACATGAGATGGGGGAGGTTGTGAGCGCTGGATATTTTGAGGGGAGGAGGTCGTGGGCTGTTGGATCCGATCCAACGGCTACGACCTCAAGTGAGTGCAAAAGGGGAGGTCAAGGTGGTTTGAGCTCGCGGGGAGGTCAGGGCCATGGATTTTTGATCCAGCGGCCAAGACCTGATGAGGCGGGAGGTCCTGGCAGATGACCATGGAGGAGGTTGTGGCGGTTGGATGTTAATCCAACGGCCTACGACCTGATCAAGGTGGAGAGGAGGTCTCGACGCGCTAAGGGAGGCGGTTGTTGGACCAACTTTGGGAAAGTGGCTAGCCCAAGGAACAAAGGTAGGCTTTTAAGTTTAGTTTTTAACAAATTGAAACTTAGCAGAATTATTTGAGATAGCAAATGAACTCCAAAATTCATGAAATTTTAACTGGAGCTTGCTGACATTAAGATTAACTCACATAAAATTTCCAGAGGTTATTATGCAATGCATTTTTCTCAGGAAATTCATGAAGGTTGTTCAAGGATTTGTTTTACCTCCAAAATTTATCAAACAAGTTTTACAACTTGTGATATTTTTCAGAGGGGTCCCACATTAGTTTTAGGACCAAGGAAAATATTTTCCAAATGTTTGGCACAAGATTTAAGATAAACGGAGAATGAGTTTGACTTTTGGTCAACCGAGCTTTGTGTTTTTGGATTACACAACTTGGACCAGAATTACATGAGAGATTAGGGTTTTCAAGATGTGAGAAAAGTTTTAATTTCTACACATATAATTATACTTGAACAAACCCTAATTATACATTTGGGATGTTACACTGTCACTCAACTTCTGCCCAATGGCTCCGCCCACCATTTCCGACCCACACCCATGGTGTCTCTCGCCCCGTGTCACCTCAATCGCTCTCCTCACCTCATTTGCCGCCACCCATCCTCCATCGCCAGGCGCCAATGCACCAAGCGCACCATCGCCCATGCGTGGCACCTCCTCGGTTTTCTCTGTCATTGCATATTTAAGCCCTAGAGCTGCTCTCCTTCCTCCCCTTCGCCACCCCAAGCACTCCTCTTCATCCCTTCTCTCTTTCTCTGAGCGAAACACCCAAGGAGAGCAAACTGCCATTGTCGGCCGAGACACCGCCGTCATCTCCTCGCCGCACCAGTGGAGCTCTTCCCTTCCTCTTCACGTCATATTGCATTCTAGGATCCAAGGATCATATCCCCCAACTTAATTTCGTCTTTTGTCTACAGGTGACCGTGTAAGACCCCTTCGTCTCCATCTCCGGCTGAAAGGGCCAATTCCTCCTCCGCATCACTTCCGATGAGATATTTCCAAATTGCTGCCTCTTTAAGCGTCTCAGACTCTCACTAGTGCTTCCCCGACCTTCCATTGCCTCCCTTTTCTCTCAGGTTGCCTCCTCCACGTTGAAGCACCGCTGCCACCTCGGGTCCTCGCCGCCAGCCCATCTCCGACGAGCTCACTCACCCCGCGTCACTCCGGTATGATCCTAGTGACTCCCAGTAGCTCATGCGCATGTTAGATGGCTCAATCCGCCGCCACGTTGCGTTTGTCGTATTTGTCGTACCTTGTCCTTCGCTCCTCCTCGCCGCGCCACCACTACCCACCGTCTCGGCCATCGTCGCCAACATCGTTGGGTGCGCAATAGCACCAGGATCCCATTTTGGCCTTTGGCTGGCGCCGCCATGGACAGGCTCGCTGGCGGCACGCCAGGTGAGCTCGCGCTCGTGAGCTCCCTGTTGTTGAAAAACTGACTGCAACTATAGCAAAGCCATTAACTCACGTAATCTTTGTCTTAGCGCTAACTACCGAGTAGATCCGGGTTTAATTGCCGTTCAGTTTTACTGACGTGCAGGCCTCGCGTACAGAAATCAAGGAGTTAATGCGCTGAGATTCGCAATTAGTCACTGACATGCGGGCCCGGCCTACACAGTAAATCACACAGTGGTCCATGGAGCAATGCACTGTTCGGTGGACCATTGGTCCATGCTCTTTTTCATAGACCAAGTCGTTGACATGTGGTACCCGTTTGTCAGTAGAGAAATTCGGGAATTAAAAGAAAAAGAAAATCACTATGCGCGTAGGACCCACTGGCCAGTGACAATGGCTAGGTTAGCATGGGTACAAAAAATATTTAATGTTTTTATAAATTCTGAAATAAATTACTTTTGCCCTGGAAATGATTTAAACTTCAAAAATTCATAAGTAATTCATATTAGCTCCAAATTGAGTGAAAACAATTTTTTTAGTTTTTATTTTTAATGTAATTTAACTTAGAATGGATGTGAAATAGATTACTGTCCCAGAAAATTTCAAGGTTCAAATTAATTTCTGGAATGAGTTATTTTACACTGAAAATTCATTTAACTTGAAAAATTCATAAGTATTTCATTATAACTCCAAATTGAGTGAAATCTGTTTTGTTAGTTTCCATTTTTATTTTACCTTAACTTGGAATAGGTTTGAAGCAAGTTACTATCAAATAAAATCTTGATGTTCAAATTATTTGTACACTAATGGCATAACTTTGAAAATGCATAGAAAATTCATTTTAACTCCAAATGAGGTGATTCAATTTTTATTGTCCATAACATGTTATTCTCTGTATTCCATGTAAATTTCATATCCACCACCTTTCTGCAAAATTGTGCGAAAACATTTAATTCCAGCTACAGTAACCGATTGCAATTTTTCTGGAATTTCTCCCCAAGCAAATTTTTGTTAGGGCATAACTCTCACATGCAAACTCTAAATAAAATGTTTTTTATTTATAAATTCATCTAAAATCATACTCTACCTACTATGTAAATTTCTTGCATTTTGGATGAATTGGATTTTTTGGTTATTTTCGACGTTATTCGTTCTTATTCGCTTTTCGTGTTTGATCGGTAGGTTTCAAAGATTCAAATATAAACGAGAGTGATCCTTGGCAGTACCTGGATGAGAGTGATCCTTGGCGGTACCTGGATGATGATGAATCACGGTGGCCCGATCTTCCGATAGGTTCGATTGATTTCATCGTGAGGACGTTGACGCTTTGAGGCTTCCGACCCGCAGATCGTCACCTCGCAATTCGCTACACCCGCACGACTGCCGTTATCAACCACGCTTGCACGCGATCGACCTTACCACGAGGGTTATGATTCCTGCAAGCAATCGAAGCAACTCACAAGAACAAGGTAGATGCAATCTGAAATATATTGCGAATATAGATGAAGTTCACAAGTGGGGTTCCTCAAACCGAACAAGCGGTGAAACTGCAAAGTGGCAGAATAATCTAAGAAAAACCCACCCTAAAGCGTGGCGGCTGCCATATATAGGGGAACACGAGGAGGATGACCTAGGGTTGTCTTTGCCATGTGGAGGCGTACACTTCGGGTTTCGACCTCGCCATGCTTACAAGGCCTTATTAGGCCCAAAGCGGTGTGTGACACCTTATTTCAATGTCTCGACCAACACCCAGCGTGGTCGTCACTAGTCGAGGCACAGTGTCGAGGGACTGGTCGTATAACTGAGACACAGTCGAGGGAGTGGTCGTGAAACTTGAGACACAGGTTGTAGATCTGGCGGATCTGGTCGTGAAACAAGTACACACAGTCGTGAGCTTACAGATCCTGAGAAGTGGTCGTTGTAATACCACAGGCTTGGGCCATTGGCCAACCAAGCCCAAAGGAGAACCAAATAGGCCCATGGGGGAGCAGCCTTGAGATCCAAGGGTGGAGGATGCAGCCTTTAGATCCAAGGGTGGGGAGGATGTCTTGCCTAACTTTTCCCCAACCCTTGCCTGTTTTTTGCACGCCGCCACCCCATTTGTTGCTGCTCCTTTCTGGCCGAACCGAGAAGAAAGGAAGGAGGGAAGGGAGGTTCTTGGGAAAGCTTGCTGTGGCCGCCGCCCTTCTTGCTGCTATCCAGCCGCCCTTCCTGCTTCTTCCTCCTTGGGTGGCGCCTCCTGCTGCTGATCCTTCCTCCAACCGAGCCAAGTTGTTTCTTCTTTGTGGTGGCCGGCCAAGAGAAGAAAGGAAGGAGGGAAAGGGGAGGTCCTTGGGGAGCTTGTTCATCTTCTTCCTGGGATCGTTAAGGGTGCGGTTGTCATTCTCAGTTGTTGATCTGTTGGTATTTGCGTTTTGGATCAGATCTGTTTGGAGCAAATGGTTTCTGCTGTAGTCCTGTTCTGTCCAGTCAGTTGCGTGGTTGATTTCGAGCCCTTAGGGACAGAATTCGAGATGCCCATCTCTTAGTGAAAGTTAGATGATGTTCTTAGCTTTCCGTGGCCGCTGAGAGCACCTAATTCCGATGTTCGAGTCAAAAGATATCACCGTTTTAGTTTCTGCTGTCTAGATTCTGACGAGTTTAAACTGCTGTGATAATTCGTAAATTATGATATTGTAATTGGCAGAATCTGGGATTTCTCCCAACTAGGTTATTGTAGATATATTGATAACCTTTCCGGATTGATAAAGTATGATCAATTCGGAGTTATAGATTAAAAGTTATGGTCGTTTTAGTGCCGCTGATTATTTCTGTTCGTCAGTTTTTGTGCTGAATGTTCAAATGTCTGTTAGGGTTCTAAATTGGCCGAATTAAATTATCTTGTCAACTAAAGTACTGTAGATTTATCAGTTAAGAATCCACAGAAACTGAGTTCACCTCATTCGGAGTTCTAGATCAAGAGTTATGGCGATTATTGTGCTGCTGCCCGGGCGGTTTAGGGCAGATTGCGTTGGTTTTCATTTTAGAGCTTCTAGTTAAATATTGTATCGCCGATGAAGCGTTGTAGAATGTTTATTAGTGATGTCGGGTTCCTCGTATCCTTATTTCAGTTATTTATTTGTTAGGAGGTGAAGCTTCAGGTTTGGGAGCATCGCATTTGCCTACTAACTTGTCCGCAGTATGCAGGAGGCAAGTACCTTAGTGTTTATATGATTATGACATGTTGTATGCTTGTGGATGGTATTGTATTTCTAACTACCATGTTAATATTTACTAGTTAAGTATTCAATTCATTTGTGTTACTTCCATGAATAGAGAGCATGTAATTTCAATGTTCATATGTCATACCATGCATCCATATTACATGTTTCGATCACGGAGGTGGATCATTACCCACCATTCAATGTGGGCACGTAAGACCCACCATTCCAATGTGGGGTTTGGGACACCATCTTAAACGTTCTTCGTCTGACGGCTTGGATCCCGCATTTTGTTAAATGCGGGCTTAGGTGGACACCGGCGGGTGTGTCACCAAAGCATACCGTATTTGCATGTGTGTAGTCCCTTCATTTCGTCCAATTCATTCATTCCATTCATTCAAGTGTTAGATTCTGTGCTTATTTCATACACATTAATGATGTTCACATGATCGGGATGTTATTTGCTTTATTCATTTAATCATGGTACTTCTGCCGAGTCTCGAGACTCACTCTTGCGTTGTTTGTTTGTTTTAGGTGATCGTTGTGATGGCCTTGTTGGGAGGAGTAGACACTCACTTTTGTTCACTTCAACATACTCCAAAAATTTTGATAATAGCGTTTGATCCTACCACCCATCCGAGAATTTAATGAAGCGTAATAATTGAAGGTGGCCGTGGTTGATGGTTTCTTCCTCGTTATGATTAGCGAGAAGCGTGGATGATCTTGAATCATCTTTTTGATTAAAACGCTTGAAACGACTTTAGTCTGCGATGCTCATGTCCTTAGTGTTTCCTTTATGTATTTGTTGTATATTCTGTGGAACCTCGGTATAGCTAACTATCTGAGGAGGTTCTCGCCAAATTTAGAAATTTTATTTTTCTCGCTTTAGTTGTGTTGATTTTGTTAGTTTAGTAGCATTCCAGGTCCTTGCTAGACTGGGGTGTTATTCTGATCGTAGCCCTTGGAAACCTGGGCGTAGACGGTTTGGATCCTCCCCATTATTCCTAAGTAATAGAAGATCACAATTTTTAGGTAGCATACCATTCTGCATAGATAAATTATTAGCACCTAGAAACGAGCTCACCTCATAATTTAAGTGACGTGCACGAGCTCTTGTCATAGGACCTTGTAGTTTAGCAACCGGATCTGGAGGATTCTATGTAGTGCATGTATCCGAAGGAGTGATGTCCTCATCAGATGATCTCCAGCAAGGAAAGCAATCCCCCCTGTGATCATATTGATCCTATTATGTTTGATACAATTATCTTGTTTACAAATGTATGTAAGCATGTGCTATGTTGATGATTAATTTCTAGTTAGAGGTAGTTAATTCTAATAGATGCATGAGCTATAGGTAAATGCTTATCATTTCCACTGAGCCTAAGTTATATTCTTGCTAGTGATTTAGAGCCCGATGGGTGGGCTTTGGTCATATATATATAGTATGCGAGTTGATGTCACTTAGAAATGCTTAGAATGGTAATATGAGGATCATCGCTTCGGCGATGGTCATTATATCATCACTTTAATTACTTTTGGGTCAGGGTACTCCTGTATGTATTGTAATTGGAAAATTAAAACTGAAAATAAAAAGATTTAGACTTGGGCAGAAGGTTTGATGGTGTGTTGTTGGGTGTGTGGTTGGTGCCTAAGTCAACAAGGACCGAACATCTCGTGTCATTGATCCAATCACTTTTGCGTGCATCCACATGAGGGCATATGGGAATCCTCTTGACTTAGTACTTTGGCGTGTTAGCTCGGAGTCATAGGTGGTGTTAGGGAGAAAAATGTTCTGTTATTGTTGGGAATGTGCGGGGTGGGATTCGGTTAGGTTCCCTCTCCTAAGGGGCGTTGGTAGTTCACTAAGGCTTTACCCCGAATGGTAGTTGACCGAGGCTTTATCGGTGGGTTCGATACAACATATGGGTCCTCTGTGGGAGCCCCGTCTGCACACACAAGGGCAGTTTGTCGAACTCGGGAACGAAAGATCCCAAATTCTTTTTGTTTCATACACTAGTCCAGGAACATCTAGTGTACACAGTCAAACAAAAATAATGGCAAATTCATATCACGCATTTATTGAATAATAATCATAGTTTATTATAAGAAAGTCTTACAAGCCAACAATAAACAAACACAATGGAAGACAATGAAGAAGTAGTAGAGCCCAGCTAATCTGCCACAAGCAATCGACTGGGGTAGCAGCCTAGTCGTCATGATCCACACCGCTAGCAAAGCCCTTCTCCTTTGAAATTTATTTGCATTAAGCAAGGGTGAGCACAAACAATCGTGCTCCGTAAGTTACACCCATAACAGAGTTAATACATGCATGGATATTATCAAAGGAACGCTTATAGAGTTATTTATGAAAAAGCAATATTTGATATTCCAAATACAATACTAAGTTCAAAAGCTGTTATACCATATCTAAAATCAAATTTCATTTTTATTCATTATTTCTCAAGTGTAGGTTAAACCTCCGTACTCAAGTGGTGAAGGACTACTCTCCTTACACCAGGCTTTCTGCCCAAATTTTCCCACATGGAATAAACATCCATGAAATCATTTTTATCAAACCATTTTTAAAACAAAATCATAGTCTAATCTGTGAAAGACTTTGCTCAGCATGTCCATGACCATAGACATGGCTATTCGAATAGATTAACACTCTGCGGAGGTTGTACAACTTTACCCACAAAAGATAATCAACTTTTGATGTCTGCTCACACACTTCCGTAGGTGTGCGACTAAGTGATTATCACAAGGCCTTTACAATGCGCTATTCCAATGTGATCATGCCTGCTAAGGTTTCACTTCCTTTGGAGTAAACCGTCCGCTGGAAGCCCCCTCTTGCGCCATGTGGGATTATATAAAAAGTAGGTCATTCTGACACCCACACAATCAGATGGCACAACCACACTGAAACATTGCAAATTAGTTAGCCAGGTCTGTCCCACTCCAGACTTGTGGTAGTACGATTTTGGCTTAACAATCCACAGTCCGTAGACCGGTCCTTAATTGACTGCGCGACTTCCAAAACAATCCCTGAGCCTCAAACATTTGCTGAATTGAGCCCGTACATAAACTTGCACCCACCAACTTTCTATTTCGCCCAAGTCTAAACCAGTTCTCAATTTTATTTCATTTTAAAAAATCATTTGCAAACTTCCATGGCACACCAATGCTATGGACACAATTTAAACAACATTTGATTTTTGGATGAAAATTCCCAAATTGAAATAATTTTGGGTCTAAGCATGACTAAGCATATTTTTTTCCCAAAATGTTCTAGTTTATACTATTGCATAAACTAGATTTTCATCTGAGGTGTCAAGATATGTTTGATTCAATGTCAAAATTGGCTATACAATGGAGTTGGGATTAACTACAATTAAAAACAGGAATTTAAATTACATTGAATAGAAATAAGCATGCAGTAATAATTTAAAATATTGGGATCAAACATGTTCAAAGAATGTAACCTGTCTTGCTCAATTAGTTGTTGTTCTCAAATGGTGTCGAAATCCAGTTCTCCGAAGTCGTCGAAATCTATATGCGAAAATAAGCCAAATTCAAACAAAATCCAAATAAAGTTCAAATAAACTCCAAATCAAATAATTTTGGTTTAGATAGCTAGATCTTGATTTTATATGAATTTAGAATTTTGAATCACTTAAATCGGGGCTCGAATGAAGGAGAACGGGCTCTCGGAAGATTAAAAATCACATGAAATAATGAAATTGGAATTTCAGAATTTATGGAATTATTTTTTAAAGAAAAATCTATTTAATTCGTCAACGTGACGTCATTAGCAAAATTTCCTTTTCGGCCAAATTGATTTTCTGAAGAAAAAGGGAAATGCCACGCAAGCGTACATGCTGGCAACCACGTGGGCAAGGGAGCTGAGCTGGCGTGTGCGTGGCAGTGACGTGGCGATGCCACATTAGAATGGTGGCGGCGGTGCTCGGGAGCCAATGGCTCTCGCGAACAGTGGCACGGCGGCGGCCAGCAAGGGGTACGCTAGAAAGAGAAAGACACGGGGGGTTTGGTGCTCACCATGGCGGCGACTTTGCGCGATGGAATCGCCGGCGGCGAGGAGCTTGGTGGCGATGCGTGCGGCTCGATAGCGGTGAAGCGCTTCGGCAAGGGGAGCACGAGCACCAAGTAGAACACGGACGTGCGAAGCCGAGGGTGAAGACGTTGTTGCTGGAGACACTTCGATGGAGGCGCAAACGGCGACGAAGTGCGTTCGGCCGGTGACGTCTAAAACACAAAATACGGCTAGGGGAATGAGAGAGAGGAGAAGAGGACCGGGGAGGTAGATGAGTGAGACTAGGGGCGCACGAGACTCCCTTTTATAGGGGCAGAGGGGTCGCCGGGGAGGAGATCGTGTGCACGAAGATCACAGCGGGCGTTGAGGATTTCGGTGGAACTGGTGTGAGAAAAAGAGGATAAAGGGGGCAAAATGGAGGTGGGAGAAGGAGGTGGTAAGGACGCAAACGTTGGTTTGGAGAAAAATCGGGGAGAAGGCGGCGGTTGTGGAGCTTCGGTTGGTGGCCATGGTGGCTGTGCGTGGTGAAGAAGAAAAGAAGGGGGGGAAGAAGAAGGGAGGTGGGGAATTTGGTAGCGGGGTGGAAATGCGGGTAAGAGAGAGAGAGAGAGAAGAAGGGGGGTGAAATTGGGTGAAAGCGAAAGAGAGGAGGTTGGGCCAGAGGAATGGGTTTCGGCCCAAACAAAGAAAAGGAGATTTTAAATGATTTTTTATTTTTAGAAAATAAAACAAATTAATTAGGCTTATAGAAAATAGCAAAAAGAGCCCAAAAAAATAAAAAAAAATCATAAAAAATCTTTGAATTATTTTGAACTTAATAAAATTACTTCCAACTTAAAGTTGTCTTTTAATTTTGCACATAATGTATTTATAATTTCTATAAAATAGGAAAACCTTTTAAAATCCAAAAATTCCAAAAATTAATTAAATTTTCCTTTTTAACTTTAAATCCAATAAAACCCAGAAAAAAAACTCAATGAATTTTATTTTTGACTTTTAAAATTTATGAAATTCAACAAAAGCAATAAAAACTCTTTTAAATCTCATAAAATTTAATAAAATAATAACTTTATTAATTTTTATTTTGGTAACAAAACTTTAGGATGTTACATGATTCATGGAGGTTCCCCCATATGGGTGGCTCTTAGCTTATATATCTCATTCACTACTACAAAAATGCTAATATTGGACGCCTGATCACAGACGGTTCATCGAAACCGTTTGTATTAAACACAATCTTAGACGGTTTTTTGTTTACCGACCGTCTGTGTTATTTTCTGCGCTAAAAACCATCTGTGAAGAGGTTATATCACAGACGGTTAATGTTTAAAATCGTCTGTGAAGTATCATAGGCGGTTACGACCAAAACCATCGTGATATGACCCAATATCACGAGCGGTTTTTTTCGTAACCGCTCGTGATATTACTACATATCACAGACGGTTTTTGTTAAAAATCGTCTGTGATAATTAACTCATCACAGAAGGTGTAGTGTATATATATAGCTCCCCAATAGAGTCTTCTTGATCTCCATCTCTGGCGCTACGGTAACCGCGGAAGATCTCCAAGCTCGGTGAGTCCATCGCCACTCCGTGCCCGGTTTGAGTATCGCCTCACCTCACTGAGCCCGCTCGTGTGGTCCATTTCAGCTATTGTCGCCGAGGAGCTTGCCGCCGTCGCCTCTGTTCATTGATCGACGACCAGCCGTCTTGGACCTTTCCCGACTTAATTGACACCTTCCTCGTGATCGAGGTGAGCTACTGGAGCATAAGCATCATTTAATTTGAGTAGTTTCAGGCGTTTACGTCTGAATCGCTAGTGAAGCCCATGGCGCCGCCATGGGACATCACCGTCGGTTCGCCTCAGGCGACCTTAGGTCCTCGAGCCACGACTATTAGCAATGTGATGTCACCCTAAGCCCAATTTGAGCTTCAAATCCTACTGTTTTTAATCATTTAGTTAATAAACTAACGAGTCTATGACATGTGGGACCGCCATAGATTTTATAAATAAAATTATGAAATAAAAAATGAGTTACTGACAAGTAGGGCCCACACGTAAGTTAATAAAATCCGGAAAAATGTAAAAATGAAAAAAGCCACCTTTAGTTCAGAGAAAAATACGCTTTCTCTTTTCGAAAGCGTAATTAAGCCTCAGAAAATATGCTTTCGAAGTCACCCTTTTATTTATTTCCAGGGTTTTCAATATGAACCGTGTGATGGACCGAAGCTGGATGTACGCTGAGAACCGTGTGAGTGAAGAGTACATTAATGGTGTGTGTGCTTTTATAAGAGCTGTCGAGGAGGATATGTTGAATAAGGGAGCGGAATACATGTACTGTCCATGCATTGACTGCGGGAATCTGAAGATGTTTAAGAACCGAGCGCAGATCGAAGCACACTTGATTCAAAGGGTTTCAAAAAGGGTTATACACGTTGGACCAGTCATGGTGAAGAGCATATTATATAGGAAGTCAATGATATGCCGCCAGATGATGTCGATTGTGGTTCTGATTCGGATAGGCTGCACGATGACAATCTAGATCAGATGCTTCACGATGCAGAAGGGAATTGTGAGAGGGAGTATGTTCAATTCCGGGGCTTGATGGAGGACTCGGAGAAACCTTTGTTCCCAGGCTGCAATCTGGAATACAAAAGGTTGTCATCCGTGCTTGAACTCTGAAATTGAAGGCAAGCAACGGTTGGTCCGACAAGAGTTTCACGGGGCTGTTAGGTCTCTTAGCGGACATGCTTCCAGAGGGAAACGAGTTGCCCAAAACTACCTACAAAGCCAAGAAGGTTCTTTGTCCATTGGGAATGGAAGTAGAAAAAATACATGCATGTCCGAACGACTGTATCCTCTACCGTAACGAGTATACAAACATGCATGTATGTCCGTGTGCAACGCATCCCGATACAAGCGTAAGAATCAATCAGATGACGATGACGGAATCGAGGTGAAGAAAAGACCTCCTGCTAAGGTGACATGGTATCTTCCTGTAATTCCCCGTTTGAAGCGGTTTGCGAACCCAAAGAATGCAAAACTACTGCATTGGCATTTAGAGGAGCGTAAGAATGATGGAAAGTAAGACACCCTGCTGATTCCGCCCAGTGGAGAAACATCGATAGGAGGTTTGCAGACTTCGGTGTGGAACTAAGGAATATAAGGTTTGGATTGAGTAAAGATGGAATGAATCCTTTCGGTAACATGAGCAGCTGACATAGCACTTGGCCCGTGACGCTCTGTATCTACAACCTTCCTCCTTGGTTGTGTATGAAGCGAAAGTATATTTTACTATCGATACTTATCGAAGGGCCGAAGCAACCTGGGAATGATATTGATGTGTACCTAGCACCATTGATGGAAGATCTAAAAATACTGTGGATTGAAGGGGTACATGTATGAGATGCGTACAAACGAGAGAACTTCACTTTACGTTCCTTGTTGTTCTGCACGATAAATGATTATCCTGCCCTTGCTAATCTGTCGGGCCAGAGTACAAAAGGGGCCAAAGTCTATACTCACTGCTTAGATGATACCGAGAGTGTGTGGCTGAATCACTCACGCAAAACGGTGTACATGCGTCATCGTAGGTTCCTTCAGAGGGCTCACCCATACCGCAGGATGAAGAAACAATTCGACGGAGAGAAGGAGGACAATTTAGCTCCAAGGCATTTAAGCGGAAAAGAGGTCTATGATATGGTTAAGGCTTTAGATGTTGTGCTCGGAAAGGGATGTAAATCGAGGACCCGTAAGAAGAACATGTGGAAGAAGAGATCAATATTTTTGGACTTACCTTATTGGGAGCACCTAGAAGTTCGGCACTACATCGACGTCATGCATGTAGAGAAGAATGTATGTGACAGCTTGATTGGTCTCTTGCTGAACATTCGTGACAAAACAAAGGATGGTGTCAATGCACGGCTTGACTTGGTTGATATGGACATCAGACCTGAGTTAGCACCAACAAAGACCGATAAAGGATGAACGTACCTTCCCCCTGCTTGTCACACTCTATCCAAGGCCGAAAGAACTGAACTGTGCCGGTGCTTGCATGCTGTGCAAGTTCCGTCCGGTTACTCCGCCAACATGAAGAAACTTGTTTCGATGGAAGATTTGAAGTTAATTGGCATGAGATCTCATGATTGTCATGTGCTGATGACACAAATGCTCTCTGTTGCAATTAGAAGTATTTTATCGATCAAGGTCCGAGAGACAATCATGTGGTTGTGTTATTTCTTTAACACAATCGCTCAGAAGGTCACCGATCCCGAAGAGCTAGATGCTCTGTAGGACGAGGTGGTGACGACTCTATGTGATCTTGAGATGTATTTCCCTCCGTCGTTTTTCGATATCATGGTCCATCTCATTGTTCACATTGTGAGGGAGATAAAGATGTGCGGGCCCGTGTTCCTACGTAGTATGTACCCGTTCGAGAGGTTCATGGGAATTCTCAAGTCCTATGTACAGAATCGATCTCGGCCGGAAGGCAGCATCGTCGAAGGTTATGCAACCGAAGAGGTCATTGAGTTCTACGTCGATTACATGGCTCAGGTCGAACTGATAGGTGTGCCTCAATCTCGCCATGAGGGGAAGCTCGACAGTATCGGGACCATCGAAAAGAAAGCAATTACTCCAGATATGGATGCGTATGCTCAAGCCCATTTCACGGTCTTGCAACACATGACTGAAGTGTCCCTCTATATCGACCAGCACAAGGAAGTGCTTTGGCAACAGAATCCGGAGCGGCCAGATGTTTGGACCACGAGACAACACAATAGACGGTTGAAGGAGCGACTCGCTAGGAGCTCGTCAAGTGATATACTGACATGGTTGGCAAAAGGGCCAACATTTACAGTTGTGACATGGCAAGGATACGACATAAATGGGTACACATTCTATACACAGGCTCATAATATAAAGAGCACTAACCAGGACAGTGGTGTCCGCATAGATGCATTCAGTACCGATGGGCTGAGGAGCTCCTACTATGGGCAAATAGAGGAGATATGGGAGCTCGACTACGTGCTTTTCAAGATCCCCCTATTTCGGTGCCGTTGGGTCCATCTCCCACAGGTGAAGGTCAACAAGTACGGCGTCACTACCGTGGACCTCGAACGTGTCGGATACAAAGACGAACCATTCGTACTAGCTAACCAAGTTGTCCAAGTCTTCTATGTAACCGACCCGGCAAATAAGAAGCGCCACGTAGTTCTTCATGGAAAAAATAGGATTGTCGGAGTTGAGAATGTAGTGGACGAGGAAGAATATAATCAATTTGACGAGTTGCCTTCTTTCGGAAACGTCATATGGGTCGAGGAAGAAGAACGTGACGAAACTAGCTATATACGCGTCGATCATCATGAAGAGCTAATTTTTAAAGATTAATTGAACAATGTGTGTATATGTACGTTCTGATGAATGGTTAATTTTTGTTCATTTGAGTTAATTGATTTGTACTGTGAAATGGATGTGATTGTTTCTGAAATGAATGTGAATTGGATGTATATACATGTACTTGTTGTGTTTTCTGCTTGTTTCAGATGGCATGGTAGCATTTCCTGAGGCTAGCCAATAAACAGAACTAGATTACCAATACAAAATAATATCATAGACGGTTTGTAGATCAAACCGCTGCAGGATTATATATCGAGCGGTTCCTTGGTAAAATCCGTGCAGTGATACAATATATCCTGAGCGGTTGTTGATTGGAACCATCTGTGATACATCATATATCATGCATAGCTTGTTGATTGGAACTATGCGTGATACATCATATCACGAGCAGTTCTACTTTAGAACCGCTCGTGATATTATATCACATACGGTTCTACTTTAGAACCGTCTGTGATGTCCATCCCTATTTATATTCGGACTCTAGGGTTTGCCCGCTCCCCCACTTCCAACTATTAAGTTTCTCAACTCCTCGCTCCCTCCTCCCCCGAGCCCATCGCCGCCCTCTCGCCGCCTCCTCCTCGAGCCCGGCGCGACTCCTCCCGAGCCCCGACACCATCCTCGACGCCCATCCTCGAGCCAGTCGCCTCCTCCCCGAGCCCGCGCGCGCCTCCTTCGACGCCGCCGCTTTGCTCTGGTATTGCTCCCTACTCGTCCTTCTCCTCGACACCCAAAGGTAACCAATGCCGAGTTGCCGACCCCGACGCCCCTTTCCCTCACTCTTTCTATCAATAATCTATCATGCTGTCGTGGTCCTCATTGACTCATGATAATTGTACTTGTTTTAGGAATTTGTATTTGTTCTAGTCAATTATTCATATGGTATTTGTTTTGATATTGCTACTAGAATATATTGTAATGTGGTGTGGTGGGCTTGAGATGAATGCTCTGTGATGATAATAGTCTTGTACTGAAATTGTTTTGATAATCGGGTTTGAACTTGAGCTCTAATTGGAATGCTTACTCTACATCTGATAGCAATATCAAAATGTTAAATCTTAGCTTTATGCTATTTCATTTGTTCACATGATGTTTGTGTTGAGCATATTATTCCTTTTAAATGACTTAGAGGATTTACATGTTTATGTCAATTATTATTAATTGGTGTGTATACCCATACACGTAGAGATCGAATCTTATGATAATATGTTCATGCGTGTCAGAACTTCTATTTCTTGTGAAGATGTCTTCCACTCATTCTTCGTCATCGCTGCCTCATATGTCTGATGATGCACCAACCTCTGGAATATCCAACCGCGGTAGAAGAAGAGGAATATCGAAAAGGCTCGTGGGCCGATTTACCATCACGGAGGTCGATCAGTCTGGGACCCCTATCAATCATCGCCGAGTAGCGTCCGTATTCTAGAGAACGGTTGGAATAGTTGCATGGGAACGGGTCAACGTCACCTACGATTCGTGGAAGGAGTTGACCAAAACACAGAAAGATGAGCTGCTGACGGATATTCTCAAATCGTTCGAGATCCTGGAGCAACGCCGGGACTCCGTGCGATGACACGCGTTGCTACAGGCGTGCAAAGCGTGGAAAAACTTCAAGAGCACGCTTGTCAAGAACTATGTGAAGAAGGATTTGAGGCCCTTCCACAAGTATCTGTTCTTGGAAGAGTCCTAGGCCGAGTTTGTGGCGAAGAAGATGGCAGATGAATTTAGGAGTGAAAGTGCGGCGCACACGGCCCTCCAGGCAAAAAACAAGCACCCCCACAGACTCGGCACCGCTAGGTATGCAGGTAAAATCCCGATATGGAGGGATCAGGACCAGTAGGCAAGCCGTTCGAATGTATCCCCACCATTTCCCGAGATCACTGCTGTGCGCGCCCGCAACTAGTTATTTGGGAGGTTACATACCCTGTTTGCGAGGGAAGTCTCCTTTCCAAACCCCGCAGACTAGGAAGTGTCCTAACGCCTGGTAAGATATCGAACTACCTAGTTTGTAATTACTCCATAACTTCATAGGAAGTGAAATGACATGTCAGGCTATTGCAGGTAACGCAGAGTGCACAATCTTCCCAATGCTCATTCCAGGCAGACAGGGAGAAAGATATACTCTCCGCGGCCCTAGGAAACAATGAGCGTCCGGGTCACACGAGAGGCGCTGGTGTTTATGTTACATGGGCAGATTGGTACCAAGTGGACTCCGGATCGTACCGAAGTAGGAAGAGATCCAAAGCCGAGCGCGATGCAAAGCTATGAGAGGAGATTCGTGAATCCCTCAAAGATGAGATTCGTGAATCCTCAAAGATGAGATCGATGATCGCATCAGAGCTGCGACGCAATGGCAGCTGGAGAGCTTTGAGGAAAGGCTTAGGGAATTGCAAATCCCAAATCAGTTGCAAGCCCCTACCCCTACTGTGCTAGCCAGCCCCTAAACTTTCGAGTAGCTACGCGTCCAACCCTAACCCTACCCTAATAGGAGACGACAGATTTCCTATCGATGACATCCAAGTAATAATTATTATCTCTGGAATGCTCGATCCATTGATAGGCCTGTTGGAGTAGCTAATTTTGTATCGTTATGTAGGTGGCTTCGAAGTGCAAGCTCCAAGTGAGATATGCCTCTGTTGCCCTAGATGCTGCTTGGAGCCAGGTGTATCCATCCGGTGTCGGGGCTTTGGTGCACGATGTAAATCTAACGTCGGGTTACGCAAAAGTGAATGTGGACGGTGTTTGTGCTAATTTCGGGGCTGTCCCGCTGCATATTCCCCCAAACGACGAGGTCATGACTCTAGAGCAAGCCGTTGGAACATTCATCTAGTGGCCCAAGGGGACATCTCGCTCGAGCTACCGCTCGGTGTCAACTTCACAGGAATGTCCTGCAATGGTATCAAGTCCACGGGAGCTGATTGCAACGAAGCTACCTACACCGACATGGCAAGGGCCCGGTGCATTAGATGTATCTACACCTCGTGCTCAGTCGACTCTTGTGAAGTTGACCTCTACAAAGCGAGGCAGCAAGGGCAAATCGAAGACGGTCGACTCCTATTCTGATATCCCCTTCTTGCTGTTGGCCTGGAAATTCGTGCTAGGCGAGCCGTTGGTCGAGAGGTTAGACATCCCTACCCAAGGACCGGCTTGCACGACGTTGCATACATGGTACATGGAACAGGTCAACAAGACGGATGAACAATGATGCTCGGGTGTCACCGTCAAGTTCAAGAAGGTTCATTTTAACCATGAGCTTCAAGACTGTGTCTTCATGGTGACCTTTGAAGACTTGTTCTGTCTCTTCAACCTCGACCAGCTCGACGTCTCACTCATGCGATGCTGGACACTGTAAGTTTGTACAATCACGGTCAATGTTCGTGTAATACTGATAAATGTTATATATAACTCCTTGCTTTTGTATATAGATACATGATGGCTGAAGCTGGAAGAAAGAATTCACTGATAGGTTTCCTTGACCCACACATGGTCTCCGAGCAAACCATCAGGGCGAATGCAACATTCGTCGATGATTACGTTATAGCGTTTTTGCTAGCTCGCCGCAACAACGAATACATACTTTTGCCCTACAACCAGGAGTAAGTGTTGCACTACTAGCTATACTTGTTGATTTGTACTTTATAAGCAACACGAACTTAGGTTTAATGACCATGTTGACATACCTATGTAGGTTCCACTGGATTCTAATTGTAATTATACCAAAATGGAGCTCGGTAATATACCTAGATTCCCTAGAGAGGACCCCACACAACTTCACAGTTATCCGGCATTTAATCAACAGGTAAACACATTTCCTCCATAGAAACTCTTTTGTAGCCTTTCCTTCCTTTGCAATGGCTAAGGCTAACTTCTTGGAGTCACGTAGGGTGTTCGGCGTGTACTATGCTAAAGGAGGGAAAAACAAGGGAAGGACGCTGTCACACGATCTAAAATTCCCGGTACTCGCTAGCTAGTAAACATTAAATCTATATAACACTTCGTAGTAATGCCTCTTGAACTAATCAATTCTATTTTTGCAGTGCCACCAGCAGTCGTCGGGCCACAACGTCTGTGGATACTATGTTTGCCACAACATGGAACTACTCATCGGTTTCGCGATCACCAATGATCCTCAGGTTTGTCAATCTTGCAACAATTATTTCATATATACTTACCAATTTATATAAGCACGAATTTAATTTACCTAGCGACAGGTTGCGACCATCGTCGAAACTGTGTTGGAACAGAGCGAGCTCATAAAAGTTTGATCACACCTTGTGTAATTCCTGAACAGTCAGGTCATAAATCCAGATGGGAGTTTCCACAGTGTAGATTGAACTTGATTGGGATAAGATTGAACTTAATGGTACATGTGTGTAAATGTACATTAATGGTTAATTTTAGTTAATTGGTTTGTGAATTGGATGTGCTTGTTTCTGAAATGAATGCGAATTTGATATGCTTGCTTCTGAAATGAATGCGAATTTGATGTGCTTGCTTCTGAAATGAATGCGAATTGGATGTTCATGTTTTAGAGGGCATGACTAGCATTTCCTGAGGCTAGCCAATAAACAGAATTAGATTTAGCAATGCAAAAGAATATCACAGACGGTTTGTAGATGAAACCGTCTGTGATAGTCGACTATCACAGGCGGTTTTCAGTTAATAACCCGTCTGTGATATTATGTATTACAGACGGTTCGAAAACCATCTGTGATGATCATGTCATTACTGACCCATAAACTCAGATGACTCACGAAACCGTCTGTGATGACGTTTTTGAACCGTCTGTGAAGGCCTTTTCTGTAGTAGTGATTGGAAAACGTCTCGTAGGACTTAGCTCTGCCGGCATACCTAAGGAAGTGTGCTATATAGCTTGGCGAAGGAGCGGTATGGCGTGTGAGTAAAGTTATACACCCCTGCAAGGTTTGATCTATTCGAGTAGCCACGTCCTCGGTTATGGACACACTTGGTTAGGTCATGCAAGAGTTAGACTCAACATTTCGATAAAACTTGAAATCGGGTGGTACGAATAGGCATTTGTGCAATTGTTGTGGTGGCTGTGGGCATCACCTCTAGGTTGTTGATTATGTTTATTAATATTGTCTCACTATTATATAAACAAATAAAAATAGATTTGGCAATTTTTTTTACAATCTATTACTTTATTGCAAAGAAAACTACTTTATGCTGAAATCTGCTTAGTGTAGTAGCCTTTCTTTGATACATGAATGCATCTAGTTATTCTGTTGTTTGTAAGACTTACGAGTACAACATTGTACTTAACCGGATTGTCCACTTGTTCAGAAAAGGTTGATCCCCAAGAGGTCAACTATTGTGAGACCAACTACGAGTAGGACAACTAGCTTGGCATTTTCGGTCAATTGCCTTGTGGGTAAGGGACAGCCAGTTGGTTTTATTTTGTTGCCATCTTATGGATTACATTTCTACTATGAACTTGAGTTTTTTGTTGTGATATTTGGCCGGTCGGCCCTTTTGTAATAACTCTAAACTTTGTATGTCTTTTGGTGTTGTAAACTATGTTGTCATCGGTATTGTATTAACTTGTATGGCATTGATGTTATGTTTTGTGAGGGTGTATGTGTACCGTTGTCCTGGGAGGTGCACAATACACCAAGAGCGGGAAATTTAATTTATGATGCTAGGATCAATGGGAAGGTTAAGCATTACAAGTTAAATCGTCCGGCGGCTCTCACACCTCCCTACCCCCGAAATTTCATTTCTGGCCCCCTCCACTACTTTCTTTGCACAAGACCATGAACAACACACGCTTTGGGTCTTCACACACGCCAGATGAAGACAAACTTCTTGCGCCCACAGTAGCGTAGCATCAGAGCAAATTTCCCCAAAAATCCATTTAACTATATTTTTTGGAGGAATTTCTAAATATATAAAATTAGCTCAAAAATTGTGAAATGTTTTGTGGAGCCTTCTAACACAGTGTACTTGCTTGTGTAATTTTTTTTTTAAAAAAATATACGTTCGATTTTTCTCAAAAATTAATTTAAGTATACTATTTATAGGAATTTTTCTAATATAGAAAATGAGGTCCAAACATTATGATTTTTTTCAAGCTCCTTACACAGTGGACTTGATTGTGTAATTTTTACAGAATTTTATATACTCTGAAATTGTGTTAGCTCAGATTTTTTTCATTCAATTTAGAATTTGAAAATTTATTTCGGCTTGAGTTTGAATTCAATTTAGAATTTGAGCGCAGATTTGGTTTTTATTTGTTTTTAAATTCAAATTATTGCAAAACATGAATTTTTGCTTTTGCCTGAGTAATTGAAATTAGATTTATAAATTATAAATTGAGCTCATGGTTTAATTTAATTTGGGCTTGAATCGATGAATGGTTTACAATTTTAAATTTAAATTATGGAATTTGTTTCAAGTATCTCTCATAAGTTGTAAGTATGGTTGAAGAAAGGCCCTCCTAGGGGTTAGGTTAGCCTTTCTACTAGATGATACCTTGTTTTATTCTTTATTATAAGTAGAATAACTCATCTTTTGGATGAGTTGAAAGTCAATAGTTTAAGCTTTTGGATGAGTTGATTGATGAATGAAACATGGTGTGGTAGCATAGCCTAAAGGTTCAGTGCTTTAGACGTCCGTATTTTAGAGAAAAACATTAATTGTGATATTTAGAGGGACAGGTGGTGAGACTTAAAACGTTCTCGGGGTGGATTATGTCTTGTCACATGTCGAGTCTTCATACTAGTTGGCCTGGTTAAGTGTAGAAGTGAGAAGGATATATTGATGTATGTGCAGGGCTGCCCACCTTTCCTCAACAGCTTAAGCATTTTGATTAGCAAAATTCATATTAATTTTCTCTTGGTTCATAAGAAATAAATTATTATATTTTTTTTTCCTCAGCAATCAACCAAAAAGAACATTAACATCAGTGTTGGGCACACCATGTTGCTCCCATGACTGAGTAGTAGTAGTGGCACCGAGGCCGAGCTAGCTTCACGCGGTGGTAGTACAGTACAGTACGTGCAGGGATGAGATCAAGTTATTTGTACGTTCGCGCGCATGTGTGAAGCTTTCTTGCCTAGTTGTACTTGTGCATTTTTGTTCATCAAGTTTTGATTTGTTCCAGCTAGATTTATGGGAATGTAATCGCGCCCGAGGACCCAGACGAATGGCGGGGAAGCGACCGCGACAAATGACTCCACTTCTACCGGGTGGAGGGCCTGTCGGTGGGCGGCGGCGGCATCATCGACGGTAGGGGGCAGCTGTGGTGGGCACAGTCCTGCAAGGGCAAGCCCGACATGAACAACAAGGTAATATTAGCGTCACCTGACTCAAGGGAGTTCTACTTCTAATATAATAAATATTATGTAATGTTATTGTGATTTATGGACAAAAGCTGTTATGACGTTTAGCTGAATGTTATGTAATGTTATTGTGACATTGTTACTTATCAACACAAAATGTGCTCCGAAAGAGTCAGCACAAATTGTGATCTATCGGAAATAGTCAATAGAAATGACAACTCTACCTCCTGATTTTAATGTACTAAACCGAAAAGACCGGTCATTGCTGCGCAAACTTTACAGAGGGACATGACAACACTCCGCCACACCCGATTTTTGGACCAAAAAGACCAAACTCTGCCGCTCAAATTTTTCAGAGGGAAATGACAACTCTGCCTCCCAAGTTTTTCAGGATGACGTGATCTGACGAGGCAACTTTGCGCAGCGACGTGACCCAACGAGTCTACTTTTCGCAGAGACGTGACGCGATGATGCCACACGATTCCTCGGACTATGCGTTATTGGGGTTGTGCCAACTACTCCTCAGACTATCTCGACCGCCATTGGAACATGGGCTGCTATTGGCAGTCGGTAAGGACCAGTTACAGTATGTTCTCCTATCATTTCTTTTTTAAAGTACACACTAACAACCTCTTCCGTCTACCCGTAGACCTCGGATCCACTATGTGGCTACCGCAAGTGGATCGACCAAGGAATCCACCCACGCAACTAGTGGCGTCTCGACTGCGAAGAGTGGGATGCCAAGAGGGACTACGAGAAGAGGGAGGAGGAGCGCTGCAATGAAGAGCACAACGAGCGTATCCGGCGGGAGACACGAGCTCATCTCGAGGTGTGTAGGCGAAGGAGCGAGAAGGAGTGCGAGAAAAAAAGAGGAAAATGGTGGCCGATGCCAACGTGGCCGGCGAGGAGTACAACGTCGAGCTCGCAAGGAAGGGCAAATGGTCTCGGTCCACGTAGTAAGTCGGACCATTCCGTAGTAGTCCCTCGTCCTACCCGCCATGTTACTCCTATCTCCTAATTGCATGTATACCATATTAATAGCGAGGATGGCTAAGTCAATTAGCCGAACTATCATGCCATGTGACCATGTGTAACGTGCTTCTGTCTGCAGACTCTAATATAATTCTGGTTCCGTGTCTTGCATTTTACCTTCGGTCGATTAACAGTCAATTGATCTTTGGGTTTCTTGAGACACAATACATGTCGTCGTCAAAATCGCTATTGGCCATCTCATCGGCCAAAGATCGTTTTCCAGAAGTAGGGAAAAGTATAGCACATTTGGAACATCCCACAACCTCCTCTAGACCGTTAACGTTTTAGGGCATCTTCATGATCACAACGAGCGTTCTCAGCCCCTTCAATTGCATTCTGTAGAAGCTCCATAAAGAACTCTGCTTTAACTCCACCATAGTGAAGTAATGTATTCAAGAACCTTGATGTTAATGTCATTTTGGTTTGATTGCTGAGGAAAAAAAATGCAACGATTTATTTCTTGTGAACCAAAAGAAAATTAATACGATTTTTGCTAATCAAGATGCTTAAGCTGTTGAGAAAATATGGGTAGCCCTACACATACATCAATATACCCCCTCACTCTTACACTTAACCAGGCCAACTAGTATGTGACAAGACATCCGTATTTTAGAGAAAAACATTAATTGTTATATTTGGAGGGACTGGTGGTGATACTTAAAACGTCCTCAAGGTGGATCATGTCTTGTCACATGTCGAGTCCATAAAGCTACCAATTGATGACTACTTTTAATTTCGTAGAAAATATTTAGAACCTTCGTTCTTTAGCATGTCTTAGCCTCCTATAAAACATGCAGCAATGTGCAATATACAGTCATTAGTTCTTTGAGATTTGCTGATGTTTGAAAGGAGGCCTTATTGTTTATTACTTACTATATCTTCTATTAAACAGTGACAATGGTCAACTTTCTAGAGACGTGCCTGTATATAAACATCCTAGGTTACATTTTGGTGATATACATGTCTTGATAGCAAGGAATATTAATGGCCTAGAGGAGGTTGTGGGATATTCCAAATATGTTATACTTTTCCCTCCTCCTGGAAAACGATCTTTGGACGATGAGATGGCCAATAGTGATTTTGACGGTGACATGTACTGGGTCTCGAGAAACCCAAAGGTTCGGCAAATTGCTTTAGTTATCCGGACCATGTAAGTATACATGCCTTCAGGAGATAGGAATAACATGGCGGGTAGGACGGGGGACTACTATGAAATGGCCCGACCTACTGAGATGGAGGAGAAGAAGAGGCGGGAGAGACTGCACGAGGAGCAGGAGCGCGAGCATGCCATGCGACGCGAGGACGAGAAGGCGAGAAAGAGGGCCATCACCACTACTACAAAAAGGCTAATATTGGACGCCTCATCACAGACGGTTGATCAAAACCATCTGTATTAAATACAATCATAGACGGTTTTGGTTTACCGACCGCTCTGCGTGTTCGGGCTGCGCTAAAAACCGCTCGTCGTGAAGAAGTAATATCACGAGACGGTTCGTGTTGAAAACCGTCGTGAAGTATCACGAGCGGTTACAACAAGAACCGCTCGTGATATTACTAAGTATCACGATGGTTCTTGTTCGTAACAAATCGTGATACTTCGAGAGCGGTTTTCAACACGAACCGCTCGCGAATTCTCGTGCTCATCACGGGCGGTTCGTGTTGAAAACCGTCTCTAAAGTATCACAGATGGTTCGTATTAAAAACCGTCTGTGATACATATCTTATCACAGATGGTAAAATTGCAGAGTAAGGAAAATTCAAAGCCATGGTAAAATTAGAAAGTAAGGAAAATTTCAAGTCACAGACGGTTCTTAATAAAAACCATCTGTGATAAGATATATATCACAGACGGTTCTTAATATGAACCGTCTGTGATAAGATACATATCACAGACGGTTCTTAATACGAACCATCTGTGATAAGTATCTTATCACAGACGGTTCGTATTAAGAACCGTCTATGATATGTCGTCACAAACGGTTTTTGTATGAAACCGTCTGTGATTCGCAGCGTGGGAGTTTGAAAAATTTTGAACGCGCGCGCGGGAGGCAAAATATTTTGGCGCTGTCCTTATATATTAGACACAACCTTGTTTTCCATCGTCTCTCCTCTCTCCTCCCCACACCGAAGCTCCATGACCACCTCGATTCCCCGTCGCGATTCAATGGCGAGACTGACCGACGATGACGATGAGGAGGGATGCGAGGAGCTCCTTGTCACCGAAAGGTATGTGTACATCCCCATAACATACATAATTTGTTGGTTGTTTGTTGTAAAGAAAATTATCTTAATTTTGTGTTACCTAAGGTCGGAACGCCACCGGAGGTTTTCGATCGTCTCTCCTTGCCGAGCGAGCTTGAGTTGAACTCGACGACATGCAAGAACATCTTGTGATATTTGGTGAGGTCTGAGAGGAGCTCACAAGACCAATCCAAGAAGCCGATGAGTTCTTCAAGAGCTTGGAGGCATAGATGGTTTCTAGCTAGTTTAACTTTGTAACTTTATTCTTTTTCCCATTCGAGGGGACGTTAGAAACCTTTTGGTTTCCTTTCCTATAATGTGTTTGCCATCGTAATTTTAATTGGATTTTAGTTGTCTTGCTAGAGATTGCATATGGAAACTCTTGTCTAGCACTTGATTGGTTTGGCTTAAAATCCGATTTTTTTTTGCAATGGAAAAACTATTACGAGCGGTTCTAAACAAGAACCGTCTATGATAATAATGATCACGAGGCGGTTCTTGTTCGTAACCGCTGCGCGATAATCTATTTTCACGCAGCGGCTCAACAAGAACCGCTCGTGATAGTATTATCACGAGCGGTTCTTGTTCGTAACCGCTCAGGATAGTATTTCACAAGCGGTTAAAAAACCGTCTGTGATGACTCATGTCATTACAGACCCATAAATTCAGAAGGCTCACAAAACCGTATGTGATGACGTTTTTGAACCGTCTGTGAAGACCTTTTCTATAGTAGTGCACGGCGAAAGCTAAGGCGCAAGGCGAGGAGTGCAATGCTGAACTAGGCCGCAAGGGAAAATCGCCACATTCCACGTAGTAGTTCAACCCTCTTTGTCTATATGTCCCATGTATTTCTAATTCCCTAAAAGCATGCGTGTACCGTCCTTAGTTTGTTAGCCTGCGTGCTATGTAACCCGCTTATCGGATCAACTGTCATGTTGTTATCGTTGCGCCATTTCTCCAAAGCTCTCCACCGTGTATGAATTCCCTAGCGCATCATAATATCACTTACCTTCCTACTTACAAATTATTGATAACTAAATTGTCCTCACAAAATTCTTCAGAAATTTACCGCACTACAACAAGATATGACGATCACAAAATATTATTGCGAGTCCAGCAGATTTCGTACCTTTTAGAATCTACGAAAATCACAAATGCTATTTAGTTGCTTTATACCTCCCTATGATGTTACCTTATTTGTTAAATTGTACGGAGTAGTTGTGTCGGACCCGGGAGTAACCCCCCAAATCCTCTGTGTATTTCTGAACTAGTCCCATGATCAGTCGCTAGTTCACACAGTAAACAGATATGGTAAGATCCATAAAACACAATACTTTATTAATAATCAACAGAGTTTATTACAAAAGAGGCTTACAAGCCAGCAATAAAGAACACAGCGGAAGTCGAAGAAGTAGTGGAGTCAGCTTGATTCGCCACGAACAATCGGTCGGGTAGCGCCTAGTCGTTGAGATCCACACCGGTAGCAAAGTCCTTCTCCTCTGAAATTTGTTTGCATAAAGCAAGTATGAGCACAACTACCGTGCTCGCAAGTTACACCCATCAAGTAACAGATTGAATGCATACATACAATGGTATCTCAAAGGAAAGCTTATTGGTTGAATTTACATAAAGCAATGTTTTCATTAAATACATGTACTAAGTTCCAAAGCAGTTATACAATAACTAAAATTCTTTTTATAAATCAATTTTATAGTCAGATAACATTCACACAAGAATGGTGAAGGATACCCTCCTATCACATGGCTTCCAGCCCAAATTTTTCATTTGCATAAACCATTTGATAAAGTCTTTTCAAAATAAAATCAAATTATAACTTTGAGTGGCTTTGCTAGCATGTCCATGACCGCGGACGCGGCTATTCGAATAGTTCTTAACACTCTGCAGAGGTTGTACAGCTTTACCCACATGATATGAATTCTTTAGTTTGTCCAGCATATATCTATGCCACCGCTCACTACCTTAGGTAAGCGGTCTAGAGCATGTGCCAAGGCCTTTACAATGTGCCATTCCACTGCAGTTCCCTCTCGCTAAGGTTTCGCATCTCTTTTGGATTGAAATTTGCCGGGTTTGTAGAGCCCTCTCTTGCGCCAGGTGGGACTAACGTAGGTCGTAACATGACTACCCACCGCATCAGAAGGGAAAAACCACGGTGGAACATTGCAGATTAGTTGGCCAGGTCCCACCCATACAGGACATGTGGTGGTACGATGTGGCTTAGCAAAGGAACACTCAGAGGCCGGTCCTTAACTGACTTGGGCGACTTTCCGCAAAACCCATGGGCCTCAACCTTGACCAGGTTGAACCTGTGCATCCACATGCACCATTCAATCAACCATTTCGCCCAAGTACAAACCATCACTTTATTTTATTTTTGCAAAGTCATTTATAAACTTCCATAACACACCTATGCTATGGATACAATTTAAACAATAATTGGATTTTGGCTGAAATTCCCCAAATCAAACATTTTTGAGTCTAAACATCACTAAGCATAATTTTTTCAAATGGTCCTAGTTCATACTATTGTATCAACTAGGTTTTATCTAGGGTGACAATAAATTTGATTCAAATATCAACATTGGCCATACAAAGGATTTGGGCATATCTATAAATTTAAAACAGGAATTTAAATTACTGAATAGAAATAGCATGCAATAATAATTTAAATAATTTGAAATAATAGCTGCAAATATGGTCAAAGATATAACTTGCCTTGCTCAATTAGTTGCTCTCAAACAACGTCAAACTCTGACTCTCCGAAGTAGTCGAAATCTATACGCGAAAATAAGCTAAATTCAAACAAAATTCAAATGAAGATTCAAATGAACTCCAAATTAAATAATTTTAGTTTACTTAGCTAGATCTTGATTTTATAAGAATTTAGAAATTTGAATCGATGAAATCGGAGTTCGTATGAAGGAGAACGAACCCCGGGAAGTTTCAAAATCACATAAAATGATGAAATTGGAATTTCTAGAATTATTTTCCTAAAGGAAAATCGAGATTATGACATCAGCCCTTAGGATTTTGAATTTTGGCCGCATTTATTTTTAAACCGAAATCCTACAGTCTATGACAAGTGGGTCTGTGGTCAATGGACCACGCGCACAGATGGTCAATGGTTCATGGTGAACCCGGCGCGCGAAATAGGACACGCGGGGAGGTGAGATGTGCAAGTGCTGACGTGGGGCCACGCGAGCACTGATTGGGATGCATGCGCCTATGTGGCAACGATGTGGCATCTACTTGGATGAGCCACGTGAGCAATGGCCGGTGGTGGCTCGGCTGCGAGCTCGCCGGCGAAGGGCTGAAGGACGGCGGCCGGAGAGGGCGCCAAATGAAAGAGGGGAGTCCCACGAACCTGAGGCTCACCTTGGATGCGCGGGGACACGGTGGAACGGCCTGCGGTGAGGTCAAATGGTGGCGGCGAAAACGGGCGTGTGGCGAGGTGATTCAGGCGCTCGTGCATGCGAAAGCTAAGCCTGAGGATGGTGGTGGCGGCGATGCCGTTGGTGTGGTTGGGGTGGCCGGAGAGTTGATGACGGTGGCACAATAGGCGGTGGAGCGCTTGCGGCTGGCGGCGATGAAAGCTCGAATTCCGGTGAGACGAGCACGAGAGAGGAGAAGTGAATGAGGAGGAGAGATTGAGTGAGAGGAGAGCTCCCCCGTGCTCCCTTTTATAGGGCCGGGAGGGGCGAGGGAGGAGATCGTGCACGGAGGCATGGCGGCGGCGGTTGTGGCTGGCGGTTGAACCGGGCACGGAGAGAGGGGGAGAAGGTGGGTGTGGAGGTGGAAGTGGGGCGCGGGTCGTGCGCACGTCACGCGGGGAAGCGGGGACGGTTGGCGCGGGCGTTCCAGAGCTTCAAATGGCTGGTAATGGCGGCGACGTCGGTTGCGTCCGCGCAGGGAAGAAGGCAAGGGGAAGAAGACGGGTGCGGGCCCACGCGTCGGTGAGAGCCAAAAAAGGAGAGGAAGCGGGGCACGTTGGATTTGCATCCAACGACCGAGAGCGCAAGTGTGAAGGAAGCGGTGACAATGAGCCCATTGTCGATGAGAGGGTGAGCGTGTGGTGAGTGGGCCAAATGGGCCGGGTGCGATGAATAGGAGATGGGCCGGGAGGATTCAGACCAAAACGGGTTTTGAGATTTTAATTGATTTAGCAAATTTAAATAATTCGGTTAATTCAAAAAGGGTTTAGAAAATAGCAAATAAAATCCAAAAATTCTAGAAAAATTCACAGAAATTTCTAGAGTTATTTTGGACTTAATAAAATTAATTCCAACTTAAAGTTGGATTTTAATTTTAAATAAATTATTTTAGCTTTAAAATAATTAGGTAAAAGCTTTTAAAATTCCGAAAATTCCACAAAAATAATTAAATTTTTATTTTTCAATTTAGACTAAAATAAAACTTCAAGGACTTCAAATAAATTTTACTTTTGACTTTTAAAACTCCAGAAAATCAAATAAAGCAATAAAACTCTTTCAAATTTGAGAAAATCTAATAAAATAATAATTTTATTAATTTTATTAATTTTATTTTAGTAACAACACTTTGGGATGTTACAAGTTGTGAAGAGATGTTTTCTTTTTACATGATTGATATGAATTACTACTCAATACGTGAGTTTAGAATCCACTGTGGAAATTCTACTTCTGTGAGGTCGGGCACTGGAAGATTTATTATCGTGTGCTGGATGATCTCCTTCTTGTCGTGTGCTACGGACAATAAGAAGTTAGCACTCGGGGCTAACGATCAACTTCTACTTACTATAATAAAGTTTTTATAGGTTTGGCTTGGCGGTTTAGGGTTTAGCTATAGTCTTTGTGACACCCTCTGAAACTTGTGCTGGCCAAGTAAAAAGCGTTCCTAATATGTAGGTCTAATTATGCCTTGGTTAATAACTTATAATTTGCATGAAGGGTCGTAAGTAATTAAGTATCTTTTTGTATATCTGATAAGTATGTATTTATATATATGCACTTGAAGTATGTATTTATATGTATTTAAATGGACCAGACATGTTCGCAAGAAGGGTTCCTAATATGTTCGGTTTAACACTGGTGTGGCACCGTGAAACGTCACACAACACCCTTGCCGGAGGAGGCGTGTGAGCGAATTAATCAGGAGTCGGGTCTAGAGATTCGGTATGACATAAAAGCGAGCACTGCGGGCAAGGTGGGACAGCAGCGATGGGGCAACAGATGTGCGGAGGAGGGAGTGTCTCTTACCTAGAGTATTCATGTGGTACTAAACTTTCCACATTCCAAGTCACATGAAATCATGAAACCCTAATTTCTGAAACATTTCATCCTAATTTTTGAGACCTAAACCCTTAATTTTTGACACAATTTCAGAGCATATAAAATTTTGTAAAAATTACACAATCAAGTCCACTATGTAAGGAGCCTGGAAAAAAATTCATAATGTTTTGACCTCTTTTTCTATATTAGAAAATTCCTACAAATAGTATACTTAAATGAATTTTCGAGAAAAAAATCAGAATGGATAGAATTTTGAAAAAAAATTACACAGGCAAGTACACTGTGTCGGGAGGCTCCACAAAAAAATCATAATTTTTTGAGCTCATTTTCTATATTTAGAAATTCCTCCAAAAAATATACTTAAATGGATTTTTGGGAAAATTTGCTACAGTGTGCTAGTGCAGTGTGGGGGTGCAATAGCTTTGCTTGCAGTGGCGTGAGTTCTTCTTGGTCTTGTGCACAAAGAAAGTAGGAGGAGGGGTCCAGAAATAGAATTTCTAGGGTAGGGAGGCTACATTTGGAATTGTGGTGTTCTAGAGGCCCAATAGTGCCCAAAATTATTTCCTTTCTGGAGTATATAAATGTGGTAGCTGTGTGGGGTTCACATTATTATGCATTGATTTGATACCTGTACTGAATTTTCCTTCAAATAGCATGGTAAGGAACTTGGTGAGCTTATTGTAAGTGTCCAAAGGATTGGAATATTTGATAGGCAATCTGAAGACGCAAACATTGAGGCGAAAGTAATATTGTTTGACAGAGAATTTCAAAGCAGAAATACATCATAGCCTATATGGCAAAGGAGCAAGAATGCAAACAAATGACAAAGGAGCAAGAATGCAAACATATATCTGGTGCAAACCCTAACGACTAGTGCACAGAACCACTGAATTAATGCAATCCCCACAGAACAACAATGAAATGGAAAGAGCTGAAACACTGAATCATGCAAAGCTCTGTTTGAAGGAAGGATTCTCATGAACTCCCAAGTCTAGACGGAGGTGGCAAGACTGGAGCAGGAGTTGGTGCGGGTTGATTGATCTGGTTCTGAGCAAGCGCCTGAAGAAGCTGTAGTTGCATGGCCATCATCTACTCCATGTTCATCTGGGGTTGACCAGAGGGTGGTGGTGGTAGGGGTTCTTCTTCAAAGAGCTGCTCTTGTTGAACTTGAGGTTCTTGCTATTCTTGCGATGCATGTGGTGCTTGCAGTACTTGAGGCAAAATTGGCTCCTCAGGAAACGGTTGACCACGACCTCTTCCACAACCACGGCCTCTTCCAGGACCACGGCCTCGGCCGGCTGCACGACCTCCTCCGCGGGATCCTCCACAGGCTGCTCCACGACCTCTTCCAGGGTTTTCCATCTGAGCGGTCCCAGGTTAGCAGGGAAGAGAGGGAAAAGAAAGCAAAGACGAGAAAAACAAGGGAGCTTGCAGCAACCCACAAGATCCAAATACTTTACAGAAAAGCAAATTACTTTTTGCAACTAAAAACAACTCAAAGAAAATCATCTACTCGATACTCTTAAGCTAGCAAAATGACTCAATACACAGAATGAGCCTTGGCAACTTAAACTATATGGCTTGTCTGACATCGCATCCTCTACTCACAGTTTTTGATGAATCTTTCTTGTTGTTCTTGGATGGTAGAGATGACTGGAGACTTTACGATGCTCTCTTGATAGCTCCATTTCTTGCAGTCTTGAACATAACGGTAAGAATCGCGTTAACCAACTATAGAAATTACAAGGGAAAGATGATCTATTTAACATTGTAAAATTATGAAGGAAGAACTAGGTAAGGAAGAATTCCGTGAAGAAGGTAAGGATGGAAAGATGAGAAAAGATGAGGATAGCACAATATTATTTTTCTTTTTATAAAATAATTTTTGAAGTTTTCTTACTCGCGGCCATTCTAACTAGGTCACGTCCTACAGTCGACTCAGCTCTAATACCAACTCTGTTGGGACCGGATTTCTGCATCCGAACCCTCTGTGTATTTCTGCACCAATCCCATGATCAGTAGTTAGTGCACACAGTAAAAATGTCGTTGATAACAAGTTCGAATCACGAAATAACATTAATAACAACTGAATATCGGCCTTGTGGCCACTTATTACAAAAGAGGTCGAAAGACCTTGAGTCTTACAGCAGCAGAAACAATAAATGATAAACTCTGAGTGGTGGCCAATCAAATTGCCCACTGGCATTCGACTGAAGAGTGCAATCTAGTACTTTGGGTGTCCTTCATCAAAGCCACATGCGAAGTAGTCGTAGTCCTCCTCCATGTCGTTGAAGGCTTCTGAGATTTAATTATGAGTGTAGCATGTGAGTACATAAAGTACTCTGCGAGTCTTGGGAAAGATGCATATGCATAGCTTTAACAATTGGGCTTATAGGGTTAATTTGCACAAAGCAATATTTTAAGTTTAAACATTTTTCATAAAGCACATTTGACAAAAGTAGTTTCGATAAATAAATTAATTGTATCACCAGTGGAGGTTCTAGCTACCAACCACTAGCATCAAGGCTCTAGCCGCCAAGGTTTAAAGGATAGGGCTCTAGCTGCCCAACTGACTCTAGTTGCCAGAAACTACCCGAGAGTCCCAACTGCTCTCGGTTCCCAAAATTTACTCTTTTGAAATCAAAACCAAAATCTACCATGTGACATTACTACAGAAAAGGACTTCATAGACGATTCAAAAACGTCATTACAGACGGTTTTGAGCCGTTTGAGTTTATGGGTCAGTGATGACATGAGGTCATCACGAGACGGTTTTGGAACCGTCATGATGCATGCTATCCTGAGCGGTTATTAACTCAGAACCATCTGTGATATATGACTATCAAAGACGGTTTGTATCTAGAACCGTCTGTGATAACTATCTATCACAGACGGTTCTAAAAATGAACCGTCTGTGGTAACTGTCTATCATAGACGGTTCGTGTTTAGAACTGTCTATGATATATACATAAAACCTCCAAGCAATGGCTGCTTGTGCCTTTAAAATACACACTTCATACACACACATATATATATATATATATATATATATATATATATATATATATATATATATATATATATATATCATTTGTAGTCTGACTACTTTGGGGTCATGAGGGAGGATAATCTGGTGCCACGGGCAACCTCTCATCGAGGTTGTAAGTTCAAGATGTAAGAGGTTGTAAGAGAAAGCGTGTGGACATACAATTACAATTGGACTTGACATCAAGGAATGGTTGGTTGCTGATACATGAAGCCACTTCTATCCGACTGGGAAGTGGCTTCATGTATCAGCGACCAACCATTCCTTGATGTCAAGTCCAATTACCTATCGACGACATCCAGGTAATTATATGTCCACGCGCTTTCTCTTGCAGCCCTACTTCTTGAACTTGCAGGCTCGATGAGAGGTTGCCCGTGGCAGCTGTCTCATCCTCCTCACGACCCACCGAAAGGGCTGGTGACTACAAATGATATATATATATATATATGAAGCCGGTTTTAAAGGCACAAGTAGCCACTGCTTGGAGGTTTTATAGAGAAGAGATCAGGAATAGAATGGTAGACGTATACGTACTTGGGACACAAGGGAGGAGAACTTGACCTAGGACACAAATCTGAAAAGTTAATTGCAACCAAGCCCCATCCAAACCACATCGATCCCATGTAAGCTAACCAAGCACAAAGAACCGGTATCAACAACCCTCAATACCCATTAGAGAGCATTAACCAAACCCACCATTTTGCCCCATTCATTTTTGTCAATCTAAACCCACAACATGAACTAAGCAAGATGCACAGAATGCACATACACCAATAGCCCTCAGTTTACATCACAGAGCAAGGGGACTATTAATATGAACTAATTATTAATTCAATTTCAGCATAAGACTATTAACATCATTACATCACAGAGCAAGGGGACTATTAATATGAACTAATTATCAATTCAATTTTAGCATAAGACTATTAACATCATTGAGCAGTTCAACAGCAACATAGCAAGACCAATGGTGTCCAAACCCACCACACCAGTAGTAGCCCTCAACATCCATCGCAGAGCACTAGCCATTTTCATCATAGAGCAAGGGGGGTAGAGACAGAGAGGGAGTAAGGTAGGGTGATACCTCTGCGCTCTTCGGTGGTCACCGCTTGCTCGATGTCCTCAATGCCGCCACACCATGCTCAAGCAGCAGTAGTACGGAGATGAAGGAGGAGGGAGCAGGAAGGCCGCTCGCCTTCCTCAACTCCGCCTCACCACCGCGCGGATATACCACGTCGTGCTGGCCTTCCACGCCACCTTCACCGTTGTGTTTGGTGTCGTTGAGGCCGGCCTCGATGGCGCCTCCGGCCCTGTTGAGTTCAACGACCTCACAAGTAAGGTCATCAAGCCGTGGTCGCTCGAGGACCTCCTCCTCCAAACCTTCTGCCTACTGTTGTTCCTGGTGAACCGCAACTACACTGCCCTCATGACGTACTTCACCAATGTCGTTGTCTGGGACAACGGCGGTGCTCATGCAATGCTACCATCGGCAGCCACGCTGTGCCACCACGCTCATTGTCGTCACTTGAGCCCTTGGCCAAGGATGGAGTGTGCACCGCTCCACCACCATCGAGGACGAGGTGGGGCAAGAGATCATGCCACCGTTATCGGTCTTGGGCTAGACGACGGGTGAGCCTCCTCAACGTTGTCACCATCGCCATCGAGAGCAGGGCCTTTGGCTTCTTGGCGCCCACCTTTGCGGGCACCACGGTGTCTTTGTCGCATGCCACGCGTGGATAATAACCGTCTTTGTTGCCATCGCCATCAGGATGGAGTGGGCATAGGCCTCACCGACACCCCACTTCTGTGTGTTCCCACCGCCATTGCTGCAAGCCACCGCTGTCGTGAGCCGTCGTGCCACATCGTCCCGGTCGATTTGTGTCGTCGCCACTAGCATCATCAGGTCAAAGCGGGATGGGATTAGGCTGATGGAGGAGGAGAAAAAGGGGAGGGGATTGGGAGCCGCACCCATGGCCTCTACGCTAATATGAACAGTGGGAGGGCATGGCAAGGCTATCAGGTGGGCCATGGGCCCACACACGGTGACTGTGTTAGCGGTTCATGCCAGCGTGGATGCCCTCGTTGCACAAAACAACCCTTAAACAGACGAATGTATAGATTTTGTGCGGTAATGACACTTTGAGGATACGTTTCATCCGGTATTACAGTTCAGGGATGAACATTAAACTTAGTGAAGAGTTGAGGGATGTAATATATACTTAATCCTTGTTTTAGGTACCCAAACTTGTTTGAGACCTTGTAAGTTAGTGCATAGAGACTTTGGCACCCAAATGACCCTCTTCTTTTTATTTAGCATGTGATCACCTATGAACTTAGCAACAATTCTACCATATTTTCCTTTTCTAAACAAATAACAAGATTCATATGTGTCATTTCTAGAAGAAGTAACCATAGGACAAACATCCACCTTGAGACCCACTTGATGACACTTGTAGCAAAAGAAGCCATTTTCCCTCACGGATTGAGTCTTGGGTCATTTTCCCTCATGGATTGAGTCTTGGGTCTTATCCAACTGCCATCCTTGGGTCATTTCCTAGGGTGTATCCCAAACCTTTCTTACCCAAGGAATACCTTTGATCCCCAAGAATACGATCCAGAGTGACATTTCCTTGATAGCACTTTGCTAAGTCCTTGTTAAGTTTGTCCACTTTCGCTTTTAGCTCAATGATCTCCTTCACAATGTTAGCTCCACACATAGCAATACCACTAGAAGAACTAGAATCTACTTTAGAAGAATATGGCATTGCAAGTAAATCATCACAAGAAGTAGATGTATCGACTTTGATGGGAGTATTGCTTGCTTGAGTAGCAATGTATTGTGGTTCAAGATCACAAGTAATACCCCTATCAACCTTAGTCACGATAAATTGCTTGTTAAGGAAAGAATCATGTTCAATTTCAAGCTCTTAGTGTTTAGCACTATGTTCCCCAAACTCAGTGCTATGTGTGGTGTGTATCTTTTTGAGCAACTTGAACTTTTGTTTCTCCTTACTAAGAGCCGAATTGAGCCCCTCTATCATCTCAACTAGATCATATAGGAAGGAGTGAGATCTTTTACCTTCTTATCATGTTTTGCTATAAGACAAAAATGTGATAATGGAGGGGTGGAGTGGACTAGGTGAGAGCAAGTCCGATTAGACCTTTTGCTGGTGTAGGTCCATCATCTTCATTGTCACTTGAGCCATCCTTAGCGCTCTCCTCATCCGTGATCCACTCTCTAATGTAGGATTCCCACTTTCTATCTCTAATGAGTGTCTTTAACTTCAGTTTCTTGCCATTTCCATCAAACTTCTTTTTGCTCTTGTATAGGTCCTAGCTACTTATCATTCACTTAAGCTTGACCAACGTGTCATTCTATGTGGCAAAACCGCTCACTCATTGTGTCATACGGACAATACCACCCTGCGAAACCAGGTCAGGGTGTTATTTGAACTCGATTACAAAGTTTGGAGGATCAAATGTCTGATTTCATAGTTTGGATGTTGGATAGACTTTCGAGCAAAGTTAGGATGTTATATGACTTCTTCCGATCTAAAAATATGTGGCCGGCACGGATTCCAGCTAGATCGACCTGTGTTTGCATCCGGAGTAAGGGAGCACGCTGCTGGGCGCTAGCAGTAGCAGTTCCTCATCCTCCGATCTACACGCATGCATTAATCGTACCTCACATGCATGGCTCATGGCGGCAGCTAGCTCAGCTCTGTACAGTACACTAGGCCCTACCGATCGAGCTATTCAGCTTTGAATTGATGGCGATTTCGTGCAGAGCCCTGCTGCTGCTGTTGCTGTATTGTGCAGAGCATTGCTAGCTAGTCGATGCAAGATACACAATAACATTTCTGTAACTCAATTCAGATTAACCACCAGACACAAGAGTATATATGTAGCTAGTAGTACCTTAGCATGTTGATGCAACCTGGAGGAGTGATCTTGGCAGGGGCAGTACGTAGTACGATGTGTACTGTAATGGAAAGGATCCTCCGTATTGAGTAGTAAATGCTGAGAGTCTACAGCGTAGTAGCATTAGGAGCGATTTTCATCGTCCGATCGAAAATCAAAGATCTAGATTAATCGCTAAAGCGTTTACTACAGCGTTTTCGATGCATAAAATCGGTACCGTACAGACCGCTCTTTTCAACAGATTCGGCAGAGCACTGTTCACCTCCTACTAAAATATTGTTTATACGGTGTACCTCTATAGTACTGTAGAGTATTCAAGTTCGTACTACAATGGGGAACATATTTGGGTAGTCCTCTTCTCCTCAGGTAAAGGCCCGATGAGACCGCGATGGATATCATCTTTTAGATGGTTTGACTTTTGAGACTAGGTTCTCACTGAGTTTTATTTGCCATTAGGCCATCTGCTTTATCTATTCGCGTCATAGTTAGTGGGTTAAGAAAATCGTTTGGATTGGGTGCAGATGGGTTTCGGTATGATTAATAGCTACGTTGGACCACCGGGAATTCAAGTTGAATGCGACTATATGTGACCCTAAAATATAGATCGGTACGAGCTGGAATCCATTGCTTCTGGCAAAAGCTAAAAGCCTCTTGGAGCATACCGAATGTTGCCTTTTGATTTTCAACTGGCATGATTTTCACAGGAAATTAAAATTAAATTTCACAAAACTACGTATTTATTGTACAAACTACGAGAAAACTATAGGTTTTAGCAACTATTTCATAGAACTCCATATTTAAGGAACATTTGTTTTACAAAATTATAGGTTTTAGTATGGACGGTAAGTCTGATCCGTTGGGCCCACATAGCAGTCATGCGACTCAGACGGGAATTGAATTGTTCGTCCATGCCAACCACGTTAGCAATGCCACCTGTGCCCTGGCCAGCCACATCAGCAACGTTACGCGGCTTTGGGTTGGGCTGCTTCCTTCCTGAAGAAGCTTTCCCCTGCCACGTTTGCATACACATATTATTAGAGGGCCACCACGCCCAAACGGCATCCGACTTGGCCAGAACGGAACGGGAGAAAGGGGCGCGAGCGGCTGCCATGTGGGCCCAACTGGTTAGAGCTGTTACAAGTTAGGGTACATGCTAAATCCTGTAGTTTTGTGAAATAAATGTTCCTTAAATCTCTGGAGTTTTTCTGTTTAGGACGTGGCTATACGATGGCATACCGTCGAATACACATATAACGGGATAGAATCAAGCCACACGATCAGTTTGATCCGGCGATCCACCGGGCATCTTCCCCGCGCTCCTCTTCCGCACGTCTCCCACACTGTCATCATCCCTGGCTCCCCGACGCTTCTCCCATCAAAATTCCCGAGCTCCGCTGAAACCTTCCCTCCGCACGCCTCCTCCATCTCCTTGTCTCCTCCAAGCTTCAACAACGGTGGCGACAGCCGACGGCTACCTCCATGTCATCACCACAGTGTCAACCATGGCAAAGACAACAGGAAGAACTGAAGAGAACACGGCAAGAATGGAAGAGGAAGTCTGCAGCGAAGGAAGCAAGAAGATAGCTTAGCTGGCAACTTTGTAATTTAACTAATGGTTGTTATGTATGGTGGGACTCCTATGTTGGGTGGCTAGAAGTATCGGGTCTTTATAAGCGAACCCTGTGCTTGTAAGCAGTTTGTGGATGAAAAGAAATAGTGCTGCTGCTTCTCCCTTCAGGCTACTTTCCCCTCTTGTTTCTCCCTTTCTATTATCTCTTCCGCCTCTCTATTTTGTCTATCGTTCATTGATCTGGCACTCGATTCCCTCTAGCGATCGACCAGCGATTCAGGGCATAACAACATGGTATCAAAGCCTCGTCGATCCAATGTCCATTCCCTGAAATCCTCTCGTCTTTGACCGGTAAAATTCCTGAAAAGGGGTACTGACCGCCATCGGGCTCGATCGGTGTAATTCCTGCTTTGGGTTCGGTTGGTTTGGAGAAGGGATTGCGACGGCACCAGCGAAACTTGGAATCAAAGTAATACAAGTAGTGGAGGCCATGGAAGCTATGGAGAAGCGATTGAAAGAATGGATGGAACACATGAAAACGAATTTGGTAGAAGAAGTAAGAATGGCGACGAGGGCGCAGTTGGCGGCGGTAGACCTCAAGCTGGAACAACAAGGAGCACAACTGGAGTAGATGTAGATGAAAGTGAACCTATCACTGGATTCTATCGGGAAAATTCAACAAGAACAGGTTTATGTGGCCAAAGTGATGAAAGGACCTGTACCTCCCCCACTTGTGATTCCAGCGAGGGACGGACCAGGAATCATGGGAGCAAAGCCAGCAGATGTTCAAGGGCCACCTCCAGCACGGTCATCACCAACCTCACAGCACATAATTTTTACCCCGCCCACCCCTATCTGATGAGTTACTGATTCCATGAGAACTAACGGCGTAGTAAGCGAATGGCCCGGATGCCAAAGATGGAATTTCCCAAATTCAATGGAAATAAGGCACGAATATGGATTGATAAGTGCCAAACTTTCTTTGCAATGTATCAGATTCCACTAGGGTTTCGTGTAGCAGCGGCAACCATGTACCTGGAAGGCAGTGCTACTCACTGGTATCAAGCGTATAAATCAGCACATGTTTGGCATGACTGAGAGCAGTTCCAACAAGCAGTGTTGTCTGAGTTTGAAACCAATACTCACAGTAACAGAATGAGAGAGATGTTGTAGTTGAAGCAAACGGTTACATTGGAGGAATACGAGAAAGATTTTGATCGCTTGGTATGCCACATCAGGCTTTATGACTGGAATATAGGAGAAATGATGTTGGTTACACAGTTCGTGTTGGGTTTGAAGGATGACTTAAGAGCAGCTGTTGAAACTCAAATGCCTGATTCTGTCAGTAAAGTAGCTATATATGCATATGTGCAAGAGAATGTGTTGGATAGAACCCGAAAACTGGGATACAAAGGAGAAAATTCCAAATCATATAAACAGTTTGGGGGGTCACAAAAGGTAGACAACCGAGGCAAATTCACTCTAAATGAAGTATGGAAGGCTCAGCAATTGAAGGCATACCGAAGAGCAAATGGCTTGTGTTTTAAATGTGGAGAAAAGTACTTACCAGATCATCACTGCACCCTTCCTGCTCAAGTAAAAGCTCTCAAGTTGGAGGAGAGTCCAACTTACTTATCAGATGGAGTGCTAGATTTGGTCACTACCATAGAAGATTCCCAGAAGGAGGATGGAATGTTTTTGTCATTTAATGCGTTGGCAGGAACCACTAACTCAAAAACAATTCGACTAAGAGCAATGGTGGGGAAACAGGTGCTGCTCATGTTGCTAGACTCTGGTAGTTCACACACTTTTATTAATGCTGACATTCTAGACACTTTAACTGACAAACATCAACAAGTACCTCCTATGTCGGTCAGAATTGCAAACGAAGAAATGTTAACTTGCAATACCGAACTCAAAGGATTCACTTGGTGGATTCAAGGGCTTACGTTCCAACATGATATGAAGGTATTACAATTAGGAGGATATGACGCAATCCTTGGCATGGACTGGTTGGAGCAACATAGTCCTATGAGCTGTGATTGGGTTCACAAATGGGTGGAGTTCCATCATAAGGGGCAGTTAGTCCGGTTACATGGCTTACAGGAGGATAGAGATTCTACTCTCCATGAAGTTTCAATTGATCAAGTTATCAAATGGCATAAGGGGAATGACCTTTGGGCAACTGCTATCCTCGAATCCAGTCTGGACTTATTAGAAGAGAGCATACTCCCTGAAGTTCAGAAAGTTGTTCAGAAGTATACACAATTGTTCCAGGAACCTAGGGAGCTACCTCCACATCGGAATTATGACCATGCAATTTCGTTAGTGCCTACTGCAATTCCAGTCAACTCCAGGCCTTATCGATATTCACCTCAGCAAAAAGATGAGATTGAAAAACAGGTAGCTGAGATGATTCTTAAAGGAACTATGAGTCCTAGTATGAGCCCCTTTGCCTCTCCTATATTGCTAGTGAAAAAGAAAGATGGTAGTTGGCGCTTTTGTGTGGATTACCGAAGGCTTAATGCTTTGACTATCAAAAACAAGTTTCCTCTACCTATTGTGGATGAGTTACTCGATGAATTGGCAGGAACCAAATACTTCTCTAAGTTGGACTTGAGGAGTGGGTATCACCAAATTCGAATGGTGCCTGAAGATGAGGATAAAACAACATTCAAAACACATCACAGTCATTTTCAGTTTAAGGTCATGCTCTTTGGCCTTACAAATGCCCCTGCAACCTTTCAATATCTTATGAATTCTATTTTTGCTTCATACATTTGAAAGTTTGTTTTAGTCTTCATAGATGACATACTCATATATAGTCTGAATCTTGAGCTTCATATTCAGAATTTGGACTTAGTCTTTCAAGTATTACAGTAGCATCAGCTATATGTGAAAAGATCCAAGTGTACTTTTGCTTCCACTCAGTTGGAGTATTTGGGGGCATATCATCTCTGATAAGGGAGTAGCCACTGATCCATCAAAGACTCATGCTATGCAATAATGGCCAGTACCTTCCAACATCACTGAATTGCGAGGGTTTTTGGGTCTCACGGGTTATTATAGAAAGTTTTTGAAGAATTATGGACTGTTAGCTAGGCCCCTCATGAATCTGTTACAGAAACATAAAGGTTTTCATTGGACAGATCAAGCTCAAGAGGCATTTCAGCATTTAAAAATAGCTATGAGTACAGTGCCGGTTCTTGCATTACCAGATTTCACTAAATCCTTCGTCATTGAAACAGATGCATGCAATTCTGGTATAGGTGCTGTGTTATTACAGGAGGGTCATTCTCTAGCATATTATAGCAAAGCCCTGGGGATAACCAACCAAAAGTTATTGATTTACAAAAGGAATTTTTAGCGGTGATGATGGTAGTGGACCAATGGAGATCGTATTTGCTCAGAGGCCCTTTTGTCATCAAAACGGATCATCGCAGTTTATGTCATCTGGAAGATCAACTTTTCACTTCTGAATTACAACGCAAAGCTATGACTAAACTCATTGGATTTCAATATACATTTCAGTATAAGAAAGGATATGACAGTACTCCAGTCAACGCTTTGTCGCGCATGGGACATCTATTGACTTTAGAAGCTGTTTCAGTAGTCCAACCGGTGTGGCTATAGGAAGTTTTAAATTCATATGCAGTGGATAATTCAGCTTAGAAACTACTCCAAGAACTAGCTATTTCCGACAATAACAGCCGAGGTTATACACTAGCAAAGGGTCTCATTCGACGGAATGGCAAGATTTGGATTGGTGCTAACATTGGCCTTTAAACAAAAATTATTCAAGCCTTTCATTCTTCCGCTCTTGGTGGTCACTCGGGTCTGTAGGCCACCTACCATCGTGTAAAAAAGCTCTTTTATTGGCAAGGGCTCAAACAGGCTGTCGATGAGTATGTAAAGCACTGTCAAATTTGTCAACAAACTAAACACGAAAATTGTCATTCTCCGGGTTTGCTTCAACCATTACCGGTACCACAAGGAGTTTGGCAAAATATCATAATGGACTTTGTAGAAGGTTTGCCGAAATCTGATGGCTACACAGTGATCTTGGTGGTGATTGATAGGTATACAAAGTATTCTCATTTCATTCCATTGAAACATCCTTTTACAGCAATGCAAGTAGCTAAACTTTTCCTCTACAATGTGGATTACACGGGCTACCCAAATCAATTGTGTCCGATAGAGACAAAGTATTCACCAGTCATTTTTGGCAAGAATTATTTAAACAGTGTGATACAAAATTGAACCTTAGCACTGCCTATCACCCTCAATTGGATGGTCAAAGTGAGCGTGTTAATCAATGCTTAGAAATGTACTTGCGCTGTGCAGTGGCAACATCACCCACTAAGTGGAATTCTTGGCTTGAATTGGCTGAATACTGGTACAATACAAGCTATCACACCACAGTGGGGCGTACACCCTTTAAAGCTTTATATGGTGTTGATCCTCACTACAGCATGGTCCCTTCCTGGTCGACTTCAAAGTCTTCCGAAGATGATTCTATGGTACAAGAAAGACAGTTCTTTTCGGAAATCTTACAACAGCAGTTGCACAAGGCACAATTTCGCATGAAGCAAGTAACTGACAGAAAACGTTCCTTTCGGGAATTTCATATCGGTGACCAAGTTCTTTTGAAGCTGCAACCATATGCTCAACAGTCGGTGGTGAATCACCATTATCCCAAGTTATCCTTCAAATACTTTGGTCCCTACCGCATTCTGGAAAAAACTCGGTTCAGTAGCTTATCGCCTAGCCTTGCTGGACAATAGTCAGATTCATCCTGTTTTTCATGTCTCTCAATTGAAGCCATTTTCAGCAAACTACTTGCCAGTATTCTCCACCTTACCTACTCCGGTGGCATTGGATGTATCCGAGTTAATACCAGAAGAAATATTGGATCACCGGTTGGTGAAGAAAGGGCATGCGGCTCATTTACAAATCCTGACAAAATGGGCATCTCTACCGGCAACATTGGCAACTTGGGAAGATTATCACATCTTGCGAGCTCATTTTCCGGATGCTCCAACTTGGGGGCAAGCTGGGTCTCAAGGGGGTGGCAATGTCATCACCACGGTGTCAACCATGGCGAAGACAACAGGAAGAACTGAAGAGAACACAACAAGAATGGAAGAGGAAGTCTGCAGCGAAGCAAGCAAGAAGATGACTTAGCTTAGCTGGCAACTTTATAATTTAACTAATGGTTGTTATGTATGGTGGGACCCCTATGTCGGGTGGCTGGAAGTATTGGGTCTTTATAAGTGAACCCTGTGCTTGTAACAGTTTGTCGATGAAAAGAAATAGTGCTGCTGCTTCTCCCTTCAGGCTACTTTCCCCTCTTGTTTCTCCCTTTCTGTTATCTCTTCCGCCTCTCTATTCTGTCTATCGTTCATCGATCCGGCACCCGATTCCCTCTAGCGATCGACCAGCGATTCAGGGCATAACACTCCAGCGTAGAGGCCTTAGTGGCGTAGCTCCTTGATATTGCTCAAGTCGTATTCATACACACATCATGACCTTAACTTTCACTAGCTTCGTGATCTATCTAGCCTGCAAAGGAATCTCCAAATGAAACATGCTACATCAAGTTTCGGATAGATTCTCCTAGTCTCAAGTTTCAGATTTCTGATTCCCCAAGTTTCAGGAGGTTTCAACTTACAAAACTCAAGTTTCAACATGTCCCAGGATGGAAGTTTCGGCTAGTATAAATTTTGAAGTTTTAGATTTTGAAGAAGTTCCAGCGTGCTTCAACTGTCTTAGATCTAGAGAAGTTTCAGCATGTTTCAATCTTGAAGTTTCAGGTTTAAAACAAGTTTCAGCGTGTTTCAATTTTGAAGTTTCATATTTCAGAGAAGTTTCACCGAGTCTCATGTTTCAAGTTTCAGAATGTAGATAAGTTTTAGATTCCAAGGGAGTTTTAGCGTGTTTTTATTTTCAAGTTTTCAGATTTCAAAGATGTTTCTTTGTGTTTCAAGTTTGATTTTAGAAGTTTGACATGTTTTGGGTTTCGAGCTCATATTTGAAAAAACGTTTGACATTTTTTTGAGTTGAAGTTTGACATGTTTGAAGTTTTAGATTTCAAAATAAGGTTCAAAGACATGTTGAAGTTTGAGTTTGATTTCAAAAGAAGTTTTGACATGTTTTAAAAGTTTCAAAGAAGCTTCAAGCGATGGGTTTAAAGCTAGTTTATGCAAGCTTGGTGGTTTGAGCAAAACAAATTCAAATTTCTAGAGGCGAGTGAAACTCGTGCGAGTTTCAAAGCAAAGAGGGAGTGAGCGGTAGAGTTTCAAACCATAGTTTCAAATAATAGTTTGAGCGGCGTTAGAGTTTCACATGAAATTTGCCGCCACTCCATGGTGGGGACGCATCACACGGCTTCTTTGGTTGTGATGCTGGATCCACCTCGGCGCTTGGCGGCAACGCCACATCCACTTGCAATCACGGCTTCCTCTTGTCCGCTGTGTGTATCACTAACGCACCTACTCGCGTGCCACGAGCACCTGACTGCCACCTTCGCCTTCACGCTCACTCGCTAGTGGGATGAGAAGCTCGACTGCTCCACATCGTTAGGCCGGTAGAGCACGCTTGCTAGCCATCGGTAGCAGCTCATTGGGCGCGCCCTCTTGCTCCTCGGATCAGCTCCTCGCTGTGCCACACCTGCCTCCACCACGCCCACCACCGTACCCTACTGTCATCGCGAGTGTTGCCCCCATTTTGGCGAGATCCATGGCGAGATGCCCCATTTGGTGGTGTATGGGAGGAGAAATTGAGGTCGGCATCGGGTGCAGGATGGAGGAGACGGAGGCGGCGACACTATCGGCGACAAGATCGGCCACCGGAGCAGCTCGATTTAGGCATTTTGGGTGCACAAAGAAAAGAGAGGAGTTGCTGGCATTGCAAAGGGAGGCTGAGAGCCTTACGCACGCGGCGAAAGACAAGATCTCGGGCATCCAATGGGACACTATCCCGTTGAAATGCTAGTGAACGGTATAGCGTTCGTTAGTTTTCCGTTTATGAAATAGTTGCTAAAACCTGTAGTTTTATGATAGTTGTATAACAAACATGTAGTTTTGCAAAATTTACTCCAGAAAACAATATGAAACAAATATAATTTTTGTATGAATCCAATATATGAAATTCCCGTATTCCAAACATTAGCGTTTGTTTTGGCACTATAAAAATATTGAAATGTCCCACCTATCAATCATTTGAACCATGTGCCTATTGTTTGCTTAAATGGTACTACTCAATTCAACAATTGTAGTAAGAGTTCAGTACAAAAGGAGTCAAAGCATGTCTGCACTGCTTACATGATATCGAGAGTGTGTGGCTGAACAACTCGCGCAAAACTATGTACATGCGTCACCGTAGGTTCCTTCCCAGGTATCACCCATACCGCAAGATGAAGAAATAATTCGATGGAAATAAGGAGGACGGTTCATCTCCAAGGGCTTTTAGAGGGAAAGAGGTCTATGATATCGTTAAGGATATCGATGTTGTGCTTGGAAATGGACGTAAATTGAGGACCCGTTAGAAGAACATCTGAAAGAAACGATCATTTTTGGGGGACTTACCTTATTGGGGGCACTTAGAAGTTTGCCACTGTATCGATGTCATGCATGTGGAGAAGAATGTATGTGATAGCTTGATTGGTCTCTTATTGAACATTCGTGACAAAACAAAGGATGGTGTCAACGCACGGCGTGACTTGGTTGATATGAACATAAGGACTGAGTTAGGACCGAAAGAGACCGATAAAGGACGAATGTACCATCCCCCAGGTTGCTACACTCTGTCCAAGGCTGAGAAAAAGGAACTGTGCCAAAGTTTACATGATGTGAAAGTTTCGTCCGGTTACTCTGCCAGCATGAAGAAACTTGTTTCTATAGAAGATTTGAAATAAATTGGTATGAAGCCTCATCATTGTCATGTGCTGATGACACAAATGCTTCCTATTGCAATTAGAAGATGACACAAATGCTTCTATGGAAGATTTGAAATAAATTGGTATGAAGTCTCGTGATTGTCATGTGCTGATGACACAAATGCTTCCTATTGCAATTAGAAGTATTTTGCCGAACAAGGTCCGAGTGGCAATCATGAGGCTGTGTTATTTCTTTAACTCAATTGCTTAGAAGGTTATCGATCCCGAAGGACTGGATGCTCTACGGGCCGAGGTGGTGACGACTCTATGTCATCTTGAGATATATTTCCCTCCGTTATTTTTCGATATCATGGTCCATCTCATTATTCACCTTGTGAAAGAGATAAACATATACGGCCCTGTGTTCCTACGTCATATGTACCTGTTCGAGAGGTATATGGGAATTCTCAAGTCCTATGTACGGAATTGATCTCGGCCGGAGGGTAGTATCATCGAAGATTACGTAACTGAAGAGGTCATTGAGTTCTGTGTCGACTACATGGCTCAGGTGGAACCGATAGGTGTGCCTCTATCTCGTCATGAGGGGAGGCTGAAGGGTATCGGGACCATCGGAAGGAAAGAAATCACTCCGATTTTAACACGTACGCTCAATTCTATTTCACGATCTTGCAACACATGATCTAAGTGTCCCCGTACATTTACGAGCACAAACACATGGTACACCAACAGAATCTTAGCAGGTCGGAGGTTTGGATCACGAGAGAGCACAACCATCGGTTCAACGAATGGTTAAAGGTGTGATTTACTAGGAGGTCGTCATCAAGTGATGATATGCTGCCATAGTTAGCAAAAGGGTCAAAATTTACAATTATGACATGGCAAAGGTATAACATAAATGGGTACACATTTTATACGACAGCTCAGGATAGGAAGAGCATAGTCTAGAACAGCGGTGTTCGCATAGATGTGTTTCACGAGCAGTTCAATACCGCTGGGTTGAGCTCCTACTATAGGTTCGTAGAGGATATTTGGGAGCTCAACTACATACATTTCAAGATCTCCTTGTTTCGGTGCCATTGGGTCAAACTTCCACATGGTGTGAATGTCAACAAGTACGGCATCATTACTGTGGACCTCGAATGTGTCGGATACAAGGACGAATCATTCGTACTCGCTAAGAAAATGGCTAAAGTTTTTTATGTAAAGGACTTGGCAAATAAGAACCGCCATGTAGTTCTTCATGAAAAAAGAAGGATTGTCGGAGTTGAGAATGTCGTGGATGAGGAAGAGTACAATCAATTTGACGAGCTGCCTCCTTTCGGAGACAACATCAGGCTCGAGGAAAAACCCAGTGAGGAAGCTAGCTATATACGCGTCGATCATCGTGAAGGGCTATTTTTTCAAACGAATAGCCAAGTGGAATGATCCCACATGGTGAACACCTATTTGGAAAATTGTTCCATTGCAATTAAGAAACTCGGCATGTAATTAAGGAATTATTCTATTGTAATTGATTCACTAATTAAGAAATTATTCCATCTGTGATTATATCTTCTTTCTTGTTTTTAGAGGGCATGGCTAGCATTTCATGATGCTAGCCGAAAACAGAATATTTTTTAGCTATAGAAGGAACTATCACAGACGGTTTAGTGGAACAAACCGTCTGTGATATATGTAGCACAGATGATTCCTAAGGCGCTAAAACATTTCGCCTCCCTCGCACGCGTCCAAAAATTTCCCCCACCATCACTGAGAATCACAGATGGTTCCATAATAGAACTGTCTATGATACTTATCAAACACGGTGCTTAAATATAACCGTCTATGATATGCTCGCTTATCACAGACGGTTCTTGTAAAGAACCGTCTGTGATATGCATTTATAAGTAGGGCCCGCCAGGGTTTGCATCTTTACTCCTCAGAGCTCACTCTCCGGTCCATCTCCCCAGCGTCCTTACTTCCTGTGTTCCTCCCGTGCCTCCTCTCTCCACGCTGTCGTCCCCACGCCGTCCTCCTCCCCTACGTCGCCGTCATCCCCGAGCCTCCTCTCTCCGCACCGTCGTCCCCGTGTCATACTCCTCCCCTACGCCGCTGTCATCCCCGTGCCTCCTCCTCCCCACGCCGATGTCCTCCCTCTACGACCCCCGACCTCGACGACGCCTCGCTCCCCTAACCTTGACTCCCTCTTCATGGACGCCTCCCGTCAAGGTACGAGCTCACCACTTTGGATTGTGCTAGTAGAAGTTTCAAATTGTGCTGATTTGATTGACTCTAGCACTGGGATATATTGCTTAGTAATGTTGTGGGAGGTATGACCTCACTGCTTTGGATTCTGTAATATTGTGTGATGTTATTCAAGCTCATCGGATCCCTCTATTTTATTATGTTGATGATGTCTGGTCGTTTTGCTCCATTCTGTTGGTAGCTTATGTTCACTGTGATTATTGTTCAGTCATTGTTTATATTCCTATCAATTGAAATACTGTGTAGTTGGTTCAATTGAAATATTGACAGTGAACTCTCAATTGATGATTTATTTTGTTGTGAAGTTCTATCTTTTGATCGAGCATTTTATCCTAATTGATGCAGTATTGATTTGTTGATCTTCCAGTAATATCATTTATTGATGTAGTACTGATTTGTTAATCTTGCGAGATAGCAAGTAAGCGAGATGGCGTCCGCACCGTCTTCGCCGCCGTCATCGACGTCGCCGAATGTGTCTGGATCTCCGAGGAAAGTGGTACCTAAGCGACATGGTAGAGGAATATCAAAAATGCATGTGGGCCGAATGACCATCGCGGTCGTCAGTACCGCTGGGGTGCCTTTGCTTCCCTAGAAAGCAGTGGCAGCATTCCAAACCACCTGCGGTATACTTGGAAGGGAACAGGTCCCCATCACCACACAGAAATGGAAGGATTTGACGGTCGTAGAGAAAGCGCAGCTGTGGACTAAAATTACAACGTCGTTCGAGATCCCACCAGAAGTCTCCAAACTCATGCGACGACATACGTTCCTCGCGATGGGACACGCTTGGAAGACCTTCAAGAGAAAGCTTGTCACGGATTACATGAACAAGGATAGGACGCCCTACACGAAGTATCGTTTCGTGTCATCGGATACATGAGACGCCTTTGTGCGGATGAAAACGATGGATGAATTTCAGCACCAAAGTGCGGCACACAAGGCTATAGACTCGGCATCGCTGGGTGTGTGAGTAAAATCCAAGGATGGATGAGTAAGGACGATGTGGCAATCCGATTGAAGGTCTCTCCGCCATTTGCTGAGATCACAGACGTGCACGATCAAAACTGGTTAAGAGCGAGGGCCTCAACCACGTCATCGGGTGCCATCTCTTTCACAAACCCAGTAGACGAGGGAGTGTCCCAGCGCCTGGTAAGATATGTCGAACTACCTAGTTGTTAATAAGTCCATAACTTCGTAGGGTCTAAAATAACATGATGGCCTCTTGCAGCAAACATTGAGTACACAATCTTCCCAAGGCTTCTTCGAAGCAGTCAGGGAGAATGATATACTATCCACAGCCCTGAGAAACAAGGAGCACCCAGGTCGCAAGCGAGGCCTTGGGGTTTAGGTACCTTGGATGCATGGATTCCCACACGACTCTGAGGTGTATAGGAGTCGGAAGAGATCCAAGGCCGAGCATGAGGAACAGTTGAAAGAGGAGATTAGTACACAGATTACTACACAATTTCAAGGACAGTTAACATCATTGCAGAAACAAATGAATCAACTCATCAACCAGTCGCAAGCTCTTGGTGATGTCCAATTATCTATCGACGTCATCCAGGTAATGTACATCTCTGGAATGCTCCAAAAATAGACCTGTAGGATGCCTTAGCTAATTGTGTATTATTTTGTAGATGCCCACACCCTGTAGGCTCCAAGTGAGACTGATTTGGTCTACTTCTATTGAGGCTGGGCGGGGGGTGGTCTATCCATGCTAGGTAGGGATAGTGGTGCATGGTGCCCAGCTGGTGTAGGGTTACGCCAAGGTCCAAGTGGACATGCTACATGATAAATTGATGGCCGTCCCACTAGAGAAGCGCCCGAACAAAGACATCATAACACTAGGGGATGCCTTGTACACTTATATCCAGTGGCCCAAGAGAGACATCGCCCTTGACCCTACAGTCCTGCGATCTCCACACAACTACCTTGCCTCTCCAACAGTACCCTCGATGACTCCACCTCAACCCCCCACTAGAAGGCCTCCGTATCGGCTACCGTGGAGACGGCGCCGAAGAAACAAGAAAAGTGTGTCGAGTCGTCTTCCAGGATGACAAATAGCACGTGAGGCGCTAAGGCCAAATCAAAGAAGATTAAGGCACCTCACAAGCCCGGGACGTTCTCCCTCGGAATACCGTTGGTTTCCAACACAATATTACGCCACATTGGTTTGGCTCGTAGGATTTTGCATGCTTGGTACATGCGGCAGACCGACGAGGTGAGGGAAGACCGGCCTACTAGATTCACCGTCAGCTACACGGAGAACCATTTCCTCCATAAGTCGGGCTACTTCACCGTGGGCTTCAAAGACTTATTTGATCTATTCAATCTCAACGCCCTCGACGCCTCACTTCTACGATGCAGGACACTGTAAGTGTGTACAATCAAGTTCTACATTCACACAATACCGATAAATGTTATAACTCATTGCTTATGTATAGATACATGATGCAACAAGCCCGACGATCGTGACAACCAGTGGGTTTTCTCGGCCCACAGTTAATCTCTGAGCAATATATCACCCAAGACGCATCCTACGTCAAGAAGTGCATAACGAGGGGATTGCTTACTCACCACGACAAGGACTATATACTGGGGCCCTACAACCAGGGGTAAGTGCTTCACTATTGCTATACAAATTTCATTTATTCTTTATACGCAACACGAACTTAGGTTTAATGACTATAGTGACATACATGAGTAGATTCCATTGGATCCTTTTAGTCATTGTACCAAAGTGGAACAAGGTAATATACCTTGATTCCCTAGTCGACAAAAACTACGACTTCACCATTGTGCAAAAAGTACACGACAAGTATGCTCATTTTCTCCATACGTAACTCTATTGTAGTCTTCCTTTGTTTGAAATGTGCGAGAATAACTTTTTAGAATCACGTAGGTCGTTTAGCGCCTATGTTACCAGGGGAGGGACACACAAGGAACCGAGCGCCACACTACGACACATGACGCGATTTTTGGTACCCACTACAGCACAATAATCCTATATCACACTTCGTAACCTGGCCTCTCGAACTGACTATACCTATATCCTATATCACACTTCTATTTTTTGCAGTGCCACCAGCAACTACTACAAGGCAACGTATGTGCATTCTACGTTTGTCGTCATATGCTAGAAATCATGAGTGCTAAGACGAAGGATCCGGAGGTTTGTCAGTCAATCTCGCAATAATTATTTTATAATTATGAATTTAAATATGTATGCTTACTACTTTACTCTTACTAGCGATAGGGCATGACAATCGAAGAAAGTGCCTTCCATCTGGACTTACTCGCGGACGTTCGAGGACTGCTCACCGCCTTCATCACAGGGGAGATCATTAACAAGAATGGAGAGTTTCACCCCGACGACACCGATTTATTGTAATTCACTTTGAGTTATAATTCAAATCACTTTGTAATTGATATTGAGTTTTTAAATCACTTTGAGTTGTTCTATATCAAATCAATTGTGATATATCTGTTTTCTGCTTGCTTGTTTTCAGAGGACATGGCTAACATTACCTAAAGCTAGCCAAAAAACCAAAATATTTAGGCATAGAACGAACTATCACAAATAGTTTTGTAGAACAAACCATCTGTGAATGCATACTATCATAGACAGCTACACCCAAAAAACCGTCTGTGATATATAGGATATCATAGACGGTTATTGTTATTAACCGCTTGTGATATGTATCCAATCACAGATGGCTACCACCAACAACTATCTGTGATATGTCGAATATCATAAACGGCTATTTTTACTAACCGTCTATGATATATATACAATCACGGACGGCTACTACTAATAACTGTCTGTGATATGTATCTATTCACAGATGGCTACTTACTAACACCCGTCTGTAATATGTATCCAATCACAAACGACTACCACAAACAACTGTCTGTGATATATCGGATATCACAGACGACTACTACCAAAAACCGTTTGTGATATTTATGATGTCACAGCCGGTTATTTTTACTAACCGTTTGCGTTATGTATCTAATCACAGACGGTTAGTACATATAACCGTCTATGATAGTTGGTCTTCACAGACGGTTTATAACAGAAAACCGTCTGTGTTGTTTCTTATCATAGACGGCTTAAAAACCGTCTGTGATAACCGCCTATTCTCACAGACACATAAATTCAGACGGTTGAGAAACTGTCTGTGATGACTGTTTAGAACCATATGTGGTGACCCTTTCTGTAGTAGTGTGAGTAAGCTGCAGCCAAAAGTCCGCAATTTAAGAAACTTTTAGTTTCTCTCGCATGAGATAATTATTCTGAACATCTACTTGTATGCCATCATGTGCCATATTCAGTAGGCAGAAGTTGGAGAATTTTGGACATAATTGGCCCCCTAGAGCACTGTAATTCCTAAACTAGCCCATTTAACTCCAAAATTCTATTTTTAGCCCCCTGCCCTCACCTGCTGCGCCTCCCCGCATGACACCTAATTTCTTGCTAACACGCATGCAGCAGCGATAACGTCTTCACTCTCCCCATGGCGTGACAAGGTCTTGCCCTCCCCCACGACAACACCTTGCTGCTGCTCCCCAGGCCGCCCAAAGAGGAGAGAGAGAGAAAAAGAAAAGAAAAGTGAAAAAAAGGAAAAAAAATCAGAAAAATTCAAGGTGCTGCAGAGTACCACTCTCGATCACACTCAAACCTTCGTAAACTATCGAATGAACGAGAACATCGAATAAAAACGAATACACCGAAAACATCCAAAAATTAAATAGCATCCGAATTGCATAAAATATATACAGTAGGTAGATCATGATTTTAGATGAATTTAAGTGAAAGAATTATTTTATTTGGATTTAGTATGTGAGAGTTATAGCAGTTTGAAAAATCCGATTTCTGGAAAATCCTAAAAATTCAATTCGGTTACTGTTCATCCGAAATTATCTTTTTTGCAAAAAAAATGTATAACAGTGGTGGAGATAAGGATTATAGGGATGGATAGAGAATAAAATCATAAGACCAAAATAACTTGGTTCATCTCATTTGGAGTTCATAACAATTAGTTATGAACTTTCAAAGTTAAAAGCATTTTCTAGTGTAAAAATAATTCGGTTTTGGATCAATTTCCAAAAACTATATTTTTTTGGTATAGAGACATATTTGAAACCTATTTCAAAATAAACTTCACTTAAAATGAAAATTATCAAAATTGGTTTCACATGATTTGGAGTTAAAAAGAAATAGTTATGCATTTTTGAAATTAAATGATTTTTCAGTGCAACAATAATTCATTTTGGAATTTATAAATGCATTAAATACTTTTTATACCGAGTGGAACCTAGCCATAGCCTATGATAGGTGGGGCCCAGTGCATAGGCCCTGGTGCGATGCGGTGCGTTGGTTGGATCAAGTCATGACGCAACTGTTTGAGTACGGTTAGAGCTAGGTTTGTTCGGATGGTTCGATCGGCGCCGGGTCTGTTCGGACGGTCCGATCGGCCCAAGTCAACCCAACCGGTTACTGTTTTAACATCAAACCCCTTAAGTTTGACCAAGATAAAAAAATAGCAAATAAAATTCTAAAATTCTAAAAAATTTCAGAGATGTTCCTGGGATGTCCTAGTTCTCATATAAATTCTTAAACCTCAATGTTCATGTTTTAATTTGTATGTTTGAAATCAAAACCGTAGGGCTGTTTAGAAAAGGGATTTTAATGTTTACTAGGGCAAAATAAGTTCTAAAAATTTGGAAAAAATTATATTTATTCATGATAAGTATTATAGTATTTAAATAAATTATTTTCTAGAGATGGTCACTTGTTTTTATTTCTGTTTTCTTTTGGGGAGTTGATTTAGGTTATAGTTTAATCTTTGATTAAGATTTTCCAAGTACAATAAAATACGCAAATGCTTGAAAAACAACATACATGCTAATGAGATGCTTAATAATTCCATTTATTAAAATAGGGATGTGACACCCAGACAACATAACATTACGTCCGTACACAAAGGCATGGATTGACAACAATACAACCCATACAAGGCATTAAAATAAGCATGCAACATCACAACTTAGTAATTATATCTTGGTCGCTACGGTGCGTTGCTTGTGCTAGGTTTGTTTGGGTAGCAGTTGATGGAGGCCCAACCGCCTTTGCGATCTGCATATGGGGGCGAACATTTTGCCCTCGCTTAGTTGTCGTCCATTTAGTTCGGATCGTCGTGGTGGCATCTTCCACTACCGGGTGCTTGGTCGTTGTTTGGCACCCATTTCACCTGCCCCGGCCAGAGGTCCCTGTAGTGCATGTCCAGGCCATACGAATGGAACTCGGCACTCCAAGGACATCGAGGTCGGTGAAAGGCACATCGAAGAGCTGCAGGCTGAGAAGAATGAGAAGGATAGGTGGGACAGGCTACACGAGGAGCAGGAGCGCGAGCATGAGAGGCGACGCTTGGCCGAGAGGGAGCGGAAGAGGGCCATCGCGGTGAGAGCTATGGCGCAAGGCGAGGAGTACAACGCCGAGCTAGGCCGCAAGGGCAAATGGCCACGTTCCACGTAGTAGTTCGACCCTCTTCATCCACATGTCCCATGTATTTCTATATCCCATGTATAACCCGAAATGAATTATTGTTGCACTGAAAAATCATTTAATTTCAAAAATGCATAACTATTTCTTTTTAACTCCAAATCCTGTTAAACCAATTTTGATAATTTTCATTTTAAGTGAACTTTATTTTGAAATAGGTTTCAAATATGTCTCTGTACCAAAAAATATAGTTTTTGAAAATTGATCCAAAACCGAATTATTTTTACACTAGAAAATGCTTTTAACTTTGAAAGTTCATAACTAATTGTTAGACTCCAAATGAGATGAATCAAGTTATTTTGGTCTTATGATTTTATTCTCTATCCATCCCTATAATCCTTATCTCCACCACTGTTCTACATTTTTTTGTGAAAAAGATAATTTCGGATAAACAGTAACCGAATTGAATTTTCGGGATTTTCTAGAAATCTGATTTTCAAACTGCTATAACTCTCACATACTAAATCCAAATGAAATAATTCTTTCACCTAAATTAACCTAAAATCATAATCTACCTACTGTATAAATTTCATGCAATTTGGATGCTATTGAATTTTTGGATGTTTTCGGTGTATTCGTTCTTATTCGATATTTTCATTTATTCAATAGTTTACAAAGGTTCGAGTGTGATCGAGAGTAGTACTCTACAGCACCTTGAAATTTTCTCTTTTTTTTCAGTTTTTCAGTTTTCTTTTCTTCCTCTCTATCCTATTTTCTCTCTCCTCTTTGGGCGATCGGGGGAGGAGCAGCAAGGTGCTGTGCTGCCGTGGGGGAGGGCATCACCTTGATGCTGCCGTGCGTGTTGGTAGCAGCTTGGTGCTGCGGTGGGGAGGCGCAGCAGGTCAGGGCAAGGGGCTAAAAATGGAATTTTGGAGCTAAGGGGGCTATTTTAGGAATTACGATACTCTAGGAGGCCAATTATGTCCAAAATTCGAAGTTGGACAGTGGGATGCGACGATCATTTCCAAATATTTGCATTAGATTAGGAAAATAAACATATAGATAAAGTAAAGCCTGCATCATTGTTAAACCTTGTGGTGATGCTTTGTAACCAACTTATGTTTCTAGCTCTCTGAAATATTTTATTTTTGTATCATGTTGCAGAATGAGCGATACGCTTGGCATCATGGGTCAGATGCCTCCATTGCCAGAGCGTGCGAATGAAGACCAGCTAAATTCACTTCTTCAACCGGACAGAATGGTAAGAGCGCACAATGTTATCGATCGTAGCAGAGGTCCAAGATTTGCACGTCATTTTCAAACGAGTTACGATGTTAAAGCTATGCACATTAGGTGTTAGCGACAATGTCTTAATTACTTAATCATCATTGTTTTATCTTGAAGGTTACATCGTATGGTGCAGCACACGCCGCTCATATGAAGCAAGAACCACGGAGCTTCCCACACACTACTAGAAACCGGTCTTTTCCCGAGTGCCCCAAACACTCAGTAAAAATATAAAAAACACTCGAAAAATAAATCCCTGAAGGTCCACACTCGGGATCATTCCGTCAGGTAAAAAGTAGTTTCCCGAGGGCAACACTCGGGAAATCGAACTTTCCTGAGTGCAACTATGTACACTCGGAAACAAGAAAACACTTGGGAGAAAAAAAACTGCGAGACACGGCTTAAGACACAGTGCCTAATTTTTTCCGGAATACTTGTTGATGCTTTGTAACCAACTTATGTTTCTAGCTCTCTGAAATATTTTATTTTTGTATCATGTTGCAGAATGAGCGATGTTGTCACTCATTGCCAGAGCGTGTGAATGAAGGAAAATTCCTTTGGTAAGAGCGCACGATGAGCGTAGCAGAAGTTTCATTTTCCGAGTGTGACACTAGCGACAATGAATCCTTTTTATTTCCCAAGTGTATTACAAACACTACGACACTTTTCGAGTGAAATATTTCCCACACGGGATCAGTGCCTAATTTTTTATGTACACTCGAGTGTGAACACTCGGGAGAAAAAGCTCGAACGGCTTAAGAAATATAGCCACGTGGACATCCTTTTGGATGTGTCACGCCTAGTTCCCCAAGTGTTTTCAAACAACGACACTCGGAACACTTGGGACATCCTTTTTGGATGTGTCACGCCTAGTTCCCCAAGTGTTTTCCGACCTGGAACACTTGGGAAATAGTATTTGTTTCCCGAGTGTGCGACAATCAAAGCACTCAGGAGTTACCTAAACAGGGTATGCGCCAATTTAGCACCAATTTTGTACGTATGATTTTGCATTAAATTTTACACCGATTTTGCAATCAAATAAACCATAATTCCACAGCAAGAAAAATACCACAAATCATTACATATACTGATTGAATAACATTGACATAATTCCCAAGCTCTATATATATATATATATATATATATATATATATATATATATATATATATATATATATATATATATATATATATATATATATATATATATATATATATATATATAGATCAGACATCCACAACATTCGAGTACAAACTCGAAAATCTAGGCATAAGGTATGCAATATGATACATATAACAGTTCAAAGTAGTAATCTATCACATCGGATTCTAGTAAAGAGATGGGCCTTCTTGTCTGATCTCTGCATCAACAGGCATGCGGGAAAAGCTTCTTCTCGACCAACAACTGGAAGATTTACCCTGAACTCAGGCCACTGCATTGTCATGAAGAGAGCAATTCAGTTTACTACTCAATATAGACAAGATGAAATTAATAAAATTGTAACCGGAGGGGAAACAAACTAATTCTATGACCAACCTCCCGAGTGCTAGGCATTGAACTTGACCTTATCAGGTGATTTAGCTTACGGAACTATAGTTTTCATGAAATTTTGTAGAACTGTCTGTTGCTAGCATGAAAGAGTGGCTTTAGTGTTGGAAATGTGGACAATATTTTAATTCCAGATTTTATTATTATGAGGCAAAGATCATAAATAACTAGTGATGCATAAAATGATATTAACAGTAGGCTACTCATTGCACTTTTAAACATACTCAATATCATGATTATAATAGAATATACTGGTCGTACGCACAACTTACAGTATATGTCGATGAAGAACAGGAAGCAATGCAGACTCAATGCAGTGCAGATCGTAGACGTCGCAGTGCAGCAAGCGGTCGCGTGGATGTGCTGCCCAGAAACCTTATTGCCGCCCCCGTGTAGGTGAACTCTGCGACAATGGTTCAGAGATACCGCTCACCCTCCTTCACGGTGCACGCCGAGGAGAAGGGACGGCTTGGTTCAAAACAACACAACCCTCCAGCACAAGAGAACAGAAAGGAAGAAGCAGAATAATTGGAATGGAAAAAGATCTCTTTTGGTCTGGACCTCTCGAGAATCTTTTAAGGGTTGAGTCAATTACTCTTTAGTAACTGCTCAATAAAGCACACATTAGAACACTGGTAACTACTAATTAAAAACCAATTAATGGTAATTAAGTAGAATTTATCATATTCTGATTACACGTTGGTCTTCAGCTTTGACCACGGTCTTCAAGGGAGGTCCAAGAGGATCTCCCGAAGAGGTCCAATGGGACCACAGTGTTCCAACCACACTCTCTTGGAGTGATCCAATGGAGGTCCAAAAGATCACAGGGAGGTCCAAGAGAAATTTCCAAGGGAAATCCAAGAGGACATCCTTGAGGTCCACGAGAAATCTCCATGGGAGGTCCAAGAGGATCTCCTGGAGGTCCAAGAGACATCTCCAAGGGAGGTCCAAGAGGACGTCCTGGCGGTCCAAGAGACATCTCACACTGGTCATAGGTGACACTTGAATTGAGAGAGAGAAATGGACGGTCAGCAAAAGAAAGGTGGACTTGGTTCACGACACGTTCACGATCGCGCGTCGTAAGTCACAAGTCACGCGATTGCCACACGTATAAACGTGCGCGCATGCATACGTGCGTGTGTGTGACTTTAGCTATAGTCCTCCTCATGTCACCCCATGACATGTATCACATGTATCAAGGGGTGGCAAGGACTCCACCTTATAAATTGCTCTCCCACTACATGGCTTGGCAATGTGGGACTAAACCATGCATGCTTTGGAATTTAGGAATGAATGATCTTTTACAAATAAGGCTCAATTCTAACAATCCCCCACCAATTCCAAGGCAGGAAGCAAAGAGTAAGATAAAGACTTTTGTGCTGAAGAGTTGTTAATATACCAGTCTTTCAGTGTAAGTCCTGTACGGGTTGCACTTGCACATAGAATAAAAAGATTCATCTTCTCACAACTGATGAATGAACTATGCCTTGAATTCACAGTCTTTCGTGATTAGATTGCACTTGAAATCTCGACCGATACTAGGCTATCAAAGAACCAAGCCTAACCAGAGCTTTATATGGTCATGCTCCCTTATCTGCTGATGAGCTTTCTAGAGAATGCCCCTATTCTCGTGAACTGCAACCTCAGTTTAGCTCAAGTAGGTGTATTCATTCTAGGTATCCTGTAGACTAATACCTTTTTCCCTCATTGGACACTAGAATACATTAAGGCTTTAAGCCATCCTCTTCCATACAGTTGAGAGTACTTTGTCTATCAGGACACGGGTACATATTTTATTAAAATGTACTTTCTTGTTCAAACATCAACTTGTTTTTCCCATTACCTAAGTCACGGGATCTCCGATCAAAAATGTATGGGTTACTGTTGAGTTGTAACTCCAATGGGCCTCATTCCCATGTCCATAGACGCAACGGAAATCGCCTTCTGTGCTAGCCCTTTTGTGAAAGGGTCTGCCAGATTTTTCTCAATTCGTATATAATTAACAATAATCACTCCAGAGTTTCCTAGTTTTCTGACAGATTTAAGCCTACGCTTCACATGTCTGGAGGACTTCATGTTATCCTTAGTACTTATAACCTTAATCAACACTGTTTGATTATCATAGTACATTAGGATTGCCGGTATTAGTTTCTCAACCAGTGGTAAGTTCAACAGAAGCTCTCTAAGCCATTTAGCCTCAACAGTAGTTGTGTTTAGTGCTACAAGTTCTGCTTCCATGGTTCACCTTGTCAATATGGTCTGTTTACACGACCTCCATGAAACTGCAGCACCTGCAAGGGTAAACACATACCCACTTGTAGCTTTGATCTCATCTGCATCAGAGATCCAGTTTTAATCACTATATCCTTCTAATATAGATGGATACCCAGTATAGTGAATTCTATATGAGGTTGTGCCTCTCAAGTAGTGCAACACTCTCTCAAGTGCCTCCTAGTGATCATCTCTTGGGTTAGAAGTAAACCGAGTTAATTTGCTCACAACAAAAGATATGTCAGGTCTTGTAGCACCAGATAGATGCACGAGGGACCCAATGATTTGTGAATATCTCAATTGATCTTTACCTAATCCCTTATTCTTTGGAAGCTTAACACTAGCATCATAAGGATTTGGGGAAATCTTGCAGTTCTCAAAACCGAACCGGCTCAAGATTTTCTTAGCATAATGGGATTGGTTTAAAGTGGTCCCATCCTCATTTTTGATCAATTTAATATTCAGAATAACATCTGCTTCTCTTAGGTCTTTCATATCAAAGTATCTAGATAAGAAAGATTTGACATTGTTAATAACAACAGCGTTAATTGTCCCAAATATAAGTATGTCATCGACATACAAACACAAAATCACTCCTTGACCCCCACCATAACGATAATACACACACTTATCTGCCTCATTTACAGAAAAACTAGTAGATGTTAAAGTTTTATCAAATTTCTCTTGCCATTGTTTAGGTGCTTGCTTTAGATCATACAAGGATTTGATTAATTTGCATACCTTACTTTCCTGTCCAAAAATCACAAAACCATCCGGTTGCTCCATATAGATTTCTTCCTCTAACTCTTCATTAAGGAAAGTTGTCTTCACATCCATTTGATGAATGTGTAGACTATGGGAAGAAGCTAATGCAATAAGCACACGAATGGTGGTCAATCTGGCAACATGAGAGTAAGTATCAAAATAATCATCACCTTCTTTCTGAGTATAACCCTTGGCTACAAGCCTTGCCATGTACTTATCAATAGTACCGTCAGGCCTCATTTTCTTGTTAAAGATCCACTTGTATCCAATAGGTTTACACCCGATAGGACATTCAATGATCTCCCAAGTCCCATTAGCCATGATGGAATCCATTTCGCTATGGACTGCCTCTTTCCAATACTCAGCATCAGGTAATACATAAGCCTCTGAAAGAGTGTTTGGCACATCATCCATGAAATATACAATAAAGTCCTCACCAAAGGTTTTCTCAATCCTTTGTCGCTTGCTCCTGCGAGGAGCCTCTTGGACTAAATTGTTATCTTCTTCAGGATTATCACTCATTAGTTCAGAGATGGTGGTAGGTTCAAGACTATTATTCATAGTTTGATTATCCTTTGTTCGAGAAGTACTGCCTGTAGTTCTCATAGGATAAATATTCTCAAGAAATGAAGCATCTCTGGACTCCATTATTGTGTTAACAATAACCTCAGTAGTTTCTGATTTTACTACTAAAAATCTATAGGTCGTGTTGTTATGAGCATATCCCAGCAAGACACAATCGACTGTTTTAGGTCCAAGCTTTCTCTTTTTCTGCAATGGTATATTGACTTTTGACAAACACCCCAAGTTCGTAGAAAATTAACATTTAGTTTTCTCCCCTTCCATCCCTCAAGGAGTAATATCATACATTTTAGTGATTACTCTGTTTAGGACGAAAGTTGCTACCAAAATAGCTTCTCCACACCATAACTTAGGCATACCGACACTCTCCAACATGGCATTCACCAAGTCTGTTAGTGTCTGATTTTTCCTCTCAGCTACCCCATTTGATTGAGGTGAGTATGATGGTGTAATTTCATGGACTATTCCATGTTCAACACAGAATTGGGAGAATTCAAGAGAGATATACTCTCCTCCACGATCCAACCTTAGTCTTTTAATTTTCTTTTCTAGTAGGTTCTCAACCTCGGCCTTATAAATTATAAAGTAATTTAAAGCTTCATCTTTTGTTTTCAGTAGATACACATAATAATATCGTGATGCATCATCAATTTGAGTTAGAAAATATCTTTTGCCTCCTTTGGTCAACAATCCATTCATCTCACACAAGTCAGAATGGACAAGATCTAAAGGTGCCAAGTTATTTTCCTCCTGTAACCCCTTAAAGGGTTTTCGAGGTTGTTTTGCTTGTACACAAGTTTGGCATTTTGATCCTTTGACAATTTCACATTTTGGAATTAAATCTAATTTGGACATTCTAGTAATACTATCAAAACCAATATGACAAAAACGAGAATGCCATATATTGGCCTCACATTTATTCAAACTAGTTGCAACATTCAGATTATACTTTAAAGTACTCATGCGGAACAAGCCTCCGCTCTCATAGCCTTTACCAACAAAGTTACCAAACTTAGACAATACAATTTTATTTGACTCAAATACTAGCTTATACCCATCCCTGCATAGGAGGGAACCACTAACAATATTCTTGTTTATGGTTGGTGCATGCTGCACGTTCTTCAAGTAGACAATCTTCCCTGAAGTAAGCCTCAGATCCACCGTGCCAACACCAAGAACAGAAGCATGCGACCCGTTCCCTATTAGGACGGAGGAAGCCTCGGCTGCCTGATAAGAAGAAAACAAGGAAATATCAGAATATACGTGAACATTAGCTCCAGTATCAACCCACCAATCAGTGGATTGACATGCCGAAAATACAACAGGTGGATTACCATACCCTCCTATTGAGGCCTCGCCTATGATCACGTTGACAATCTTTTTCTTTAGTTGTACACCATCCTTGCTCTTGCGGAAATGACAGTCTTTCGCCATATGACCGTTTTTCCCACACACAAAGCCAGTGATGTTCCTCAAATCCTTCTTCTTAGTTTTCTTCTTAAAGCTAGTTGTCTTTTTTGGTTTAAAACCTTTGTTATTCTTGTCATATCTCTTCTCTATGACATTTGCATTGATCTGATTGTTCTGACTAGAAGTGTTTGATGCATCTTTTGGTCTTGGCTTTTCTTCCACATCAAGGGCAGTAATGAGATCCTCAATAGATATCTCTTCCCTCTTGTGCTTTAAGCCAGTGGAAAAACCCGTCATGAAGCAGAAAGTTTGGCAACAATGCCAGTAGCCACAAACTTAGGAGGCAACACACAACCTAGATGTGCAATCTCTCCGATCAGTAACTGTAGCTCATGAGCCTGTGCAACTATCGACTTAGCATCTTCCATGCTGTAGTCGAAGAATTGCTCGCACATATAGAGCCACCGACCAGCCTCAGCTTCGGTATATTTGTGCTCGAGTGCATCCCACAACTCTGTGGCAAACTTGAAGTCCATGTACACATCATAGAGTTGGTCAGATAGTATGGTCAGTATGCATCCAAGGGTTGTGTTGTTATCTGTGTCAAAACGCCTTGTCTGTTCATCCGTAATAGGATACTGTGTATGGATCACCCACCGTAGCCCTAAAGACATGAGCCAAAACTTGACCCTTGTCTGCCATCTACGAAAGTTCTGACCAGAAAACCTCTCAGGTTTCATAGCATCAGAAGCACCAGTCATTGCTAGATCACAAAAATATCCACAATAAAGTTTTTGGATTGTTGGAAATGTGGACAACATTTTAATTCCAGATTTTATTATTATAAGCCAAAGATCACAAATAACTAGTGATGCATAAAACGATATTAATAGCAGGCTGCTCATTGCACTTTTAAACATACTCAATATCATGATTATAATAGAATATACTGGTCGTACGCACAACTTACAGTATATGTCGATGAAGAATAGGAAGTAGTGCAGATCGTAGGCGTCCACAAAGGTCAAGAAGCGATCGCCGAGATCTTGTTGCCCGAAACCTTATTCTTTGCCCCATGCAGGTGAACTCTGCGACAATGATTCGAAGATACCGCTCACCCTCCTTCCCAGTGCACGCCGAGAAGAAGGGACGGCTTGGTTCAAAATAACACAACCCTCCAGCACAAGAGAACAGAGAGGAAGAAGCAGAATAATTGGAATGGAAAAAGATCTCTTTTGGTCTGGACCTCTCGAAAACCTTTTAGGGGTTGAGTCAATTACTCTCTAGTAACTTCTCAATAAAGCACACATTAGAACACTGGTAACTGCTAATTAAAAACCAATTAATGGTAATTAAGCAGAATTTATCATATCTTGATTACACGTTGGTCTTCAGCTTTGACCACTGGTCTACAGCTTTGATCATGTTCTTCAAGGGAGGTCCAAGAGGAATTCTCGAAGAGGTCCAATGAGTCCACAGTGTTTGACCACACTCTCTTGGAGTGATCCAAGGGAGGTCCAAAAGATCTTAAGGAGGTCCAAGAAGATCTCCTGAAAGTCCAAGAGAAATCTCTAAGGGAGGTACAAGAGGACCTCCTAGAGGTCCAAGAGAAATCTCCATGGGAGGTCCAAGAGGACGTCCTGGAGGTCCAGGAGAAATCTCCAAGGGAGGTCCAAGAGGACCTCCTGGAGGTCCAGGAGAAATCTCCATGAGAGGTCCAAGTGGATCTCCTGGAGGTCCAAAAGACATCTCCAAGGGAGGTCCAAGAGGACGTCCAGGAGGTCCAAGAGACATCTCTCACTGGTCATAAGTAACACTTGAATTGAGAGAGAGAAATGCACGATCAGCAAAAGACAGGTGGACTTGGTTCACGACACGTTCACAGTTGCGCGTCGTAAGTCACAAGTCACGCGAATAAACGCGTGTGCGTGCGTACGTGCGCGTGACTTTAGTTATAGTCCTCCTCGTGTCACCACATGACATGTATCACTTGTATCAAGGGGTGGCAAGGACTCCACCTTATAAATTGCTCTCTCACTATATGGCTAGGCAGTATAGGACTAAACCATGCATGCTTTGAAATTTAGGAATGAATATGCCTTTACAAATAAGGGTCCAATTCTAACATTTAGTACCTTACATGAAATTTATATAATAGGATGATACACATAAATTATATCTGTTTAAGATACCGCGCAGTATAGGGATCAAGTAAGATGACTCCCAGTTTTGTGTATTCCAGGTTTTCTACTTTATAATGCAGCAAAAGCCCATTTGCTGGCCTGTAACCGTCTACAACTCAAGAATAATGTCAGGTGTGTAGCCTATAATGGAGTTTTTGTTTGCTTGGCTGCTATGGTCATCATTTTGTTGTTTTTAGCTAGCATCCAGTGATTATCTTGCTAATTTCTTCCTGTTTGTTAGTTTTCACAGGTTAGTCCATTACGTAGCGTTAGTTTTCGCAGGTTAGTCCATTACGTAGCGTTAGCTGTCCATTATGTGGTGGTATGTGTTTGCCATGTCCTTGATGAAATGTCAGAGGGTGGTAGTCTCGATACGAGTTGCAATTGTTCTCACAGGTTATGCCCTTTCCCACAATTCAGTAGCTCTCTAAGTCATTGCGAGAGGAGTGGGCGTATAGCTACCAAAAGAGAATGGGGAAATTAGCTTCGTGACATCGCGTTAGAGCGTAATCGAAGGAACGACACTCTGTTCGTGACGCACTAGAAAATAACATCACGAACAATGAAAAATTAGACGAATGACATCGCCGCCAGTTACTTCTATTTCCAGAATTTTTTAAATATAGAAATTGTGCTAAAAAATTATCAATTTGTTGTGAAGCCTCCCGACACAGTTTAATTGCTTGTCTATTTTTTTTCAAAACTTTATACATTCTGATTTTGTCTTTAAAATTCATTTAAGTATAATGTTTGTAGGAATTTTCTAATATAGAAAATAAGGTCAAAACATTATGAAATTGTTTTCAGGCTCCTTACATAATATACTTGTTTGTGTAATTTTTCTAGAATTTCTACAAAATTAATTGGGAAAATTGGCTACAGGGCACTACCCAATGTGTTCCTTTGCCAAGCGGACCTTTGAAAAATCGTCTTTTGACGTAAAGCTTCGAGAAAAGATGTAATTTGGCTCTGAGAACACGAGCCGCTTATTTTATCATTTCCCGGTAGGAGAGAAGGCATAGGAATTGTCCTTTTTGCCCTTTAGTCGGACTTGGTTGAGATGGACCATTTAGGCCCGTTCGCTCCTTATCCGGCCGGACTCGATCGCTCTCTGACTCTCTCTCTCTCTCTCTCTCTCTCTCTCTCTCTCTCTCTCTCTCGTGTTGGCTGTGGCGGCTAGCGTGCAATGGCATGGCGGCATGCATGCGGCCAGGTGTTGCTTTCGGCCCGGGCATGGCGGGTGGTTCATTCTCTGGGTCTTCGTCCTCGGCGCGCGTGAGGCCCGGCGCGCACTCGCGGAGTGGTAGACTCCCCCTGGTGCAGTGCCCCCTTTGCCAGACTTTGGTGGTGGAGCGCACCTCCCGGACGAGCTCCAATCCGGGCAAGAAGTTCTTCAAGTGCCCGAAGAATGAAAATGTGGGTAGTATTTGGTGTTTTGTTTGCACTTAGTTATGCATTTGTGTTGGAATTTGTCGGATTCAATTGATTGGTTTTGTACATTGGTTGATTTTCAGCTCCCGAACCATTGCAAGTTTTTCATGTGGGAAGATAAGTACAAAGCCTATTTGGTTGATAATGGTTTGTTCCCTTTTGACATTGGGATTCCTGATGATGCGGCGGCCTCTATGGAAGCCCTCTTGGATGAGTTGAAGGTGGCCATTAAGGAGGTCCAGGAGACCATGGAAGAAATGAAGGGTTCCATTGTTGCAATTCCTCCTGTTTTGACTACGATGAGGAATACTATGAATGGAATGTATGGTGAGATGAAGGGACTGAGGTTTGGGATGGCTGGCAATGTGGTGAACAAGAACCATCGCCTGCGTGAGAGGATGATGATGCTTGGATGGTCGATTGTCTTCCTCCTTGTGGCTATCTTAGTAGTGTCTCTTAAGAAGTAGATTTAGCTAGGCATGTAGATGTTAGGCATGGCAATGAATGGTGTATGCAATGAGGAACCCAGAATTTCCCCTATGTATTTTGTTGACAGTATTCTGGGTTGTAATGCTGAAATGGTTTATGCAATGAGGAACCTAGAAAAATGACTATGTATTTTGTTGACAATATTCTGGCTTGTAATGCTGAAATAGTATATGCAACGAGGAACCCAGAATTTCCCCTATGTATTGTGTTGACAATACGATGAAATGGTATATGCAATGAGGAACCCAGAAAATGGCAAAACTTCAAGGGATATTGACATGACAGAACCATGGTAGAACCATACCAGAACTAAACATTGACATATTCCATACCAAAAGTAATGGATTACATGACATATTGACATGTCCAGAATTCATGTTCAACTCCAGATTACATGACACATTGACATATTCCATACCATACCAACTAGCTGTCATTACTCTTACAAAAGCCATTGGAACTCAGTGGATTACATGTCCATAACATTCAATTAAACAAAAGTCTTCCTTCTTCTCCCATCCATGGCTAGCATTCCTGTGGATCGCTTGATTGATCTTACTAACTTCCCAGATGCTCATTTGTTGATGAACAAAATGTTACAATGCAGTATAGACATGTACAAACTAGTAAGAACCTTACAAGATTGGAGTACACAAGATTTACCTCCTTGTTACTAGACCAGGGACGTTGTGGTATTCCAGACAGAGGATTGGAGGAGCATCTGATTCATTGCTAGCGACTACTCTCTTAGCTACTTTGCTAGTCTTTCTCTTTGGCTTTGGGGGTGCAGGTTGAGGAGCATCTGGGTCATCAACAGGCTCATTGCATGTCTTCATCATGTGCCCAAACTATCCACACCTCTTGCACTTGCTTCTCCTTTTGCTATAACCTCCTTCCTCACATCCTTTGAACCTTCTTTTCCTTGGCCTTCCTGCTGCCCTCTTGAGTATAGGTGGCCACATCCTGAATCCTAAGTCAACCTTAGGCCACTGATGCTTGTCTGTCATTGGCATCACTAAACCTGCATATGTTGCCTTGAATTTGTCCACACTATAGTATTCATGCACATATCTCTCAAGTTCTTCATTTCTCTTGAACAAGATGAGGCAAATAGCATGAGTGTAGGGTAGTCCAGTGAGCTGCCACTCCATGCGGCTGCATTCCTTAGCATTCAGGTCAACTGTATGCCTCCAAGTAGTCAAGTCTTTATTGGTGCCACCAATCTCTCCTGTGAAATTATGACTATGGAAGATTTTGAATGGCAGGTTTCTGCTCTTTGCATTCAGGACTTTGATGACATGGGGTATTACAAATCCTATGACTTGTCGACAAGGTTTCTCCTGGTGCACATCTTCTGCCTAATCATTTGCCTGATTCTATCCATCAACTCCATAACAGGGAGTGATTTCTCATGCTTCACCCAGTTGTTGAATGTCTCTGCAATGTTATTTGTGATATAGTCACATTTACTTGCAGTAGAGAACATGCTCCTAGCCCATAGATGCTTGTGGTTCTCCTTAATCCACTCCATGGCTCTAGGTGATGCTTCCTCCATTACCTTGTAGTGCATGTCAAAGTTGGCCCTTTTGTAAGCCCTGGAGGCAGGCCACAGATGCCTTTGGAAAACCTCCCCATGAAACCTCTTCTGGAAATTTTTGACAAGGTGCCTCATACACTCCCTATGTTCAACCCCATTGGAGAAGATCCTAGTAACTCCAATATCAATGCCTTTACCTGCATCTGTAGATATCACCAAGCCAGGGGGTGAACCAATGGCTCTGTGCAAATTCTGCATGAACCACTGCCAATTCTCAGCACTTTCTGATTCAAAGACTCCATAAGCCACTGGAAACATCCAATTGTGGCCATCAATCCCTGTGGCAAATGCCAACTGACCCCTCCACCTACCAGTGAGCACAGTTGAGTCAATGCCTAAGTAAGATCTACAACCATTAAAGAATCCATCAACACAAGCCTTGAGGGCAACAAACATCTTGTTGAACCTCATCTTGTTGCCAACCCGCTCATGCTCTATCTCTACTATCTTTGCCGGGACATCTCCTCTCTAATTTCGCCTTGAAGTGAAAACATGTTGGCTCTGTCCTCCCATCGCCTAATATCTCATCCGGTGCCATTTGCCTCCCATCCCAAACAACATAATATGATATGTTGATTTTGAATTTCTCCTCTAAAAACTTCTTCAGAGCTGTAGCACCAATTGTAGGATCCTGTCTCAACTTTGCAATAACCCTATCCTTTACCCATGCATTGGTAGCCATACAGTTCCTCTCTACTTGGCTAGAGCTTGGACATGAATGTCTGTATGGCATCTTTCTAATCTGCAAAGGAAAGCATTAGACATGAGTACATGACAAAAGATGTATACTATGAAAACAGAAAGTTTACCATCCAAGTCCTTCCATCCTGAAGCCTTGACGCATGTATCCTCCACTTGCACTTCTTGGCCTTGCAATGGGCTCGGTACCTCGATGCCTCACTGGAGGTAGCTACAAGTTGGACCTCATTAAGCATTGCATATTGCCTGATACACCTCTTAAAGCATTGACCATCCTCAAAAGTAACTCCAACATCTATGTTAGGATTCTCTATGTTAGTTACATGAACATTAGTCTGACAACCAGCCTCATCATCAACTGAAGACTCACTTTGATCATCATCATCAGCTGGCACATACTCCTGGTCTGAGGTATCGTCACCTGACATCAAATCTTTGTACTCAAGCCGCTCATCATCCACACCCACATAATCTTCTTGGTCATCATCAGCCTCAGGCCATTTGTCCACATGAGCAGCAGCAGGTTTGCAAGGTCCTGCCTCATTATCAGGCAAATTTGTCTTTGTCTTGTGTTAACAAATCGAGGCGAGATGGCAATGTCTGCTGTGAGGAGGTGGCCTGCTGGGCACAAGACAGGTTGCTAGTACTTGCCTGCCTACTTGCCTGCCTACATGCATTTGAACCAGATACACTAACAACTAGAGGGAGCCTCCTGATGTCCCAGTACATGTCAAACGCTTCAATCAGTGCTGAGTCAGAAGCAACCTCGGTATATCTACTACACTTTTTGTTCCAAATGGTGACAGCAAGTGTTTGGTTGCTTCCATGTCGCACCTCATCGTCAAGATTTTTCAGTAAGTCAAGGAAACAACTAGTATCCCTATCTAAAACCCGGTTAATGTCGGCTAACATGGTACTCCGCCTCGTCGTTAGTGAACTCGACATAAACACCAACACATACGACTACTCGCATGCCACTCCGGATCCATCCTCGCACATTAGAATGGAGCGAAGAGAGCAAGATCGAGCGCAACACACATTACAATGCAACGAAGATAGCAACATCGAGCACAACCCTAAATCGGCGCACATTGTAATGGAGCGAAGATAGCAACATCGAGTGCAACCCTAAATCGGCGCACATTGCAATGGAATGAAGATAGCAACATCGGCAAGACAACCCTAAATCGACACACATAAACCCAGATCTAAACTACAAACACCAGATCAACACCAAATCGGCATGAGGAAGAACCTTACCCATCGGGGACCCATGCAAGCTTCACAGGCTTCGACGGGGAGTCCGTGCTCCTGAGGCACCGCATTTTCGACATAAATCGCCTTGACCCTCAAGAAGACATGCTCCAAAGAATCAAAGGTGGCGACGGGGAGAGATTTGGGGGAGAAAACTGTGAGGGAGATAGGATAATGTGCGGGCGACGGGGAGAAGAACCGTTGCGTTACGTTAGGGTTCGATCGCACCGGGTTCACCAGGGGCACTCCAGTCTTTTCAGATATTTTCTCTCTCCCTCTGGCTGGGAAATGATAAAATAAGCGGCTCAGTGTCAGAGCCAAATTACATCTTTCTCGATGCTTTCGTCAGCAAAGACGATTTTCCAGTGTCCGTTGGCAAAGGAGCACATTGGGCAGTGCCCTGTAGCCAATTTTCCCAAATTAATTAATGCAATTTCATAATGTCCTTACATTATGAAATATCAAACTCCTCACACAGTGGATATTATAAAATTGTATTACTTAATTTTGTAAAAATTTTAAAAAATTAAACAATCAATTCCACTATGTAAGGAGCCTGAAAAAATAATTTCATAATGTTTGGACCTAATTTTATATATTAGAAAATTCCTACAAATAGTATACTTAAATGAATTTTAGAGACAAAATCAGAACTTATAATGTTTTGAAAAAATACACAAGCAATTAAATTGTGTCGGGAGGCTCCATAAAAAATTGATAATTTTTTTAGCTCAGTTTCTATATTTAAAAAATTCTGGAAACGGAAGTAACTGGCGGCGATGTTATTCTTCTAATTTTTCGGTATTCGCGATGTTATTTTTCAGTACGTCATGAACGAAATGTCGTTCCTCCAATTACGCTCTATCGTGATGTCACTGAGCTAGTTTTTCCAAAGAGAATTGCACGACAGCCAAACAACATGATGTGATGTTGCCCTTCCAGGCGAATGCTATTTTTCAGTAAAAAATTGAATCCATTTCATGCTATTTATGATGAAGTCTAGCTCCTCATTTCTTGATTTAGTCCTAGAAAATTTGGTTTGCCAGTACTATATGAAGGGCAGAAAAGGGTGTCCCATTAATAAGCCGTCAATTGAAGCAACGTGTGGGCTCAGGTGGCTGAAGAACAGGGATCGCTTCATTAAGGTATTTCATTTTCCATAATCAAACGTTCCGAGACTTCGCGGCGAACACTACATAGTCTCGATCAAATTGCTTTTATGCTTCACTATCAGATGGGTGGACCATCTTATCATCATGGTACCGACAACCATACTTGTGTCATATCATTTGTTTGGTAGAAATCTCAGACATGTATAACCATTGGATTCGTGGCACAAATGGTAGATAGCGAAGTATTTTTCTGCTAATAGAAAGTTGTCTCTTCTGACCATCACCGGAGTCAACCTCAACAAACCTAGACTCACCATACTTATCACAGTAATCTTTGTCCACATTCTCATTCCTAAATAGCATGCAATGATTTGAACAAACATCTATCTTCTTATATGGCATATTTAGTGCGCTTATCAATTTCTTGGCCTCATATAAGTTAGCGGGCAGTTTGTGACCATCTGGGAGAAGGGTGCTAAACGCGCTTAAGAATGCATCAAAGCAAGCAATGCTTGTGCTGAACTGGGACTTGATAGCAAGTAGTCGTGTGATGGCATCTAGTTGAGACACTTGTGTTTGCCCATGAAGTGGTTGACTCGCTGTGGACAACATATCAAATAAACCCCTTGTTGAAGGCTCTGGTTCTTCCTCTACAGGTGGCACATATGCATCACTCACATCATCTAGCATATCTTCTATTCTACTCTCATTGTGACCGCCATTGTCCGTTTCTTCCCTTAGCATATCTGATCTACTATGTTGTGACTCGCCGTGATAGACCCACACGGTATAGCCTGCCTAAATCTGTACTTGCACAAGTGTGCGATCATTGTTGCCCTCATTTGTGGCCATGTGTTCGAACAACGAGAACAAGTGCACAACACACCCCGTCCATTACTCCTAGCAAATGCTCGATCCACAAAATTTGTCGTCTTTTCCATCCATTCTTGGCTACAGTTACCCATCTCTCTATGTCCAGTGTACATCCAACTACGATCCTCAGTCATCCTAGTGTGTAAAACATAATGTATATTTTAATCTGACTTATTATTTATGTCAAAAATTATAACTATAGAGCTAGCTAGAAGCTACCATAGGATACATGCCCTATATATGTACACTAAAACAGATTGACATGAAGACAATATAAATGATCAACATAGCATAAAAACACTTTCTGTCAATATAAATGAATACCATTATAAATGAATACCATTATTTATTAACACGTTAATGTAGCATTATAATGATAGCATATCAATCCACCATAAACAGACAACACAGAAGAAAATAAGCAAACTTTATTTCATTTTCCCCTTATCCACTACCTTACAGTAGTTCTTGGAGCTGAGGGAGCCAAGGGAGCTACGATGGGATTTGGCGATGGGGAAGATGGTTGCAGCTGTGTCGGTGGAGGTAGTCGGTGGGGGGAAGCGCCAGGGGAATTGAGATCTACGGCAATGGCGGCGGCTGAGGAGGAGGAGGAGGATGCGGCGGCCCTGTAGTCACGTACCAGAAAACAATCAAGCCTCAACGAACTGTAGTATCTACTGACTAGGGAATGTATTGAAAAGAAAGTAAGCAATAATATAAATAAGGGTAGCCACGGACTCCATGCTAGACATGGCAACAACCTTTGCAAAGTAGGAAACAACACAAGCACTTGATACCCCCCATCCAAATAGCACAATCGAAGAATAATAACAAAAAAATTCACATGATTTCCTTCAAATGAATCAATTCTATTCATATTCTTCTACAGAGGCATATGTACAAGAAAAGAGTAGATGGAAACCAAATTCATCCCCTTGTGAGAAAATTGGATGGCTCAATGACCCCCGCCACTAACCTACCAAGAAGGCAAGAACTAAACTGAAAATTCGCTAGTATAGTAATAACATAAAACTTAAAATTTCACATGTTTCCCTAAAATGAGTCGGTTATCTGCACCACAATGTCATAGATAGCAATTTCATTTGCAAGAATAGCCAGCACATGTAGCCACCAATTCTATTCCAAGTTTGATATAGAGGCAAACAAGAAGAGTAGATGGAAACCGAATTGATCCCCCTTTGACAAAATTGGATGGTTCCATGGGCCAATCAATCAAGGGTTACCTACCCAGTAACCTACCAAGCAGGCAAAATAGAAGTGAAGAATCACTGATCCGAATGGCTGGATCTAAGACTTGATAGAGGAAATCGGGCATGTACCTACTACCGAGGAGGAGGAGGAGAGGGAGGCGGGGTCGGGTGGAGGAGAGGGGCGGCATGGTCGAGTAGAGGAGGGTGGCAGTGGGGTCGGGCGGAGGAGGGAGGCGACGGGGTCTGCAGCAGTGGAGGAGGGGGCGGCAAGGTTGGCTGTGGTGGCAGGAGACGAGGTGGAGGCATCGGGTGCGGCGGTGGCGGACGAGGAGGCGGTGCCGATTTCAGTGCGTCAGACGGCTGCAAAGGCGGTGGAGGAGGGGGAGATGGCAGCAGCGGAGTCAGTGGAGCGTCGAGGGAGAAGGAGGAAGAGGAGAACAGGGAGGTGGCACCAGTGGTGGATGGCTAGATATGAGACTTGATAGAGGAAATTGGGCACAAACCTACTGCTGAGGAGGAGGAGGACGGGGAGGCGACGGGGTTGGGTGGAGGAGGGGGATGGCGGGGTCGGGTGGTGAAGGGAGGCAGCAGGGTCGGGCGGAGGAGGCAGGCGGCGGGGTCGGCCGTGGCGACAGGAGACGAGGGGGAGGTGTCGGGTGCGGCGGCTACAGATGAGGAGGCGGTGCCGATTTCAGTGCGTTAGATACGGTTGTACGGATCCAACTATTGTCATGGGTGTCTCCCGGTTATGAATAAGCGGGATGCTACAAATTAGCGTTTTCAAAATAGTAATTACGCGCGCGCACACACACACACACCACACACACACTAATATAGGGTGCTCGTGCGTTGTAACGGAATGAAAGAAAGGTAAGAGGTTTATACATAATTTCAAATGAGATCCTAAACGCTACAATAAATATCAATTTTCTGTCACAGATGAAGCAAAATATAACTCTCCACAAGGAGCATCTTCCAAACACCACATAAGGAATACTGATATTGAGAAATCTTCTTACTAGAATTTCATGGTTTTACTACACATATTCAAACTCCAAAGTTTATGTTCTACGGAATAAAAATCCTAACATAAAAGAATTATGCAATGGATACTTTTTTAATTTAGGAGGATACACCCTCTAGCCTCTGTCTCCGTAGGAAACAAAAAACCAAAGTACCACAATCACATTAGATGCAGCATTAGAAGAAAAAGAATTGCACAAGGAGTTATGTGGATGCAGCCAATAAAATGCAAAACACTGAATCCCAAATTCCTAAACCAGAGCACTCCATAAGGCAAGCTCCACTTGCAAAGATTCTACAACATAGAAGCTCTCATTCTGCCCCATCCATAGACTCAATTAAATACCTCAATGGTTATTGTTGCCGGTCTCCTTGCCCCTCGTCCAAGGTCCCACGGTCTTCTTGTTTCTGCAAAATAGACCAATAATGAAGCCAATGGCAAATATAAAACATGATTTGATTGGAGTGAGAGAACAACATATGATCAAATCAAGCTGTATTCTTAGTTCTAATGCCCAACATGTCGCAGCTACCCCAACACAAATCAAGCTCTCAGTTTTTTACCGCAACCAGATAACCAAGAACCCAACATGTGTGTGTGTATGTGTAAACATGACTGTATCATCTTAACTAATCACTAATCGACTTGATTCCATTGTTCTCCCTTGATTACGATTGCCTCTGCACTTCAAATGATAATGACTTGCTGTCCATTTCCAGTTAGCTTCAAATCCCTTTGGGCTAATTACTTAAATTAATCGTTATACAATTCTTAATTGAAATATCCGCTAGCTATATACCTTATTACTCTGATCAACCTTTTGAGCAATCCATTGTTATCAGTACTACACCCATGGCCTAGGGCCCTTGTGCCAATGAGACCACTATACTAAACATGCTACTCATAGCTAGGTTTTGTTCTTTCAATCTCACTACCAAAGACAAACTAACTGACATTTAACTATCTAAATTAATCACATAAAATTAACCACTAATTAACTTAAAAATATAACGGTAATGTGATCTATCTATTAACAGTAATCCTACCAATTGGATTTAACTAATCAACTAACTGGGATAGGCCCACTTGACATACACTCGGAGGGAGAGAGATAAACAAAGAGGGAACTAAGACAGGGGAGAGCTGAGCCAAAACAGGGGAGCAGGAGGGCGGCTTGGGCACTTGTCGATGGCGAGGGAGGCATCGACGATGAAAGGTGAGGGGCAAAATGGAACGGCAAAGGGGTAGCAAGCTCAGGGGCAGTGGCGGCGCAGCCCGAAGTGGTTAGTGGCGGCCGGGCGTGGAGATGACACGGGGGCGATGGCACTGGAGGGGAAGAAGGAAGCAAAGGCGGTGCACACGAGCGGGATGGGAGTGAGAGGAGCTCACTGGCGTAGACCATGCGGGCGGAGGGGCACCGAGTCAAGCCGACGGCAGGAGCCTCCTGCAGTGTGATGGGCTCGATGTGGGGGCGGCGGTCGGGTGGTGAAGAGCGCAAACCGGAGGTTGGGGAAGGACGAGGGAGCCTAGGATATGCTCCGAGTGCGAGGAATCGAGCTGGAGCTTCATGGATGGGGCATGGCGGTGCTGGCGGCAGCTTTTGGCCAGAATAGATGAAGAAGCCGGCGGCGCAAGCTCTTGTCGGTAGTGAGGGCTTTGGTGCAGGATGTCCGGGAACACGTCGTGACGCGCGTAGTTTTGGACAGAACTCACCAGGACGACAACGCGGCGAGGGCGGCTTTGGTGGCCAGAAACAGGGGCACTACGCCTTGTGCGTTTGCGCTTGGTGGAGCAGGGGGAAAGGGGAGGGAATGGTAGGAGGGGGTGAGGCGAGTGCGGTGCGGCCATTTAAAGGCGAAAGGGGGGAATGGGGAGCCGGTGGTAGGGGCGGACCGACGGGACAGCGGCATTTTGGGTGGCGTCCGGGCGGCATGGGAGCAGTGGCTCAGATGGACAGGGGCAGGTGGTTGAGCGATGACGCAAGGACTACTTGACGCGAGGTGCGGCAGTGGGGAGGAGGACGATGATGATGTGGGTGACGGCATTGCGCTAGTGGCGGTGATGGGAGGAGGTAGACAACGGCATGGGCGTGAACGCGACAGAACGGACTAGGCGGCGATGACGCGGCAGCGGCGTGGTGGTAGTGGCAGAGGCAGAGAAGGGATGGAAGTAGGTGGAGGCGACGTGGGTGGTTGGCGCAGGCTGACGGCATGGGTGCAAGCTTGTTGGCGGACGGAGCTTGCCAGGGCAGTGGCTTTGCGTGGGTGAAACGCGGTGGCCAGGGCAGAGAACGGCAGTGGCTCAACTCGGTCCTCTCGGTGCACCAGGGGAGAGCAAGATGGAGAGGAGGAAGAGATGGGAGCAGTTAGCTAATGCGTCGCAGAAGAAGCGGGGGTTGTGGGGGTGGGGGTGGGGGTGAGGGGATGATCGTCCACTGCGTAGGGTAAATCCCAATCTTTATTAGAGTGTGTGTCTATATATAGAGAGAGAGATAGAGACGTGCGCTAGGGAGTACACCTTAGAACCCGCTTAATTAGGCGCTATACAAAGAAGATACTCCCTTTATTTGTAAATAATTGACGTCAACTAGTATACTTTAACGTTAGACAACGTCAAATAAAAAAAATTGAAGGGAGTATAATATACTCTGATCATCCTCTAGGTTACGGATCTTCTAGCTGACAATGGCAAAGTCTGCTCTCTACATCGGATCCCGTGCCGGTCACAGGCACGATCGCCGAGGCACTCATCTCAGTCTGTCAGGCGTGCCTGCTGCAACGACCGGCGAGCTGCCAGAGCCTGCTCTTCCTGAACGGGCATGCATGCAATGCAAGGATCGCTGTCACTCGCTCGTCGCCTCCAACTTAATTTGAATGCGTGTCTATGGGCTCATCTTGTCAGGAAACTTCTGTCTGGACCACATGACCCTCTCTCTCTCTCTCTACAAGACTCCATGGCCATGCATACGTGCATGCATGCGTGGCAGTATGGCCGCACCGCGTATATATAAATATATATATGCTTACCACAGATCGATCATTCATCGGATGCCAATGCAAGTCTCTGAAAAAGAAAGAGACAAGACAAGACTAGATGAGATCCGAGATCAGGTACATGCCGACATGCCGTGTACATTGTCCATATATTTGTGCACATGAAGTGAAAGGTTCTTAAGTACGTACCGCGTGCTCACTGTCCCGATATCGTTGGTTGGGCAGTACATGGTCACATTCCTACATTATGTTACTGTCATTCGCGGAATGGTCTTTGACAGCAACCTATGCGCTCCAGCAGTTCATATGCAACTGTATAGCAGCTTCCAATGAATGCACGTTGCACACATTTGTCAAACGATATTTGTATATATCTACGAACAACTCATGATATTTAAAGTACTTCATTCACTTTGTAAGTCTAGAAAATTTTACAATAATCTTTTAATCGGAAAAAAAGTAAATTTTCTAGAAATTCTCTCATTATTTGAGAGAAAAAGAGAAGATCTACACCACTTATTTCGGTATGATCAGATTATAACGGTGCAGATTAATCATATATAAATATTACAACTATTACAGTTGTATAACCAAAATAACTATATTTTCCAAAAGTGTGTATATATATAAACAAATACAATGTTTTGCAATATCTAGCCGTGCACGGGAATTCCGCTAGTTTATGTAATACTCCCTTCGTTTTTTTACTTGACATACATCCTAGAATATGTGTCGTCAAACATTCTAATTAAAGTTTTATCGACATATCGACAATATGTTTAAAACTATCTACATTGGATATTAGGATATATGAAAATGCATATCATTATATTTGTCGTTAAAAATACTTTTATAATATTATAATTTTATTAGTATATCTTAATGCAAATGTATAAAAAGTAGTAGTCAAAAGTCGTATCTCGGAGATCATAAAAAATAAAAATTGTTAAGTAAAAAAGAACAAGGAGGGCAAAACAAAACACAATCGCTTTTTTTATCTTGGCAAGTTAAGCATTTTAGAGCTTCAAAGTTTGGTACTACTACTACTATTAATAAAACTTGCGCTAACAAAGTTAATTATGCTACGCAATGCATCATGGCCGTCCAAAGGAACAATCAATGAGAGTACTTTGGGTGGGTGGGCGGGTGGGCAGCAGGCAGAAGCTCAAGAGTCAAGGCTCATAAAAAGCCGTCTTAGCTACTTAACGTACGTACTCCACTTAGCAAGATCACCGCTCGCGCCACGTCGACCCACGCGCGCCCATGTGCATGCATGCATGAGCGATCGATGGTGGCATCATTAATATATGTACCGCTAAGGCTGCTCAAAGTGTTTCACCTTTGCTAATATCTTAATATGTTATATAGATAAAATAATAATGTGGTATCATAGTTAATGAAGAGATAGGGTACTCTAATATCTAATCTGGATACCGGTTCGGTCTCGAAATCTAACTTATAAAATTTATTGTGATCGATCCTGTGTATTTACGTTTGTGTGTGTCAACAAACATGTATTGCTTTAGTACATACCACATAGGCCACAATACTCAAATACTAGTAAAGATCATGCATGTAATTAAATGAAACAGCCTAAGATACTACACCATAAGAAATCATGCATTGGGAAGATAGTATCCTAACACTCCTCATGCGCTAAAGAAACTACACTAAGATACTGCCCATTGGGAGCAGCCTAAGGGCATCTCTAATAGTGTATTTATTGTTGTCTCTTAGCTATACCATGTCAACAAAATCCTGTGTGGAGGAGAGAGAGCACATGTCGTCTCTTCCTGAAGAGACTGTCGTGCACATGAAACAAGACATAATACATTAATCTACTCTAATTGACATGTAGGCCCATTTCAAAGGAAAATTATAAAATATAAATGTTGGGAAGTGTGCTAGAGACTATCTATTGAAGATGTTGTCTCTAAAGATAATGTAGCATATATTAGAGACAAGGTTGTCTCTAACTATTGGAGATGCCCTAAGACATTACCAGGGTGCAAACGGAGCAGATAATTCCTGATACTATCCATCTATCCGTGGTCTGAGAAAAGTTTGTTGTGATTTCACTTAGAAATAGGATAGCAGATAGATGGGTCGTTGTATCTGAGCAGGCAGGGGATACTGAGTGTTTTTCCTTCTACGTCTCAGCGATTAGTCTCTCCGTGTTCGCTCTGGTTGCACTCCTACTGTCCAATGTCCTGTGTAAGGGTGCAAAAAAAGCGGATAGTTTCCGTCCGACCAACCGAAGGCTCGCGGAGTGAATATAGGATGGAGAAATAGGTATTCGACACTATCCGTGTCCGACTACGACTCTGAGGAAAAAAATACAAAATAGGATATATGATGACCGATATCCGTTCATACCCGCTCCGATTGCACCCCTACCTACTATGCAGTGCCCAACTATTGTGGCTATATGCTAGCAAACCATTACTACAGAAAAGATCTTCACAAACGGTTCAAAAACATCATCACAGATGGTTTCGTGAGCCATCTGGGTTTATAGGTCAGTAAAGATATGAGGACATCACAGACGGTTTTTGAACCATCTGTGAAAAAAGCTATCACAGACGGTTCTGAACAAGAACCGTCTGTGATAAGTAATTATCATAGACGGTTCTTATTCAGAACTGTTTGTGATAGTTTTTCTATTGCAAAAAAATATCGGATTTTGAGCCAAGACAATCAATTGCTGCACAGTAGTTTCCATATGCAACCTCTAGCAAGACAACTAAAATCTAATTAAAATTCTGATGACAAACACATTATAGGAAAGGGAAACCAAAAGGTTTCACAATGTCCCCTCTAAATAGGAAAAAAAGAATAAAGTTACAAAATTAAACTAGCTAGAAACCATCTGTGCCTCCAAGCTCCTGAAGAACTCATCGGCTTCTTGGATTGGTTCAATACTGCTTCTTTATGTACCTCACCAGCATATCACAAGCTATTCTTGCATGTCGTTCGAGTTCGACTCAAGCTCGTCGGCAAGGAGAGACGACTGAAAACCTCCGGCGGCATTCCGACCTTAGGTAACACAAAATTAAGATTATTTTTTTACAATAAACAACCAACAAAATGTGTATGTTTTGGGGATGTACACGTACCTTCTGTCAGTCTACCTCCTGTGACAGACAAGGAGCTCCTCCGCATCCCTCCTTCTCGTCGTCGTCGGCTGTGTATCCTCGCCGAACCGCGACGGGGAATCGAGGGTGGTCGCCGGAGCTCGGCGTGGGGAGGGGAGAGGGAGAGGCTGATGAAAGATAAAGCTAGGGTGGCTATAATATATAAGGATAGAACTAAAACATTTTGCCTCTCGCGCACGCATTAAAATTTTTTCGGAATCCTGCGCTGCGAATCATAGACAGTTTATATGGTTATTCTCAAGTTCTAAGTTTTGAGCATATTATCATGTATACATTTACATGACATGAAGAAATTACATGTTTGTAAGACCAAGAGGTTTTTGGTCATGATTTTTGATGATGAACACATTGACAATAAGTAAGACTTAGTCTTGGGGTTTTAAGATGAATACATTGGCTTTGGAACATGCTTGTGATCTTAGTTGTTGACTGCTGTTGAGTTCTGTTGTTTTATGTCGAATATCAGTTTTTGTCAGGCTTTGCGGTAGTACCGGTCTTGTTTCCGCGGAACTACCGCTGAGAGGAACAACCGTGCTGTTGCTAGCGGTATGGTTTTTCCCGAAGACTTGCGTTTGGCTTTTGAATTTTCTTGAGAACGGTAGTACCGGCTTTGTATCTGCGGAACTACCGGATTGCGGTAGGACCGCTTGTTAAGCACGGTAGTACCACAAGTCTTTGTTTCTGAATGGTGTTTTGGTCGACTCGTTAGATCTTGATCTGACGGCTCATATTGAGAGGAACGTTCGGACCGTCCGAGCTCTTCAAGGACTGTGAGCCTTTGATTTGGAATCTGATGGCTAAAATCAAGGGGAACGTTCGGATTTTCTACAGTTCTCCTAAATCTGACGGTGTTGAAGCGTGGTCCGATCGGCCCAAATCATCTGGAGTATCCACGTATCTCAGGGCTTGTTTCTGAGTTCTTTTGTGCATTTCAGAGGTGTGGTAGTACCGTTTGGAATTTGCGGTAGTACCTCACATCGGTAATACCATTGTGTTTTTGGCGGTATGGAAAAAACCAGAACACTTGTTTTTTTGGACATTGGATTTCTTGCTGAGCGGTATGACCGCGCCATGGATGGAGGTAGTACCGCGATAGGTTTTTTAGAGAGAGAGAGTTTCTGACAAGCACTGTTAAGTGAAATTCAGTAGAACTGTAGTCTTGGCGCGGTATGACCGCGGAACGGTATGGCCGTGCTTTGAACGTCAGTAATACCGCTAGTCGGTATGACCGTTTGATAAAGGTATGGAATTTCCAGATAGTGTGTTTATGGAAGATTTTGAGATTTCATGAAGAACGGTACTTCCGATGTTTAATGAAGCGACGACCGTGTCTTGATAATCTGGGGCTAATGTATGTAGTTCCGTTTATGCTCTGAAATATTATCGTTTTGGGGATTTGAGTGAGGATAAGTTAAAATCGTGAGCTTTATCGAATTGCATGATGCATGATAGTGATTATGCTTGTAAGTGAGCTAATGGATGGTCAAGTTGGAGAACTTGTGCCAAGATTTGGTTTCTTTGGTCTTTACATGTGCAGGTCGAGCGTGAGGACAAAACACAGTTCGTGACGAGGTTGACTCGGACTAGGATGGGGAGATCTGAGGTCTAGGAGGTCGTGAATGTCACAAGGTGGTTTGGATCACTTGCCGAGCACGTGGAGATCAAGGCGTCTACTGGAAGCTACTGGGATGGAGTCTTGGAGGCTTGCGGCGTGGAAATTTGGAAAGATTGATTTGGAAGGAGTTCCAAATCTGGTCGTTTTGAGATAGAGTCCATGTTGGTGTCGTGTTGGACATGGATAGGACTCTAGGATATAAATAGAGGAGGGTTAGGAGCTAACCTGCGGGGTTTTTAGATTGGAGGTCGTGATTTTGAGTCACGGTTTTGAGTTGAGGTTCGTGCTGTGGCTTTTGTCGAAAAGTTTTTGCAAGGTCTTCCGTTGAAGATTGTGAGAGCTGCTTGAAGGGCACCTTGTAGCCACACATCATTGTTTGAGCAATATACAACAGATTGTTTCTCTATTGTGTCTAGAGTTTCGTTTTGTTCTTGCGGCGTTTGATAGTTTCTTGAGAAGCTCTTCTGGAGGTCTTTTGAAGATATCTAGAGAGATTCTTGAGGTGATCTCAAAGAAGACTTCAGAGAGGTTTAGCAATAAGGTTTTGGCTGAAGATCTTGAAGGTCAAATACGCTGCAAATCATTTACCCCCCCCTCTGATTGTGCCATACGATCCTACAATGTTTATATGTCAATTTTGTCATTTAAATACTGCTAAAAAATTGCTTTAACTATGATACATATATATATCACAGATCGAATAGAATTAATTAATTTGTTCCACTAAACCATCTGTGATATATATATAGTTCAACTAGTTTTTTTATTTTGGAATTTACATATGGTCAAACAACGTGGCCAATCGTTTCTTACAAAGATTAAAAAAAAGTAGAAACCTAAATAAACAAAGTTTTTCTAGCGGCAGAGGTAGGCTGCTATCTCCGTCTTCAAAACTTCGTAGGTGGCGCCGTCAGTATCGGACGGTTCCTGATCATCAGTGAACGAAGCCCGAAATGCGTCGACCCGCTGACGCCCTCATTCGAGTGTCTCCCAAAGACCCTCGGACTGTTTAATCAAGAAGAATTGAGCCCATATGCTCTCTTCCCTTGCTTGAGGGGCCTCGGCATGGTCGACTCGGTCACCCGTTACCTCGATTAAGCAGTCCAACTGATAGCAAGCCTCCTAGAGACGTGCAACGTCGTTGTGGAGGACCACATCGATGACGCAGTAAACTCGCCAGAAGTGGGAGATTGTCGGGACCCCAAGTAGCACCCTGGGACCCTCTGTGCTCACTGGACCAGTCCCATGATAAGTGGCTGGTCCGCACAGTGATCAACAACGATGTCATTACAACCATACAACAAACTAAAGATGAAGCAGACAAATTAACAATAATAACAACAAAAGACTTTATGGTCAAGCTTTTACAGAGATCTTGTCATGCAGGGCTAACAACAAGAGAGGTTGCAACGGGAAAAACAAAACACGTGGAGGCCATTCGACATGCCCACAGGCAATCGAGTGGAGGACGTCCTAGCACGAGAGGTCTTCAAAGACCTCCTCTTCAAAGAGGTCGGAGCACCCTAGGAGGTCTTCTTCAACTGCTAATCAACCAGAGGGCACAAGCCATGAGTACTTTGAATGTACTCAGCAAGCCGTAGGGAAATATATGCAAATAATATTCATGCAAAGCTTGACAAGGACAGCTTTATGGTTACTTTGTAGAAAGCAATATTGAATTGAAAGACAGTTAAATGGATTGTAAAGCACAAGTTGAAAGATTATCACATAAGTAGACAAGTTTTCTTTTGAAACAACCCATGACCTCCTTGGTCACTGCCCAGACCACTCACGACTACCCTGGTCGTGAGCCAGACCACTCACGACCACCCTAGTCATGAGCTAGACCACTCCAACAAGTTTTGAGAAAGTCTACCCCTTACATGAAATCACCAAGCATGTCTATAACCAGGGACACGGCTATTCGAATAGATTTACACTCTGCAGAGGTTGTACAGTACCCACATGACACGAGTTCTCTAGTTTGTTTGGCACCCGTCGATGCCCCTGCTCACTTCCTTGGGTAAGCAGGCTAGAGCACGTGACAAGGCCTTTACAAAGTTCTGCTTTGACTCAGTTCCGCTCGCTAAGGTTTCGCCTTCTGGCCCCCTCTTGCGCCAAGTGTGTGCGTCTAACCCAGGTCCTTCCACACTTCTACCAAAACGGAACCGAATCAAAGCATTGCCAATTAGTTGGCCAGGTCCACCCCATCCTGGATATGTGGTTGCATGGTGTGGCTCGGATCGAACTCTTACAAGGTTAAGTCCTTAGTGGGTGCTCAGGCGAGACCTCCTCATCCCAGTGTGCTTCCTGCACCCCCTTTACTGCACGATCACTCGCCCGAGTGAAAACATTTTGGGTTCAACCTAGCCAATGACCACCCTAGTCATGGCACCACAAATTTTATTAGCGGCCATGCAGGCCAAAGCAACACTTGCCAAGACAACATATGCCAAGACAATACATGCCACAATTCCATAATCTCTTAGTCAAATTTAACATCTTTGAGACAAGTGATCGAGACAACGTATAACTAAGCAGGTCTAAGCAATATATGCACCCGTGTTGGTATTCATACTAAAGAGGTCCAACTAAGATACACAATCTATGGTGGTCCAAAGGTACATGTCAACATATCAATCTCAAGTATTCAAGGAGACATATTGCCAAGAAGGTGTTTAGTTAATTCCCAAAACCAGTTTTATACAAATAGCCATGATGTTGATATAAAACAATATAATTTTTTGCAAACTAGGAACAACATGATCAAAGGTCTATGACTTGCCTTCGATGAAGAGCTGAGGTTCTTCGGTAGAGGTCGCCGGGTCCACGAACTCTTCAGTGACGCCGGAATCTACACGGGCAAAAAAAGATCCAAATAAATACAACAAATTCAAATAAAACCAAAACTACCAAACTAGAACGAAAAGAGAAGCACCGAAATAGAAACGAACTCTCGGGAGGAGGTCCATAGGAGGTCCAAAGGAGGAGGTCCATAGGAGGAGGTCCAAACGAGGATACGACTACCCACGTGGTCGTAAAAGAGATACAACAACGCAACGTGGTTGTGAGAGCAAAAAGAAAACCAGGCACGGAGAAACTCACCCGGATACACATAGAAAAAAAAGAGAGATGAGAGAGGAGAGGCGGAAGGAGGCTGAATGCAGTGTGGTGGCTCGCGAGGCCGAATCTTGCAACGGCGAGGAGGTCGAAGACGGCGCAAGCTCCTGCGGGCTCCTTGGCAACGAGGAGGGCTCCAGCAAACTCCTTGGCGAAAACTCCAAGCACGGAAACTAGGTGAGAGCAAGAGAGAGTTGGGTGAGGACAATATGATGATAGAGGGTTGCTCAGGCTTTTATAGCCAAGGGAAAACGAAGAGCAGCTGAAAGACTCAAAGAAACACGTGTTCAAGGGTAGGTGAAGGAGAAGATGGGAGTAGCTCTGGGAGGAGACAAGAGGGGAAACGAGTATTGCAAAAAGTAGTAGCATTTAATGTAACATAACAGCATTTAATGCTCAAAGACCTTTGCGTCAGCGGTGACACAACGGGAGGAAGGAAAAAGGTGAACAGAGCTGACAGGTGGGGCCAGTCAACTTGGAGAGGTGGTCCAACCAAAGGGGAGGCCGCGGTCAAAGGGGGAGGTCGTGACCCAAGGGGTGGTCTTTGCAAAAAGGCCAAGAGGGCGGTCTTTGCAAAAAGACCAAGAGGGTGGTCTTCGCAAAAAGACCAAAAAGGGTGGTCGCGACACAAAGGGGTGGTCTTTGCAAAAAGACCAAGAGGGTGGTCTTTGCAAAAAGACCAGCTTCAGGACCACCGGAGAGGTCATAGACTAAGAGGGAGGTCCAACGAGGGGGGGGGGTCTAAACCAAAAGGGAGGTTTAGACTGAGAGGGAGGCCCAAACAAGAGGTGCATGGCGAAGAGAAGCGCGGCGAAGCGAGGCCATCCGATTTTGATCGGGCGGTTCAAAAAGAGGTGACCGTTCGGACCGGTTGAACGCACCAACCAGATCGGGCCGTCCAACATAGATCAGACTATTCAAAGCGAAGTGGATGTTCGGACTAGCCGAACGTGCCAACAGGATCAGGCCGTCCAACGCAAATCGGACGGTTCACAACGAGGGAGGCGCAGAGCTGAGCCACACGGGGAGAATGGAACGAACAGAGAAGGGGAAAATAACACCAGAGAACTCTAACAAACTCAAAGCAACTAAACTCAAATTAATTGAAGTTTGATTTAGTCATATTAAATCGCTGTGAATTTCTAAAATCTCCAAGTTAAGCTTGAGCGAATCAATAAACCAAATGGTTATTTTTGCTTTCAAAAATCTTAGAAAAAGCCCAGAAGATTTGGGACGTTACAAAGATCACCCGGATGACACGGTGATGGAGGATGTCAAGACGGCGGAAGGTGGTTGTCACCGGCTCCAGCAAATCCTCAGATAGAGGAGTGAGGACATTGTTGAAACAGTGTCTTTCCGCAGCATCCGCCAACGTACGACCGAAGAGGCACTCGTATAGTATGGCCAGGTAGGCCATCAATGCCGACGACAAGGAAACATGCCGAGAGGGAGCCATTTCTGCTTTAGAAGTATAGAGTTATATGTTGATCATCTTCGATAGTGGATGATCCTTTTTATAAAACAAGAAATAAATTCGGCGCGTGAGACGAAGAGACGCATCGGGGAGCCGAAGCGGCATTGATGCAACGAAGAGACACATTGGCGACGACGGCGACGAAGAAACTCATCGGGCCGGTGACGAAGAAACGCACCGGGGATCTGAAGCGATATTATCACAGACGGTTATAATTAAAAACCGTCTGTGGAGTACAATTACAATAGACGGTTCGTGTTCAAAACCATCTATGATACTTCACAGACAGTTTTTAATATGAACCGTCTGTGATTACATGTAATACAGACGGTTTTGGTCAACTATCTATGATGAAGCGTCTAGTATTAGCCTTTTTGTAATAGTGCGCCATGGTGCCACCAGAGCTGCTCGACGAGCCCATCTTGTCCAGCACATCCCCCACCTCGCCGTGCTCATCTTTTCCCTCTCCGCAACACGATGCACTCCTCTTTCCTCCTTGTATCCTCTCTTTTCCCCGGGCGGGCAATGCCACCATGGATGCACCTTGTTCTCTTTTCCCGAAGTGACCACGTGTCCATCTCTTCCTCCCGTGCACCCCCACCTCGACATGGAATATTTCTTTTCCACACTACAGCACGCCGCACCCCTCCTTCATATATTTTCCCCTTCTTTTTGTGAGGACCTCTTCTCAGGATATGCAGGGGAGTCCAGGAGAACCATTTTTTTTACAACCGGTACTACGTGACAAGGGCAACGGATAGTACCTCACCACAACCGGTACTACCGCGAAAAGAAGAGCTGCGGTAGTACCGCACGGCAAAACCTGAGGGGAGGTCCGACAGGGACTCTCGGGGAAGATCCGTGGGACCACCGGAGCTCTGCCTCTGCACCGAGCTAGTCCCGGGATACTAGATGCTAGCTCGCATGTAATCACTTGATACAATCACAACCACGAGGTCAAGACAAGATATGAAGCAGACAAATTAAACTTAGTATTAAACAAGACCTTATGGTCCAAGCTTGTTTACAGAAAGTTTGCCACTTGGGCTTACAAACCGACAACAAAAGAACCTTGGCAGCCGAAACACCAAAACGCATAGAGGCCAACCGACAAGCTCATAGGCTGTCGAGTGGAGGACGTCCTAGGCAGCGGGATCATCAAAGAAATCCTCCTAAAAGAGGTCTGAGCTTCCTTGCACTTGGTCATCTTCATACACTGCTTTGACACAGGGCTTAGAGCCATGAGTACTTTGAATGTACTCAGCAAATCACAGGGGAACATTTATGCAATTAAGAATCATGCAAAGGCTTACCAAAGGAGGGCTATATGGTTAGTTGCGCAAAGCAAATATTTGATAGTAAATAACATAATAGATTGTAAGGCAACAAGTTAAAACAATATTACATAATTACATTTTTTTGAAAAGAAGGGAGTGAGCACCAACTCACATCCAAACCACTTAAGGGAGGTCTGGTTGCACCCATAGCCAGGACCTCTCCCAAGGCCTCTCTAGAGCACCAACTCTAGAGCTCAAACCCAGCACCTGGACCACATCTCGAGCCAGCCATGACCCCTCTAAAGCCGGCCAAGGTCTCTTCGAGGCAAGGCTACGGCTTCTCGCAGAAGTGCCCAGGCAACACAAATTTCACAAAAGCTACCCCTTGCACCATTTTCACTGGGCATTGTCCATGACCAAAGACTTGGCTATTCAAATAGATTTTACACTCTACAAAGGTATATAACTTTACCCACAATCCACGATCTCTCTAGCAGGACGGGTTCCAGAAAGACCCTTGCTCACTTCCGAAGGTGAGCAGTCTAGAGAGCACGGTAAGGCCTTTACAAAGCTTTGAACTGACTCAGAGCTGCCCGCTAAGGTTTCGCATTCCCCCCTGCTGGGTTCTCAGGTGCCCCCTCTTGCGCCAGCGCCTCACGCGCTCAGCCACAACAGAACCGAGCCAGCTCATTGCTAATTATTCAGCCCAGACCACCCCGTTAAAGTGATCTTGTGGTTGCACTGATTGACCCAGATCAACAGATCACAAAGTTAAGTCCTTAGTTGTGCTCAGGCAAGACTTCCACAATCCCATGTGCAAAGCACCCACTTCTCACTCCCTGCCTTCTTGCCCAAGCAAAATCAATTGGTGATTAACCACGCTTAAAAGACCACCCAAACCTTGGCACACAATTTTAAACAAAGTGGCCTCACACCACAGTCAACACAACATACGACATCCTGCCATAGTTGCTTAACAGTAGCACCGACCACAGATTCCATAGTTAATTAGTCAAGATTATTCATTGAAGAAGCATGATTCTCAAAAACCCACGGAACTAAAGCAAGGCTAAGCATAATCTTACGGTCCCATGTTGGCAATATCAAGCAATACCAACTAAAATACCCAACCTAGAGTTTCCAAAGGGAGTATGTCAACATGTCCAGCAACAAGTCCAAAGGAGGCATAAAATCAAGTGAGGTAGAATAGCTACTGCCCAAACATTTTCATATAAAAGTAGCCATGCATGATAAAGTAAAACAAAATACATTTGAAAGACTAGGCTCAATATGATCAAGGGCTGTGACTTGCCTTCGTCAAGCAGTGGTGAATCTTCTGTAGAAGGTATTGGGTCCAAGAGCTCCTCCTCCAACGCAGGATCTAAGCAAAACTTCAACCAAAAGAAGCAAATAAACCGGGAGCACAGCTCAGCTTCGGAGAGCTCAGGGGAGGACTCGAGCGCGGAGAAACCCAGGCAAAGAAGTTAGAAATGAGCCAAAGGTGACAAAGGAAGGCTTGCCCAGGCTATTTATAGCCAGGGCTGGCGAAGGGCACAGAGAGGGGCTCAGCAAAATGTGTCAATGATCGAGGTGGCCGAGACAAGGCTAGGACAAAGTATGTCCTAAAGAATAAAACAAAGTACCTCAGAGGTGACGGCATTTAATGTGATTCGACATGCATTAAATGCGCCCAAAGTTTCGAGGCGGCAAGAATGATAAAAGGTGGGTGAGGCTGACCAGTGGGGCCAGTCAATAGGGTGCACCACCAGTCAAAGAGGTGGTCCGCGCCAGAAGGGTAGCCTTCGCAAAAGACCAGGGGGAGGTCCTATGGACAAGAGGTCCAAAGGCACTAGGAGGTCTTGGACAAGGGGTCCAAAGACTCGAAGAGGAGGTCATAGACAAGAGGTCCAAGGACTCGAAGAAGTCCGAAAGATGGACACGATATCGCCGGCGGTGGTAGCACCGTGTTCAAGAAGAGGTACGACCGAACAACGGTGGTTCCGGGTTTATGATGCGGTACAACCGCAAGCTGGAAAGGGCCTTGACGGCTGAGACCAACAAAGGAGAGGTCTTAATGGCTTAGATTCTCAAAAGGGAGATCTTAAACGGCTAAGATCAAAGGCAAGGGGAGGTTTTGACGGTTAGATCTACAAAAGGGAGGTCCTACGGTTAAGATCAAAAGGGCAAGGAGGTCCTGACGGTTAGATCTCCAAAAGGGAGGTCCTACGGTCAAGATCAAAAGGGCAAGGAGGTCTTGACGGTTAGATCTCCAAAAGGGAGGTCCTACGGTCAAGATCAAAAGGGCAAGGAGGTCCTGCGAAGGCAAAGAGACGCGGGGAAAACCAGGGCCGTCAGATCTTGATCGACGGAGCAAGGCAAACGGGCCGTTCGGACCGAGCGAACGAACCAACTAGGCCAAGCCATCTGATGCAAATCAGAGGGCACAGAAAGGATGAAACGTTCGAACCGGGTGGACGCTCCAACAGGATTGGGTCGTCCGATAAACATCAAATGATCCTAAGGCAAGCAAGGCCAAACTCAAGTGGTACATCCGCAAGAGCCAATGGTGGGTCCAAATGCTAGGAAGGCCTAGGCCCAAAGAGGTCTGGATCTTCCGATCCAAACAAAGAGGAGGTCAGGATCGTTAGATCAAACAACGAAGAGGTCTGGACCCTTGGATCAAACAAAGGGGGGGGGGAACCTGGGTGGTTAAGATCTCAAAAGGGTGAGGTCCTGACACTCTGAGCGGTTGAGATCTCCAGAGAGGAGGTCCTAACGGCCAGATCTGAGCAATGGGAGGTCTGTGCGGTTAAGATCTCCAGAGAGGAGTCCTAACGGCCAGATCTGAACAAGGGGAGGTGCATGCGGTTAAGATCTCCAGATGGGAGGTCCTAACGACCAGATCTCGAACAAGGGAGGTGCGTGCGGTTAAGATCTCAGATGGGAGGTCCTAACGGCCATATCTCGAACAAGGGAGGTCTGCATGCGGTTAAGATCTCCAGAGGGGAGGTCCTAACGGCCAGATCTGAACAAGGGAGGTCTGTGCGGTTAAGATCTCAGAGGAGGACGGCAGATCCTAACGGCCAGATCTAAGATCAGGAGGTCCTAACGGGGAACAAGGTCTGCGGTTAAGATCTCCAAAGAGGAGGTCCTAACGGCCAGATCTGAACAAGGGGAGGTATGTGCGGTTAAGATCTCCAGAGAGGAGGTCCTAACGGCCAGAAGGAGGTCCTGAGGGTTAGATCTCTCAAATGAGATCCCAACGGTCAAGATCAAAGCAAAGGAGAGGTCCGTGAAAACAAGGATACGCGGGGAAAGCTAGGGCCGTTAGATCAAGATCGAACAGGGCCAAGCAAAGGGGCCGTTCGGACCGAGCGGAGGCCTCACCAGATTAGGGCCGTTTGACACGGATCGGATGGCTCTAAAGGAGGGAGACGTTCGGACCGCCCGAACGCACCCTCAAGATCGGGCCGTCTAAAAGCATCAACGGTCTTGAGGCGAGGAAGGTTAAACCCTAGCAGTACGATCGTAAAACAACAGTGGTAGGTCCGCAAGGACACAAGGGAGGTCTTCAAGGAGTCAAGAGAGGTCCAGAGGAAGTTAAACAAAGCCAAACCTGGCTTTGAGGAATCAAAGGAGTTTTGAAACACAAACCCGAGTTTGATCCTCAGCAGGAGGTCCCAAAACAAGGGAAGGTCTAAACGAAGGATGAGATTTAAACGGAGAGGGAGGTTTTAATCTCAAAGAGATTCAAACCAACAAAGGAGGTTCAAAGAGAAAGGTTAAACCAAGAGGCACACAGAGAAGCTTAGGAGGAAACTAAACCAAGGAACACCAAAGAACAACAGAGAGCCCCCAACCAGCAGAGAACACCAACAAGGGACTTAGTTCAGGTTTGGTTAGGTCAAGTTAAACTCTCCAAATTCCAAAATACCAAGTTAAGCTTGAATAGGCAAATAAACCAAATGGTTCCTTTTGATTTTGAAAACTAGCAAGAACTCTAGAACAAACGGGATGTTACACTTTTCTCGCCTGAGCCGGCCTCGCCGTGCCTCTCTTTTCCACCACTGCACCCGCCTATCTACCTTTTCTTCCCCCGAGTGCACGCCTCACCCCCCACCTTCTTACCCTCTTCCGTATCGCACTCTTTCCCGAGCTCGCATTGCCACATTTTCCCCACGCCGGTAGACCCCCACCTCTCACCCTCTTCGAGCAATAGCTAAGCCCCTCCGCTACGACTATAAATAGCCTGCTCCTTGCTACCTCTTAGCCTGTCGAGACCCCGAGTAGCAGCCTCGAGACCCTCTGTGCATTCCGAACTAGTTCCATGATTAGTAGCTAGCTCACACAGTTTCAGCATCAATGTAATCCAAAACCATACAACAAGCTATAGAAGAAGCAGATAAATTAATATTAATAAAGGCAAAAGACCTTATGGTCAAGGTTTTTATAGAGCTGCCCCGCAGGGCTTACAACACAAGAAAGTGCTCACAACGGAAAGCCAAAACACATGTGGAAGCCATTCGACATGCCCACAGGCAATCGAGTGGAGGACGTCTCCTAGCACACCTGGTCGTCGAAGACCTCCTCTTCAAAGAGGTCGGAGCTCCCTGGGTCCTCTTCCGTGACTGATCAACCAGAGGGCATAAAGCCGTGAGTATTTTGAATGTACTTAGCAAGTCGTAAGGAAATGTATGCAAATAGTATTCATGCCAAGCTTAATAAGGATAGCTTTATGGTTACTTTGCAGAAAGCAGCATTTACTGGAAATACAATAAGTAGAATGCAAAGCACAAGTTGAAAGGCTAATACATAAGTAATCAAGTTTCTTTGAAACACCTCGTGAACACCCTGTTCACTGCCCAGACCACTCGGAACCAACCAAGACCACATTTTGAAAAAAAAAATCTACACCTCGCGTGAAATCATCAAGCATTGTCCATAACCGGGGACATAGCTATTCGAATAGTTTTACACTCTGCAGAGGTTGTACAGCTTGACCCACAAGACATGCCCTCTCTAGTTGGTTGGGCGTCCGTCGATGCCCTTGCTCACTTCCTTAGGTAAACAGTCTAGAGCACGTGACACGGCCTTTACAAAGCTCTGTTTTGACCCGGTTCCGCTCGCTAAGGTTTCGCCTTCTGGCCCCCTCTTGCGCCAAGTGTGAGTGTCTAACCCAGGTCTCACACTTCCACCAAAACAGAACCGAACCAAAATATTGCTAATTAGTTGGCCAGGTTCACCCCATAAATGAACTTGTGGTTGCACGGTATGGCCCAGATCAATGGCTTACAAGGTTAAGTCCTTAGGGACTACTCAGGTGAGACATCCACATCCCAATGTGCTTTCTGCACCCCCTTTACTGCATGATCACTCGTCCGAGTATAAAACATTTTGGGTTTAACCCGGCCAAATAACCACCCTAATCATGACACAACAAATTTTAACAATAGTGGCAGCGCCATAATTCTATATATCATTAAGTCAAATTCATCATCATTGAGTCATGTGATCGAGAGACATCGCATAACTAAAGCAGGTCTAAGCAATATACGCACCCATGTTGGTATCACAAAGAGGTCCAACTAAGATTACCCAACCTATGGTGCCCAAGGGTACATGTCAAACACAAGTATTCAAGGAGTCATACTGTCGAGTAGGTATTTAGCTATTTCCCAAACCATTTTTATACAATTAGCCATGCATGTTGGTATAAAAAAAGTAATTTTGCAAACTGGGTACGACATGATCAAAGGTCTATGAGTTGCCTTCGTTGAAGAGCTGAGATGCTTCGGTCGAGGTTGCTGGGTCCAAGAACTCTTTAGAGAAGTCGGAATCTACACGTGCGAAAAGAAGCCAAATAAATACAAGTCCAAACAAAAACCAAAGATTTCCAAACTAGAACCAAAAGAAAGATTCTGAATTAAGATGAATTAGGAACGGGCTCTTGGGAGGAGGTCCAACTGAGGTTGAGGGAGGTCCTAAGGAGGATGCGACGGCGCAGGCTCTAGCGGACGGTGGCGAAACTTCAAGCACGGTGAAACTCGGCAAGAGCAAGAGAGTTGAGTGAGGCTAAATGAGATGAAAGAGGGCTGCTCAGGCTTTTATAGCATGGGAGAGTCACTGAGAGACTCAGAGGCACACTCATTCAAGGGTAGGTGAAGGAAAATATAGGGGTAGGTAGGAAAGGAGACAAGAGGGGAGAACGAGTGCTGCAGAAGCGACAGCATTTAATGCGACACAACAGCATTTAATGTGCAAGGACCTTTGCGTCAGCAGTGATGCGACGGAAGGAAGAAGAAGGTGAATAGAGCTAACAGGTGGGGCTAGTTAAAACTCGAGAGGGTGGTCCAACCAAAGGGGAGGTCGTGACCCAAGGGGTGGTCGTGACCGGCTCCTAGGACCACCCAGGAGGTCTCCTAGGACCACCTAGGAGGTCTGGGCTGAGGGGGAGCTCCAACGGGCCAGGAGGTCTGGACAGAGAAAAGGGAGGTCCAAACGAGAGGGAGGTCTGGACTCTGGACAGAGAAAAGAGAGGTCCAAATGAGAAGGAGGTCTGGATAGAGAGGGAGGTCCAAACGAGAGGGAGGTCCAAATGAGAGGGAGGTCTGGACAGAGAGGGAGGTCCGGACAGAGAAAAGGGAGGCCCAAATGAGAAGGAGGTCTGGACAGATAGGGATGTCCAAATGAGAGGAAGGTCTAGACAGAGAGGGAGGTCCAAACGAGAGGAAGGTTCAAACAGAGAGGGAGGTGGAACGAACAGAGAAAGGGAATTCAATACTAGAGAACTCCAACGAACTCAAAACAAACCAAACTTTTGGATTAGTTGAAGTTTGATTTAGTCATTTAAATCACTTTTAATTCCAAAATCTCAAGTTAAGCTTTAGAACTTCAAAAAAGCCAAATGGTTATTTTTATTTTGAAAATCTTCAAAAAGGCTCAGAAAATCAAGACGTTACACAGCCTCGCCCCACTTCGCCTTACACCTTCCTCCATAGTAGCTGCTCTTGTATAGTTCTCTATTGGCCGGAACACATAACTTGTTCCCGAAGCTAGTGGATGCACTCCGCCGAGCTATGACGCAAGCCGCTCGATGCTTCTGGTGAATTCCGCTTTCACCAACCATGTCATTTTGTGCCACCATCCCCTAGGAGCAAAATCCCTCACTCAATCTCACTCTTGTTGCAGTACCCGTCGTGCCCGCATCGTCTTCCTCATCTCTGACTGCCATCACCGCCCTTGACATTGCCACCTCTCCGGTGAGCCTCTACCTTCATTGACCATGTTTTCACCATCTTCATGATCCCCTTGACCATATGCGCAGCTTTGTTTTAGCTGCCCATTGCCGAGGAGTGCTGCCACCGTGAGCCCTGCCTCCGCCACTGCCGCTACTCATCGCTCGGCCACCACCGTGCCCCTCCGTTGTCATTAACTCCACCAGTGAGCTCCATGTAGTCCTAGTATCATTTTTGTGCTACTTAATGTTGCACCCCACCTTGGTTTGCACCATCCCCACCGTAGTAGTGTCTCTGTAGCCACATTTCCTTATCATCAGCCCAACTCTAGTGACCCTAGGTCCTAGTGCCCATCCCTATAGCATTGCACATACTCCCTCTAGCTCGCATTGTGGCCAGTATCCACCCCTAGTCACTCCTGTGTTGAGTCCCTCGCATGGCCGAAACAACCTCGCCACTCAAACGTTGTCGCGCCACCACCACCGTCCACTATTTTGGCCGCCGCCACCACCAACATCTTCACTGTCCTCTCCCTGTTCCATTTTGCCAATTGATTGAGCCCCACCGCCATCCTATTGTCGCAGGCAAGCTCGCAAAGCCGCTCGGCCATGACCGAGACCACCTACCTCTCTATTTCCTCTCTCAATCTTTAACCAGTGGGCCCCACATGAGCCCTATTTAATTAATGCTAATGACAATAGTTAGATATAATTAGTCACTAATGTGTGGGTCTAGTTCGTTAAGTTAATTAGATTTCTAAATTAAATCAGTTTAAAACCTTGAGTCACTTACATCATGGTTCCACCTGTGAGCCCGTATTAAAATTAATAAAAATCTGACTAGTGGACGCCACCTGTAAGCCGTAAAAAAATTTCTCGGGAATTTACTTTAGAAATTAAATTATAAATCAAAATAAAATATAAAACCTTAGTCGCACAATATTTCCCCACTCAATTAATCTGATTTTAACACCTGATAAAATTTCCAATGATTCGTTCTCCCTTATACGAACTACGTTTGACCTCGTTGTTATATATATATATATATATATATATATATATATATATATATATATATATATATATATATATAATCAAGATATTTCTTCTCGAACCAATTTTAAAAATTTGAGCTTTGTTTTAATTTATTTGGGATTTATTTGTGTTATTTGGTTTTTCCCCGTATAGAAAACGATACGTTGGGTACCTTTGACGCTGAGCTAGAACAAGATCAAGCATTTGATGAGCAAGGCAAGAACCCCACTTTGATCATATTGATCCCAATTTTTCAAACGCTATGTTGTGTTCATTATAAACTATTTGTTGCATGCTTAATTTAAATAAAATTGCTATATATGTTCTCGCGTAGTACTTAGGTATCGCCAAATATTGAAATGAAACATCCTTGTCAAAGAAAATACTTGATATTATCACCCCTAGGATTAATTACCCATTTACTAGAATCAATTGGTGGGACTTAGTCTAATTTAGGCAATAAATGCTTAGCCATGCTTAGTAGAAAATCATGGAAAAATCAAGAATAGGGAAGGGACATTTTGGGAAATCATTTGTGTAATAATTTGGATCTAGAAGCACTTGTGGAAAATCTATGTTGGAAAAATGGAAAACAAAATGATTTTGACTTGGGTGAGTGGCAAGTTAGTGTGGATTTGGGGTCAGTTTTAGTCTCACCTGGGTCGCTTAAGGATTGAACTCAAGTGTTGTTGATCCAAGTACATGTCATAAAACCACATGTCCTTGTGAGGAGGATTTGGCTGAATAATTTATTAAGCTATAGCATTATACCAGCAAGCTATAGATGTAGGTTTATCTTGGCGTGCGAACGATTGTAATGGACATTCATGTCTGAGGGTACACTTGCAGTTTGCAAGGCTGCCCGACACAACGATGTATACTCATTGTGATGGTGACGGGCGTCCGTACTTTGACGGGTCATCGGGCAGATTGATGTTAAGGCGAGGTATTATAGAAGCCATGTTGTAAACATCTTAGTCACAAGCTATCATGATGCGTGTCAGACAAACAGTGTAAGATAGATACATCATGTGGGTAAAGTTATACGTCCTCTGCGGAGTGATATATCAAATCTATTCGAATAGTCGTGCCCTTGGTCATGGGCATTGCAAGGAAAGGTCACACTTAGTTAGATTTTGGTTTCAGAAAGTGGGTTTAGGAAAATGATTTTGGACTCTTTGAGATACATCGTTTATGGTGCACTAACGGGCTTTTGCTACCATACTAGCGTAGGTACCTTGGATGGTACCCTTTTCAAAGAACTATTGATATCATTACTTGGTATATACTTACGCTTGTTAAAATTCATGCTTTTACAACAATTGCTTGGAAATTACTATTACCCATGTTTAAATTGAAAAATTGCTTTATGCAACTAGACCATATAATTACCTTCCTTTGAATGGCCATGCATGCAGTACGAAAGTACTCGCTTGTTGAAAATTTACCAATTGAAGAAGAAGATCCAACAATGAGGTGCTTCTATGTCGTCGGATTTGGAGATAACCAAGAGGCCAAATACTGGGGCACAAACTCCAGTCAGTTGCCGGTTGGGCTAGGGCAAACCACGTGAGAATTATCTTTTATCTTCCACTGTAAACTTTGTTTAATGTATCTCCGACCATTATGGCCCCGTTTGTAAGACTGCTTAATAATATCTAAGTACTCTTTTATTTAATTTTGTATATAGATGTATGCAACAATGTTGACTGTGTGCACTAGTTACTGATCATGGGACTAGTACGGTGATACATGGAAGGGTTTCGGGTCGTGCAATCCCAGGGTCTAGCAATCGAGCAGACTAAAATGCACAATTTGTTATGTGGATCACTGTTCAGCAGATGACTACTGCATGTCAACGAAGGAAGTGGAAATGTCATCCCTCACCCTCCGAAAGAAAACTTTAGAAGTTATAAAATTTTCGAGTTTTCAATTTGCATTCAAAATGGACACAAACATAGCAACTTTAGACCTGGAAAATTATAAAATTTAAACTCGTAAATTTAAACTTCCGCCTAGGAAACTCAACTTCAACCCTCGAGGCGCATGCTGGCGACGATGCCGCCAACTGAGCAGGCGGGACAATGATATTTGGAGGTGACTTGTCCGCCTGCGAGTGACGGCGGTGACAAAGTTGAGGCACCATGGCGGCGGAAACTAGAACGAAAATGACCGAGGTTTACTACTTTACCATACATATAACAGTATATATAATTTTTAAGAAACACTATATTAAATAGTAATTTATGCGGCAAAAGACTACAAGAGACCGGATGTTGAGCTGAACCAGGGTGCACAGCTTTTAGGCTAAAGGGTGCACGCATAGTATATATATGATAATATCTGCTATTTTTTCTGAGAGATTCGGTGTCCTATGACACTAGGTGGGCTCATGTATTTCCGCCCTCAAGGTAAAGTGGCCAGCTGGCACCTCAACGGAGGGCGAGAGAGGAAAAGAAAAGAGGAAATAAGAGGTGAGACAGTTGCGAAGTTACGGACGCCATCGCTCCACAAAAAAACAGTGATCATACGGCCGCGAAGCGCGCAGGGCTGGATCGAACGGTAGACGTGGGCATCCGCGAATTAGCATTTCCTATTTCTCATGTAAATGGATTTTGTTACCAGAAACCAGAACCTAATCCCCTCTGCACAAATGTAAGTTATTTCATTCATTTATTTCTATTTTCTAAGCAGATAGCTCGGATAACAAATAAAAACGCCCAAGCGTCTACACTTGTCATGCTCCGGTCAGAAAAAAAGTAATGTTTTTTACTTTTCAAAATCAATCAGACGCCACTTTAACCATTAATTATTATTATTATATATTAAAAAATATAAAATATTTTTATAACAAATTCACTTGTGCCATTTTCAAATATCCAAATCATATAGACAATATATTAGGTTAAAATTAAGGGGAACCATCCCACACATACGTCCGATTAGGACGCTTCGTATCGTACGTTCAATCCTTGTACTATTATACATGGTTTCTTAATTCCCAAGTGCTTCTTCCTTCTCTTGCGGCTGATTAACAGTACTAGTACTTATTGTCTTCTATTCTCGATCAAGTAAGTCTCGGGTACGTCTTCACCATCCATCCATCCAACTCTCTTAGCAAACAAATAGGTCATATGTATATCATATATTTCCTGGACGCGAATCATTATTTTCAGCAACAGGTCATAATGCAAGCTCACATCCGTAGCAGCGTCTCTTCTTTGTCCTCCTCTGCTCCTGTTAGAAATCGACAGACAAATAACAATGTAGACCAAGAACAAGGAGACACCAATTTTACGTGAAAAACCCTTTTGGAAAAAAAACCACGGGCGCACGACGACGATCCTCACTATATTAGAAAAAAGTGTTTACAAAACGCAGGGATTTTCGTGAGTTGTCAACTCTTCCCGTGTGGCTTATAAGAGGTATATATGGTGCCACCATCTACAACTCCTCTAGGGGCTAGGAGGACGAGTGCGCCGCGTGCGGGAGATTATCGACATCGACATGAGGGCCACCTCGATGTCGCTGGCGCCTCCGAAGCACTTGGCGCCGGTTCTGATGTTGTTTCCAAATAGTTATCCTTGGTTGTTTCTGCTGATGTTGCGGTCCGTTGAAAACAATGTTGCAGCCTGTTGAAAACAATGTTGCATACTGTTCTTTGGAATGTTGTATCTGTAGAAAAAAATGTGTTGTATTTGTAGAAAAAATGTTGCATCTATAGAAAAAAATATTGCATACTGTTCATGGCGATGTTGTAATTTTTTTTCAACCATTGTCCGGGGATGTTGCAACCATTATCCTAGGATATTGCAACCGTTATTCAGGGATGTTGCAAGTGTTGCATCTGTAGAAAAAAATATTGCATCTGTAGAAAAAATATTACATACTGTTTACAGCGATGTTGCAATTTTTTCAACGTGTTTTTTTTCCAGATGCTTTGTTTTTGGGAAAAGATTTGCGTACGGTCATTGTACTTGGAAGCTAGCGTTGTAATTACACATTTGCGTACGGTCATTGTTCAAGAGTCGCATCGTTCGGAAGAGCGAAACTGCATTACTCACGGAGCTAGCGGAGTAAATAGTTGCAATCTCACAAGGATAACATGTGGGGCGGGCGACAGCACGGCGCAGTGTGAAAACTGGAAAGGTAAAAGCAAATAAAGCGAGAGCATTCGCGTGTCTGGCTCGTGTCATGATAACATCCACGTAGCAGCAACCCGGACGTTCGATCCTAGTTCCCAATGTCCGGGTGCTAGCGTCACCCTAAAATTAATTTGTTTTGACTATGCATTCCGGAGCAACAGGGAGCATGGCTTTGTACCCCTGCAAGCTAGCTAGGTTTGATGCCTATAAATACAACCTCTGCTTCTCTCCCAAAACACCCAACCAAAACACTCTCCTAGCTAGCTACCGCGCCACACCTCTGCTTCTCTCCAAGCGCGCGAAGCCATGTCGTCCATGTCCACGTCCATGGCCGCGGCCGTGGCGTCGGTGCGATCCCTCCCGCTCCCCCTCCTCGTGTCGCTCGTCGCCTCGGCGCTCCTCTTCGTCGCCGCCGTCCTCCGCCGAGTGCTGCGGAGGCAGCGACCGGTGTACCTGCTCAACTACAGCTGCCACCTCCCGGACGCGGAGCGGCAGTGCAACCTCGAGGTGTGCGAGTACTTCGGCCTCCGCTCCCGGCGCTACACCGACGAGACCGCCGACTTCATGCGGCTCATCTACCGCAAGTCCGGCCTCGGGCAGGAGACCTTCGCGCCGCCGTTCATCTTCTCCGGCGCCTTCGAGAAGACGCTGGCCTTCGCCGTGCAGGAGGCCGAGGAGGGCCTCTTCGCCGTCGTGTCCCACCTGCTCGCGAAGTCCGACGTCTCCCCGCGCGACGTGAGCGTCCTCGTCGTCGCTTGCTCCATGTACTCGCCGGCGCCGTCGCTGGCGTCTATGATCGTGCGCCGCTTCAAGATGGCCCCCGGGATCAAGTCGTACAGCCTCGCCGGGATGGGATGCAGCGCGGGCACGGTGGGCATCGACATGGCGGCGCGCGCGCTGCGCGGGCAGCGGCGGCCGGGATACGCGCTGGTGGTGGTGACGGAGAACACGAGCCTGAACTGGTACTTCGGGGAGAACAAGCACATGCTGGTGACCAACTGCATCTTCCGGGTCGGCAGCGCGGCGGCGCTCGTCACCGACGTGCCGGCGCGCCGTGCTGACGCCAAGTACGAGCTGGTGCGCACGCTGCGCACGCACCACGGCGCCGACGACGCCGCCTTCAACGCCGCCGTGCAGATGGAGGACGAGGAGGGCAACGTCGGCGTCTCACTCACCAAGGACCTCGTGCGCGTCGCCGGCGCCGGGCTCCGGCAGCACATCGCCACTCTCGCGCCGTACGTGCTCCCCGTCTCCGAGCTGCTCAGGTACGTACGTATACTACCTATGTGTGTATGTATGTATATATACGTGTCCGTACGTGGCAATTAAATATTTGAGCCGTCGCCATATATCGAGATGGTTCAGTTCTGCGCGGTCATTTACTGTTACTGCACCATCCTGATTTCAGACGCCAGTAACTTTACTACTCTGATATTACTGCAACAAGATAAATAACTGTTCACCTAAAGACAGTAATGCTCTTACATTCGTAATAATCTCTACGACTCTACCCATGTAACCCGTGCTCTAATGCACATACTTTTTAGAAGAAATTAACTTGTTTAGTATGATCTCTGGCTTAGATAAAAATTGTGAGAAGGTGTAGAACATGAAAGTCTCAAGAGCTGTTTAATTATTCTTGTATGAGCAGATTAAATTATGGGTTTTATCTAGTGAAAACTATTATCTTTTTAAATTTGAATACTATTTTAGTTTGAGTACCAAATTAATATGAAAAAAAACCGATAGATGGTCTATAGAGTATTATCGTCCTTTACGATTAAGCTTAAAATAAAAAATGAGCAACGATAAAAATGAAAAGAAGATTCCTCTTTTTCGTTTTCCCAACACAAACTGGATTTGAACTTGAATTTTTAAGTTGATGTTTGCTAAATAAAGAACTACCTTAAAAAATTGAAGGGATTTTTTATGTTGCTTTGGTGACCAAATTAAAATGGTTTTCAAGTTTTACTATCAGATTATATTATTGTCGAGACTTTCCTTGGCTTTTTGAATGGTACGAACAGCGCAATCTTTTTTCCACATAAATATGACCTTGACTTTTGGTTTCAATATATGTGGGTATAACTTCGTACTAAGTGAGTTAAATTTTCGATACTAAATATATATAGCACGCCCCACAGGTATCTTCTGAGCAAAATTATGAAAATTTAACGAAACATTAATATATAGATAAGGACCCGAAATAAAGAGACTGTGAAATAAAGAGATGTACTGACATTAATAGCTCTAGGGAGTTAATTCACCTGCCTCATTTTCTAAATATAACTGTATAATTAAACATTTTCAACTTTGTTTACCAGTAATCACCTAAAAGAACTCTCTTTTTGAAGTATAAACCTCCTCTACAGAAATTAATTAACTATGATAGCGCTCTCGGTGTGGTTTGAATTCAGAATACCTCAAAAATTACATAGATTGAATACATAAAAATTGTAATTGTAGATATGATATGCAAAGCAATTTCACAATACTGATTCCAGAGACAATTATTTTTATTTAAAAAATACTTTTACTTTTAAGGAGTATTTGTAATCTTCTCACGCATGCATCTCACCTTCAAATTCAATGACGCGCTCTCGCCGGATGCATGGACGACGAACTGCACGCAGGTACGTGTACCGTGTGGCGCGCGCGTACAGCGCCGGGAACCCGAAGGCGGCCGCGGCGGTGGTGCCGGACTTCCAGCGCGCGTTCGAGCACATGTGCATCCACTCGGGCGGGAAGGCGGTGATCGACACGGTCGCGAAGCTGATGGGGTTCGGCCCCTCCGTCGTGGAGCCGGCGCGCGCCACGCTGCACCGGTTCGGCAACACCTCCAGCAGCCTCGTCTTCTACGAGCTCGCCTACTTCGAGGCCAAGCGCCGCGTCCGCGCCGGCGACCGCCTCTGGATGCTCGCCTTCGGCACCGGGTTCAAGGCCTGCAGCGCTGTCTGGCGCGCGCTCCGCGACGCCGCGCCCGACGCCGACAACCCCTGGAACGGATGCGTCCACCGCTACCCCGTGCCGCCGCCCGCCGTCTTGTACAAGCAGCAGTGAGCTAGCCAGCGAGACCCGTTCATGGCGGTCGATCGATTGTGGAATAAATTCAGAAGGCGCGTCCATGTTGTAGCTAGCGTTGTGGTGTTAGGGATAAATCGTGGTGATCAGTGATCACATCTATGCATGATACATATCTAATCGATGTATTGTTTCAGCTATTATATGTACGACAGTATGATGAAAGAATATTCAGAACCGTTTGGAAATTATGAATTTCACTAGATTTTCGCAGGAATCGAATAAAATTGTCGCGGACCTCAGTATTTTGGCTTTATTATTAATTTCAGTGGTCCAAGGCTCCAAGCTAGCTCCTGACAGGCTTGCTGACTCTATCAGAGAGATAAATTAAGACCCGAATGGCACGGTAGAGGATACGAATAATCTCAAATAACATGTAGTATAATGGAGTGCATTTTTCTCATTGATCATCCATTACAAAATCTAATCTAACTAAACTAATCTGAACCATTGGATCAAACGGAATGGATAACTTATATTGAATTGAATATACCGTAAAAGGGCTCTTGATTTTTTTTATGGAGTAACTATATTACAAACTTTTCCGTGTAGTATAATACATTTTTCTCGTTGATCATCCACTTTCACATCCTACGACCTAGAGAGGAGAGATGGAAAAATGTGCAAGTGAATATATTCGTAGCAAAAAGTGTGTATACTGTAGCCATCTACATACACACATCATTGCTGTGTAGTTTGCACTTCTATTCGATTCTTTTTTGGCGGGGTCGCGGCTACTGTATTAGATCAGCTCCGATGTCGGGGAATCTCTCCTCCATCCTAAATGCTCCATCCTAAATGTTACCATCTGACCGTCGTTCATTCCTTAGAGAACCATAGATAGGGCTAGTCATGACCAAGGTGTCCAACGCATTAGTACTATCAACCTTGTGATTATTGCATTTGCCCATTGGCCTATGGTCTGAAGATTCGCATCCTCTGCCTTTCTTTAGCTCCCGTTTGAAACGTATGCATTTTTTCCAGTTCCTATGGCGGAAATTGAACAGCTTCCAGTGAAATTTCTGCATTTCAAACGGGCCCTTAGCATGTCGGTGCATCGACCACTAATACTGGTTAATTGAGTTCGGCGAGGAGATAAGGAGCTCGATAAGAGTGCCTCGAGAAACATCAGGGCCAGGAGGGTTAAGCGAAAACCCACCGATGGCTTGTTTGGACGCACGACGACTAAGCCTAAATATTCAGATGGACCAAGATATTGAACTAAAATTCCTTCCCATCCGCAGAACGTCTGAGGTCTGTCTATGCTCCTATCAGCACTCAACGTCAAACATGACCAGATTAATGGTCACATAGGCAATATACAGGTACTTAGCATAACCGCTATATATACCGTGGTACGGGAATGCGAGGATCCCAAAGATATAATGTGCCTCTGTCTCTTTGCAGTAGATTGCTCATTTGCTCCCCATTTAACCCTGGACGTATGGACAACAGAGCATGGCTGCATGGCAATGGGCCAATGGCATTCATATTCCGGCGGTCCAGCTGCTGCTTGTGGTCTCTTCAGTACTCCACAACAGTCAACATTATTATTACAGTCCCATGCATGCTGGCCAATCCGCCTTCAATGAGCTGCTGAAGTAGGGTTACCTGTGATCATCCATTGTAAGATCTCCCTTTTGGACATGTTGGGGCTTGCTAGATGCTAGTAGCTGGAACAGTGTCATGTACAATCAATGGGAGAGGAATCCTCTGCATTATTGCTCCCAATGCAGAGATGCTACGGTGTATGAGAATTAGGAGCGATTTCCACCGTTCAATCAAAAAACGAAGGCCGATATCAATCACTGAAGGCCGATATTAATCACTACAGTGTTTTCTCGCTACGGTACTTTGCCGACTGTTGGTTTGCCGGATCCCACTCAACGAACATGTCATGCTTTTTTTCGGTATGAATGTGCATGGTGGTAGGGTCTTGTTGGTTTGGACTAGGCATTTTCACTAGCTCCATTTTGAGCACTTGAGAACTGTTACTATTGATAGACGGTACGTACGTACCTAGGGAATGCCTTAGAGTATCTACAATAGCTTATGTTATTTGTTACTAAGGGTTGGACATATCAACATTTAGCTGATGTAGAGAAGAGATGGTGGTGAGCGAATGTGGACTTGTTACTAGATGAAGAAACAAATAAGTTGCTGATACCAAGACACAAGAAACAACAAAATACTCTGTTGGAGACTTGCTTGTCACTTAAAAACTTGTTTTGTGGGTCCCACTGCCTCCAACCACACTTGTACCAATTAAAGTTTTAGATACAAGCCCAAGAAACAATCTATTGGAAGGTTTTTTTTTATTAGAGTGAGTACTCTCTCTCCTCTTAGTAACAAGCTAAGAAATGATGCTCTTATGTGCCCAAGTGCGGCAGTTTTTCCATTCAACCGCCAACCAATCAAGAGTGGAAAGTCTGGAGAAGCTACGGTCACACCTCGACCTTTTTTATTTATTAATTAACATATTTTTTAATTTATTTTTATTACTAACCCCTCGTCAACTTTATTTTCAAATCTAACCATTTTGGCCACGCCACCACCCGTGACATAGCAACACAACACTATCACGTCATAGGGTAAGTATAGCTAAATAGCAATTCTTGTCACGCCACTGGTGGCGGCGTGACCAAATAATATTATCACATCACTAGTGGTGGAGTGACAGGATTTATCCACGCCATGATGATAAATTAAAAATAGGTTAATTAATAAATAAAGTTCTCACACCGCCCACCAATCAAGACATGGACAATATACCTTGTCATATACCTACATTTTGAGGAACTTGAGAACTACAACGCCTAGGGACGCATTAGGCACGCCCCCAAGTATGGCAATTTGCGATGAACCGCCAACCAATCAGGCCTTTAATTTGAGAGTGGAAAGTTTAGAGAAGCCACACCCACATGATATCGGTGTGTGTGTGACGGTCCTTTACATCTTGATTAAAGGAATATAAGTGTCTCTCATGCCTTGTTTGGATGAGAGCTATTCGCTCGGGTATGGTTTGAAAAAAAAAACTAAATCCCATAAAACACCCTCCCAGTATGTTGCCTATGGCTTAATATCGTAAGAAAAAAAGTCTATTTAGTCCGGAAAAAACCTTCAACTTTAAAACCGTCAACTTTACATCCTCAAACTGTCAAAACCGTTCACTTTTCACCTGTAGGTTGTTTTCTTAAGTAGTTTTCACTACGAATGGCGTCCACATAACTCTTTTTGGCTAACGTGGCACATTTTAATAGGCAAATATGTTAAAGTAGCATCATAATTAACAAGAACAAATTAAGAAGTAAATAATATATTGAAAACTTAGGTCCCACTCGTCATACTCTAATACCTCTTCTTCCTCCTCCAACGTAAGCTTGCCTACTGGAATACCACATCAGCTAACATCATTGATGTCGCCGTCAACGTAACAAAAATCACTCATGAAACCAGCTTAGGATGAAAAGTGAACGGTTTTGATAGTTCAGACATGCAAAAGAAAACGGTTTCGAAGTTCTGAAGTTAGAAGTTTTTCAGACTGGAACAGTAGTTCAGTGATCGAAAAATGGACTTATTCCATATCGGTACCTGCTCCTGCACTGACATACCCCGGTGACACATGCAGGTGGATCAAACAGCCAAAAAAACATCACTGGTAACTGAATATTTTCCCTATGGTGTCCTGCATGCCTGTCCTGGGGGGCCTGGACTACATATCAATCAGAGATCCACACCATCCAACATTCATCAAAGTTAATTTAAAACGCCAGCTTGAGAAAGGAACGCGTATATCGTACATGGCATGGACACGACCGTGTGTTGGTGTCAACAAATCATAACTCTTGAGCAGCAATTTTAGTCTAGTGATTACAAAACGTCACGTAGCAACAGACACGTCACATGACGAGAGGGAACAGGACTGTCAATTCTTTTTTAATGCTTTGCTAACTGCACTTAATTATCCACATGGCAACAGTAAAATGCACATCTAAATCAAGCACTGCAATTTCACTCACCAGATAAATACATGCAGGTTACAGTATCTTGACAAAGTAACAGGTGGTCAGTTGTCACAGAAGGCATCATAAGACAGGGAACAATACTGTTAATTCCTTTCAATGTTTTGCCACCTTACACCACGTACCAACAGTGATATGCACAGATAAATCAGGTACAATTTTACTCTGAAAATAAATACATGCAGGTTACAGTATCTTGACAAGGTAACAGGTGGTGGTAAGTAGCAGTAACAACAGGAGACATGCTTAGCATAACAAGAGGCTAGGGATGGGGTTAAATTGAATACTCCTACTTGAGCGGTGGCAACAGACATGTGACAGCCAATTTCTTTCACTGGATGTGCTGTTCTTCCAGCTCCATGGAGCAAACTGCTCAGTACGAGTCATGAGCTGGGTTGTCTGAATGCATGTCCATGGATGAATCATTCGAGGCTGTGGGATTTGGCTCGCGGTTTATGCCATTTGCGAAGTACCCTGTATCCCCACCCTGCTCCAGATGGTATGGTTGCAGGCTCCGGCGGATGGGGCTGGATAATGCGTTTGAAAAGACCACCGAGTCCTTGGACTGCGTCAACCCTGGGTTCCCTAGTGCAAATAAGCTCGGTGATGGTTGCTGGTTGCTTGTGTTGGGCATATGTACTGTAGCTTGAGTGCTTTGACTTGCATATTGTGATCTTGGAGAGGCCGATGCATTGTCACTTCCATACTGAATCTCATGCTAGATATACATACAAATCATAAACATAAGTTATCGTTCGTTGGCTAGTTTGGTGGAAAAAGATAAGAAATGATAAACCATGTGTTAGGACGCTACGTCTAGATAGCTATAATTCGGCCAACAAAACAAGCAGTGCATAGGATCCGTGATTCAGAGTTAACTGTGCAAGGATGGTAAGCTCATCTTATTCATCATACATCATTGTCTATTACGCAACAAGACAGCAATACTTGGCGCATCATTCAGGAGCAAACATGCGCATAAAAAATGGCAATTATCCAAGTTCTAGAAATCCATGCTTTAAATCTAAACAGACCCATTTTAAATTGAACATAAATACAGAAAGAGGACTGCGGCAAACCTGGATGTGGGAGGCTATATCAGCAACTGTCAGCCTCAAGCCATTTTCATGCTGCCTCAAGATCCATTCATAGAGCTTTTCCTGCATCAGTCAAACAGAGGATGCAAAGTGTAAGTGAAATGGGCAAAAAGAAGAACGAAATACATGCTGGGAGGGCGGCAGCCCAACATTGAATTGAACATTAAAAAAATAGAAGTGGAAAGCGCTATTCTACAACAGAAACTATATGCTGTAGGCTGTAGCTGCTTGGTAGCATGTATACTGATGGGAGCATTATCGAGAGGTACATTACCAGGCTATAATCATCACATTTTCCTTTTATTTTTGTCAACACACACAAAAAAAACCTATTCAAGTTGCAGCACCTAATGCCAATCAACGTGTTTGTCAACAAACCCTGTCTAATAGTTCATTATAAGCGGTGATATCATACACCATCGCCATGTTTGAACTTCAGAGTTTAATGCCATATTTGCTGTAACAATATTTAGCTGGTTCTGACAGCAAGAATTGTCTTGTCTACATGAAAATAAATGAGATGAATATAACCTACAGATGAAGATAGATAAATCATATTAATAAATAAAGAAATAGATGATCAATCAATTTGGGGAAGAACAGAATAGTTTGGCATGAACATTTCTTCAGCCGCATGGAACAAATTGGACCTTTTTTCGGAAACAGGGAAGACGCCCAGCTTCCGAATTGGGCATTCAAACAATGAAACAGAAAGTTTAGCGAAGAGCCAAATGCATGCTGGCACAGCCAGCAACTACCACCTGTTGTCAAAGTACAAAAATTAAGTACTCATAGTTTTTTTTACAGAAGTCCTCGTATAATTAAGGAAAAAGTTCATTTAACACCTCTGAACTCTTCTAAAAGTTCAGAAATCAACCATGAATTACAAAACCGGACAACTGCACCCCCCCCCCTTATCAATACCGTTCACTCTACCCCCAAACCCAAACTGGGGTGGTTTTGTCTGATTTGGCGCTGACGTAACCCAATCCAAAACAGTTTTGACAGACATGGATGCCACATCACCCAACATATCATTTAACAAATCAGTAAATAAAAAGAGGATGGAGGGCCCACATGTCAGTCCATTCTTATCTTCTTCTTCCTCTCTCCCTCCCCATCTTCTTCCTCCTCTCTCTTCGTGGCGATCGACCATGGCGGCAGAAGGAGTAGACGCCCTGGAGCTAAGCAACCTCCCCACCCTCCCCGACAAGTTGATCTCAGAGATCCTCTTCTGCCTATCGCCCAAGGCCCTCCTCAGCTCCCACGCCGCCTAGCCACCGACCTCCTCCTCGACCACCACCTCCGCCAGCCGACTCAACCCCTCCTCGCCCGCCAAGAAGTCGGCAACGATGATGAACCCGCGCTCCTCGAGTACTACCTCGAGGCCATTGACCTCCACACCAACAAGCGACAGATGGTCGCGCGCTTCAACGACGGGTGGTACGATGACGACAGCCTCGGCGCCAGCGTCTACAACTTGCTCGAGGTCCACGCCTCTTGCAACAGCCTCCTCAACTTCCTTGAGGCCTTCTTCGTCTGCAAAGACAAGCAGTCGCTGCCGCCGTCTTCCTCAACTCCGGCCAATTCCGCCCACCTGATCTCTACCAAGGTGAGGCCTCCCTCATATCTGACCCCACCTCTAGCTAGCTCTTCTCCTCCTCTTTGTTTCCCCCCGATCCCTGTCCACCACCCCTCGCCGGAGCAGCACCACCACGCCATCCTCTCCTGCCGGCCAAAGGCCACCGTCACCGGGCTCATCCCGAGCACGTCCTCACCCAAGACCATGCCCGTTGTGTTCCCCGTCTCCAATTTCTCGGGCACCCCTTTGTTGCCGCTGTTCGCCGCCGTTTCATTAGAGCCGCCACAGCGCTCTTTCTCTCCTTCCCTCTGGCCAATCTTCGCCGCCTTCTCTAGCAAATAGACTTGTCGTGTTGTGGGGATTCTGCTTTACCCTTCGCCGGAGCCCGTCACCGCCTTTCTCGCCATTGTTGATCGCCGCCCGAACGTGCCATCGCCCTCCTTTGTTTCCATCATAGGCGAGAGGAAGGATGCAATATCATCTTTCCAAAATCACCAATACCGGTGCCCCATCAGCACCATGTCAGACAAAACCACAACGGGTTGGGTTGAGGGGGTGTAAAGTGAACGGTATTGATAGTTGAGGGGGGTTGGGTGTTTGGTTTTATAGTTCAGGGTTGATTTCCAAACTTTTGGAAGAGTTCAGGAGTGTGAAATGGACTTTTTCCTATAATTAAAAGTACTATTTGCTAAGCAGGTACCTCTTTGTTCTTAATTGGCATACAGTGGGCTAAATGAAATCATACACCTCTCTAAATGCTTCTGCACAAAAAATGTAGAACCACATCTGGACATTTTATTTATTTAGAGTTATAAAATAGACACCAGTATCAAATGCATTGGCTAGTGTTTCGTTTGATGAGGGTATAATTATAACCATCTAATGAGTTGAGCAGATCGTGCTCAGGAAGAGATATTAGTACAAATGGACTTAGCTGTGGTGTTCCATTGTGCTATGAAAACTAAGACTAGAACGAACCTGAGCATACAACAATACCAGAACCTGAGCATACAACAATACCTATCATGAATAACATCCCAGGTTCTGACCAAAATCACAACTCAAGATACTGCACATGCCTTCCAAGACTAGATGAAGCATCCCAGACCTACTGGTGAGCTTTCCATATAACAGTGCACAAGTTGAAGTAAAGCTGAAAAGGATGCATCCTTAGTATAACTACTACAGAAGTAACCCGTCCTATAAGCAAGTCTCCTCTTCTCCTATGCCATCCACATCCTCCATCACCGTGAAGAGATGGTAGATTCCAATCAAAATTGTTCCCACACATTAATAATAATACAAGGGTGCTTAAGATAGTACTATCAATTGTTCGCCCATTACATATTAAATATCAAATATGATACTATCAAATATAATATTCAGTCAGTGAGGTCAACAGGACACACTATGAACAGAGAAGACATTCAGAAAAAAGTCGCCATTTCCCACAAATCAGAATTGCGTACTACATCATAGCTGTGAAATTCAAGCAGGAATCGCATGAGAACATCAAAATTTCGCCCAAAATCGGAACAATTTCACCACCAAACCAACGAAAGGGCCACCTACTTTGCCAAATTACCAGAAAAGGTCCAGCAGAAAAATCTAAACTTCCCACAAGATACAAGGCGCTAGCACCTAAATTCTGCACCAATAGAGTCCAAAAGGCCCAAAATCCAAACCTTTCCACCACAAAAATGCCACAAAGGGGAGAAAATTCACCGCAAAATCCAATCTCTTCACCCCGAAACAGCAGCAGCAGAGCACGAATCAATCGATCGATTGATCGATAACCACACGAAAGGCCAGAGCCGCAAGGCCGGGGAGGGAGAGTGTTGCCGTACGTACCATGGCGTGGCGCTCGCCGGCCTGGAAGGAGAGCCTCTGGTCGCCCATGGCGAGCGTGTAGAGCTGCGAGAGCGAGTTCGCCGCGCCCCGGAACGCCCCGTACAGCGCCCGGTCCGTCTCCTCCAGCCGCGCCGCCTCCGCCTTCCGCTTCTTCCCCGCCATCGCCCCCGGCCTCAGATCACACCCCAATCGCGCCTCCCCTCCGCCCGATTCGACCGGCTCGCCGCGCCGCCGCGCAATTCGCCCGGGTTCGAGGCACGAACCCTAGGAGAGCGAGATGCGCACAAGCTCTTGGCACCGAGACGAGACGAGAGGAGGGCGTCGCGTCGACACGAAGCGGCGGCTTTACGTCTGTACGCTTCGTTTCCTTTCCCGTAATTTTATTTAGGCAATTTTTGATATATGCACTAAGAATGGTGCCATTTCGAAATCTACCACTCAGTTCCTTAAAATTAAAAATTTATCACTTCAGTTTCCATCTCTTATGAAATCTGCCATTATCACTTATTTTCTCCTATTTTCTTTTCTAATATATGATTTTCCATATATTTCAATGGTGAACTTCTGGTTTTGCCCCTCAATGAACACACATGTGGTGTTTTAGGGCTTATGTGGTGCTACGTGGTAATGAGGTGGCGATGCCACGTAGGCACAGTGGCGCCGGCGTCGGGACCAATGGTCGCCGGCGATTGGGGAAACTACGGCGGCACTGTTGAGTCGCGATCGAGAGAAGGAAGGCGGGATCGTGGTGCGCTCGCTCAGTGGTGGGTAAACGGGAGGGCTGACGGCGAAGCGAGAAGTGGCCATGGCTCGGTCTCCGGTTGAGGTGGCGTTCTGGTGGCTCTCGGGGCAAGAAGTTGTGCGCACGGGGTAGCCCAGGTGACGGCGATTCCGACGGTGGGGGAGGCGAGGTTGCGACGTCGATAGTGGCAGTGCTAGAGGCGACGGGGCACTTGCGGCTGGCGGCGACCAAAACTCAAATTCTGGCGAGACGGGCGCGAGGGAGGAGAAGTGAGTGGGGGGAAGAGATTGAGTGAGAGGAGGGCTACCTCGTGCTCCCTTTTATAGGGGGTCGAGGGGCACTGGGGCGGCGAGGAGACGTTGGAGATAATGGCGGAGGCGGTTGCGGCCAGGCGTCTGCGGCGCGGAGAAGAGAGATAATGGTCACCGACAGGCGGGCCCACATGGCGATGAGAGGCGGAGAGGAAGCGAGGAAGGCGCGACGAAAACGAGCCGTCCGATTTTGATCAGACGGTTCACAATGGATTGAAACGTTCGGACCGCCCGAGAGCTTCAATAAGATCTGACCGTTCAAATTGAATCGGACGGTCCATAACGCCGTGAACATTCGAACCGTCCGAACCTCCTTCTTGTTCGGACTGTCCGTTCTAGATCGGACGGTTCACAAAGATCAAACAAGGCACGGGCGCGCGGGAGCGGGCTGGCGCACGGAGGTTGGGTCGGGAGGTTGGGCCGCACGCGAGGAAAAAGGGCACCGGGCCGAGGAGTTTTGGCCCAAAGCCAAAGGAGGATTTTAAATACCTTTTTGATTTTAGAAAATACCAGAAACGGAAAAACCTTTTTAGAAAATAGTTAATAGAGTTTAAAAATTCTAGAAAAATTCATAGAAGTTCCTTAAATTATTTAGAACTTAATAAAAATACTTTTATGTATACTTAATAATAGTTCTTAATTTCGGGACAAAAGGAATAATAGTTTTGACTTAGAATAATTCCAGAAAAAGCAATAAAATCCAATAAAATACTTACAATAATAGTTTTGACTTTTAAAATTCAAATAAAACCAGAAAACTCAAATAAACCAACTTTTGAATTAATTGAAGTTTGATTACTTCATATTAAATTGCTTTTAAATTCTAAAACTTCAAGTTAAGCTTTAGCAAATTAATAAAACAAATGGTTAAAGAGAACATCAGCCCATTTACAGAAACAAAGTAGTGTAAAGCCAAAATAAAACTTCGTCCATTGCATGTAACAGTAATCTTCCAACCATAGATAAGAGTATCAGTGGGATCAAGTCTGAACCATACACAAGTCTAACATCAAGTCTTAACCATAAAGCAAAATAAAGGAACATGCATCAATTCTGTCATCACAAAAGCATCACATTACATAGGAACGACCTACTTCTTCTTCTTAGGGGTTAGCTTCTTTTTAGCAAGCTTCTTAACTAGCGATCTCATCTTTTGTGGGGTAGAAGTAGATGCTTCACCTCTAAGACCATGAGTAGATATGACATCCAATTGTTGCCTCATCATAGTAAGTTGTGGAGCAATTGTAAGACCATCCCCTATAGAAGGAGTAGGTGCTACAGCAACATCAGTCTTACTCTTCTTCCTTGGAGGGTTTCTTGTCCTATAACACATACATGAAATTGGTTAGTGCATTATAATAAAATTTAGCATACATTTTAACACATATTTACCTTTTCTTAGGGGCTTTTTGAGGGCATGCACCCCTGCTTTGATGTCCTAGTTCTCCACATGTCTTGCACTTCTGTTTACTTTGTTGCCTTTTTTTCTTTGGCACCCCATTGGCAGCCTTAAACCTTTGTGTCTTTGGTCTTCCCGCGGACCTTTTGAGCTGAGGTGGGTGCAACTTGAAGCCAGGATCAACCTTTGGCCATTGGGACTTGTCAGTCATCGGTTGCACAATCCCAGCATATGCAGCTTTAAATTTAGTTAAGGAGAAGAAATCATCAACATAGTCCTCCATATTGGCTTGCCTATTACTCTGAGATGAATCGCAAGGCATCTTGGCATGCTTTCCCAGATACTTGCCATTCTCTACATGTGCATTCCCTACTAAGAAGATGGACCACATGCCCGCTATTGTCATGCATGTTCACTACCTCAAAGACTTGTATTTGCTCACAGGGTTGCCTTCAAGTGTCCAAGACCTCTAGTGCTCGCATTGAGTTCATGAATAACATTTGGAAGTATTCTACCCCGCAACTGTCTCCAATCCTCCTCCTCTTATCACTGTATTTGCATAATCAAGTTTCGGATGGTGTCCATGAGTTCAACCACCGGAAGATCCTTAACATTCATGATCCAAGAGTTGTGCGTTTACGCAATATTGTTGTGCATGTACTCACACTTCATGGAATCAGATTGAACAAGGCCCTACTCGGATGTGAGGGTGGTGCTTGGTTGAGGTACTCAATGGTCAGCTGGACAATTTTCTTTAATTACTTGAATGTGCTCCTCGCAAATCCTCGTATCTGTAAGATCGTGTCGCTTTCCACATGTTACTAGAGACCATAGGACCATGAAACTTCTTCTCATGTTTCCACAAAGATGCCTGAAACACTATCTATGCTCAACATCCGGGAAAACCCTCTTTACACCTGCACATACCCCATTCCCAGCATCTGTATGCAAAGTCAGCCCATGTGGTTTGCCAATTGCCTTACGTAGCTGCTGCATAAACCAAGTCCAATTCTCTGCAGACTCCAAGTCGATAATACCATATGCAACTGGGTACATCCAGTTGTGGCCATCTATGGCCGTAGCAGATGCCAACTGGCCATTGTACCTACTAGTGAGAAAGGTAGAGTCGATGCCCAAGTACGGTCTACAGCCATTAAGAAATCCATCAATGCAAGGCTTTAGCGCAACGAACATCTTGTGGAAGTGTGTCTTCCCACTGTACACCTTGGTGTCTATCTCAACGATGCTACCTGGCATTATTATTTCAAGCTCTGCCTTCAAACTGTACAAAGATTGGAAACTCTCCTCCCATGGCCCATATAGCTGCTCTAGTGCTAACTGTCTCCCAGCCCACACCTTTCCATAGCCAATTGTGATATTGTATTTCTGTTCGAGTGCCTTTTCTAACTCACTTGCACTTAAAGTTGAATTTGCCCTAATCAAAGGAAGAGCCCTATCTGCCACCTAGCCCTGCGATGCCATAGAGCTCTTTATTCTGCTTATTGAAGCACATTTGTGGGAATCAACTAACATTGTAACCTGCAGATAGATTGCAACAACTTAGTATTTACCAACTTAGTATTTAACACAATGAAATGAACATTACTTACTACAACTTAAACTATGTTACGTTAGTCTGCGGACGCTTTGATCAATCCCGAGACGCTGATTATTCTCCAAGGATAGTCCTCCTTCTTGCATTCTCCTCTGTACCTTGTTTTGTCAGTCTTACATTTGCCTATCTCAAACTCCCCCTTAATAGCAAATTGCCTCAAAGCTAATCTGAATTCCTTCATATTAGGAAAGGTGCTGCCCAATTCAATCTTGAGATTTTCCTTTACCATGCACATGCACTGGCTCCCCATGTGCATAGTCATTCACTAGTAAGTCATCCTCTGTATCAATACCACCATTGTTCGGACCACTAGCATCATCATTCGGCTCCACATGTGCATACTCATTCTCCTCGGCCCTTAGCCCAAGCATGTCAAACATCTGGTCGTCCGTGATGTACACACCATTTCCATCCACATTAGTAGGGTCAGGTGGATCAACTTGGGGAATAACAAAACCTGCCCCTTGACTAGCCCATATGAGAGTGTGTGTGGAGTCATTGTAAGGAATACCTGGTTCTTGCCAATGTGATGTGGAGTCATTAATAGGATCAACATGAAAGGATAGGTGTGGAGGACTCACAAACTGACAATGCGAAGCACTAGAAATTCCACTGCAAATAGTTGACAAGTTTTTTTTTGCCTATCCACTATAGTGATGAACAAATTAACCAACTTACTATCCATGTTTGCATCAAACAATCCCAGAAGTTCGGCATCGCTACATATCCTTACTTGTGTTCCTTTCTTACTATGAAAGTACCATATCAAAGCATCCTGCGCTGACCCCCAAATTGACTTTCGTTTCAAGTCATCGTTCAGATCTAACATTGAGTATAAATCTCTATCATCTACCACCAAATCATGAGTTGCAGCTCCATATGACTTGGTGCTGCCATCATCAAGCCGTGCTACGTACGCTACAAAGTTAGCAACTACTCTATATGTGGTACCACAATCAACCCTACACCAACACGAACAAATAAATGAAATGCGAAGAACATGTTAGCTACAACAATGTGTCTTCTTCCACCACACATGACAGGAAAAATATATTTACCCGTTGCTACAATGCGATTCTTCCATTTGAATTCCACTGCAAATAGCTGGGGAGTAGGAAGTTCTTGTTTATCTTCTTCAACATATAGGGACTCCTCTTCAGACTCTAGAATGGGGGCATTGTAGCAATAAAAATTAGTCAGGTAATGTAACAAATCATTGAACAAGTAAATTGATGGAAATTTACTCAGCCTAATTACTTGATGCGGTGGCCTGCTGGGGGAGGCAGCATCGGTTTGGGCAAGGAGCAGGGGGAGCGGCGCTAGTTTGGGCAAAGAGCAGGGCTAGGATGCGCAACGCCGGGTAGGTCGAGGAGCAGAGCTAGGATGCTGTCGGACCCGGGAACAAAAGATCCCGAACCCTCTGTGTTCATACACCAGTCCAAGATTTCCGGTGTACACAGTTACAAAAATGATAACATAAACATATCTCGCATTGCATTAATAGTAAATCAGAGTTTAATACAATTGGGCATGAAGCCAAATAAAAGATTAAATAACACAGCGAAAATAAAAACAGTAGTAGTAGGCCAGAACGATCCGCCACAGGCAATCGTCTGGGGGCGTAGTCTAGGCGTCGGTGTCCTCACCATCCTGATAGTAGTCTTCACCTGAATAAAGATATTCAGCAAGAATGAGCACTACTACCGTGCTCGCAAGTTACACCCAATATTGAATTGTAATGCATGCATAAAGTAGGCAAAGGACATTAGCAGGGTTATTTTGCGTAAAGCAGCAGTTTTAGTTTAAATAATCATATTAGATTGTAAGGCCATTTTCATACAGTATCTAAAATCATATTTTAAATGACAATTGTATAATGTGGATAACCTCCAAGAAAGGTGATGGATATCCTCCTATCACAATGGCTAACTGCCCAATTTTCCCACAGGACTAACCATCCTGAAAACAGCTGTTGAAATCACTTTTAAAACCAAAAACAAGTCTAACTCAAAGTGGCTTTGCTAGTATGTCCGTGACCGCGGACGCGGCTATTCGAATAGTTTCTACTTACAGCTTTACTCACACGAGATAATTTGCTCTTTGAGTCGGCCAATCCACGCTTCCTATGGCGTGTGACAAAGCAATTATCACAAGGCTGTTACAATGATCTACCTCAAAGTACTCATGCCCGCTAAGGATTCGCTTCCATTGGACTAACCATCCTCCGGGAGCCCCCTCTTGCACCAGGTAGGACTACTGTCTAACCAACACCCACTCATACAATATGGCACGAATATCTACGAGGTATCCCAAATTATTAAGCCAGGTCTTGCCCAGACAAGACGTGTGGTGGTACTGATAAGGCATAGCAAGACGCGGCTCAAAACCGGTCCTTAATCAACTTGGGCGTCTTTCAAAGCAAACCCTGGGCTTTAATCCTAACCAGATTAAACCCGTGCATAAACCTGCACCCACTATTCATCCGTTTCGCCCAAGTCCAAACCATTTTTAATTTTATTTAGTAAAACCACCTTTAATAAGCCTCTATGGTAAGACAATACCATAGATTCAAATTTTAAATCAATTTGAAATGGCTTGGCTAAATTCCCCAAAATTCGTAAACATGGTCTAAGCATTTGCTAAGCGTGTGAGTTTTTACCATACTAGTTTATCTATTGGTGACAAAGGAATGACATATCAATATTCAAGATTGGCCATACAATGATAGATGGAATATCTAATTATTTAAACAGGAATTTGAAATACTTGAATAGAAGTATGCATGCATTTAATAATTTGAAAACTAAATTTAAATAACTTTAAAATAGTAGGGGCAAAATGGTCAAAGTGTAACTTGCCTTCGCTGAAGTCTTGAAATTCTAAATCTTCGGAAGAATCAAATTCCCCGGAATCGTCGTAGTCTAAACGTGAAAATACGACAAATCAATTGAAATTCAAATAAATTCAAAATGACAAATTAAACTAAGTCCAAATGAAATAATTTTATTTTATTTAGCTAGATAATAATTTTCTAAGATTTTAGCAATTTGAATCACCCAATTTGGAGTTGGGATGAAAAAGATATGAATTTTACAAGTTTAAACCTAAATCTGTAAATTAAAAGGATTTCCCGAATTATTTTTCTAAAGGAAATTCTAATTATTGCGCAAGGGTGACATCAGCCACAGGGTTTTCGGGATTAAAGGAATTAAAATAATCTCCTAACGTGTGGGCCCCACATGTCATAGACACGGTCCACAAGAACTAAGCTCACGGGCTTTTTGCTCAGGAGGGCTGCGGTGACAAGGCGCCACGTCGGATCCACGTCGGATCCGACACTGAGGTGGCGTCGCGGTGGCATGTGCGTGGCACTACCACGTCGGCGAGGGTGGGCGGCGGCGCTCGGCGTTGAGCTTGCCGGCGCTACGCGCCACGGCGAGCTTCGCCGAGGGGCTCAAGGCGACGAGGGGGAGATGGGGAACGTTTTGCTCACCACGGTGGCGCTTGGGCGCGACAGGAACGGCGGTGGCGAGGGCAACGGCGGCGGTGAGGATCGGCGGTGTGGGGGTGCGGCGCTCCGATGGGTCTTCGTCGAAGATGGCGTGCGCACGGCGTAGGTGTTGAGGCGGCGACGGCGGCGGTGAGGTCGGGGTGGCCGGGGATGACTTGACGGCGCTGGAGAAGATGAGGATTTGAGGTTCGGCAACTTGGAGGAAAAACTCGAAATTACGGCGATTGAGAGGGAGAGGAGAGGAGAGACTTGGGGCATCTTGATGCGGTTGAGAAGGGGCTCACCGTGCTCCCTTTTATAGGGCACGGGAGCGGCCGGGGGAGGAGATCGTGGGTGGTGTCGTGGTGGCATGGCGGTTAGGCGATGGGTGATCCCAGGCGTCTTGAGTGGGGCGAACGTGCGGAGTAAAGGCGGTTGAGAAGCGGTCGGCGCAAGCATCATGGAAGCGGAGTGGGAGAAGGTGGCGGTTGCAAAGCTCCCGAGTGGGTGGAAATGGCGGTCGCGCGTTTGGAGAAGAAAGGGGGAAGGAAGACAACGTGCGGGGCGCCCACATGGCGGTGGCGGTCTGGTGACGGGCGAGCCCATGCGGTTGGGAGAGAGAGGGAGGCGCTGGTGGGGCTCAAAGTCTTGGGGCGCATTAGCCACGCTGTGGCGTTAGCGGAGATGGGCCGAAGAGGAATTCGGCCCAAGACTTAATCAGGAATTGAATTGATTTAACCTTTAAGATAATTTGATTAATTCATTTTAGCTTTAGAAAATAGAAACTAAAATCCACAAATCCTAGAAAAATTCACAGAAATTCCTAGAGTTATTTTGGACTTAATAAAATTATTTCCAACTTAAATTTGGCTTTAATTTTGCAAATAAATTTGTTTTGGCTTTAAAATAATTTGGAAAAAGCTTTTAAAACTCTAGAAAATTTTAGAAATTAATTTTTTTTATTTTTCAATTTTAACTCGAATAAACTTCAAAAACTTTAATAAATTTTATTTTTGACTTTTGAAATCTCAGAAATTCAAATAAAGCAATCAAACTCTTTCAAATTTCAGAAAGTCCAACAAAATAATAACTTTAATTAATTTTAAATTGGTAATGAACTTTGGGAAACATTGCAGATCTTGTGCTGTCTTGGCGAGGTGCTCGGGAAGGCACGACCGTGAGGAGGGCTTGCGCTCTCCTCAGAGGTGGCCGATCAGGAGGCGGTCTTGGGTTGGGGCCTTGAGCACGGGGAGCAGGAGCTAGGATCTGGCAGACAGGCAGGAGGAGGGGCGGGACTCGTGGGGGGGGAGGCCAGGTGGTCGTGCCCTAGTACACACTCTCATGACTCACGGGCAGAGAACAGGGAGGGACATTATCACTCATTGGAATAGAGAGGGGTAAAACTGGAAGTCCAACATTGGAATATATGGAAAATCATAGATTAGAAAATAAAATAGGAGAAAATGAGTGATAATGGCAGATTTCAAAAGAGATGGAAACTGGAGTGGCAAATTTCCAATTTTAAAAAACTAAGTGGCAAATCTCGAAGTGGCATCATTATTAGTGGCATATATCAAAATTTGCCTTTTATTTATCCACCCGCTTTATTGCTGTGGTAGGCGCGTCGCTGTTGCTATGCTGCTGGTGGGTGGGGCCCGGGCCCCCGTGGCGGTGGGGTGGGAGGGGGAAGGATCACGCGAAGTTAGGGGTGAAAACGGATCGGATACGGATGGATAATGGCTCTGCCATATTTGTTTTCATATTTTTTCCCGGATGTGGATACGAATACGGATACCCCGGATATGAATATGAATGTGAATAATATCGAATACGAATACGGAGCGAATACGAATCGAAACGAATACGGTCATGGATATTTTTCGGAACATAAAAACCCCTTAAATTGCATGCCAGAAATTAACGAAAACATATAACTAGTTTGTTCGATGCAAACATTCATGAATTGTTCATGTTTTCAGCATCCAAAGTTACTTCATAGTCCTTGTAAACTACTTCTGAGCAAGTTTTATTGATCATCTAGATATCAATTAGGTCATAAAACTGATCAAGCACCGAATTGTAACATGTTGCACGAATTTCTCCACCATGTGAATAAATGATTAGCGTATTTAACGACAATTATTACAACAAATAATTATTACAAACAGTTCATGCCCCCTCCACTTTTTTTCGGGTTTGGGACCGGCATCGGTAGTGTTAGGCACCCTGCCCTACCCTCACATGTACCCCCAAGTGTATAATTAGAAACTACAACCATTTTTAAGAGATAGAAATTTACCAGTTAAACAACATCAAAGCAATTATTCATGGAATCAATAGTGAAATTTTATAAGGATAAATTATCTATAACAATAGTTGTAGTGTCCATTGCCTTTTTCGCTATTGTGACAAAGGTTTCCATATCGGTATTAAGTACAAAGACATTGATGATGATGATTCTGCTGGCGTCCGCGAGGATGTGTCAATATTATTGTTACTATTGTCATTACCGAAAAGATGAACCTAATATGTTCACTTGCTGTGGTTGTCTCTCCCCGCAGATCATCTCCCTTGCTGATTAAAAAAACGCCTCACATAATAATAAACACTCATCACTCCTGAAGACCAGCAACATCGTTTCACTTTCTACAAGGAATGGCACCATCAAGAAACTCATATATGGCATCAGCCTAATCCACTTACAACCGTATAGCTCACCCACATGCTACAAAGAATACTGAATGAAACTTCACTTCCAGCATTCCATATTTCCATATACTTGTTGAATAGTAAAAACAGATGCTCGCATACCTTCGCGTTTCTACAAGCGCTGCTCTGCCTCGTTTCCCCCAAAAACCCCAACCCGAGATGGCCCACTTCGCTGGCACCGTTGCGGCCTCTCCCGCCGATGCCAGCTCCTGTAACGGATCCTCGGACGATGCATTCTGGACCGCGTGCCCGCACTGCTGCTATGTGCACTCCTATTCGCGCCTCTACCTCGGCCGCCACCTTTGCTGCTCGACGCCCGCCTGCCGCCACCGATGAGCTCCCCTCCGCTCCGCTTTGTTGTCCCGCGACCGACATGTACTACGCACTGGACCTTCTTCACTTCGGCCCTTTGGCGCCCCCGACGGTGGTCCCTCTTCACCCATTCAACCCGCTCCCCCTTCCTCTTCCGCTCCCACGCCTGCCGTCGCCGCCGCCACGCCCGCCCGTGCGTGCCCCACCTCGAGGAAGAAGGTCGGGGTGTGCCTCAAGGGCAGGGCCCGTGCCGAGGCGGAGGAGGAGGAGGAGGCCGCCGTCAATCTCGATGCGAAGGTGGCGGAGGCGGTGCCGAAGGTGGACGGGCTGGAGGAGAATGGCTGTAGGCCTGCAGTGGCATCAACATCAACGAGACGGTGGAGTTGAGAGGGCTGGGGTTCCACGACGACGAGCTGGGATTCTTCCGCGAGATGCCGTGTAGGGGAAGAAGCACGCTGGGGGGGAGGAGAGAGCCGGGGGTGTGGCTAGTGAGTGCTGGATATCCGACGAGTTCTTATCCGGATAATCCGAATCTGTATTCGTATCCGCCGAATATCATGCCTACCGTATTCGTTTTCCGTTTCTGACAAAAAAAATCCGAATCCGTTTCCGATCCAGAAATTATCCGAAAAAAATCCGATCTGTGACCATCCGAATCTGTTTTCGTCCAGATCGGACGGAAACTATCCGATCCGTTTTCACCCCTACGCGGACTGGGGGTGGGGGGCTTGGCGCATGTGAGGTTTGATTTGATGTGGGGGAGAAGTACTGACAGGTGGGTCCCATGGCATGTGACGCCATGTCCCATTTGACGGTGGCTTTTCTACTGGCGAAGATTTTTTTTATTAATTAACCACTCTTTAAATTTTATTTTAAAGTTAACCTCCAGCGCACTTTATTTCTAATTGACTCCTTTTGTCACGCCATAGAATAAGTGCGCTAAATAGCACTTTCGATCATACCACTGGTCGTGGCGTGACCAAACAACACTGTCACGCCATGGTTAGTGGTGTGACAAGAACTTGTCCTAGATACGGGCTGGCGTGACAGCGTTGTTTTGTCACGCCACGGATGATGGCGTGACCAAAGAGGTCAGAATTAGAAATAAAGTGCGCTAGGGCTTAACTTTAAAATAAAATTTAAAAAAGGATTAATTAATAAAAAAGTTCACTAGGGAACCCCATTTTTTAAAATAATATATTTTTAAAATAGAATTACATAAATAAATGTATGTTTAATAAAATTATAAAAATAGGATTCTGTCATTATTTCAATTGACGACAGACCCCTGTCGAGCCCTATCGCTAGTCAAATCGAGGTCAATGCCCCTGTCGCTTTTCCAAATAGCGATTGACACCCAAATTGTCATTTGGAATGGCGATTGAGACCCCTATAACGCCCCAACTGTAGGGGCATTGACTCCGGTTTAACAGGCTGTTGTTGTGCCTACGACTAACCTTGTGCGGGAGTTAGCATCGCGTCACCCGACACATCATGTAGACCAAACAAACAAGTAGACCAGTTCTATAAAAGATCATCCAACCAACTGAACTCCATGTCCTTCTCTTCTCATGTATTTGCACTTGTCCCACTACTCTCCTCAGCGCCATAATTTAGTTGTCTAGTTCGATGAGCCGAAGAGTTGTGGTGCTAGCGAATGCAAAGCACGTCAACTGCCCAAACTGTAGGGTGTAAGCAAATATCATGTACTCCAACACTGAAGAGAACAGGGGGTGTGTGTTCTACAAGAGCTATTTTTTCTCTGAGAGTTTGATTTCTGCTAATGTCGGTTTTTTGTATTTTTGGTTTGCTTCGTCGCTTCCGTTTTGACTATTCAGTATGCATGACTTAGGCCAACGGATGCCAGTACTTTCAGTGGGCGGACTCTGTTGGTGCCGCGGTGGAAAGAGTAATTAAACGTTCCCATGTAGCTCCATCTGGTCCAATGGTGAATATGACACCTAGAGACGAGCGCCTAGAAAGGATTCTTGACCAACTGAAATGGGCCGAGAAAATTATGTGTGTGTTTATCCTACTATTAGTATGTGCAATATGTATGAAGTAGTTCGTACACTGCACAAGGGATTTAGATAGAATTGACAACACCCTCAAATGCCACCTTTTTAGACCGAAATGACCAGACCCTCATATGCCACCTTTCTAGACCAAAATGACCACACTCAGCAACGCCACCTTTTCAGACCAAAATGGTCACACTCTGCCATGCCACCTTTTCAAACCGAAATGGCTACACTCAACAACGCCACCTTTTCAGACCGAAATTACCACTCTACCATGCCATCTTTTCAGACTGAAATGACCACACTCAACCACGCCACCTTTTCAAACTTAAATGACCACACTCTACCATGCCACTTTTTTAGACCGAAATAACCATACTCTGCCATACCACCTTTTAAGACCGAAATGACCACACTCTGCCACGCCATCTTTTCAGACTGAAATGACCACACTCTGCCACACCACCTTTTCAAACTTAAATGACCACACTCCGCCATGTCACTTTTTTAGACCGAAATAACCACACTCTGTCATGCCACCTTTTAAGACCGAAATGACCACACTCTGCCACTCTGTCATGCCACCTTTTCATACCAAAATGACCACAATCTGCTTGACGAGGATCTAATAATCCTCAATTAATTAAATCATTTATCTATAATGTTTATTATAGATAATAATATCTTATATAACCATCAGAGCTACCCATTATCATTAGCTTACAATAATAAGGGAAGAATACGATTACCTAGTAGTCGTAAGCTCTTCTATAGCCACCTTATGGTCGTAAGGTCTGCTACAACCACCCTATAATCGTAAGGTTTACTACGATGATCTTATGGTCGTAAGACTTTCTATGACCAGGTCAACCACCACCACCTTATAGTTGATAGAACCCATAGACAATGTGGACCCAATCGACTATGGACTATGTACACTGTGCTCATTAACGCGTGGTAATTATACACGTGTTGTTGTCTTTGACATAACTGCACGTAAGTTTCTTTATCTCTAGCATAACTACATGCCGAAGGTGCAAGGGAATGTCTCACTAACAGTAACCGCCACCAACGTGTGCAATCTATCAACCGTTGAGATGCCTCCTGGCATTTAACAACTGTCATCCCTTCAGAAGCTATATAAAGGGCAATGCTGGTGGATAGAGAGAGAGGATGATAAGAGACTGAAGTCATTAGTCTTAGTTTCAGTGACTTCTTTCTTATTGTAAACACAGTCAATACAAGAACACATGAGTAGAGCTATTATTCTCTCTAGAGAAGGCATGAACCTGTCTAAAAATTCTTTGTGTCTCCTCATGCATAGTCTCGATCTAAGGACCCCTAGCATTCATTTCATAAGATCGATATTAAAACATCGACAGTTGGTGCCGACCGTGGAGAATTTCTTTTGGCAATTTTGTTTGTTGCCACTCTAATGCTTCCATAGCAGGGGAGTGGAATGAGGAGAATTGGTTCAAGCTCACAGACTACGTAGGATTCAACATGGATGCCTACTACGACTATGAACCGAGCATCATTTTGTTTGAGGGCAAGGCTGATTCCAAGGATCTTTCACCAGACCCAGGAGATCGCATCCCAGACAAGATTGATGAGGGAACCTTCTCACCAACAACTTTATGCCCAAAGGAGGAACCAGAGTCCTCACAGGGCAAGGGTCCAAGCGACCATGATCAGAGTTGCCCCACTATAGGTCTTGAATGCAACAAGGTTCCCACCTCCAAGAATTCAACTTCGTCCAAGGCCGATTGATCTAACATGTCAAGTCCTGGAATGCTCGATTCTAGGGCTCAACCGTCACCTACTAACTGTCACACTTTGGTTACCCCACCCAGGATATGGTCAAGCTTACTACAATTATGGATTCGACCATATACTCGGAGAATTCACCTTCAACCAGAGATGGATATAACCCAGAATTCCCCTTCCTTGAGGGGATTGCTCCAAGTTGTGAGATGTTGTCTTTCGACTACTCATCAAGTCAGGAGCACTCAACCGCGAGTGGGGACAACAACACTCAGGAGGTGTTTGTCCTTCCCACAGATTGCGGGTGTTTCCCATCGCTCACAAGCTTCGGGCGCTCGTGGCAATGGCGAAAACACCTCCTCAAAGGTATGCTCCGACAAACTCAGATGTGGATGATCCTGAGACTATACGGAGAAGAAGGATACAACCAGAGAATGTTACCTAGGCGGATCCAATATCAGTCGAAAACTGCTTGAGAACTGCTGCAGATCAATGATTTGATAGAAAACCTGAGCCAAGATCTTGGACAAACAACAGGCTACGAGCTCTTTGCCCAAGAGATCGCTCAAAGGCTTCAGGATACCATGACCAGGGTCGAGCGGTATCAATGACAGCGTATTTATAATCATACTAGAACAACTCCCTCGAATGCCAGCCATTCGGACAACTCTCCTTGTGGAGAACCACAAGATCCCAGATCTAGTCAATCCCCCGAGCACGATGGTGTCAAAGAAGAAATCGATGAAGCCTCCAACGGTTGGTGATCGACAAACCCCTAGGAGAGGTGGGCAATCACTGCTTCTCCAGAGAAATCTATGTCAGCAGATGGATCATGAGGAGTATTACTCTCGTAGAACTAAGATCTATGATAGATCAGCGTAACATCCCAATTTTCTGAGTTTCAAAACCTTTTAAGTAGTTTAGTCCCTCAGAAAAATTCACCAAATTTTATTTGATTTAATCAAGCTTAAATGGACTTTCAAATTTCAAATCAATTTAATGTGAGTAAACTGAACATCAATTAATTCCAAAACTATTTTATCTCGGTTCTTTGTGCTTGGGAATATTTTCCAGATTTTTTTGGAATTTTTCTGAGTTCATTTGCTATTTTTAATTTGTTATTTGGATTTACTGGTATTTCTAAAATGCAAAACCTAATTAAATATCAAGAAAATCCAACGGCTGAATTTCTTAACTTGGCCCAACCCTATTCCACTTTCGGCCCATTTCCCGCACGTGGCCCACCTTCTCTCTCTCTCGCTCGTGCTCACACCTGGCCCACCCGTTAGCCTCTCTAGAGTTGTTTCCGACTTAGACTCACCTGAGCCCCTTTAACTGCCATGTGGGTCCCACCAAGTACTGTTTATCATCTCTGAGTCGGGGAAGACTTGGACTCCTTCGCCATGGGTCTTCCTCGTCGTGTGCGTTTGGGACTCTCTCGAGCGCCCGAGTATAAAGGGGAAGGTAGCCCTCGGCTTCCACACCTCAGAACGCGCAGCCACTGCCCAAGAGCCTAACCCTAGCCGCTGGAATTGCTCGGAGAAGGAAGCCACCATCGCAAGCTTTGACGAGGTCTTCCTTCACCGTCAGAGCACCAGGAGCTACATGGTCGCCACCATTGAGTTTACAAGGCTGAGATCTACGTCCCTATCATCTTCATGTCGTTGAAGCGTCACCGGAGCGTCAATCCCGTCGAGCCTGAATCTCCACCGCCGTTTCGACCTTGCCGCCGACCAACTCCTTCATCCCTTTGCGAGTGTGAGCACACCATCGTGATCCTCACCATCGTAGCTACCTGTTCCGCAACTCAGCTCACCCCGTCATGGCCACAATTGCTGACGACCATCGGAACCCGAGCCTCTGCCACCGTCGAGCTAACATGGAAGCCACGTGTCTGCCATGTCATCGCCACCTGTGCACCTTTGCTTACGTGTCAACCGAATCAACGCCGAGTCAGCTGCCAGCGTGCCACCTGTACCCAAATCCTAAATCCAAACCCAATTAAACCTAGTCTACCGTGAGCCTACCCACTTCCATATGGACTCCACCTGTCACAGCTAGAGTGCCATGGACCTGTGAGCCATAGATTAGTAGACTAGATCCATGGACTTGGTCCATAGACCTAGGGTCCCACATGTCAGCCTCTATTTCTGATGTTTTGGATTTTCTTTTAATTCCAAAATTGTTGTTGACGTCATGTTGATGCAATATTTTAGGATTTCCTTTAGAAAGAAAATTCAAAATAGTAATCCCTTTATCTTTTTCCTAGATTTAAATATTCCAAAAGCCCGTTCTTCCTCATACGAACTTCGATTGAACCCATACAAATTTCTAAATTCAAGCTCTACCTTCTTGAGATTTATATTTAATTTTTGGAGTTTATTTATTGCTCTGTTTTCTATTTATTTTTTTTCGCTTTCATTTGCGAGTAGACATTGGTACTTCGGGAGCTTTCGAAGGAGAATGAGTTGATCAAGCTCAAGATTAACCAAGACATTTTCCAAGGCAAGTTGTACCTTCGACCACGTTGAACCCAGTTTTCCAAAATACCTTGATTCAAATTATTTCATTTTACTTTAAGTATTTATTTAAATATTTTGGGAGTAGTTATTGACCAAATTGATTATATCCACTTTTGCCTATTGTATTACCACGATCTTTTATCACCCTAGCTTGGTTAATTATTAGTTGGTATTGTCATAGCACTAACATGAGTTGGTTAGACACGAGTAATCTACTTAGCCATGCAATGAGTCATTGATATCAGTTGAGTTCCAAATATAAACTTGACTAAGTGATTATGGAACTTGTGTAAAACTGTATGCAGTATGCTGTTACTCGTTGATGGCATGTGTTGCACTTAACCAACAAGGTGGAAAAAGATTTAGAATGAGGCAAGTGGATGGAATTGAGATATGGTGGAGCTATGTGCGCTTGGGAAAAATATGAATGTGATAGTTGGTAGTAAATGTGCAGTCTTGCCTTGGTCAATTAAGGATTTAACTTTGTACACCATTGAACCGAGTCATAATTGTACAATCACATGCCTGATGGGACGGGCCTAACCTAGTAAGCTATGGGGTTTTGATATTGATTACTCATGCAGATAGTTTAAGCTGTGTGCCAGGGTGGAGGTGTGTTTTTGTCTGTGTGGCGATTCATATTTATGAGTGATTCATCATCTTCAGGTCCAATGGTGTGCGATGGGCTAATCACTGTGTGGGGGTTAGTGCTGTCAGTATGCCCAATAGGAGGGTCAATTGTTAAGATGATGTTTCGGAAAGGTATTATTATGATTGGTGCTAGCTACGCTAGTTATATCGTGTGGGTAAAGTATACAACTTCTGCAGAGTGTTAATTAATCTATTCAAATAGCCGCGTCCGCGGTCATGGACATTCTCGGAGATTTCATACGAGGGGTAGATTTTCATAAAAATAATTGGGAAGGGATAGCTGTGTGAAAGGAATTGATTAGGTTATGGAAGCTTTGTGAAAATACTTGTTAAAATTATTATTGCTATTTGTTTCAAGCTACGCTTTCAATCTATTATTTGTATTAAATTGCAAATGCTGCTTTTATGCAAAATAACCACATAAGTCATTTTCTTTGGAATAAGCCAGCAGCTATAATTGCATTCTGTGGTACAACTTGTTGAGTACTCAGAGTACTCATTCTTGCTACAATCATTCAGCTGAAGTGGAGGAATCTTTGCCTGCTTTCGAGGAGGAGCTTTATGTGGATGGTGATCGTTAGGTCTTGATCCCAGTCGGTTGCATGTGGCAAGTTGATAGATTTCTGCTAGAGTTGCTTTCATTCCACTGCTGTTTCTTTATTTAGTGTCAGTCATGCGTGGCTTAATAATTGTAAACTCGACCCTAAGGTCAAAACCATTATTTGTTTAATCAAATTAATCGTTTATTATTATATTAGTCTTGTGTGGAATGATATTCATCTATATTGACAATATGTGCATTAGCGTGATCCTGGACTAATACATTATACACAGAGGGTCCAGATTTGCATATTTAGGTCCCGACAATCAGGTCCATTTACCACTAGGTATCGTTGAGTACGATCACCTGGTGATGTTAACCATTCTTTCCCACAAAAAAGGTGTTATGACATCATTACCGGTTGTCGGGCATTTTCCCCTGATCTCTGAGCAGTTCGCTGGCCAGCAAGATTTCGACCAGCTAACATGGAGAAGTTTGATGGGACTCAAAACCCCATCGAATTTCTTTAAATTTATACCACTGCAGTCTGAGCTGCTGGAGGGGGGAGAATGTCATGGCAAATTACCTTCCAACAGTGCTCGAAGGCTCTGCTCGATCGTGGTTGCTGAACCAGCCACCCGAGTCAATCTACTCGTGGCAACATCTTTGTGATCTATTGTTAGCAAACTTCTAGGGCACATACAACTGCCCTAGAAAGGAGGACGACCTACACCGAATGCGACATGATTCTCATGAGACCTTGCGTTAGCTCATAAAATGGTTCATTCAGGTTCGAAATATTATTCTTGAAGTCTCTGACTCTTCTGCCATTAGAGTCATTCAAACAGGGAGTGCGAAATCGGAGGTTCACATATGACATTGCCCTGAACCCTCTGGCTACCATCACTGAACTCTTCGAGATGGCCGACCGCTACGTGACTGCTGCTAAAGTAGTCGAATGGAATCACACGATCAATCATGATGATAAGGACACTCGAGGAGTGGGTGAAAGTTCGCACACTATGGCGCTCACATGCCACTATCTGGGAGCGCATCACGTCACTATTGCATTGTAGCACGCTGTGTAGCACTGTTTCAGCACTGTTGACATCACTGTGGCACATACATGCCGCTACCGGGAGTGCATTGTGTAGCACTGTTTTGGCACTGTTTGAATCACTGTAACGCATCGCTCCCGCGGACTAGGAGTGTGGTAGGAACTTGCATCGCTTTCCTATCGCGGTCCAGGAGCGTTGCAGGTCCTACCTAGCCTGCTGTTGTGCCATTTTTGCAATTACGTGTGAGTGGGGGCTATTTCGCTATTACAAATTAAAAACCTACCAAATCAGCCAAAAATTCCTTCAACAAATGCAAATTAATGATCACAAAGGGGGTGTTGACTAACAAACCAAGCAAACTTGATTTCAAATAGCTAGGGATCTCCGCTTGTAAAATCACCAATGTATTTTGTGCCAACTTTTCTTAGGGCATTCCCAATAATTCGTTATTATAGCTTATTATTATAGGATAGAGAGGAATTTTAGATATAAGTACTCCAATAGCTTGTTAGTAGAACATGTTACTAAAGGGCTACACAATTAATTAATTATTACATGGGACCCACATATCATCCTCTCTCCTCCCTTTTCTTTTCATCTCTCCAACTTTCCTTCATCCCCTTCCTTTTTCTTGGTTAAGTACTCATGCAAGTGGTAATCATATTCTTTCTCTTCCTCTTCTCCCTTCCACCTAAAAAAAATGGAGAAATCCGTATGACCCCCTGAAGTATTGTTGTGCGGCCACTTAACCCCCTGACCTAAAAACGTCTATTTAGCCCCTCCTCTACATTGAAAAACTAGGTGACTTAACCCCCATGGTTGTTTTGCTCAATGGTTTTGCTTATGTGGCACTAGGTTCGGTCGGTTTAGACACCGTGGCTGCAACGTGGTGATGACTCAACAAATCAAAGATATAACACTATGATGCCCACATGTCAGATTCTACCCCTTCTTCTTCCTAACTCTCTCTCTCTCTCTCTCTCTCTCTCCCCGACGCCAAGATGAACCCTAACGCACTCGTTGTCAGTAAATACGGCTGGCGCGCCCACACAAGAGGCGGTAACGCGTCCACTGATTGGGCGAGGAAGATGACGACGGGGCCATGCCACGACAGTGCCAAGGAAGATGATGATGGGAGCGAGCTTGATGACGTCAGAGATGGCTGGATTCAGGCGGATTTGGGTGACTGCAACCGGATCCAGCCAAATCTGGGTGGCGGCAAGCCTTCGGGCGGCGGACTACGTGGACGACGACGACAAGCGCAGGCCATGACGAATGATGGGCTTCATGAGGCGACAGGGGACGACGAGCTTCGCAGGTCGCCGGCCGGAGAGCAGCGACGTCGACGACGAATTGTGACGCGTCGGCCGTCGGACGCCGAGGGGGAGGGTGGAGAGAGTGAGTCAGTAAGGGAAGGGTGACTAGGAGAGATGAGTGAGGGAGAGAGAGGGGTGGGGAGAAAAAAGATGGCCCCGTGGCTTCTTCCCCGTGCCAGTTCGCGCTCACTGCTGTTGTGTGGTTTTGCTTCCCCTTGCTGACTCAGTTTCCCATGTGGCGAAACTGGCCAAACCCAGTGCCACGTAAGCAAAACCACCGAGCAAAACAACCATGGGGGGTTAAATCACCAGGTTTTGCAACATGGAGGTTAAATAATCGGTTTTTTAGGCCAGGGGGTTAAGTAGCCGCATAGCAATACTTAAAGGGGTCATATGGACTTCTTCCAAAAAAAAGATATAGTATGGTTGGTTTTAGTAACAAAAAAATGACTATTAGGAGTGCCCTTATACTCCCTCCATTCTTTTTTTAGATGTCATTTTATAATGCGTGCAGTGCAGTCAACCTTTTAAATCTTTGACCACTAATATATAGAAAATTATTTGGATTTATTACATGGAAATGATACGGCTAGATTTGTCATAAGGAAAACTTGTATGTGTAACATCCCAATTTTCAGAGCTTTAAAAACCTTTTGAATAGTTAGTAGGGAGAAAATTCACCATTTGGATTTATTTGAATTTAATTTAAAAAGCTTAATATTGGACTTTGTGTAACAAAACAATTTAATATGACTAAAGTCAACATGAACAATGGTCAAAACTATTTTATTTGGGTTCTATGAGCTTGGATATATTTTCTGGAATTTTCTAGAATTTTTCCAAGTTCATTTGCTAATTTCCATTGCTTATCCGAATTTCTGGTATTTTCTTAAAAAGAAAAACCTATTTAAAATCTCCAACAGTACTTGGGCCTAAACCCAAATACTTCCCCGTTCCGGCCCAGTCACTGTGCAGCCCACCCATCCTCCACCGTTGGATCAGCATTGGACGGCGATCTCGCCGCGCGCGCGCCCCGCTCTCTCTCCCTCTCTCCTCACGCTCCGCTTCAATCTCCACCGTCCGATCTGAGTTGGACGCTCAGATCCTCGCCCGCACGCGCAAGCCTCGCCGCACCCCACACCCGCTCAGGCCCACCCGACAGCCTCACGCGTGCCGTGTTCCACTCACGCTCGCCCGAGCCCCAGCCACTGACGTGTGGGCCCCATCCGTTCATCGCTCATCGCCTCCGATTTCGCCATGGAGGTGGTTGCGGGCATTCTTGCCGTTTTAAGCGCCCCGCCGGACTCTCCCGACCGCCATACTTAAAGAGAAGGCCCGCCTCGACGTCGTCGAGATCTAAACCCTAGCCGCTTATTAAATCAAGGCCGCACCCTAGCCGCCACTAGAGCTCGTAGATCCAATCTCGCCGCCACCTACTCCGATGAGCGATTCCGGCGAGCCCGTCGCCATCGGAGCCTCGGCGCCTGCACCGTTGTCATCGCGCGAGCAAGGGGAGCCCGAGGGACACCTTTGTTTCACCGGAGCATCACCCTATCGCCGTCGCCGCCGAGCCCAGTAAGCCGCCGCCGCTCCAACCTCGCCACGGCCGCCACGGCCGTCCCTCGAGCACCCGTGAGCCCACCCGTGATCCCTTCGCGTCCTCTACACGCCGGTGCCACCCACCGCCGGAGAGCCACCGTCGGGACCATTGGGTCGATCTTGCGCCGCCCTCGCCGCCACCACGCCACCTCCACCTCATCGCCATCGCCGCGGGCACGCGCGTGGCGCCCACGTGGCGCCAGACAAGACCACGCAGCACGCAAGCGCCACACCACCAAAACCCGATTCAGAGGCTCGGTGGACTTGGTCCACCGTGAGTTGTGCAACGACATGTGGACCCCACATGTCGATTTCCTTTATTATTTATTTTCGAAATTCCTGTGGCGTCATATGTCGACGCAATATTCCGATTTTTCTGTTAAGAAATAATTCGGAATTCCAGAAAATCCAATTTTAGGGGTTTTCTTTAGATTTAAACTTTGAAACCCCATATCTTTTGCATCCTAACTCCAAATTCATCCATTCAAACTTCTAAATTCGTCTAAAATCCAGATCTATCTATTGGAGATTTTTAATTATTTTATTGGAGTTATTTGCTTCTGGTATTTATGTAGTTTGTTTGTTTGTCTCGTTTGCGAGTAGACTTTTATTTGTTGGAAGAGTTGAAGAAGAAGGACCTTTCAAGATCAAGATCAATTCCTAGACCTTTTTCAAGGCAAGCTATACCTTTGACCATCTTGATTCCCAGTTTGCTAAAAGTATTTTAATTTTAATTATTGCATTTTAATTCAAGTAATTATTTAAATGCTTTTGGGTGTAGATGTAAATTCCTAATTATTATGCCTTCCTTGTAAATTGCTATGTCTAAATTCTTTGTCACCCTAGTTGATATTAGTTGGTATATTGTAGCACCAACGTGGGTTGGTTAGTGCGATTAGATTGCTTAGCCATGCCACGAATCACTTGTCATGTAGATTGCTATTATAATTTGATTAAGTGAATATGCAACTATGTGATAAAAGTCGTGTGCACTATGTGTTGTAAAGCATGTGTTGCACTTAAAACCAATGGGTGGGAAATGATTTAGACCGAGACAAGTGGTGGATTGTGTGATATGGTGGGTCGTGGTGCTATTTTTGGTGGAGCTGTGTGCATGGGCGTGATAAGTCAGTGTGTGCATAGGGATTGTGGTAGTCTTGCCTTGGTCAATTAAGGACCTCACCATGTGCGCCATTGAATCGAGCCCCACCTGCATTTACCACATGCTGTCGCAGGGACGGCCTAGCATAGTAAGATGAATGTCCAAATGCTTTGTTATGATTAGTGGCTACACTAATTGTATCTTGTGGGTAAAGTGTACAACCTCTCGCAGAGCGTAAACTATTGAATAGCGCGTCATGATCATGGACAATGCTCGGGATTTCACACTAGGGGTAAATCTTCATAAAATCGTGTGGGAAGGAGTGTGTGGTTTAAATCATCCGACTATGTACTAAAATTGTCTATGCTTTGTAGCGTCTTGGTGAAATAAATTGTTAAATTATTATTGTCTATTCGTTTTACTGTTTTCAATCTATTAATTGTATTCAATTGCAAAAGTTGCATTTATGCAAAAGAGCCATGTAATGCCTTTCCCTTGTAAAAAGCCAAAGATGTATATTTTGCATCTCGTGGTGTGGCTTGCGTAGTACGGTTGTGTACTCACGCTTGTTTTGACGAATCAAGTAGAGGAGGAGTCTTCACCAGCATTCGAGGACGAGTATCTTGAAGGTGCCTGATCGTGAGGTCTGGATCCCAGTCGGTTGCCTGTGGTGAATCGATGGGACGCCACCGCCGTTTCTGTTTCCGCTGCCGTTTATCTTTCTCTGTTAGCCCTGCGCGGCTTGAATAAATGTAAACTCAACCTTAAGATCAAAACCATTATTTATTAATCAAAGTTATTCGTTTATGTTATTATTCGCTTGTATGGATCGATTTCCATTTTTGTTACCACTGTGTGCACTAGCGTGATCCTGGGCTAGTGCGTTAAACACAGAGGGTCCTGAATTGTAATTTCGGGTCCCGACAGTATGTCATTGTACTTTTAATTATTTTTATTAGCATATAATTAGAATAAGTAATGGTCAAAGTGGTGTATTAGAGACTGTGTCGATGTCCAAAACGACAAGTAAAAAAATGGAGGTAGTATCTTTTACATGGTGCAAAATAATTATTTGCATTAGAAATATGGGTAACTTAATCCATCACTGCAATTGTATGTCATTTATTATAGATATCATATTTTCCTATAGGAGCAGTTCCTTATTTGCCGCTACAAATTTTCACTATCTCTTATATGTCACCCCTTTATCACTCATACATGGGGGATTGGTCAATTTTGTAGTGGCACGTAAGAATTTATCCCTTTTCTTATATATGTAACCCTTGTACAGCTGTACGGTGTCACTTTATTTTTTTTTTCATAGGCTAGGTCGGATTGGAGGGCCTCGCATTGATACTCATGGGGATTTTGTTGGCATGAACTTTTATCATGAAGAAGAAACTCCGTATGTACCAAGGAATATAATTCAGGATCTCTCACTACTACAAAAAGGCTAATATTGGACGCCTCATCACAAACGGTTGACCAAAACCGTCTGTATTACATTCAATCATAGACGGTTTTGGTTTTGCGACCGTCTGTGTTACTATCTGTACTAAAAAACCATTTGTGAAGAGGTAATATCACAGACGATTCTTAACAAAAACCGTCTATGATATTTTGAAATATCACAGACAGTTTTCAACAAACAACCATCTGTGATACTTCACAGACGGTTCTTAACACGAACCGTCTGTCATAATATCGCTACAGTCTATGATACGACACCATATCACGGACGGTTCCATTATGGAACCGTCTATGATAAGTATCACTGACGGTTCCATAATAGAACCGGCTGTGATAAGTCTCTTTATTAGTAGGAGTCCGCTCGCCCTTACTCTCGTCTATTCCCCTCCCCACCCGGGTGACCCCATCGCCGACGCCGCCCTTCTTCCCGTCGCCGACGGTTGTGACACCATGATTCACTGCACAAGACACTCGTACGATAAGAGTGTCTTGTGTAGTGTCACCGTTGTGCCACAACTACGATGACGCTGCTTTCCCCTCTTCCTCCTCCCCTTGGTGTGCGTGACCCCGGCTACCTCACCGACCCCCCCTATCTACCTCTAGCTCTACTGACCTCAGCCTCGGTTACCTCACCACCGACACCGGCGATGTCGATCAAGGTAAGACAGATATATTGGTTTGTGTTGTTGGTATTCATGTGAATCGAGTTGTAATGTGGGCTACCTAGCTAGCTTGTCGGTTGATGGTCGGTTTGGACACCCTTGGCCTTGTTATTTTGTTGTCTTGCCCTCTTTGACTGCTGGCTAGCTAGATGGATGGATGGATTTGGAGGTGGGGAATGGGGTTGTGTTCGGGTGTGACTGCTGGTATATTCTTAAAGATATATTTTTTTTGTTTTCGATACGAATGATGCAAGGTGTGCTGCTGAAAAAACACATTGATGTGACCTTAAGAAGTGGCAATCTGAGGGAGGCAATTTGATTGCCTTCTGGAGAGGATCTTAACAAATGGTTGTCTGTTAATAGTAAGTCTGATCATCATCTATTCCTAGGATAAATAACACCATGTAAGTGTTTCATGGATATATGTGAGTTTCTACAGGTTACTGCTCTTATCTGCTTGACATGAAAACCGCAAATGTTACTGGCTAGTTGTGTTCACTGATGAGATATGAAATGAATCTCCAGGGACAATAGGATGAACTATATATGAATAATTTTGGAATCAAAGCTTATGAATCTATGGAATCAAAATCCTTGCACATAGTTTGCACATGAACTTCTACATGGATAGATGTGAGTTTCTACAGGTTGCTGCTCTTATCTGCTTTATAGATAGAGAGTTAACCATTAAGAAAACTCTTTTTTAATTACTATATATATATATATAGTTCATAGCCTTTGTTAGCTAACTTGAGTCCTGAATTCAGCTAGCTAGCTCGCTCCTTGAGCGTTCATCCTAAACGTTCAGGTGAAACAAAGCCTACTGCCGTCGATCTCGACACACTAGAGTGTACGATTTGCTACATGAAGCAAATCGTACACTCCAGTGTGTCAGGATCGATGAAGTAGGCTGTGGTTCACCTGCACGTTTAGGATGAATGGCCAAGGAGCGAGCTAGCTTGCTGAATTCATGCATCGCCCTGTCGATCTCCGTCTTCGGACTACCACAAAACTCCCTCTGCTTCTTCTTCAACGGGTGTCGCCAGCTCCCAAGTGAATTGCCACGCGGCTGCGATTTCCTGCCCTCCGCCATGCAGCTCGCCACGCCGCACCAAATCGCCCCTGGTCTCGGATGATTCCGCTCCTAGTTTTGCTGGTCGCCCACAGCTTCTTCTTGCCCATACCCTGCTCCCGGTGCTAGGCCGATTCCGCCACGATGCCACCGTGCAGCGGGAGCTCCTCCCATGCTCGTTGCCTCCGGCTACAAATAAACCCCCGAAGCTCACTCTACCTCCTTTCACCTCTTCTTGCCCCTCCATCCCCATTCCTCTCCTCTCCGAGCTCCATTTGAGCTCCAAGCCCCGAATGCCCTTCGGCCATGGCCGTGCCGCCTTCAGGCACACCGGCCACTCCGGTGATCCCCTTCCACTCCCAAGCGCGTCATGGTGAGCCCAACACCATGGGGAGCTTAAACCCTCAACAATTTGAAGAATCCCCCGCCGAGGAGCTGCACACGAGTGTTCTTCCTCGGCAAAGGCCGAATCCGCCACCACCATCGCCGCGTCTGCTACAGCGAGCCCAAGCTTGATTCTCTCCGCCATGAGCATCCTTGTACACACCTTTATCTCCCTCCATCACTCACCCACTCTCTCTTCCTCTCCAGGTCGCTGCCGCCATTGAACCTCCCCACGCCGCCGCGGGCTCCCATCGCCGGACCGCTCCAGCCACCCTCCGCCTACGCCGACTTCACGGGTAAGTTCCCTGCACCTCACTTGTGCTCATGCGCACCCTAATCTTTCTCCTGTTCCCTTCCGGCGCCGGCGCCTCTTTTCACCTCCATGGCCGGCCAGTGTTCCCCTCTTCTTGGCACAAGGTCTTGGCCGAGCCTCAAGATCGCCGCCTCTAGCCTCTTTTTACTGCGAGCGACCCATTTTTGGGTTCGCTTTGGCCTCATCACCACTCCTCCACCGGCGATGAACGCCATGGCAGGGCCGCCCTGTCTGTCCTGTAGCTTCATCTCTGAACCTTTTCTCTGTAACTAAAATTAGAACTCATTTGTAATCTCAACTCTTTTAAACTAAAATTTTTTGTGTATGTCGATTGATCACTCAAACTTAATGGGTAAATGAATGATTGATCTTCTGAGAAGTTAACTGGCAAAGTAATGAAATTCTTTTGATGATAAGAGAAAATAACTAGATGAAAAACTGAAATAGCAGTGAAATAATGGCACTGCTGATCCTAGTATTTAGCAAGGTTATGGATTCTTTTAGCCAATTTAAAAGAAGTTCAATTAGTGAGAAGTTTGGTTAAATAGTATTCCCATTAAGCAAATTCTTCTCAGTTTGCAGGGTGCCTGAATCTGAACAGTAATTTGACAAATTTCAGGATTGTTAAAAGGCTAATAACCTGACTAATTCTAGTAGTGAAAAGTCTGTCTTAATACTGTAATTAGTTGGTCTTTTAGTTGTCGGTAGCTTCAAGCTTAGGAATTTGTTCTTTTGCTAGATAATTGAACAAGAGGAGAGAAGAGGTTAAAATTTTGGCAGTAGGCTATAGCTTTGTTCAGTCAGGTAGTTAGAAATATTATGGAGTCAATTAGGCTTTTGATCCTTTAAGATAGTAGGAGCATTTCTTATTTCAAAAGCAAGGATGGATGGGAATTTTCAGAAACCATCAGAAGGCAACCCATCCTTTTTATGAAGCCTTAAACAAAGAGAGGTAAGATTAGTGCTTAGTGTCAGGTTTACTCAGAGATCACTCAAAGCTTTGCATAATAAATTTGTATTTGTAGGAAGACCCAGTTAGCGAACACTCTTTCTCAGAAATTTTCTTCTAAAAAGTTTTCATAAACAGAGGTAGTGTTTTGCTGAAATCTACTTAAGCCAATAACCTTGCCATGGTTTTGATGAAATCAAATAGTAGCAAGTTCTTGGGTTGGTTGGTAAAACTTGGTAAAGCAAAGAAAGATAAAACTCAAAAGTATGTTCTTAGCATAAAGTTAGTCAAAAGATCATGGTCTAAAGTCTTAACATCATGCTCCTAGTTAAAAATCCATAATAAATTATTTACAACACGAAATTGGTTAAACCTTGAAAATTCATAAGAAATTCATATGAACTCCAAATGAGGAGAACCAAGTTATTCTGGAAATAACTTTTTATTGTCTTTCATGCCATGTAATTTTTACCTCCACCACTACTCTACAAAATTTCATCAAAATATTTAATTTCGGTGAACAGTAACAGATAGCAATTTTGTTGGATTTTCTTGAAACCTGATTTTCAAACTGCCATAACTTTTGCATAGAACATCCAAATCAATGGTTTTTTTGTTGATAAATTCATGTAAAATCATTCTCTACCTTCTGTGAAAATTTCATGATTTTTGGATGAATTTGAATTTTTGAGTATGTCGGTGTTATCCTTTCTTATTGGTTCTTTTCGATTCTTCCGCAAGGTTTCGACGATTCTATTGTATACGAGAGTGATCCTCTGCAGCAAGTCGAGTATCTCCAGCAAGGCAAGCAGCCCCCCCTTTGATCATATTGATCCTATTACTTTCGATACAAAATATCTTGTTTGCAACTTGTATGTATGCATGCTCTACTTGAATGATTATTTTTCGTTAGAGTTAGTTATTCCTAGTAGATGCAAGAGCTGTAGTAAATGTTATCCCTTGCCACTGAACTTAGGTTAATAATTCCGCTGGTGAATTAGAGCCCGGTGGATGATATATGGTCTACTTATGTTTATGCGATGTCATGATTAGCAATGCTTAGAACGGTAGAATGGGAATCATCGCTTCAGCGATGGTTATTATATCATCACTTTAAACTACTTGGGTCAGGGTACCCATGTATGTATTGTACTTGAGAAACTAGAAACTGATAATCAAATGTTTTAGACTTGGGCACATTGGTTGGATGGTGTGGTTATCGGGTGTGTGCTTGGTGCCTAAGTCAACAAGGACCGAATTACTTGCGCCATTGATCCAAGCACTCTTGCGTGCTAACCATATGAGAGAGATATGGGACCTCTCTTGACTTAGTACTTTGGCGTGTGTTAGCTCCGGGTCGCAGGTGGTTGTGTGTGTTGTGTTGAAAAAGAAATTAATCCATGTGTGTGTTGGGTGAGACGGGATGGGTTTTGGTATTAAGTCCAAGTTCCCTACCCCGAGGAGCGTCGGATTTTTCTAAGTCTGATGACTCTGTCACAACGTATGGGGGTTTCCATTCCCATACGGGCAACTCGTAGTTAATACACAATATTGGAAAATGTCTCGTAGGACTTAGCCGTGCCGGCATACCAAAGGAAGTGTGCTAAATAGCTTGGAGAAAAGGCAGTCTGACATGTGGGTACATTGGTACACCCCTACAGGGTATAAACTATTCGAATAGCCTCGTCCTAGGTTATGGACACGCTTGGTTATTTCCCGCAAGAATTAGACTACAACATTTTCGATAAAATTTGAATTCGGGTGGTACGAATGGGTAATTCGTGCTATGCTGTGGTGGCTGTTGGGAAGTCACCTCCAGGATGTTATTTATATTTATAAATGTTGTCTCATTGTTATTTAATCAAATAAAAACAGATTTGTCAAACTGCCTTCAATCTATTACTCTATTGTAAAGGAAAAATTGTTTTATGCTGAAAACTGCTTAGTGTAGTAGCCTTCCTTTGACACAAGAATGCATCTATATATTATTTTGCTTGTAAGTCTTGCGAGTACAACTTTGTACTCACCGCATTGATTTAATTGTTGCAGAGGAGGTTGATCCCAAGGATCGACTATTGTGAGACCGACTTGTGCGCAGACGACTAGCTTGGCGGCTCGGTCGGTTGCCTTGTGGGTAAGGGCAAACCGGTTGGCTTTTGTTTATCGCCATCTTATGGCCTTGTTTCCGCTGCTACTTTGGTTATTTACCTTGTCAATTGGCCAGTTAGCCCTACTTTTGTAATATGAACTTGTAAGTCCTTGTGATGTAAACTTGTAGACTTGGTATTGTAATGACTTGTGTATGGAATGGATGCTTAATTTTTGTATAGGGTATGTGTACTGCAATTCTGGGAAGTACATATACGCCGAGAGTCAGGATATTTGATTTGTAATGCTAGGACCAATTTGATGGTTAAGTATTACAAGTTAAATACCCTGGGTTCTCACAATAAACATGTTAGTCCTATATTCACATATCGTCATTAAGTACCAAAATAATTTTTAGGGGCCTAGATGCTTTTAGCTATGACTTATGATTATGGGAATTATTTTACTCAGTTTGGGCACAAGGAGGGTGCTTTTGATAATCAAATTCAGTTTGAGTGTGTTCCATGGATCTGGTTTTGGTGGGAAATTGGCGAAGGGAACTTTTAGATACCTTTGAATGCTTATATGACAAAACTGGGTTTAGATGATCTGATGAGGTTTAGTAAGTACTAAAAATAGGGTTAGAAGTTTGGCTATTGTAAAATTACAAGCCTTTTTGTTTCTTAGATACATCAAGAACTCAAGATGCAGTCTTAGTTTAGTTGTACTGTTGTAGGATGTGATAAGTATCCATCAAAGCTGGAATACCTGTTATATGCACATTGTTATTAAGATCTGGGAGTTATGTAGTACTATCTTAAAGTTCAATAAAATATTCTTTGTTAAATAAATATCGTCTAACTCTCATTTTTATTATTGTACACAGAGAGTATATGGTGATTGTCCTGGTCAAGAATTTAGTATGGTTGAGCAGCAAAATAATACGATGGTAGTGTATGGAAATAGTATTATTTTCTAACTAAGGTTTAAGATAGTATTTATTTGTTCTCTTTCACTGTAGAGCAGGCAAAATGATTTCTAGGATGACGATTTGTAGCCACCAAGCAAATGCTCCTCTTCAGACAAGGTTTGCTCATTTATATAATGTTCGGAACTCACTGTGGTTGAGTAGGAATACATTATGTTGGTACTGTTTGCAATTATCAATGTTTACTATTGGTTGTACCAATCTTCTGACATATATTTCATTATAAAATAAAAAACTTTGGTCCAGAATGACAATGTGCAACATGGACAGAAAAATTCTGCTGCATAAAAGGTTAGTTCACTTCTCTATTGTTTGGAACTCATGAACATGGTCGAGCATCAAAATAATATAATACGCTGCTCCTTTTAGTTTTGTTACTTTAATATTGTGATTTTATTTCTTCCTAATGGTGCATTAATGGACTCCAATTTTTCATTGTAGGTTGATAAGATAAATGGATGATGCTATGGATGATATGTTGAATGCAGGTGGAGAATGGTGACATAGGCAGACGATTTTCATTACGTTTAGATTTCATTATGTTAGGAAATGATGTTCAAGCAAAATATTTATATCATGTCTTATGTGGATGGTTCTCTATGTAATACAACAATTTCTTTTTAATATATGAGTGTTCTTTTTTACCGTGCTACGACCGATAATGATTTTTTTACTTTGACTTCTACACACTTATAATCGTTGCAGCAACCTAATTATATATGTTGCCAAAATAGTAAAAGTCATCTGTGTATGGTAAGTATCAACGCTTCTATGCGTTGTGACAATATAATTATATCCATTGTCAAAATAGTAAAATCCATCCATGCATGGTAAGTACCAACGCATACAAGTGTAGTTACAACCTGACTATATCCGTTGCGAAGTAGCAACATCTTTTCATATATAAACGCTTGTTTATCTGTTGTAATAGACTCTCGCAACTGCCTCAATGGCAACATATATTAAATGCATTGGTATAGACTGTACCAACACTTATTTGGATTTTTACCAACGCATACATGTGTTGGTAAAGGGGTGTTCATCTTGTAGTGATGGCAAAACATAAATAATATAGCATCTTAGGACATAACAAACAATGTCTTGCTCATCTTCATTTTGTATCGCTAATTCCTAAATAAGAAATGCACTTCTTAACCGTATGCACTTATTAGTTATTAACACACAAGCACTTCAACTAGCCTTGGATTCTTGAAGAGTTTTGCTTATTAACAGTATGCACTTAATGCACTTATTAACATCATTTAGCACCAATATTGAGCACTGCAGTAGTTACTACCCTAAAGAACTAAACAACATGACTTGGTCTTCAAGTGGCAGCAACCAGTAGGCATTATAAAACAGTAAAAAAAAAAGCAGGCTGTGAGTCATAACCATCCCTCCTGGAACCACAAAACAAAAATGAAATTTTACACATGTTGTATAATCTCAGTAAACCAAGGGTCTTCTAACCATGAGCAATTGACAATGTTGATGTAGATAGTTTAGCATAACATTCCATGCATATCTCAGTTCAATGTTCAAATTCTAATGTACATAAAGTTGTTTAACAAATTTGAGAACACATAGACACACAGTAAAATGGAAGACATCAAGAGAACAAAGATGTAAATATAATTGCTCATGAAATAACTAAATTTATGAAAGATAAAGTAATGAGAGATGAGAAAATATCATTGTGCGGCCTACCCTAAAGAGGAGGGCATGGGCGCGGCGCCGAGCGGGGACGGAGGCTGTTGGCACAACGTTGCGTGGGGACGGAGGCCGCGGGTGCGACCGTTGCGCCGGATGGGGATGAAGGGCGAGAACGCGGCGCCGGGCGTGGGGGAAGGGCGTGGTGCCGGGCAGGGACAGAGGTCGTGGAGGGAGGGGCGGCGGCGGGCGAGGTCGCGAGGAGCCAGGACGACTAGGGCAGGGGCATGTGGGTGGGGGCACTACTACAAAAAGGCTAATACTGGACGCCCCATCACAGACGGTTGACCAATACCGTCTGTATTACATGCAATCACAGACGGTTTTGGTTTAGAGACCGTCTGTGTTACTGGCAGCGCTAAAAACTGTCTATGAAGAGGTAATATTACAAATGGTTCATAATGAAAACCGCCTGTGAAGTATCACAAACGGTTCTTAACAATAACCGTCTGTGATAATTCTACATATCACAGACGATTTTCAACAAACAACCGTCTGTGATACTTCACAAATGGTTCTTAATAATAACCATCTGTGATATTACTACATATCACATATGGTTTTTTGTTGAAAACCGTCTGTGATAATTAACTCATCACAGACAGTGCGCCATTTTGCTTGCTTACTAATCATCCGTGCAGTAGTAAGTCTTCTTCACAGACGGTGTATTCTTCTCCATCTCTAGCGCTACGGTGAGTCCATCGCCACTCCGTGCTCGGTTTGAGTATCGCCTCACCTCACTGAGCCCGCTCGTGTGGTCCATTTCAGCTATTGTCACCCACGCCAAGCTGTCATCGTGGACCTCTCTGTCACCACCACCGCCATCAATGCCAACTCTTCTCTGGTAAGTCCTCGACCCCACCAAAGTCGATTTCCCCACCTATATGTCCCCCTAAAGCTATGCATGTGTTTCGTTTCAGTTTATTTCCACCAAGAATATCTGTCGCCGAGGAGCTTGCTGTCGTCACCTCTGTTTACCGACGACCAACCGCCTTGGACCTTCCTCGACTTCGTTGACACCTTCTTCATGATCGAGGTGAGCTACTGGAGCCTAAACATCCTTTAATTTGAGCAGTTTCGGGCGTTTATGCCAAAATCGCTAGTGAAGCCCCTTAGCCCAATTTGAGCTTCAAATCCTACTACTTTTAATTATTTAGTTAATAAACTAATGAGTCTATGACACGTGGGACCGTCATAGATTTTATAAAATAAATCATGAAATAAAAAGATGAGTCACTGAAAAGTAGGGCCCACATGTAAGTTAATAAAATCCAGAAAAATGTAAAAATGAGAAAAGCCACATTTTATTTATTTCCAGGGTTTTTATTACGAACCGTGTAATGGGCCGAAGCTGGATGTACGCTAAGAACCGTGTGAGTGAAGAGTACATTCATGGCGTGTTTGCTTTTACATGAGCTGCCGAGGAGGATATGTTGAATAAGGGGGCAGAATATATGTACTGTCCATGCATTGACGGCGAGAATCTGAAAATATTTAAAAACCAAGCGCAGATCGAAGCACACTTGATTCGAAGGGGTTTCAAAATGGGGAATACACGTTGGACCAGTCACGGTGAAGAGCAGATTATACAGGAAGGTAGTAATAACGACATCGCCGATAAAGTCAACAATATACCGCCAGATGATGTCGATTGTGGTTCCGATTCAGATAGGCTGCACGATGACAATCTGGATCAGATGCTTCGTGATGCAGAAGTGAACTATAGTGAAAGAGAGTTTGGTAAATTCGAGGGCTTGATGGAGGACTCGGGGAAGCCTTTGTTCCCGGGCTGCAAGCCGAAATACACAAGGTTGTCATCCGTGCTTGAACTGTTGAAATTGAAGGTAAGCAACAGTTGGTCCGACAAGAGTTTCACGGTGTTGTTAGGTTACTTAGCGAACATGCTTCCGGATTGAAACGAGTTGCCAAAAACCACCTACAGAGTCAAGAATGTTCTTTGTCCATTGCCTGTGACTCTTTGTGCTGTTGATACTTATCCAAGGGCCGAAGTAATCCAGGAATGATATTGATGTGTACCTAGCACCATTGATAGAAGATCTAAAAATATTGTGGATCGACGGGGTACAAGTATGGGATGCATACAAATGAGAGAACTTCACTGTACGCTTCTTGTTGTTCTGCACCATAAATGATTATCCCACCCTTGTTAACCTGTCGGGCCAGAGTACAAAAAGGGCCAAAGCATGTACTCACTGCTTAGATGATACTAAGAGTGTGTGGCTAAAGCACTCGCGTAAAACCATGTACATGCGTCACCGTAGGTTCCACCGGAGGGCTCACCCATACCGCAGGATGAAGAAACAATTCGACGGAGAGAAGGAGGACAGTTCAGCTCCAAGGCATTTAAGCAAAAAAGAGGTCTATGATATGGTTAAGGATTTAGATGTTGTGCTCGGAAAGGGACGTAAATCGAGGACCCGTGAGAAGAACATCTATAAGAAGAGATCAATATTTTGGTACTTACCTTATTGGGAACGCCTAGAAGTTCGCCACTGCATCGACATTATGCACGTACAGAAGAATGTATGTGACAGCTTGATTGGTCTCTTATTGAACATTTGCGACAAAACAAAGGATGGTGTCAATATACGGCTTGACTTGGTTGATATGGACATCAGACCTAAGTTAGCACCAACAAAGACCGATAAAGGATGAACGTACCTTCCCCCTACTTGTTACACTCTGTCCAAGGCCGAGAGAACTAAACTGTGTTAGTGCTTGATGGTGTGAAAGTTCCGTCCGGTTACTCTACAAACATGAAGAAACTTGTTTCGATGGAAGATTTGAAGTTAATTGGTATGAAGTCTCATGATTGTCATGTTGATGACAAAGAAGCTCCCTGTTGCAATTAGAAGTATTTTGCCGATCAAGGTCCGAGAGATAAACATGAAGCTGTGTTATTTCTTTAACACAATTGCTCATAAGGTCATCAATCCTGAAGGACTAGATGATCTGCAGGATGAGGTGGTGACGACTCTATGCCACCTTGAGATGTATTTTCCTCCGTCATTTTTTGATATCATGGTCCATCTCATTGTTCACATTGTGAGGGAGATAAAGATGTGCGGACCCATGTTCCTACGTAGCATGTACCCGTTCGAGAGGTTCATGGGAATTCTCAAGTCCTATGTATGAAATCGATCTCAGCCGGAGGGTAGCATCATCGAAGGTTATGCAACCGAAGAGGTCATTGAGTTCAGCGTCGATTACATGGCTCAGGTCGAACCAATAGGTGTGCCTCGATCTCGCCATGAGGGGAGGCTCGAGGGTATCGGGACCATCGGAAGGAAAGAAATCACTCCAGAGATGAGAGCGTATGCTCAAGCCCATCGCACGGTCTTGCAACACATAACTGAAGTGTCCCGTATATTGACCAGCATAAGGATGTGCTTCGGCAACAGAATCCAGAGCGGCTGGATGTTTGGATCACGAGACAGCACAACAGTCGATTCAACTAATGGTTGAAGGAGTGACTCGCTAGGAAATCGTCAAGTGATACGTTGACATGGTTGGCAAAAGGGCCAACCTTTATAGTTGTGACATGGCAATGATATGACATAAATGGGCACACATTCTAAACACAGGCCTAGGATATAAAGAGCACTAACTAGAACAGTGGTGTTTGCATAGATGCATTTAGTACCGATGGGTTGAGAAGCTCCTACTATTGGTTCATAGAGGAGATTTGGGAGCTCGACTATGTGCTTTTCAAGATCCCCTTGTTTCGGTGCCATTGGGTCCATCTCCCACAGGTGAAGGTCGATAGGTATGGTGTCACTACCGTGGACCTCGAACGTGTCGAATACAAAGACGAACCATTCGTACTCGCTAACCAAGTTGTTCAAATCTTCTATGTAACCGACCAGACAAATAAGAAGCGCCACATAGTTCTTCATGGAAAAAAGAGGATTGTCGGAGTTGAGAATGTAGTGGACCAGGAAGAATACAATCAATTTGACGAGTTGCCACCTTTCAAAAACGGCATAAGGGTCGAGGAAGAACAACGTGATGAAACCAGCTACATACACGTCGATCATCATGAAGGGCTAATTTTTAAAGGAGATAAGCAAGTGGAATGACGAATGAAATGTTTATGTGTCATATGTTCTGAATTTGCATTTATGTATATGAGAATGTGTCATATGTGAATATACATTTATGTATATGAGAATGTGTCATATCTGAATTTGTGAAATGGATGTGCTTGTTTCTGAAATGAATGTGAATTGGATGTATACATGTACTTGGTGTGTTTCTGCTTGTTTCAGAGGGCATGGCTAGTATTTCCTAAGGCCAACCAATAAATAGAAATAGATGTAGTAATACAGAATAATATCACAAACGGTTCCTTAGGACAAACCATCTGTGATCATATATCACAGATGGTTTCATCTACAAACCGTCTGTGATATATCATATATCACAGACGGTTTCATCTAAAACCGTCAGTGATACATACATATCACAGACGGTTATTTATTGGAACCGTCTGTGATATCCAACCCTATTTATATTTAAACTCTAGGGTTTGCCGCCCCCACTCAAATTATTAAGTTTCTCTAACATCCCTCCTCCCCGATCCCGTCGCTGCCTCCTCCTCGAGCCTGTCGCCGCTATCCTCGACGTTGCCTCCTCCTCGAGCCTGGTGCGCCTCCTCCCCCGTGCCCGCCACCTCCTCCCCGAGCACGAGCCACTGCTTCCCCAAACCCGGCGCCCTTCCTCCATTGAGCACGCGTCGCCTCATCCTCCCCGAGCCCGCCACCTCCCCTCCCCTGAGCACACGTCTCCTCCTCCTCCCCTGAGCCCGGCGCGCCTCCCCTTCGACGTTGCCCTGCTGCTCCAATGCTCCCTACTCGTCGCTTCGTGAGTATCACAACATTTTGATTTAATTACCCCTTTGCATTTGATATGTTCATATTGCAATGAGGTGTAGTGGGCTTAAGATGAATGCTCTGTGATGATAATCGTCTTATACTGAAATTGTTTTGAGCTCTAATTGGAATGGAATGCTTACCACTGTTGATTGATCTTTAGCATTTGGTCTGTTACTTTTGGTTGGTTAATTGGTTGAACCTCCAGGTTTTGTGATCCAATTCATAATACATGCTATTCTGTCAGTAGATCAAGTGTTGTTGGCTGACTTGGAGGATTTACATGTTTATATGTCAATTATGTCATTTAATTGGTGCGTATACCCATACACATAGAGAATCTTATGATAATATGTTCATGTGTGTCAGAACTTTGATTTCTCATGAAGGTGTCATCCATTCATTCTTCGTCATCATCGCCTCATGGGTTTAATGTGCTGTTCTCTGGAAAATCCAAGCGCAAGGAAAGAGGAATATCGAAAAGACCCAAGGGCCAATTTACCATCACGAGAGTCGATGCGTTTGGGACCCCTCTGAGTCCTCACCAAGCAGCGTCCTGATTTCGACAACGGTCAGAATAGTTGCACGCGAACGGGTCAAGATCACCTACGATTCATGGAAGGAGTTGACCAAAGATTAAAAAGATGCGCTGGTGACAGAAATTTTACAATCGTTCCTGATCCCGAAACAACACCAGGCCTTCCTACAACGATACACGTTGCTAGCGGCATGCAAAGCGTGGAGGAACATCAAGAGCACGCTTGTCAAGAATTACGTGAAGAAGGATCTAACACCCTTCTAGAAGTATCCGTTCATGAAGGAGTAGTGGGAAGACTTTGTGGTGAAGAAGACGCGGATGATTTTAGGAGTGAAAGTGAGGCGCTCAGGCCCTCCAGGCAAAAAAACATACACCCCCACAGACTCGCACTATAACAAGACTGACTTTATACAACACATTGTCTGCAACACATGGGCTATGTGTTGTAGCTGCAATGTTTTTGCATCACATACTATATGTTGTTGAGGCTCTTTGCAACATATAGTTCACTCATCTCTATCTCTACTACTTAAAAGAAGAAGTTTACCGTCATCCGTCCTCCCACCATCATTCGTGTCCGTCAGATCAACTATCAACCAACGGCTCGGATCATCTCACCCTCTCACGCCCGCGCCCACGCCCCACTCACGCAACCTCTCCCCACTCTCACGCAACCTCTCCCCACTCTCCAACCCTCGCCGCCCAGTCCCTTCCTACCCTCGCCGCCACTCCCCATGAGCGCTCGCTTCCACACCTCGCCCGAGACGCCACCTCCCCTACCGCATCTGCGCCAGATCTGGCGTGTCGGATCCGGCCATCCAGGAGGTTGGCAAGCACGGCACTGCGTGTGGGTGGCGAGCGTGGGATCAGGCTGCCCCAACCTCACCGATGCCGGATCCAGCCACCCACGACACCGCCAAGCCTCCCTCTTCCCCGCGCCCGACACAGCCGTACTCCCTCTAACCCGCGCCCAACGCGGCTGTACTCCTAGAAATGGTGAGGCCACTGCGGGGCAATGGTGACTCACGTTTGTTCATTTGCCCCATGGTGCGTGCAGATCTGAAGGAGATGACGAGGCCACTGCGGGGCAACGGTGACTCACCAAGGAGGTCCGTCGGATCTCCCGCGCCGCCCACAGCACCGTCTCCCTCCACCGTCGCCTCGCCACGCGCGATGTCGCAGCCTTCCTCGCCTTCGTGCTGCCTCCCTTCTCCGATGCCTTCGCCTGCCTATTTCATAAGATTGGTGAATTTCCTCTTTCCATTATTTCCCCTTTGCTTTCCTGTCGCCAAGCGAGGAGTGGTGTGGTTGGGTGCGGAGCGCCATGGTGGCCGTGACTCGTGGGCGGCAGATCGGCGCCGAGGGACGACGGGACAAAGCGAGCGTGTTGGAAGACCTCGACAAGCGCTCCTAGGAGCACCACACGCGCTTGCTGCCAGGACACGGCCGACCCCACGCCCGGATCGCGCGGTCACACGGCGGCGTACTCGACGACAAGGACTTGGAGTAAACATGGCGGAGCTTGTACACTAGGCCCATGAATAAGGAATCCACGAACACGGCTGGCATGTCTAGCCTCTTCGCCTTCCCACTTTTCTTGCATTCATCTGTTCATCTTCTTCCTTTCCTTCCCGAGTTCCACAGCCCAAGAAACAAGATTTGACTCTTTTTTTTACTAGAAATCAATTGGTCTCACTCTCTCCTCCTCCTCGATGTAGGATTCACTTGATTTTATCATCTTGTTCATGATTGGAATACAATCTCGCTCAATACCTTTCCCAGAATCACTAAATCCAGCCCCTAGTTTCGAGCCTTACTTTGAGTGAGATCCAATTCTTGCATTCTCAGCAGCAAGAAAAGGGAGCATTTTCCATGTTTATCTCCCGTCTTCTCACCCCTCTCGCTCCATCGCCAAATGCTCCCGCGGCATTGCGTACTTGATGGAACAGCACCGCGTGGTGGGGTTTCCTTGGTACATTATATTTCCTCCTCTTTAGTTCTGCAATCTTTTGTGAGTTTAGTCAAGTGAAGAATGATCTTTTGTAACTTCTCACTGCCCATGGATCACCAATTCATCATGTGCTAGATTAGATACACTGGAGGCTGAAATGGATAAATAGTTTGGTGTTTGATATTTACTTATTTACCATTTTCAACCTTTGGATTGAGATGAATCCAAATGCTAAGGTGTGAACAGATTAATCTGAATTTTGTTCTTTTTTCCCATTTTACTAGTTTCTCTTAAAATTATCTCCTTTTCTGGTGTGACTGTTACTTGTTGTTGTGGCAAATAATGTAAAGTTACCTTCCATGTTGACAAATCAATATTCACAGGAAGTGTGTTAACAATGATTTTTCTGTAGTCACTAATGCTAGCAAATTTTAAGGCATGGGTTTGGGCACTATCTGGTATATTTTTTAAGACAAGGTGCTCATATACCAAATGTTAAGTTTTGTGGAGAGATCACAGTTAGAGTGAGTATACCATGTAGAGTTGTTCTTGATGAAGAAGTACATTGTTTACATTTTGTTAGTAACTTTGCTTTATAATTTTACTCCCATGTTTAGTTGATCATGTAAAGTATTATATGTCAAATAACTTGGGGCATGCCACCCTCGTTGTCGATGATGGAAAATCGTTGAGAATAGGATCTGCTTGTTTTAACATATTACCGGGTTTTCATAGTTAAATAATATTTCCCGTGAGTCGGGATGTAGATGTAGTATTGCTCCTATGTTTGTGTTCAAGTTATGAACCAATTTCTTTCTTTTTGGTGATCATTTGCTTTAGATGATTGTGTGGGTTGAATGCTTGCAACTACTCTCTTTCAAGGTTGGAAGGATCAAGCGTAAACGTGGCTACAAAGATCGGTGGCCTGGAACATAAAAATCTATGCCGATGAGTCCGGAAACAACAAAGGAGATGCTTGCCTTGCTTACGAAGATCCTTTTGCCGCTCATGCAGCTGGTGGATTCTATAATAGTAAGTTTGGTGTTGAATTTGTTGTGGTTCATGATATTCTTTTATTTAATTCAATGCAATGTTGCGCAATCCATAATGTATATATTCTATTCATTTTCCAGATTTTGACATGAGAGGCTATAAAATTAGTGTTGTGATGGCCGAGAGATCAACATCTAGAGCTCCTACATATGGTCATGGGTAAGTACTCTTGATCGTTTAGTCGCTAAATGCAAATTCTGTCTCGCCATGCCCAATGAGGCATGTGATTATTCTAGACCACGTAGTACATTGCATTGCAATTTGATAGAATAGAGATTTTCATTTGACATGCACTGTCATATTATTCAGCAATGTGTGATTAGGAGGATATGCCATGCACCATCGGATTATTTCATTTTGGCTTAGCTTTTACTTGAAGTTTTAGATGGAGTGTCATGGGCATCTAAGGATCATAACATACAGTGTACTGAATGTAGTACAACCAAGTTAACCTAACCAAATTGTAATATCATATACAAGTCACACTTATGATTGATATGGAACATAAAGCCTTGGCTTGGGATTTGCTCATATGATTTGTGTGAGGACCCCGGCTTATTTGGCTTGTAATGCTTAGTCATCCATTGACCCTAGCATCATAAACAAAATAACCCGTGTCTTGGAGATATGTATACTTCCCAGAAATGCAGTATACACACCCCTTTACAAAATCATGCATCAATTTCATACAAGACATAGAACCAAAGCACGAACTAGATTAAACCAAAGACATACATAATAGAGTTATTACAAAAGGGGCCGACCGGCCAAATAACAACTAAGCAAGATAAATAACAGCGGAAGCAAAAGCCATAAGATGACGATAAACAAAAGCCATACGGTTTGCCTAAAGCCCACAAGGCAGAACCGACCGGCCGCCAAGCTAGTCGTCCCATCCACAAAGACATCTCACAAAAGTAGGGCCCTTGGGGCTCCACCTCCTCTGCAACAAATTTATTAAGCAAAGCAAATGAGTACAAAATGTACTGCAAGATCGACGTAGAGTAACATACCTATACATATGCTACATGCAAGCTCATTTAAGTGGAGGCTGTAGGTTATTTTCAGCATAAAGCAAGTTTTCATTTGCAATATTTAAATAGATTCAAAGCAGTTTTGCAATTCATTTTTAATTTGCAAATAACAGCGAGTAACAACATAATAACCATAGATAGATAACAACAACAATCCTGGAAGTGACTAACCCAATAGTCACCACAACAATAGCATGAATTACCCATTCATACCATCCATGTCAAGTTTTAATTAAAGGTTGTAGTCTAATTCTTGCGGGAAATAACCAAGCTTGTCCATAACCTAGGACGAGGCTATTCGAATAGATTTAACCCTGCAGGGGTGTACCAATGTACCCACACGTCAGACCGCCTTTTCGCCACATGATTAAGCACACTTCCTTTGGTATTAAACACGCTAAGTCCTACGAGATATTTCCAATGAATGATGCTAATTAAGAGTCGCGACAACCCAAAGGGTAGGATACACCTACCAAATTTTAAGCAATCATGGTGCTCTTCCCTTATAAAAACAGTTTTTACCACCTGCGACCCATAATTAACACCTCCCAAAGTACTAAGTCAAGAGAGGTCCCATATCCCCCTTGTGTGGTTAGCACGCAAAAGTGCTTGGATCAATGGCGCAAGTAATTTGGTCCTTGGGGACTTAGGCACCATTCCACACACCATGAGATCACACCAACATCCATTGTGCCCAAGTCAATAACAATTTTGTTTTCATTTTTATTTCTTTACAAAGTAACAAAGCACAAGTGCTGGACATAATGGAATCATAGTTTTTGTGTGATCAAGGTCATCGACATAAGTCGACAACCGCCCATTTCTACCGTTATCTAAGCACTTCTAAGCATTAACAACGTAAACTACTAAGTGATAAGAGTCCATCCATCGAACTCTAAATCACAGCAAGATAATCCTAGGCTTAGTAGTAGAGAATGAACATTTACCTACAGAGTATGCATCTATAGGGTCAACTACTCGATAATTTAACACAAAGTAAGCATGCATACATATAAGTGAATACAAAGTATTAGACTTTAAATTAATGGGACTGAATAAATATGATCAAACTGCTTGCCTTGCTGGGGCTGCTCACTATGCTGCAAAGGGTCACTCACGGGATCAACGCACTCGTCGGCATCTAACGAAAAAGCGAAAAAGAACCGATAAGAACGACGAAAACCGAAAAGACTCAACAGAAAATTTTCACCAAATGCTCAGAAATTTTTACAGAAGAAAGAGCATGATTTTTAAAGAATTTATCAACAAGAACCAATTGATTTGGATTCTCAATGCAAACGTTATGGCCAAAACAAATCTGCTCAGCCTGAAAATTGCTGGAAAATTCAAATCGGTTACTGTGCATCAGAATTAAATTCTTTAGCACAATTTTCCAAAAAGGTGTTGCACCTGGGATTTTTATGGTAAATCAAGCAATTCATGAGATGAATAACACAATTGAGTTCACCTCATTTGGAGCTATGATGCATGTTTTATGATTTTTCAAAGGCATGCAAAAGAGCACAAATAAAATGCACCCACAATTCTTTTGAAAATAGTGACATGCCTAAATCCTACTCTACCATTTAGCACACTAAAAGAGGAAGCCAACAAAGTTGGATTCACTCAAAAAGGATCTATAGAGGATTACTTATGCACTTTACAAGTTAATTGCAAATTTTGGAGCAACATTTAAAGTTAATTTTGAAACCAATTTACCAATCCATTTTCTGGAGCCGAACTAAACTTACAAATGTTTTTAGATTAAAGTTTAGTTCAAACCAGAGCTACCAAAATTTGAACCAACTCAAAAGGAGCTAAATTGAAATAGTTATGCATTTTCAAAGTTTATTACCTTTTTCAGCTCACAAATAAAACCTTCGGGAAATCCTAAAATCATGACGACGTGGAAATGTCTGGGCCGTTGATCTTGGATCCAACGGCCCAAGATAAACTGGACGCCGCGAGCGACTGCGCGAAGCTCAATCGAAAGTCTTAGCCGCTGATCGTGGATCCAACGGCCACCAAAGACGGGTGCCGACGCTTGCTTGAACGCTGCTGACGGGCAACGATCAGGACCGTCGATCGCGAGATGGATGGCTCACAATGAACACCACACAGTGCACATGCACAGACCCCGCGAGATCTCGCCCACAGATCTGGAAATGGACGGCCCTAGGACGCTGCTACAGTTGTCGGCCCCATCCGACAAAAGAACCGCCGGGGAGATTGGCTCACCGCCGGTGATTGGGACCACGGAGGTGCAAACCAAGAGTACCACCAGGTCCGCAATAGAGATGCGCACCTGCTGGTACCACTCACACCGCTGGAGGTGGCCCAGAATGTCGGCGAGCCGGAGGAGAATGGCGCGGTAACGCACGGCCAAAAGCAAACATGAAGGAAAGCTCCGCAATAGGCCATTCTAGCGGGTGCCCGAGTATCTAGGGGCTACAAGGGAGGTTACCTTAGCGCTGGGAAGTGCCGAGGAGGACTGAAGAGCTCTGGCAGCGGAGGACCTTCCCGGCGCCGAAGAAGAACCCGAGGAGGTGACGGTCTGAGCAACAAGGAGCCCAAAGGAGGGTAAGGTTAGCTCCACCATAGCTCACAGAGGGTAAAAAGCGAGCAATCGGAAAATGGAGGTCTTACCGGAGTTAAAGACAAAGAGGGGTGAACCTTGGCCGAAAAGGGGGAACTCTAAATTCAGCTACTCCCTGAAGAGGCCAACCAAAATTGAGTTAGGGTTAAGGTCCACCGAGATGAGAGGCTCAAACTGGAGCAAAGAGAGGAGAGGAAAAGCCACTGGGGCACTGCCTTCACCGACGAGCTCCAAGGTCAACAATGGCGGCAGTGGGCTTCGGGTGCTTTGAGCTCAATAAACCGAGAGCAAGAGGAGAAAGTGTTTAAAGGAAGCCAAGGAGGAACAAGGGGGACCTTTTATAGCCGGAGAGCAGAGGCAATGAGCTAGGGTTAAGCTCCATGGTGAGCTTAACCCACCACCCGGTCCACAGCTCAACAAGGACGCGAAGGGATGGGGCGCTTTGAGCAAGACTTTGGGGCGGAAGGTCGACCAAGATTTAATGCTTGCAAGAAAAGAGCATTGAGAGGTGACAAGGCACCGCCTCCCTCGCCATGGTGCACGCGAGACCGAGGAAGGAGAAGAACAGGTGGCTGATATCGACCGTTGGATAATCAAAGGGGGAGGTCGTGACCCTTAGATCTGAACCGGGGTGGTCTTAAAAGGAAGGGGGAGGTCGCGACCACCAGATCTTCATCGCACGGTTCTGACAAGGAAAGGGGAGGTCACAGCCGTTAGATTCACATCGGACGGTTGCGAAACGAAAAGGGAGGTCACACGCTGAAAGGAGATAGGAGGTCGTGGCCGTTAGATTTACATCCAATGGCGATCAACAGAGGCGGGAGGCCGTGACTGTTGGATTTACATCCAATGGCACACAACAGAGAGGGGAGGTCGTGACCATTGCGCACGACGCGATGGGAGGTCGTGGCCGTTGGATTTCGATCCAATGGCGCACAACAGAGATGGGAGGTCGTGGCCATTGTGCATGACGTGATGGGAGGTCGTGGCCATTGGATTTACACCCAAGGGCACACAACAGAAAGGGGAGGTCATGGCCATTGCACACGACGCGATGGGAGGTTGTGGCTGTTGGATTTCGATCCAACAAATGATTTAACGAGGTGGGAGGTCGAGATGCTGGATTTCGATCCAACGGCGATTTAACAGAGGTGGGAGGTCGTGGTACATTGCGCGCACGACGAAAAAGAGGTAGGAGGTCGTGGCCGCTAGATCTGGATCTGACGGCGACGAAAGGAGAGGGGAGGTCGTGGGCGTGGATTTTGATCCAACGACGCACAACGATCGCGCGAGGGAGGGGCTCGGCTGAGCTGGGATGCGGTTGGGTTTGACCCACTTGAAAGTGGCTCGGACACAAGGAACAGTGCTCTAGATTTGAGTTTAAATTTGAAGGCTGAGTTTGGAGGAATTTTTAGAGGTAACAAACTAACTCCAAAAATTCCAAAATTTTGACTAAAGCTTCCTCACTCTAGGATTAACCTTACATAAAATTTCCAGAGATTTTTATGTACTGCATTTTTCTCAAGAAATTCATCAAGGGCTGTTCTAGGGTTTGACTTACCTCCAAAAATTATCAAATAATTTCTAAAAATTATGAAATTTTTCAGAGGAGTCACACATCACCCCTAGAACCTAAGAAAAATATTTCCCAAGATTGGCACAAGATTTGTGACAAATTTGAATAAGGGTTTGACTTTAGTCAACAGGAGATTTGCATTTTTGAATTCCACAACTCTTGACAAGAATTATAGAAGAGTTCAAGAGTTTCAAGATGTGGGAAAAGTTTTAATTTCTACTCATTTAATTACATTTGAAACACACACCTATAATTGGTTACATTTGAAACACAAACCTAGATTTGGTTCCATTTGTACATTTGGGATGTTACAATTTGTAAGGGTAAGCATGATAGTAGATGCTGAAACAATTGTCTTCTGTTACTTGAACTGTGTGTTCTTGATGAATAGAAGCTAATTTGTTGCACAAAGCAATTTGTTGAATTCATTGGAGTAGTAAACATTTCACTGATGGGTGGGAAATATGGTGAATGTGTGGGATCAGGAGGATGACAAGTTAAAGTAAACTAGGTACAAAGCACTCCACACTTGTGTTACTGCTTCTGCATTAAAATCTTTAAAATTCTCAATTCAAAATAGTGTTTGTGAACCATAATCTTTATTTTATATACACATTTGATCATATGCAAGGAGAAAAACTGCATCGATATGTCACAATTAAAAGATTTGGGGTTTTATTTAAGCGATTGTGCTTTTAAGTTTTAACAAAGGTATATCTTAGTGTATTCCGACCTCAAAGATTGTACATATCAGTATATCACTTTAGCACATATTACTAAAATCACGATTCATGTGGAATTGATAATAGTGTGTACAACATTCCATATTACCTCCATGGAGCTCCGCCATGCCATTTTGCGCTCCGGTGAGCCTTGGACCCCCTAACCTTGTCTAGGAGCTTCACGTTGCTCCAAGGAGCGTCTCCACCAATTTAATAGGGTTTTTGGTGTAGGTGTTAGCCTGCGGCCCTCGTCTTCCCTGGCTCCGATTGAGCTGAGTCGGGTTGATTCGCCATCTCCGGTGAGTCTCATCCTTTATTATTGAGTCCTTTGAGTCCCGGAGGTCCTAGATCCTCATCCCTAAGCTTCCTCCATGCTTTGGTCGGTTGTGCAGCCTCGCCGACGTGAAGCTCCATTGCTGTGTCGTCCCCGCCTTCGGCCACCGCACGCTCGACTCCGACAACCATAGGACCCCATGCCACCTTGGGTGAGCTCACCTTCTCCTTGTGCATCTGTAAAGAATTCCTCTTGTTCCAATACTTCCTAGTCATTGTTCATTCCAGTACTACATGTCAGTTATAAAAGACACCAAACTTGTGCTTAAACATTTTTTTTATATAATTCTACATTATTTCAAACAAAGTTTTTGTATCCTTGATCGTGTGAGAAGTGGATACTAAAATCAGTTGGGCGAGATTGGAAGCAATATAAGGTCGCATCAAGAAAGCTCGCTTAATGTTAAGAAGAAGAGAGTCAGGTTGTATAGGCGGTGCCGAAGATGTTGACGATACCAATGGGTTGCCCTCACAACCATTGAAGTCCAAAAAGGCAAGGTAATAAGAAGTCCAGATGCAAAAGTTGATGGTGTTAAGCTTGGTAATCAACTTTGGAAACTGCGTATCACTTTTCCAATTGAAGAAAATGAGGTGTCGGTAAGGCCATGGCACCACTACAAGACAATCGGTGATGCAAAAGGAAAACAAAGGGCTTGGCCTTCAACTTTTGTATGTTTGTCTTGGCTTGCTTTAATTTCAATGAGTTATCTCTATACCATACATACTTATACCCCTACAATTTATTGTTGTCCATGCAGGTTGAAAAGGTTAATGGTTGAATTTTCTATTTGGATCTATTCCTCACCAACTCATCAAGACGAAGAAGAGACTTCATGAAGATTAGCTAGCGATACTTATGTTTGGCTTTTTAGGACTCAATTTAGACTTGTTATCATGTTTAGCATTTTCGACCTACTCCAGTTGATGTATGGAATGATGTGAATGACAATACCTTTATTTATTTTCATGTGCAATGCAATCTATTTTTTCGATGTTCTCATATTGAGTTGTATAATTTTTATATTCTCAAACATTGAATGAAAAGTATTGAGATAATAGTTTGTGTACTTCCATAAATTGCAAAAATAATTATTATTTCATTATGTTGTTGAATTTGCTACAAATATGCAACTGGCCATAAGAATGTGTTGCTGACAAGTGTTTGCAGTGCTGTTGAAATATGTGCCACATGTGTTGTTATAAATAGAGAAATGTGTTACAGGCCCTATATGTCAGCAACACCTATTCTTATGTATAACAACATTTAATTTGTGTTGCACAGGCTCATCCTAGCAACGCCACCTATAACAACACTTAACATTTGTGTTACTAGAATCAACAAAGAACACTTTTTTCAGACATACAAAGAACACATACCGTGTTTCTATATGTCACCCCAGATTAGTGTCAAGATCACTGGTATGCGGGTAAACTCCCGCAATGGAGGGATCAGGATGAGCATGCAAGACGGTTGGATGTCTCACTCATATTTGCCGAGATCTCTAATGAGCGCGCCCGAGCATGGCTAAGAGCGAGGTTAGCTACCGCATCTTCGGGGGCCATCTCCTTTCCAAACCCCTTAGACGAGGAAGTGTCCCGGTGCCTAGTAAGATATCGAACTACCTAGTTTGTAATTACTTGATAACTTCATAGGAAGTGAAATAACATGTCGGGCTCATACAGGAAGAGCTGAGTACTGTACAATCTTCCCAAGGCTCATTCCAGGTAGACAAGGAGAGAGATATGCTCTCCGAAGCCTTGGGAAACAAGGAGCATCTGGGTTGCACGAGAGGCATTGGTCTTTATGTTCCATGGAAAGATGGATTTGCAGAGGACTCCGCAGCGTACCGGAGTAGGAAGAGAGCCAAAGCCGAGCGCAAAGCACAGCTGCGAGAGGAGATTCATGCATCCCTTAGAGAAGAGATGCGGGATGTCGCACGAGATGAGATTCGTGCATCCCTCACAAATCAGTTGGAAGCCCCCATCGCTACTGTGCTAGCCAGCCCCCCAAACATCCGAGTAGCTGCGCGTCTAACCATAACATAGAAATCGATAACAGATTTTCTGTTGATGACATCCTGGTAATAATTATTATCCCTGGAATGTTTGATCCATTGATAGGCCTATTTTAGTTGCTAATTTTGTACCGTTATGTAGGTGGCTACGAAATGCAAGCTCCAAGTGAGATGTGCCTCCGTTGCTCTGGATGCTGCTTGGGGTCAGGCGTATCCATCCGGTGTCGGGGCCTTGCTGCACGGTGTAAATATAGCGCCGGGTTTCGCAAAAGTGAATGTGGACGGTGTTTATGCCAATTTCGAGATTGTCCAGCTAGAGATGCCCCCAAACGACAAGGTCGTGACTTTAGGGCAAGCCATTGGAGCATTCATACAGTGGTCCAAGAGAGACATTTGTTTGGAGCTACCTGCATCGGTGTCAACTTCACGGGAAGTATCTGCACTGGATCTACCTGCACCGGTGTCAACTTCACGGGAAGTATCTACACCAAAGCTACCTGCACCAGAGTTACCTGTACCGATGCGGCAAGGACCCGATACATCAGATGCATCTACACCTCATGCCCGGTAGACCTCTAAAAAGCAAGATGGCAAGGGCAAATCGAAGCAGCCCAATGATATCCCCTTCTTGCCGTTGGCCCAAAAATTCATGCATGGCGAGCCGTTGGTCATCCTGGAAGAGGACAGCGAAACCCTAGGATTGGCTTCCCAAAGATTGCATGAATGGTACATGGAACATGCCAAAAAGACAGGTGTACAATGGTGCTCGGGTGTCACCATCAAGTTCAAGAAAATTCATTTTAACCACGAGTTTCAAGATTGCGTCTTCACGGTGACCTTTGATGACTTGTCCTTACTCTTCAACCTCAACTCCTTCGAAGTCTCACTCATGCGATGCTGGACAATGTAAGTGTGTACAATCATGGTCTACATTCATGTAATACCGATAAATATCATATATAACTTCTAGCTTTTGTACATATATATAGATACATGATCTTACAAACCACATCAAGTAAACTATCTGTTGGTTTCCTCGACCCACACTTGGTCTTTGAGCAATGCATCAACGCCAATGCAACCTTCGTCGAGGAGTACATGGTGACGTTTTTGCTGGATCACCGTGAGAAGGATTTCATACTTTTGCCCTACAACCAAGGGTAAGTGCTGCACTAGTGGCTATACTTGTTGATTTGTACTTTATAAGCAACATGAACTTAGGTTTAATGACCATGGCGACATACCTGTGTAGGTACCACTGGATTCTATTTGTTATTATACCAAAATGGAACCAGGTAAGATAACTTGTTTTCCTAAAGAGGTCTAATAACAACTTCACAGTTATCAAAAACTTAATCGACAGGTAAACACATTTCCTCCATAGATAACTCTATTGTAGTCTTTCCTTCCTTTGCAATGGCTATGGCTAAATTTTTGGAATCACGTAGGTCGTTCCATCACGCACTATGCAAAGGGAGGGAAATGCAAGGGAGTGAACCTCCGACACGATTTCAAATTCCCGGTATTCGCTAGTACACATTAATCTTATATAACACTTTGTAGTAATGCCTCTCGAACTAACCAATTCTATTTTTGCAGTACCACCAGCAGCCGCCGGGCAACACATGTCAATACTATGTTTGCCATAATATGGAACTACTCCTCGGTTCCCCGATGACCAAAGATCCTTAGGTTTGCCAATCTTGTAACAATTATTTCATACTTATTAATTTATATATATGCACGAATTTAATCTTCCCAGCGGCAGGTTGCAGCCATCGCTGAAACTCCGTTGGAATAGGCTCAGCTCGAACACATGCGAAGACAGTTTGTGGCCTTCTTGATGCGTGAGGTCATAAGCCCAAACGGGAAGTTCCACAATGTAGATTGAACTTGATTGGGATAAGATTTAACTTTATGGAACATGTGTGTATATTTGTTCATAAATGGTTAATTTTAGTTCACTTGAGTTAATTGATTTATGAAATGGATGTGCTTAATTCTGAAATGAATGTGAATTAGATGTGCTTGTTTTTGAAATGAATGTGAATTGGATATGTACTTGTTGTGTTTCTGCTTATTTCAGAGGGCATATCTAGCATTTCCTAAGGCTAGCCAATAAACGGAAATAGATGTACAAATACAAAAAGAATATCACAGACAATTCCTTAGGACAAACCGTCTGTGATGCATAAGATATCACGGACGGTTCCATCTATAAACCGTCTGTGATGCACAAGATATCACGGACGGTTCCATCTATAAACCGTCTGTGATGTATAAGATATCACGGATGGTTCCATCTATAAACCGTCTATGATATTCGACTATCACAGACGGTTTTGAGTTAATAACCGTATGTGATAGTCGAATATCACAAACGATTCTGAGTTAATAACCGTATGTGATAGTATAATATCACAAACGATTCTGAGTTAATAACCGTCTGTGATAGTATGAATCATAGATGGTTCAAAAACTGTCCGTGATGACCTCATGTCATCACTGACCCATAAACTCAGATGGCTCTGAAACTGTCTGTGATGTCGTTTTTTAACCGTCTGTGAAGATCTTTTATGTAGTAGTGGGGATTAGGTTGGGTGGGATTGGGAGGGTAGGAGACTTTGGCCTTTGGGGTTGGGCCAAGGAGTGGGCTGTGGGCAGGCTAGCGCCTGGGCCAACGCGGATGGGAGGAATAGTGCTAGGCTAAGCCTTAGGCTAGATATTATCAATAAATTTGCTGGGTCTCAGCCTATAGCCTACCCTGCCCGAGGCCCAGATCCGCCTCTGGTTTTGGGTGTGTTTGCACTAGTCCTAATGCTGTCGAGACCATTAATAACTGTAACATCCCAATTTTCTGGAGTTGTTCGAGTTCTGGTCTTGCTTTCCTTTCTCTCTGTTCGTTCAGGCCTCTCTGGACCTCCCTTAACCTCTTCTGACCTTTTCCCCGTTTTGACCTCCTCTTTGTTTAGACCTCTTCGTGGTTTAGACCTCCTTATCTATTTGAACTTTCCTTCGGTTATGACCTTCCCTTGGGTCATGACCACCCCCGATGTGCTCCCAGCTCGAGTTTGTGTTCCAACTGTCCTTGATTTCTGAAATCCATCACTCGGGTTGAATTTCTCCTTCCGAGATCTCCTTTGGTTCCATCTTGACCGTTGAGACCTTCCCTGCGATGGTCTTGATCGTCGAGATCTCCTTTGGCTCCATCCTGACCGTCCAGACCTCCCCTTGTTTGGATCCAAGGGTCTAGACCTCCCCGCCGTCAACCTCTTTTCTCTCTCCTCGCGCGGGTGTGCTCAGTCCGAGCCATCTGATTGTGCTTGGACGGCTCGATGTTTTGTGCTGTTCAAGCAGTCCGAACTTCACCTCTGGCTTGGGCCGCCTGATTAAGATCGGACGGTCAGATCAAGTTGAGTTCGGGCGCGCACTTCGGACTGTCTTGGACCTCCCCGTCCTTGTGGTCTCTTTGCAAAGACGACCCTCTTGATCTTTTGAAAAGACCACCTCGGTTTGTCTTTTTGCAAAGAGCACCCTTTTGGGTCACGACCTCCCTTTGAGGCCGCGACCTCCTCTTTTTGTCGTTTAGTTGCAACCTCCTTTGGTCAGGACCTCCTCGGTCTTTTTGCAAAGACCACCCTCTTAAGGCCTGGACCTCCCACTGGGTCACGATCTCCCCTCACGGTAGCGACCTCCTCTTTGGTCTTTTAGCAAAGACCACCCTCTTGGTTGCGACCACCTCTTCTGTGGGACCGCCCTCTCAGGTCTCAATACCGCGGGGGAGAAAAGTCTTTGTGGATGTCATGAGGACATTGTGGATGTCATGGGGACATGCTCATGATCTTAGGTGATGAGACAATTGGCAATTGCTTTGAGAGTTTGTTGAATTTTGTGGAAATCAGCAAGTGTCGGGTTTTACAGAGTAATCCAAGATTAGGTGGCAAAGATTACCACTGGGTAGTATAACCGCAAGTTTGTTGGCGGCATGAAATTTTCCGAAGACATGTTTTTGGAACTTGGGTTTCCTCGGGAATCGGTCATACCGGCGTGTAAGTTTCTTGAGACGATCATGATCTTGATTATCTTAAACTTGTAAGTGGCGGTTGTACTGCGATGCGGTGATACCGGATTTTGTGTGGCGGTTGCAAAATTCCAGAGGAGTTGTTTTGGAGAGTTTTGGATTTCTTCGGGTAGCGGTACAACCGCAGTTATGGGTGTGGTACGACCGCAGTACGGTAGTACTAGCCATGACATGGTGGTAGTACCGTTTGTGTGCTGAATGATGTTTCATTTGGAGAATTGAATTTAGGGTTAGGTCAAGTTCATGTTCATCAGTGCATATGTGTTGCATGATGCATGTTTTGGGTAACGTGGGTCAAGTTGTGAAGAACTTGTTCCCGAAAATGGTTTCTTGGTCTATTGTCAGGTGTGGCTTGCGTGTCTATGACGGTCAGCGGCGAGGTGGATCGGGACTAAGCTTGGAGAGCTGAGGTCCAGAACGATCAAGGATGCCAGGTGAGGTCAAAGGACTTAAGCGGGGCGCAGGATGGACAAGGATGACCGAACAGCGATTGATGCGATTGGTTGGATCAGCAACATGAGAGTCGTTGCAAGTGCTCAGTGGTGCCGGTGGGATCCGGATAGGAGAGACTTGACGACATGGAGCCGTTGATCAACCTACACGTGGCGAAGCAGGCAAGTGCTTCGCGCAGATGGACTCGGTCTTTTGGAGAAGGATCGAGAAGGGGTATTTTGGTAATTTCACGAATACCGCCTTGGTGACCTTTGGCTAAACTGGCAAGCAGTCGGCGCATGGTGAAGCGGTTTAGGTCAATCGATGATGAAGAGCGGCGCTTTGAGATGCATGCGTGTGTTAACCCATTGTGTGTTAGGGTTTAATGGGTGCCCTAATGGAATATTCCCTAAATGCTAGCCTCCACTATATAAAGGAGGAGGTCTTTGTCCAGCAGACCGAATCTCGCCATTTTGAGTGCCCTATTTTGTGTTTAGGGTTTTGAGGAGAAGAGAGAAGAGGCTAGGTTTCTAGGGTTTGGATTGAGTGTGTGCTCACGTGGTGAGCTTTGTCCTCCTAGATGGAGTAGCTATAAACAACAATCATCTATCTCAAATCAATCCAACCAGATTTCTCAAGATGAGTCCTTTTGTGTTCTTCCTCTCTATTTGATGATTTTGGGGTTTTTCTTGATCTGCGAGTTTCTCTTTGGTTTCTTGCTGTGATCTACCATGATGTGTCTTGTGGGAGTGCATCTAAGACCATTTTGATCATTCGTTACCCACGAGCAAGGTTTAGATCATGTTTAGGTTTGAAACTCGGTTTTGAAACATTCTTCTTTCAAATATAAAAAGGTTGGAACTTTTTTGTGGTTCTACTCAATCTTTGATTGGAATAGGTTCCTAACCTCCTAGAGAAGTTATGTTTCAAATCTCATAGAGTTTGGCCAAGTGGTTCAAAAGTTGTGCCAATTTTAGTTTTCGCTCGTCGAGTCGTTTCGGGAAATTCCAGACAACCGCTTCGCTTGCCTACTTGATTGTACCGAACATTGGTACAACCGCCCGTTTGCCTACGGTTGTACCGAACATTGGTACAACTGCCCGTTTAACTGTGGTTGTACCAATTTCCCTGAATTCTTCAGCACTTCTTTGGTTTTTTTGTTGCTGTGCTTTGGGGGTGTTGATAGGATTCAAAGCAAGTTTTCCTCTGTGCATAATCATTGATCTCCATAGCTCTCATAGCAAATGGAGTGATTTACGGATTGATTCAAATCAGAGGTTCAAGTTCATCATGTGTCTTCGTCGACTTGATCCTCCAGGAATATCGGTCATACCGCGAATTGATTTGTTTGGTCATACCAAGATAGCGGTAAGACCAAGACTTAAGCCGTCGGTCATACCGATTTATTTGTCTGGCGCTTTTTGTTACGGTTCTTGTTCTTTGCTATTTAGGGGTTTAGGAGTGGATTCAATACGAGTCTTCTACTGTGCTTAAGCATTGATCTTCTTAGCTCTCATAGCTATTGGAGTGATTTGCGAGTTGAATCCATTCAAAGTGAAAAAGATTAGGTGCTCCTATTCAACCCCCCCTCTAGTCGCCTTTCCGGTCCTACAGTCTTCGTGCATTTAATGCTGCATTAAATGCTATCATTTCCATCATGCTTTGTCTTTTCCTCTTTGGTCACCTCTTTTACCTGCTCATTTCATTCCTGTACCTGCTCCCGTCGTTAAATGCACCGTCCTCCTCCCTGGACCTCCCCGTGCCTATATAAGGCACCAAAGAGGCCTCTTGCCTCCTTTTTGTTTCCCAGAACCTTGAACCTCCCTCAGTTGAGCTTTTTCTTCTTCGATAGGAGCTTCGATTTAGTGAATCAAGTTTCTATCTCCGCCTTGATCCTGTGTTTTTCTTTGGCTTTGATATGGTTCTTTCGTTGGAGTTTTGTGGATTCGTTTTATTTACTTGGTTCTTGTTAAATGCGTGTAGGATCTGGCTGTTCAAGACCTCCCGACCCAAATTTTCTCAAATCGAAGACCCTTAGTTCTTCAGTGAAGGCAAGTCATAGGCCTTTGATCATGTTGAACCCATTTTGCAAAAAGTATATTGTTTTGTTATGAGCGTGCATGGCTAGTTTTATAAAAATGGTTTCGGGAGTAGTTACAACACCCACTTGTCTTATGACTCCTTGGATAATTGAAAGCAACATGTTGACATGTACCCTTGGAAATCCGTAGGATGGGTTATCTTAGTTGGATATTCTTGTTTACTAACATGGGTATCGTGGTTTGCTTAGCCATGCTTGAGTAGACGCTTCTCACCATGAATCATCATCGTTAGCTTACCCTCCCAAGACTTGGTTGTGGCTTGTGTTGTAGCGGCCGGTGTAGCTGATTAAGATGAAGTGTGGCCGTGTGTGAGGCCACAACATTTGTTGTCGCTTTAACTAAAATTTATGTGCCAGGACTGGGGTGGTCCTCTGGCCGGGTTGAACCCAACAAATGCTAAATTTGTCTAATGAGCTATAGAACCGTGGCAATGCCACTCCTGTTAAAAGACGTGTGCCCAAGACTGGGGTGGTCCTCGGGCTGGTTGAATACAAAACCGTTTTATGCTCGGGCGAGAAGTCAGGGGGTGAGTAGTGGGTGCCTTGAGCACACTGGGTTTGTGGTCCGACTCGCCTGAGCAACCAACTAAGGACTTAACGTTGTACACCATCAATCTGGGTCACTACCGTGCAACCACAAGTCCATAATGGGGTGGTCCTGGCCAACTAATTAGCGATGTCCTGATGCGGTTCTGTCGAGCTGGTCGAAATGGCGCAAGTGGGGGCCTAAGCATGGCAAAACCTTGGCGGGCAGAACCAAGTCAGGACTGATCTTTGTAAAGGCCTTGTCACGAGCTCTAGATTGCTTACCAAAGGAAACGAGCAGGGGCATCGACGGGTGTCCAACCAACTAGAGGACTTTGTGTCTTGTGGGTAAAGTGCATAACCTCTGCAGAGTGTAAAATCTATTCGAATAGCCTCGGCCTCGGTTATGGACGTGCCCATTTCTTTCACGCAAGGGGTAGATCTTTCTAAAAATTGTGGTTTGGATCCGAGTAGTAGTTTGGTTCATGACCAGGGTGGTCGTGGGATGTTTTCAAAGAACTTGTTTACTTATGTATTATCTTTTCAACTTATGCTTTGCAATCTACTTAATTTATTTCCAATAAATATTGCTTTCTGCAAACTAACCATACAGCTTTCTTTGTCAAGCCTTGCATAAATGTTATTGCATTCATTTTTCCTATGGCTTACTGAGTACATTCAAAGTACTCATGGCTTGTGCCCTCTGGTTAATCAGCAGCCGAAGACCTCCCCGGGTGCTCCGAGCACTACGAGGAGTTTGTTGAAGACCTCGTGGACTAGGGGATGTCCTCCACTCGATAGCATGTGGCTCGCCGAGTGGCTCCGCGTTGTATTTTGTTCCACTGCAAGTGTTCTTTTTGCTGTTAGCCCTGCGTGGCACCCCTGTAAACAAGCTTGACCGTAAGGTCTTTTGTCTATAAATATTAATTTGTCTGCTTCATCTTAAGTTTGTTGTATGGATGTGATGATACTGATGTTGGGTCTGTGCGAGCTAGCAATCTGATCTTGGGACTAGATCATTGTGCACAGAGACTGGGACCTCCTGGTGGTCTTGGTAGACCTCCGGGTGGACCTTCGAGTCCTCATGGGTGGTCCTAGAGGCTCTCCGGGACGTCCTGGGGGACCTCTTGGGAGGTCTTGGAGGACCGTCCAGACCTCCGGGTGGTTCGGTTGGACATCCTGGGTGGTCCTGGGAGATCCCTCCGGGTCCTCTCGGGTCGGGTCCTTACAAGGTGGTATCAGAGCCATATTGACTGTAGGACGTAACCTTAGTTAGCATGGTCGATTTAGTCCAGAATCTAAAATTTTATTTTCTAAATCAAACCAACCGATTAACTTGAGTAGATATTCTTCTCTTATCTTATTCTATTCTGTTCTCACCTCATTCTAATCTTTTCTCGACTTATTCTTAGATCCTTGCATCTTATCCTTTCTGGAACTTTGTTTTTGAACCTAAATTGACCTTCTTACCTCAGGAATCTATGTAGGATCGAGCTTTGTTTTAAGTCACCCACCCCTGTAAGTTAAAGTAGAAGTGCCTAGAGTGGTCCTCCTTAGCTTGGTGCCGTTTAGTTCGTGTCTTTGACCTTCTGTTGGAGTTTTGTGCCTCTTAGTAGCTTTCCAGCTACTTGTTTTGGGTTTGACCTGCTTTTCCCCGATTAAGGTGCTTTGTCTCTCCTCTTGCTCTCCCTCTCATCCCTTGTGCTTTTCCCTCTTACCTATCGTGCTTTTCCCTCTCATCTATTAAGCCTGAGAAGGTGTCTTGCAGATGGATCAGACCCGTAGTTCAGCAAGTCAAGATGAATCAGTGGATCCCTCATTGCCACCACCCCCGCCTCCTCCAGTAGCCCCGACAGATCAAAGTATGAGTCAGTTCATGGCAGCCCAAGCGCAGATGATGAGTGCTTTGATGTAGAACATGAATCAAATGATAGCCCAGCAGAATCAGACCACTGTGGCCTTGATCGCGGCATTGAACCAGAGCAACCAAGCCGCTGCTGAGCTGCCACCGCCACCAATTGTTCCCCAATCAAGGATAGCAGAGTTCTTGAGGACTCGTCCATATACCTTTTCTAGCTCCTCTGAGCCGTTGGACGTAGACGATTGGCTACGCTCAACCGAGAAAAAGCTTGCCATTATCCGGTGTGACGAATGAGAGAAAGTTCTCTATGCCTCGCACCAGCTCGAGGGCCCAATAGCAGAGTGGTGGGAGAGCTTTTGTGCCGTCCATGAGAACCCTCAGAGCATCACGTGGGCAGAGTTTTCAAAAGCCTTCCGTCATTCCCATGTTCCTGATGGGAAGGTGGAAATGAAAAAGAATGAGTTTCGGGAGTTAAAACAAGGAAGCATGTCAGTGTGTGAATATATCAACAAGTTCACTCAGCTTTCTCGATATGCCCTAGAGGATGTTGCTACATATGATGCCCGACAGAAAAGGTTCAAGCGGGGACTCATTCCAAGTTTGAAGGTTCAAGTCGTTGGCAATGACTATGCAGACTTCCAGCAGATTGTGAACAAGACCTTGCTCATTGAAGAATCTTGCAGAGAGCTTGCCGAGTCTTACAAAAGGAAGATGTCACAATCTGGTGCTCTTCAAGGTCACCCGCAGAGAGCTTGGACTAGTGCCCAGCTCCCTGTCCGTTTTGCTCCTCCGACCACCTCCAGGACCTCTTCAGTAGCTCCTTACCCTAAGACTTCCGGTGTCCATGACCCAGCCTTCAGAAGATAGCACCGCCAACAACCTCCTGTATAAAGACAACCCGCTATGGGAATCACATGTTTTAACTGCCATCAATTGGGGCACTATGCCAGCCACTGCCCACAGAAGATAGGACCAGCCTAGGTCCGATCCAACCAAGGCGCCACTCCAGCAAGAGTTCCATTGCCGGGAGTAGGTCGTGGAGCTCCCCAGACCTCCCCTGCACCCGCCAAGACCTCCCTACCCCCTGGGAGAGGACGTGTGAATCACGTCACCATTGAGGAGGCCTAGTCAACTCCAGATGTCGTGCTGGGTAAGTTCTTTGTACATTCAGCACCAGCCACTGTTTTGTTTGATTCTTGAGCTTCCCATTCGTTCGTTTCTCGGATTTTTGCTGCAATGCATCAGTTGAAAGTTTTGCCTCTTAAGACCACCTTGTTGGTCCAATCCCCCGGTTAGGAGTTAAGTGCGAACCAAGGTTGTCCACAAGTTAAGGTGATCATAGAAGGGGTAGAGTTTCTAGCCGACCTGATCCTCATCCACACCCAGTCTCTAGATGTGATTTTGGGCATGGACTAGCTGGCTAGACATCAAGCAGTATTGGATTATGGTGGTAGGAGCATCACTTTGGTCAGCCCAGTGGGAATCAAGGTGAGATTTGAAGCCACCTCCAAGAAGCCAGAGAGAGTTTTGGTTTGCAGAGCTCAAACCGTGTCTTTAGAGGATGTCCCAGTGGTATGTGAGTTCCCGGACGTCTTCCCAGATGAGCTTCCCGAAATGCCGCTAGACAGAGATCTAGAGTTTGTCATCAACCTAGTCCCAAGGACTACTCCAATAACCAAGAGGTCCTACCGTCTACCTATTGATGACCTGGTGGAGTTGAAGAAGTAGATTGAGGAAATGCTTGAGAAAGGTTTTATCAGACCGAGTTCCTCACCTTGAGGAGCTCTAGTGATCTTTGTCCCCAAGAAGGATGGTACTCAGCGGATGTGTGTAAACTATAGTGCCCTCAATGAGGTCACCATCAAGAACAAGTACCCTCTACCCAGGATAGATGACCTTTTCGACCAGTTAAAAGGAGCCAGAGTGTTTTCCAAGATAGACTTGAGATTAGGATATCACCAGTTGAAGATTCGCCAAGAAGACATCCCCAAGACAGCTTTTTCAACCCGATATGGTCTGTTTGAGTGCACAGTCATGTCTTTTGGTTTGACCAATGCCCCTGCCTACTTTATGAATTTGATGAATAAGGTGTTCATGGAGTATCTGGACAAGTTTGTCATTGTCTTTATTGATGACATCCTAGTGTACTCCAAGAGCGAGGAAGAGCATGAAGAGCACCTCCGCTTAGCCTTGAGCAAGCTCAGAGATCATCAACTCTACGCAAAGTTCAACAAGTGTGAGTTTTGAATGAAGGAAGTTACTTTCCTAGGCCATGTTGTGTCTGAAAAAGGAGTTGCTGTCAACCCTAGTAAGGTCCAAGATGTCGTCAACTGGAAACCACCCAAGTCAGTATCTCAAATCAGGAGTTTTCTCGGCATGGCAGGTTACTACCGTCAGTTCATTGAAGACTTCTCCAAGATAGCAAGACCTCTCACCCAACTGTTAAAGAAGGAGATGAAGTTTGCTTGGACACTCGACTGTGAATAGAGCTTCCAAGAATTGAAGAGGCGCTTGACCACTACCCTAGTGCTGATCTTACCAGATGTCCGAAAGGACTTTGAGATCTACTGTGATGCATCTCGTCAAGGTCTTGGGTGTGTTTTGATGCAAGAAAGAAGGGTAGTGGCTTATGCTTCCTGGCAGCTAAGACCTCATGAAGTCAACTACCCCATGCATGATCTAGAGTTGGCTGCCGTAGTTCATGCCTTGAAGATATGGCGTCATTACCTTATTGGTAATCGCTGTGAAATGTACATCGACCACAAGAGCTTGAAGTACATCTTCATCCAAGCAAATCTCAATATGAGGCAAAGAAGATGGTTGGAACTGATCAAGGATTACAATGTTGGAATCTACTATCACCTGGGCAAGGCCAATGTGGTGGCCGATGAATTAAGTAGAAAGGTCTATTGCAGCACTTTGATGATTAAGGAAAGTCAGCCGACACTTCATGAAGAGTTCCAGAAGCTCGAGCTTGAGTTAGTGGAAGAAGGCTTCTTGGTTGCTCTAGAAGTCCAACCCACCCTTCTAGACCAAGTCAGGAAGGCTCAAGTTGAAGATGTGGACATCCAGGAGATCAAAAGCAACATGAAGAAGGGCAAGTGCTTCGAGTTTTCAGAAGATGAGCAAGGGACTATTTGGTTCAGCAAGCGCATGTGTGTGCCAGATCAGGAAGAGCTCAAGCAGTTGATACTCCAGGAAGCTCATGAAGCCTTGTACTCCATCCATCCTGGAAGCACGAAGATGTATCAAGACCTTAAGGAATCCTATTGGTGGCCTAGCATGAAGCGTGAGATCACTAACTATGTGGCACGGTGTGATGTCTGCTAGCGAGTTAAAGCTGGCCATCAAAGACCTCCTGGACTCTTGCAACCTTTGAGCATACCAGGATGGAAGTGGGAAGAGATTGGTATAGACTTCATCATTGGTCTGCCCAAGACCCAAGCTGGTTATGACTCTATTTGGGTAGTGGTGGATCGACTTACCAAAGTTGCCAATTTCATCCCAGTCAAGACCACCTACTTAGGAGACAGGTTAGCAGAGATATACATGGCGAGGATTGTTTGTCAACATGGAGTGCCCAAGAAGATTGTGTCAGATCGAGGATTCCAGTTCACTTCAAGATTTTGGCAGAAGCTACATGAAGCTTTGGGCACCAATCTGAACTTCAGCATAGCCTACCATCCTTAGACTGATGGACAAACCGAAAGGATAAACCAGATTTTAGAAGATATGTTGAAAGCCTGTGCTCTAGAGAACCAGAACAGTTGGGACCGAATGTTACATTATGCAGAGTCTGCAGATGTCCCCGTTTGAAGCCCTCTGCGGAAGGAAGTGTAGAACCCCATTGTATTGGACAGAGTCAGGAGAAGGCCAAGTGCTCGGACCAAACCTCTTGAAGGAAGCCGAGGACCAAGTGCGATCAATAAGCGAGAAGTTAAAGACCGCTCAAAACAGGCATAAGAGCTATGCAGATAATCGACGTCGAGATTTAGCTTTTGCCCCTGGATACTATGTGTATCTTAAGGTGTCACCTCTCAAGGGGATGCGCCATTTCAGGATCAGTGGGAAGCTCGCACCAAGGTTCATTGGCCCGTTTCCAGTTCTTGCCCGGAAAGGAGAAGTGGCTTACAAGCTGGAGCTCCCACAACAGTTGTCTGGAGTGCATGATGTCTTCCATGTGTCTCAGTTGAGGAAGTGCTTGCGTCTGCCAAAAGAGCAAATGCCCCTGGAAGCAGTCGACCACCAAGAAGACCTCTCTTACAGGGAGCAACCTGTCAAGATCTTGGAAGTGTCTGAGCGTGTGACAAGAAGCAAGGTCATCCGGTTCTGCAAGGTCCAGTGGAGCAACCACTCTGAGGAAGAAGCCACTTGGGAGCGTGAAGAGGGCTTGAAGGCCGAATTCTCGCACCTATTCCTTAGCCAGCCCGAATCTCGGGGTCAAGATTCCCTTTAAGGGGTGTAGGTCTGTAACATCCCAATTTTCTGGAGTTGTTCGAGTTCTGGTCTTGCTTTCCTTTCTCTCTGTTCGTTCAGGCCTCTCTAGACCTCCCTTAACCTCTTCTGACCTTTTCCCCTTTTTGACCTCCTTGTTTGTTTAGACCTCTTCGTGGTTTAGACCTCCTTATCTGTTTGAACCTTCCTTCGGTTATGACCTTCCCTTGGGTCATGACCACCCCCGATGTGCTCCCAACTCGGGTTTGTGTTTCAAATGTTCTTGATTTCTGAAATCCATCGCTCGGGTTGAATTTCTCCTTCCGAGATCTCCTTTGGTTCCATCTTGACCATTGAGACCTCCCCTACGATGGTCTTGACCATCGAGATATCCTTTGGTTCCATCTTGACCGTTGAGACCTCCCCTGCGATGGTCTTGACCGTCAAGATCTCCTTTGGCTCCATCTTGACTGTCCAGACTTCCCCTTATTTGGATCCAAGAGTCTAGACCTCCCCGCCGTCAACCTCTTTTCTCTCTCCTCGCGTGAGCGCGCTTAGTCTGAGCCGTCCGATTGTGCTTGGACGGCTCGATGCTTTGTGTTATTCAAGCAGTCCGAACTTCACCTCTGGCTTGGGCCGCCCGATTAAGATCGGACGGTCAGATCAAGTTGAGTTTGGGTGCGCGCTTCGGACTGTCTTGGACCTCCCCGTCCTTGTGGTCTCTTTTCAAAGACGACCCTCTTGGTCTTTTGCAAAGACCACCCTTTTGGGTCACGACCTCCCTTTGAGGCCGCGACCTCCTCTTTTTGTCGTTTAGCCGCGACCTCCTTTGGTCGGGACCTCATCGGTCTTTTTGCAAAGACCACTGTCTTGAGGCCTGGACCTCCCTCTGGGTCACGATCTCCCCTCGCGGTAGCGACCTCCTCTTTGGTCTTTTAGCAAAGACCACCCTCTTGGTCACGACCACCTCTTCTGTGGGACCGCCCTCTCTGGTCTCAGTACCGCGGGGGAGAAAAGTATTTGTGCATTTAATGCTGCATTAAATGCTATCATTTCCACCATACCTTGTCTTTTCCTCTTTGGTCACCTCTTTTACCTACTCATTTCATTCCTTTACCTGCTCCCATCATTTGCATTAAATACACCGTCCTCCTCCCTGGACCTCCCCGTGCCTATATAAAGCACCGGAGAGGCCTCTTGCCACCTTTTTGTTTCCCAGAACCTTGAACCTCCCTTGGTTGAGCTTTTTCTTCTTCGATAGGAGCTCCGATTTAGTGAATCAAGTTCCTATCTTCGCCATGATCCTGTGTTTTTCTTTGGCTTTGATTTGGTTCTTTCGTTGGAGTTTTGTGGATTAGTTTTATTTACTTGGTTCTTGTTCGCACGTGTAGGATCCAGCTATTCCGAAGACCTCCTGGACCCAGCTTTCTTAGCAGAAGACCCTCAGTTCTTCAGTGAAGGCAAGTCATAGACCTTTGATCATGTTGGACCTATTTTGCAAAAAGTATATTGTTTTGTTATGAGCGTGTATGGCTAGTTTTATAAAAATAGTTTCGGGAGTAGTTACAACACCCACTTGTCTTATGACTCCTTGGATAATTGAAAGCAACATGTTGACATGTACCCTTGGAAATCCATAGGATGGGTTATCTTACTTGGATATTCTTATCTACTAACATGGGTATCGTGTTTGCTTAGCCATGCTTGAGTAGACGTCGTTCTCACCATGAATCATCACTGTTAGCTTACCCCCAGCGCACCAATTGTGGCTTGTGTAGTAGCGGCCGGTGTAGCTGATTAAGTTGAAGTGTGGCCCTGTGTGAGGCCACGACATTTGTTGTCGCTTAAACTAAAATTTGTGTGCGAGGACTGGGGTGGTCCTCTAGGCGGGTTGAGCCCAACAAATGCTAAATTTGTCTAATGAGCTATGGAACCGTGGCAATGCCATTGCTGTTAAAAGATGTGTGCCCGGGACTGGGGTGGTCCTTGGGCTGGTTGAACATAAAATCGTTTTATGCTCGGGTGAGAAGTTAGGGGGTGAGTAGTGGGTGCCTTGAGCACACTGGGTTTGTGGTCCGACTAGCCTGAGCAGCCAACTAAGGATTTAACCTTGTACGCCATCGATCTGGGTCACTCCTATGCAACCACAAGTCCACACTGGGGAGGTCCTGATGCGGTTCTATCGTGGTGGTCGAAATGGCGCAAGAGGGGGCCTAAGCATGGTGAAACCTTAGCAGGCAGAACCAAGTCAAGACTGACCTTTGTAAAGGCCTTGTCACGAGCTCTAGACTACTTACCAAAGGAAGCGAGCAGGGGCATCGACGGGTGCCCAACCAACTAGAGGACTTCGTGTCTTGTGGGTAAAGTGCATAACCTCTGCAGAGTGTAAAATCTATTTGAATAGTCGTGTCCTCGGTTATGGACATGCCCGGTTCTTTCACGCAAAGGATAGATCTTTCTAAAAATGGTGGTTTGGATCCGAGTAGTAGTTTGGCTCATGACCAGGGTGGTCGTGGGATGTTTTCAAAGAACTTGTTTACTTCTGTATTATCTTTTCAACTTGTGCTTTGCAATCTACTTAATGTATTTCCAATAAATACTACTTTCTGCAAACTAACCATACTGCTTTCTTTGTCAAGCCTTGCATAAATGTTATTGCATTCATTTTCCCTATGGCTTGTTGAGTACATTCAAAGTACTCATGGCTTGTGCCCTCTGGTTAATCAGCAGCCGAAGACCTTCCCGGGTGCTCCAAGCACTACGAGGAGGAGTTCGTTGAAGACCTCGTGGACTAGGGGACGTCCTCCACTCGATAGCATGTGGCTTGCCGAGTGGCTCCGCGTTGTATTTTATTCTGTTGCAAGTGTTCTTTTTGCTGTTAGCTCTGCGTGGCACCCCTGTAAACAAGCTTGACCGTAAGGTCTTTTGTCTATAAATATTAATTTGTCTGCTTCATCATAAGTTTGTTGTATGGATGTGATGACACCGATGTTGGGTCTGTGCGAGCTAGCAATCTGATCTTGGGACTAGCTCATTGTGCACAGAGACTGGGACCTCCGGGTGGTCTTGGTGGACCTCCGGGTGGACATTCGAGTCCTCCTGGGTGGTCCTAGAGGCTCTCCGGGAGGTCCTAGGGGACCTCTTGGGAGGTCTTGGAGGACCTTCCAGACCTCCGGGTGGTTCGGTTGGACCTCCTAGGTGGTCTTGGAAGATCCCTCCGGGTCGTCTCGGGTCAGGTTTTTACAATAACGGTGATTCAAATAAGTATTCTTTCTTAGACATCTCAATAGGTTTGTTTACATTGTTTCACATAAATTTATTCAACGATTTATTTTAAAAAAAATCACTCAATGACGACAATGGCCTATGCCCAAGCCATGTTGGTATTGCGTGTTAAGAAACTGGGCCCATGCCTCCTCATCCATCCCGTAGACTATATAAAGGTGGTACCCTTGGCCCAACCATTGTACTTGTCTTTTGATAAGAGAAATAAAGAGAAGAAAGAAGTCCCCCTACATCTCTGTGTTTAATCTACTAATATGTTCTTGATTGTTCTGTGTGAATTGACTTCTGTCTACGAGGTGACTGCTTGGACTGTACTCGCCAGCGACGGTTCCTCAACACGTTATCGGCATGATCAACTCCGGCCTACCTCTAGGCCTACTCTACTTGGATCGAAAGGTAACCGTCGAAGCACGACGCTCATAGATCGAAACTTCTTTCTAAATTCCTTCCAATTCCGCAAATTTGGCTTTCTAGATTATTTCCTATGACGCAAATCCGCTCTAATCTACTGTAAGCCGACTTGAAGTCGCTGGCCAAGCCGATCGGTGGATTGCATGAAAGAGCAGATGTCGATTGCACCGTAGATTGTAGATTGTAATCGACTTGCAGTCGCCGATACAATGCCGATCGGATGATTGATTGAAATTAAAAGCGATTGTTGATTTCATGAACAGTGAACATAAATAGTACACTTTTTTTTTCTCTCGTATGTGGCCATCGGCCCGGCAAAGACCGCGACCACGGAGCAACGACGCGAGCCATGGAGTTGCGCCGCTAGCCACCCAAGAATCGCCTAGAGCCCGCGTCTTTGGCTCGGCCACCCCACGCCCGCATGCATCACCGACCGCGTCTCTCCGTGCTCGCTCGCCGCCTCAGTCTTGGTGGCGCCGCCCACTGCCGCCTCCGACGGCTATCCTCAAGACAGTTCGCGCTAGCAAAGAGCGGTTGCCCCACCCACCGTCGGTCGCTCGCACCGTCGGCCACCTCGCCCATAGCCCCGCGTGCATACGAAGCCACTGCCGCCTATATGCCCTCCCCCCATCCCCCTGCACGGGAGCACCGCCGCCGGCACGCACCCGGCCTGGATTCGCGCCACCGTCGGCATGGAGCTACACCGTCAGCCCCGCCTCTTGCATGAGTTCCGCACCGGCCCACCAGCCGCCTGCACACGCCGGTCGCACTTGAAGCCACCGCTCCCGCATGAGCTCCGCCCCGTGCTCCCTCCGTTGCCGCGCTTGAAGCCGACCGACCGCACGAACACGCCACCCAAAGCCGCGCCGCCATTACACGGGCTCCCCACCGCGCCCGGGTTGCGCGGCGCGTTGGCCCTCGTGCCTCCTCAAGACGACGGCCGCCTTGCCTCAATAATGGCCGCATGCGTCAGGCTCGGTGTGCCGCTTGGCCTACGGTGGTTCTGCTGGCCGCATCCATCGCCTCACATCAAGATCTGCGCGGCGCGCGCATCGCGCTCTCGACCGCCTCACGCCAAGACGGGTCTCGCCACCCTCGCGCCATTAGCGCCACTGCGCGGCAAGCCACCACCCACCGCCTCCTAACATGCGCAACGCTGTCACATCGAAATCGGGTAGGGAAACCCTACCCCTTGCGCTCCTTTTGCTCCAGCCGTGATGGACCAAGAAGGCCGGCCCAAGTTTTTTTTCGGAAAGGAAAAGAAACTGAAAAAGGAAATTTTGCAATAGGTCCCCTGAAGTTCTAAAAATTACGAGGAAATATTTCGGGAAGGAAATTCTTGCACAATAAACCCTCAAAAAATTTATCAGAACTAAAAATTCACAGTTTAGCCCCTGAAAATTGCATAATTCACCGAAAATTCATCTTTCGACAGAAAAGAGTCTCGGGAATTCAAATTTTGAATAGTTTTGAACTTTTGAAGCATGTTTAACTTTGTTATTATTATTTCTATGCAATTTATTTGTTGTATTTACTGTTTTGATTATTTGTGATTGTTTATATTACTTTTAATCACTAAAAATAGCAGTAAATCATAAAAAATGCATAGAAAAATATGGGTCACGAACCGGGAGTTTAAAGAACATTATGAGAATTTTTCAACCATTTTATACAAGTTACCAGTAGTGATCTTATGAACTCTTCACATGAATATGGAGATGACTAGCATCACAAACCAGGAGTTCAAAAAGTCGGCCTAGCATAGCCAGAGTTTGTACCAGTCTTCAACTCTGTGGTAAGGTAATCACAGATAAGCAGAAGATTGAGAAGACTCTCTCTACCTTTCACCCGAATGCGGTGCAATCCACACGCAACTATCGTCAAGATGGCTACAAGGAGTATGTCGCATTGATTGACAACATGCAAGTTGTGAAAGCTCAAGATGATGTTCTAAGGAAGAACTACATCTCACAGCTGTCTAGTAGTAATGTTGGTCATGAAACCAATGCTAGCAACTACAAGGTGAGGAAGCCTCTCATAAAGGAGATGGGCAAGAAGGGTAAGGTTATGGGTCGCACGTTATTGATGCTTTGCAGTCTATGAAGAAGGGCAAAGGATAGTATGAGGCACACCTCGCTATTGCAGGCACAGAGGATCCACAACCATTAGTTGCACTCATGAATGTGGACAGCCCAGTAGCAGCTCCTATCACTCCTCATTTGGACATCGCAGCGGCCGCAGCCGTAGTTGCCCAAGAGGAGAAGATCGCCATGGAGTAGATTCAGGCATAAGTTTCTACATACTTCGCTGATTCGATCTAGTGCACGCATTGCACTTAGATCTTTTTACAGTCACTTGTAGTTTATGATTGTGATGGAACTTTGAATAATGGTTGTAAGCTCTAGGAGAGCAAAGCATTAAATTCTTATGATGAGTCCTGCAAGGCTTAATTTTTCCCGTATTTATAAAAGCAAGTTATGTTCTATTTTGGAGTATTTTATTTATGTGTGGATTGCTTTCTGCCTCATATTAATAAATACTTTATATTAGAACACGTGTGGCGCCCTATGGAGGAAGTGTGCTTAGAGGATAGCGGCACAATGAATACCATCTTGAGAGAGACGGAACTCCTTCAGTCAATCAACAAGAATGCTGGTAGTCTTATGACAATTGCGGGCAGTGATGCTTGTATAATAGGCTTAGGAAGGACCACAGTTATACTCCCGATGGTAACGGTTTCCACGTAGAGACTGAAGAAGAGTATGGTAAGGAATACTTGCTCATTGCATAGCATGAAGAAAGTACAAAAGGGTATTATAACAACTTCCTTTATATGAAACTGAGCTATACTATACTAATATTAAGGCACTTGCAGCCTATACTGCACTGAAAACCGTATTTAGAAGCTCTAAACTTTTCTGTCTCTAGCATGATAGATTAAGCCACCCAGTGTAACATCCTGAATTTTGGTTTGTGTTTAAAATGTATAAAAGTATGAGGGTTTCAAAAACTTTTGTTGAAATTCATAAGTTTGTACTTGGTTTCAAATTTTTGTTTCATAAATTCAAACTTTTGACATGAAATCGAGATTCTAATCAATTTCAAAAACATGTGTGTATCAAAATCTCTAGAAATAATTTTATAAAATACTAGATTATTTATCACAAATTATCATAATTTTCCATGAATTTTTAGAAGTTATCTTGACATCTTCAAAATTCTAACCAAATAAAAAAAGCTGATTTGAAAAAGAATTTATTTAAGCCAAATGGAAAATCAACAGTGGCCGAATTGAATTTTCCTAAGTCTTAGTTGAACCTAGGAGAACCCACAAAAAATTTCATAATTTTTAGAAATTTATTTCTATTTTTCACAGCCGGTCAAACTTGTTTGTTTTCGGTCAAAACTAAATCCAACCCTAACCCTAGCTGCACAGTCCATTTTGTTGCGCCGATTTTGGGCCGTCCGATCTGATTTCTACGGTCGAGATTTGTCGAGCCGATAGGACCGTCCAGGAGGCCGTTCTGATCGGACCACTTTGACCTGACTTGGTTCGACCACACCGTTTCGCGTCGCGCCGCACCGGAGCCTGGCTCGCGCCGCTTTACCGCTACCATTGACAGGTGGGGCCCACCCGTCAGCCACGTTGTCACCGACGCACCGCTCAAGCTCGCGCGTGCTGGCGCTGTGCATGGCGGCCACGCAGCCCCTCCACGCCACCTCACGCGCGCGTGGCTGTTTGGGAGGCATCGCTGGGACCTATATTTCTCCCTCTGCCCTTTCTTTTGCCATCTTTCGCTCTCTCTCGCCCGCAATTTCTTTTCTTCCCCAAACCCGGTCCTCTGCCGCCTCCGACCTCTATTGGCGACAAAACCTTAGGGGTCTTGCTCCTAGGATCGAGGCGCACCCAAGGCGCGCCTTCCCGAAGCTTTTAGGCGTCCGTGGTGTCTTCTCCGCGAGGACCTGGTCATCGTCTCCGCCTCCGGTCATCGCCAGCTCGCCGCCGGCCTCCTCGAGCACCCGGGTCACCGCCATCACGTCCAGGAGGTTCGTGCGCACTCGTGCATGTCTTCTCTGAGTCCAAAGCGCCTCTGGTTCGTCAGATTCATTTCCTCGCCGCCGCAGCTGCACGCGAAGGCACTGACGAGCCATCGGCCGATTTCAGTTAAACCGTCATTAGGTGTTAATCTTTTCTTTAAACCTCTGTATGACATGTGGGCCCGCCACGGTAAACGTGTTTAGAAGTTTAATTGAAACTAATTGAAACTGTTTAAGTCATTGACATGTGGGCCCTCTTGGCCAGGTTAGGATTTGCGCATAATGGTGGAATATGTTTTCTTTTGAGCAAAACGTATTTCGGTATTATTCAATATGAGTTTACGTTTCTCGAAAGCGAAGACGTATTCGAAGAATAAGCCTTCGATGTCGCCGTCAGCCGTGGCTGGGTCAAGCTGACCCAGTCAACCCCTCTCTCGGGCCCCACCGGTCAGTGACCGTGGGTCATCTGCGCGTCTGTGTGAAAAGTATTTAAGGATTTTAGTAATTCCGAAATGAATTAGTTTTACATTGGAAATTCTATTAACTTAGAAAATTCATAACTAATTCAGATTTGCTCCAAATTGAATGAATCCAATTTTGTTAGTTTTCATTTTTAATGTACTTTTTAAAGGTTTAGTTTTCAAGTATGTTGCTACTTTAGAAAGTTTTGTTTATTTATAAGATTTGTTTTTGCTTTAGAAAATGGGTTTAAACTTCTAAAATTCATAAGTATTTCATCCTAACTCCAAATAGAGTGAAATTAAATTTGTTAATTCTTATTTTTCCTATACTTTAACTAGGTTTAAGTATGGTTCTTGTTGCTATTCCAGAAAATCTTGCTAACTAATTAATTTGTGAAATTATGCCTTTAACATGATAAGTACTTGGAAAATTCAAATAAAATTTTATCTTTGGAGTGAACCTTAGATCTTTATTAAGTAAACTCTACCTGCTGTGTATGTTGGTTTGATGAAATTGGTTATTGTTATCTTTGTTGTTATCTGTTTTTATTCGCTCTTATTCGCTATTTTGATCAATCGTTAGATTCCGACGATACGGGTATATGCGAGAGTGATCCTCAGCAGACAGATGACTATCTTCAGTAAGGCAAGCAGTTTTTCCATTGATGCACGTTGATCCCATTATATTCGCATGTTAATATTTCAAATGTTTCAACTATATGTATGCATGCTATTTTGACGAATATTTTCTCAGTTCGCGCTAGTTCACCTGGTTAGTTATCTGAACTATAGGCAAAATATCCATCTTTTACCACTAAGCCTAGCCTATACTCGTTGTGATTTAGGGCTCGATGGATGGGCTCTAGTCACTTTATATTGTAATATTCGAGTTGTTGCTGCTTACCCATGCTTAGAACGGTAGCCTGGGGATCATCGCTTCGGCGATGGTCATTACAACATCACTTTATATACCTAAGTCAGGGTACTCATGTTTATATTATATTTGGAAAAACTAAAACTAAAAATGAAAAAGATTTAGATTTGGGCACATGGATGTTGGTGTGATTGTGGGGTGTTTGGTTGTGTGCCTGAATCAACAAGGACCGAACATCTTGTTATAATAAACCAAGCATTATTGCATGCAACCACATGAGGGTCATATGGGTCCCCTCTTGACTTAGTACTTTGGGGAGTGTTAATTAATGAGTCGCTGGTGGTAGGTATAGGTGGATAAAAGAAATGTGTTTATTGTGTCGGGCATGTGCGGGGTGGGTTCCGGGTAGGTTCCCTCGCCCGAGGAGCATTGGTAGTTGCTACGACTGGGCCAATGTCTTCGACACAACGTATGGGTCCTCTGTGGGAGCCCAGGATGGGCGGTTCACAGAGGGTTAACCCCCATACGTGTGACTCTTAATTAATTCATTCCATTGGAAAACGTCTCGTAGGACTTAGCCGTGCCGGCATACCTAAGGAAGTGTGCTTAATAGCTTGGTAAAAAGGCGGTTTGACATGTGGGTAACATTGTACACCCCTGCAGGGTTAAATCTATTCGAATAGCCAAGTCCTTGGTTATGGACACGCTTGGGGAGGTCTTTCGAGAGTTAGACTATAACATTTTGATAAAACTTGAAATTGGGTGATACGAATGGGTACTTCGTACTATTGTTGTGGTGGTTGTGGGAAGTCACCTCTAGTTGTTATTTATGCTTATTGTTGTTGTCACATTGTTATTTGATTCACTAAAAACTGAATTGTTAATATTGCTTTCCAATCTACTACTCTATTGCAAATAAAATGTTGCTTTACGCTGAAAATGAACCCTAAAGCCTTCTCCATTGAAATGAGCTTGCATGTAGCTATGTATAGGCTTGTTAATCGTAAGTATTGCTGAGTACATTTTTGTACTCAATTGCATTTGTCTGTTTGTTGCAGAGGAGGTTGACCCCCACGGGGTTGACGAGTGTGAGGTCGACTACATTCTGGATGACTAGCTCGGACGTTTCCTATCAGTTGCCTTGTGGGTGATGGCAAACTAGTTGGTTTTTGTTTTACAGCCATCTTATGGCAACTGTATCCGCTGCAAACTCTCTTTTGTATGTTGAATATGATGTAAATTATGAAGACTTCAATGATGTAAAATATTGGGTATGGAGTTTATGCTTAATTTTTGTTCGGGGTATGTGTACTGCAATTCTGGGAAGTACAGATACGCCAAGAGCGGGGAAATTTGATTTGTAATGCTAGGGCCAATGGAGAGGCTAAGTATTACAAATTAAATCGCCCAGCGGCTCTCACACCCAGGTCTTAGGATGATGAGAATCAGGAAGATTTGTGCGCCCTACATGTGCCACCGGGAAATTAATTGCTATACCTTCTGCAATAAAAGCGAAGGATGAAGTCTTTGCATTGCTGGACCGTATCCAGGGAGACATTTGTGGTCCTATACAGTCCCTGTCATGGCCATTTAGGTATTTTATGGTGCTCATCGATGCTTTCTCAAAATGATCGCACATATGTTTATTGTCTATGAAAAACTATGCTTTTGCAAAGCTAGTCTCGCAGATAATTAAAATTAAAAAAAAATTCCAGATCATCATGTGAAATCCATCAGAATGGACAACGCCAGAGAATTTACTTCAAATGTATTTGATGATTATTGCATGGAAATGGGAATTAAAGTTGAGCACTCCATACCACATGTCCACACCCAGAATGGATTAGCAGACTTTTGCAGAATTGTAATTTACCAACTACATGTTGGGGACACGCAGTCATGCACGCAACAACTCTCAGCAATTTTAGACCACTAGCATATAACATCCATTCACCTATACAACTAGTGCAAGGTTTATGTACCTATACCACCACCGCAGTGAACTGCAATGGACCCTCTCCGAAAGTCTGTGATATACGTTGGTTATGAGACAACATCCATAATCAGGTATTTGGACCCTATGACTGGATATTTGCATATTGCCCGATTCGCTAATAGTATATTAGATGATGATAGTTTCTCGTCATTAGGAGGAGGAAATCAACCCCTTGATAAAAAATATCGGAAAATAATGTGGCAAGCCACGTGAATCCATACACACGACCCACACACTAGTGAAGCAAATAATTTAAGTCTAGAAGACAATTGAAGTCTAGAAGATAATTGATTTGCAAGCATTAGCGAATCAACTTCTTAACCATTTTAGTGATTTGAAGAGCATGAAAAAATCGCATGTGCCTGCACGCAATGCACCGAAGAGGGTTGAAATACCAATGAAGGTATCCCTAATCCCGTCCAAAGGCCTCAGAAAAGGACGAGAATTCTGGCCCCTCAAATCCCAAGTAACCGAGGACGTCTGGTGAAAAAGGATAAGAAGGACTTGACACAGCTGATCACCGAAGTTCTCCAGAACCAGAAGGGGAGCCCGTTGAGACCTAGCACCAGTATGGAACCTTCAGGAAAGGCATACCAGATTTGAACATTCTCACGAAGGGAGATGTCAGCATGGATGTGTGCGCACACGTCGGAGCTGAAAAACTAAAGGGACTTGCCCCCGTAATTGGAAGCAGCGATGAGCAAGTAGAAGCATTAGAACAATTGCCCCATGAAGAAATAGCTATAAAATTTGTGACCACGGGAGAATCTATGAATAAGACAACAGTCAATGTCAATATTTACTTTGCAAAGAAAATTGCCACAATCATCGATCTTGATCCAGAGTCTACATCACTCGCTGAATGTAAGAAAAGATCAGATTGAGAAGATTGGAAGAAGACAATAGAAAAAGAATTATTGTCTCTAAATAAAAGAGAGGTGTTTGGGTCTATAAGCCGCACGTCTCCCTATGTGCACCCCGTAAGATATAAATAGGTATTCGTTCGAAAGAGAAATGAAAATAATGAAATTGTAAGCAAGACTCGTTGCAAAAGGTTTCACTCAACGTCTAGGAGTTGATTATGAAGAAACCTATTCCCCGGTTTTGGGCGGAACTACCTTTAGATATTTAATCTCAATAGCAGTAAACTTGAATTTAGAAATGAAATTGATGGATGTGGTAACTGCATACCTTTATGGAAATTTGGATTCAGACATTTATGTGAAGGTACCTAAATGTATCCCTATCCCGAACTAAGATAGAGAAAACAGAAATCTGTAAAGTGTGGGACTCAGAAGTCACTGTACGGACTTAAGCAATCAGACAAAATGTAGTATAATCGCTTGAGGTGACTTTCTATGCTAAAAAGGCTACACGAACAATGAGAATTGTCTCTATGTATTTATACAACGATCCCATGATGGATTTTTGCATAATCTCGGAATATGAAGATGATCTGAATATCACCAGAACCTTGGAAGGTATTAAGAAAGCAAGCTCTTACTTGGAGTCGGAGTTCGAAATGAAAGATTTGGGTAAAACCAAATATTACCTAGACTTGCAGCTTGAGTATACCCCTACAGGGATATTAGTGCATTAGTCAACCTACACTCAAAAGGTGTTAGAAAGTTTCAGCTTCGAAAAGGCATACCCTTCAAAAGTACCGATGGTCAGGAGATCCTTGCAGCAAAACAAGGACCCATACAGACCTAGAGAAGAGGGGGAGAAAGTCCTAGGACCGGAATTCCCATACTTAAGTGCAATGGGAGCACTCATGTATTTAGCAAACTGTACTAGACCGGACATTGCATTTGCCGTGAACCTATTAGTAAGGTATAGTGTAGAACCTACCAAAAGGCATTCGTAGGGAATAAAGGACATCTTCTGATACCTCCAAGGAAGCAAAGACATTGGTCTGTTCTATAGAAAGAACCAAGACCTATATATGAATGGATATACAGATGTTGGGCACTTGTCGGACTTGCATACAACCAAGTGGCAAACAAACTATGTATTCCTGTGTGGTGGAATTGCAATTTCATAGAAATTGTCAAAGCAAAGTCTTGTATCGACTCCGACGAACCACTCGGAATTCATAGCACTGTACGAGGCCTCACGAGAATGGGCTTGGCTTCGGCGGATGATTCACCACATCCAGCAGTCATGTGGATTGAATACCACGCAAACCCCCACTATTATCTATGAAGATAATGCAGTTTGTGTTACACAAGTGCAAATGAGTTATGTGAAGAGTCCTCTCACAAAAAACATATCAACCCCAAGTTCTTCTATGCTCCTGAATTGCAAAATGTCGGACCCGGGAGTAACCCCCCAAATTCTCTATGCATTTCTGAACTAGTTCCATGATCAGTAGCTAGTTCACATAGTTAAACAGTTATGCTAACATCCATAAATCACACAATATATTAATAATTAACAACATAGTTTATTACAAAAGAGGCTTACAAGCCAACAGTAAAGAACACAGCGGAAGTCGAAGAAGTAGTGGAGTCCAGCTGATCTGCCACAGACAATCGATTGGGGTAGTGGCCTAGTCGTCGAAATCCACACCGGTGATGAAGTCCTTCTCCTCTGAAATTTATTTGCATAAAGCAAGTATGAGCACAACTACCGTGCTCGCAAGTTACACCCGTCAAATAACAGGATGACATGCATACATGGATATCTCAAAGAAAGGCTTAATATGGTTGATTTGCATAAAGCCAAGTTTCTTTCAAATACTAATACTAAGTTCCAAGGCAGTTATACAATAACTAAAATTCATTTTTATAAATTCTCAATTTTATAGTTAGATAACATTCACACATGAATGGTGAAGGATACCCTCCTATCACATGGCTTCCTGCCCAATTCCCATTTGAATAAATCGGTTGATAAAGTCTTTTCAAAACAAAATCCAAGTCTAACTTTGAGTGGCTTTGCTAGCATGTCCATGACCATGGACACGGCTATTCAAATAGATTGACACTCTGCAGAGGTTGTACAGTTTTACCCACATAACATGAATTCTCTAGTTTGTTTGGCATGGCCAATGCCACTGCTCACTACCTTAGGTAAGCAGTCTAGAGCACGTGTCAAGGCTTTTACAATGCACCATTCCACCGTAGTCTCCCCTCGCTAAGGTTTACGCCCCTTTGGGTGGCCGTCATGGGTTTGTGGCCCTCTTGCGCCAGTGGGACTAACGAGGTCATAACATGACTACCCACCGCATCTGAAGGGAATGACCACGGTAGAACATTGCAAATTAATCAGCCAGGTCCCCTCCCCATTCTCAGGACATGTGGTTGCATGATAAGGCATAGCCCATTATAGGCATAGCAAAGGAACGCTCAGAGGCCGGTCCTTAACTGACTTGGGCGACTATCCACAAAACCCCTGAGCTTCAACCCATACCCGTATTGAGCCCGTGCATAAACCTGCACCCACCAATCAACCATTTCGCCCAAGTACAAACCCAACTTTTCCTTTTTGCTTTTCAAAAAAATTTACAAAATCTTCCATGGCAAACCAATGCCATAGACTTTTAAACAACATTTGATTTTTTTGGCTGAAATTCCCAAATCAAATATTTTTGGTCTAAGCATGGCTAAGCATCAATTTTTCAAAGTGTTCTAGTTCATACTATTGCATGAACTAGGTTTTCATCTAAGGTTACAAGGTAGGTTTATTTCAATGGCAAGATTGGCAGTACAAAGGATTTAGGCATAACTATAATTTAAAACAGGGATTTAAATTACTGTATAGAAATAAGCATGTAATAATAATTTAAAACAGAATTTAAGTAATTTTAAATAATGGGATCAAATATAATCAAAGGTATAACTTGCCTTGCTTTATTAGTTGATGTTCTCAAACGGCGTTGAAATCTGACTCTCTGAAGTCGTCGAAATCTATACGCGAAAACAAGCCAAATTCAAACAAAATTCAAATAAAGATTCAAACGAACTCCAAATTAAATAATTTTGGTTTACTTAGCTAGATCTTGAATTTATAGGAATTTAGAAATTTGAATCGACAAAAGCGGAGTTCGTATGAAGGAGAACGAACCCTGGGAAGTTTCAAAATTACATGAAATGATGAAATTGGATTTTCAGAATTATCAGAATTATTTCCCAAAGGAAAATCATTTCCACCGATGACATGTGGGCCCAGTCTCGACACGTGGGCCTTGCCATGTCAGTGCCACGTGGGCACTAGGGCCACGGTGGCGCCTACGTGGCTCCGAGGTGGCAGCCATGTGGTTGTGCCACGTAGGCAAAGTGGCGGCGGTGCTCTTGGTGCCGAGCTCCCTGGAGATTGGCGGCTCGCCCGCAACCGGTGATGGAACCAATGGGAAGAGGAGAACGCGTGGATTATGATGCTCATGTTTTGGTCACCTGAAGAGGCGGCAATAACCGACGGCGACGCAAAGGACGGCGGCGCGTGCGGGCTCGACGGCGGCGACGGGCTCCGGTGGTCTTTGGGCCAGGGAAGGGTGCACATGGCATAGGCGTTGAGGCGGCGATGGCGACGGTGAGGTCGGGGTGGCCAGGGGAGGCTTGACGGCGCCGAAATTGAAGGAGAAAGCACTCGCAGCGGCGCACAAGAAAACTCCAATTCACGGCGATTGGAGGGAGGAGAAGAAGGATGAGTGAGGGGGTTTGGTTACGTAAAGAGAGGCACTCTCGATGCTCCTATTTATAGGGCGCGGGAGTGGCTGGGGAAGGAGGTCGGGTCGCGCGGGATCATGGCGGCCATGGTGGGATTTCGGCGAACGTGTGCACTAATTGAGGGGGAAACGGTCAAGGGGAAGGCGGCGTGAGCGGGCGGTTTGAATGCGCACGTCTGCGCAAAGAAAGGGGAAGGGAATCGCGGTGATTGCGGAGCTTGGCGAGGTGTGAGAGCCCGGGGTATTTAACTTGTAATACTTAACCATCCATTGGTCCTAGCATTACAAACCAAATATCCCGCCCTCGATGTATTGTATACCTCTTAGGAGCGGTATACACACACCGTTCACAAAATAATATCAATATCAATTCCATACAACAATAGATCATTACCGAAGTCACAAAAGGTCACAATATAGTCATAACATCTCTAGTTTCATACATACAGCCGACCGGCCAAATAGCATAAATAAAAGTACTAAGAGTGCAGCGGAAACATAGCCATAAGATGGCACCAAAAGAAAAACCGACCGGTGTGCCCTTACCCACAAGGAAACCTGACCGGAAACTTCAAGCTAGTCGTCGTCCTGAACGAAGTCGGTCTCACAATAGTTGATCCCTTGGGGATCAACCTCCTCTGAAATTGTAGCAAGTAGGTTGAGTACAAATGTACTCGCAAGACTTACAAGCAAAAGAATATTTAGATGCATTCATGTATCAAAGGAAGGCTACTACACTAGGCAATTCTCAGCATAAAACAACATTTGATTTGAAGTACAAGTAATAGATTGAAATGGCAAGTAAGCAAATATTGTTAATAACTTTAAATAACAGCGGATAAACATTATTAGACAACATCTAAACAACAATAGGTGGCTGCCCTGCAGCTCACAAACATAGCATGAGACCATTCTCAATACCACCCAAACAAGTTTTTAAGTTAAAATTCCAAAACGTTAAGTCTAACTCCTGCAAATCCAATCCCAAGCATGTCCATAACCTAGGACGAGGCTATTCAAATAGTTTATACCCTGCAGGGGTGTACCAATGTACCCACACACCAGACCACCTTTTTGCCAAGCTATTAAGCACACTTCCTTAGGTATGCCGGCATGGCTAAGTCCTACGAGACGTTTTTCAATATTGTGTATTAATTACGAGTCACCTGTATGATGGAAACCACACGTTGTGTAGGAGTCATCGGCAGAGAGAGAACTTACCGATGCTCCTCGGGGTAGGGCCAGGACTTAAAACCCAGAACCCTTCCCGTCATGCCCAACACACACATGAATTAATTCCTTTTTCAACACAACACACACAACCTCCTACGACTCGGAGCTAACACACGCCAAAGTACTAAGTCAAGAGAGGTCCCATATCCCTCTCATGTGGTTAGCACACAATTATGCTTGGTTTTGGTGAAACAAGATGTTCGGTCCTTGTTGACCTAGGCAAGACATTCACACACCCGATATCACACCATCCAACCACTTGTCCAAGTCTAAAATATTTTATTTACACTTTTAGTTTCCAAAGTAATATAGCACAATGTGCTGGACATAGAGTAATAAAATGATTTATGTGATCAAGGTTATCGACTCAGTCGATAACCGCCCAAGTCTATCTGAAGCTAAGCATGACTAAGCATCAATTCGCATACACATGTATAGACTCTATAACATCCACCGAGCACTAACATCAGCGAGAATAATAACTTAGGGTTAGTGGCAAGGGATAAACATTTGCTATAGCTCATGCATCTACTAGGAATAACTACCTCTAATGAAAAATAATCATTCAAGTAGAACATGCATACATACAAGTTGAAAACAAGATATTTTGTAACGAAAGTAATAGGATCAATATGATCAAAGGGGGGCTACTTGCCTTGTTGAAGATAACCCTCTTTCTGCTATTGAGGATCACAATTGAGCATGTTCGGATCTTCGTAATCTAACGTTCGAATACAAAAAGCCAATAAGAACACATAACACCAAATATAACCAAAAATTCAAATTTCTCCAAAAATCATGAAAATTTCACAATAGGTAGATCAAGATTTTAGATGAAATTAGGTGAAAGAATTATTCCGTTTGGATTTAGTATGTGAGAGTTATAGTAGTTTGAAACTTAGGTTTCAGAAAAATCAAATTAATTCTCCTCTCATATCGTCACTTAAATGAAATATTTGGTGAAATTTTGTAGAGTAGTGGTGGATACAAGGATTACATAGGTAAATAGGGAATAATATTATAAGATCAAAATAACTGAGTTTATCTCATTTGGAGTTTTTATGAATTAGTTATACATTTTTAAAGTTATCGACCTTTTTCTATTGTAAAAATAATAGAGTTATGGATCATTTTACAAAAATATATACTCTGCTACAGAGTCATGTTCGAAACCTATTTTAAAATAAAGTTCACTTAAAATGAAAATTATCAAAACTGGTATCTTCCATTTTGGAGTTAAGATGAAATAGTTATGAATTTTTAAAGTTAAAAGCATTTTCTAGTGTATAAATAAATGGGTTTTGGATCAATCTCCAATAACTATATTTTCTGTGACAGTGACAAGGTTGAAACCTATTTTCATATATAGTTCATTAAAAATAACAAAATTGGTTTCACTATTTTTGGAGTTAAAATGAATTAGTTATGCATTTTTGAAGTTAATACAATTTTCAGTGTACAAATAATTCATTTCGGAATTTCTATACTCATTTAGTACTTTTCTCACCGAGATTTACCTAGCCATAGTCTATGACAGGTGGGGTCCAGTGCATAGTATCATTTTTCATTTTCCGTTTAATTCCTAGTTAAAACTGACAGGTGGGCCCTACATGTCATAGACTCGGTCCACGTGCATAGTGCATGGACTGAAAGCCAAGAACTCGGTCCACGGGTTCACCAGCCCGATTACTATGCACTTAAAGTGCGGGGCCCACGTGTCATTGCCTTATCAACTCTTTTAGGACATCCATTAAGTAACTAAGCAATGATTAGCACTAATTAAACCGAGATTCGGTTTTAATTACCTAACTACAGTGCTTGTCGGCCGTCCGACAAACGGAGCTCCCGCTCCGCTCACTTGCATGGCGGCTCGCCGGGGCGGCGGTTCACAGCCGCGTGGTCCAAGACCAGGAATGGGATCCTAATTACCCTACGCAACTTTTGGTAGTCGAAGCAAGGTCAGAGATGAGCCAAGGCGGCGGCGCGGCAATGGGGTGCGGCGGCACAAGTATGGCAAACACGCAAGCACTAACCCGAGGGCAAAGTGAGCAAAATAAAATGGGCACGAGCTATGGTGAGGTGCATTGAAGCTTACCGAGGCGACAAGGAGATCGGAGAAGCTTGGAGAGAAACCGTCGACGGTAATGGCCGTGGCGGCTCTTCGGTTCACGCGGAGAAGTCAACCTGCGCCATGAGACCAAGAAGGAAAGGTTGAGAGAGGTTTAGGGGGTAGAGAAGATGATGTGAACACAAGGAATCAAAACACGGCTCACTAGAATGACAATGTGGTGATGAATGGTGTTATCGGCCGAAAATGGGGGAAACTCCAAATTCAAGTGATCCTGTAACACATTGCTAAAATTGGTTGAGGGGAAGTCAAACTCATGTATAGAGGCACCTCGTGCTGTACTTAAGTGAGGACAAAACTCACTAGGGATGATAAGACACGGTTGAGCTCTTGCGGTGCGCGCTCTGGAGCTGAGGATGGCATGAATGTGTTCCCGGAGCTACAACGAAAGTATAAGCTCACAATAGCTGAAATGGATACGGCGAACATAGAGGGAGAGGATGGCACGATGCGGCGACGCTTACCGGGACAGAGAGGGCTCCAAGCCTCCTACTCTCCCACGGCCGAAGAGAGAAGTGAGGGGAGAAGAAGGGGTAGGGTCGGTTTTGAGCGTGCTCGAAGACAGAGGATGAAACGGCCTGAGCAGGCACAGCTCAAGGATTGGTCGGGGAGGGCGGTGTGGCAACGGCGTGGACAGAGGTAGACGGGGCGCTCAAAGTGAGCCAGGCGCGTGGCGCGCCGTTTCTGCCTGAGGTGGAAGAAACATCTGACCACGTGGGCCCGGGCGGTCAGAGGCACACCGAAGGGGTGCAGCGGCGAACTGGTTCGGCCGAGTCGAGTGGTGCGGGTCGGACTCGGGTCCGGCTCGAGTCACACGAACAGTGCAAGGGTTGACTGATTTGAAAACACTTGATTCTACTTTGACCAGGGCCTTAGAAATAGCAAATAAATTTCAAAAATTCTAAAATTTTTCGGGGAGGTTCGAGGGATGTTCTAGTACCCAAATAAAATCTTAAACCCCACTGTTCAAGACTTATTTTCTTAATTTAAATTCAAACTTGGAATAGGTTATTGATTTGAGTTTGAAATTTTTGAGGATCAAAAAGAGTTCCAAAAATTTGGAAAAAATTATATTAATTCATGATAATTATTTTATTATTTGAATAAATTATTTCCAGAGGATGATTACAAGTTTTTGTTTCTATTTTCTTTTGGAACTTCAATTTGAGTTGTATGTTTTCTTTGATTTCAACAATTTCAAATGCAACAAATTATGCAAAAGCTCCATAAAAACCAATGCATATTCAAAAGTTTTAAATTCTCCTCATTTTTATACATTTGAAAATACAACCCAAGATTTGGGATGTTACACGAGGCGACAATGGCGGCGTATGGTTGTGTCCGTCTTGAAGAAGAAACAATGTGGGAAGAAGACTCGGGCGGGGCCCACATGGCGGCGACAGGTGCGAAATGGAAAAGAGGTGGGGTGCTGCTGGCCGTCGGATTTCAATCTGACAGTCGCAATGGATTGGAGTGCACGCGCGGGAGGGTTGGGCCAAACGGGCCAAAAATCACGCGGAAAAGGAGATGGGCTGGGAGAATTCGGCCCAAGAATAGTCAAGGGATTTTTAATTGATTTTTCGATTTAAATAATCCAAATAATTCATTTAGGCTTTTAGAAAATAGAAAAAATAGTCCAAAAATTCTAGAAAAATTCACAGAAATTCCTAGAGTTATTTTGGACTTAACAAAATTACTTCCAACTTAAAGTTGGCTTTTAATTTTGCAAATAAATTAATTTGGCTTTAAAATAATTTAAGAAAAGCTTTTAAAATTCCAGAAAATTCCACAAAAATAATTAAATTTTTATTTTTCACTTTTAACTCAAATAAAACTTCAAAGACTTTAATAAATTTCTATTTTTGACTTTTAAAACTTTAGAAATTCAAATAAAGCAATCAAACTCTTTCAAATTTTAGAAAATCCAATAAAATAATTACTTTGTTAATTTTAATTTTGGTAATAGCACTTTGGGATGTTACACAAAAAGATGGAGAGAGTTAAAGTACTGCATACTAAGTCATGTGAAAATCTTGCAGATTTATTCACTAAGTCACTTCCAGCATCTAGCTTTGAAAGATGCATACGTGAAATTAGAATGATGAGACTTGGAGAAGTGCAGAATTCAGAGGGAGAATCTTCACGAACTTATTATTGAAACTTGATCATGAAGATCAAGTACCCAAAGAGTAAATTCTAGAGATTAAATGAAATTGGGTGGATTGTGCTATTTTTCCCTTGATGAGTTTTTCTGGAGTTTCTCGACTAAAGTTTTTAATGAGGCAATTCGTGCAGCACAGCAGAACATATTTCATGTACTCTTTCTCTAAATTTTTCTCACTAGGTTTTTATAGAGTTTTGATAAGATATGAACATGACGAATGAGTGCCCAAGGGGGAGTGTTAAGAAACCGAGCCTAAGCCAAGCAGCCTGGCCTATAGTAGGCTCCTCAACCATCCCGTAGACTATATAAAGGAGGGACCCCAACTATTGTACTGCATTTTGAGAAGAGAAATAAAGAGAAGAAAGAAAGTCACATACATCTCTGTGTTTAATCTACTATTCTGTTCTTGATTGTTCTGTGTGAATTGACTTTCGTCTAAAAGGTGATCGCTTAGACTGGACTCGTCAGAAACGGTTCCTTAACATTACCCTCCACTCTACGAGGAACCGGGCTTACTAGAGATGCTGTCATACGGAGAATCACAGGACCAGACGAGGTATCATCGAGCCAATCCTTTGGTTGCTGTGGAAACAGATCCTCTACATTAGCACAGGCTAATGCGGATGTGCACAGTAAAATGTATTAGGGTATTGTATCCACCACACGATTCAAACTGAACGATTAGTACAATCGCTACAGTAACCATGCACTGTTCCTACCGTTCACTAAAGAGCACTATTCACACATACTCAAATCACAATTCGCACAGTATTCTCTGTAGTCACAGACTCAAATCACAGTTCGCACAGTATTATCCGTAGTAACAGCAAGAATCCGGATCCGGCTGCTGTCACTTATATGTGAATTTTACCGCCATGTTGTACGGTAAATTAATTCGAACCGATGCTACTTTGGTGCTATATGGATTGTAATGTTGCGCTGTGTTAGGTAAAACACAGCATTTTTCACTTCACCGTAGTCCGTAGTAGTCCATGTGTCGTAAAGAATTAATCCTGGCGATGCATGCATGCAACAAGCAACTTGAATGGGCATGGCAATGGCATCGTCTTCATCTTATATATTTTGCTTGTCTCGGCTCCTTTCTTAATTAATATGGCTATATGCATGAATGATTTGCTCATACCAAATATAAGATGATCTTGTCGCACTTTCTTCTTCTTTTTTCTTTCTTTTTTTGCATCACAAGGCGCAACAATCAACCATGATTGAGCACTGTGCTCGGCATTAACTTGGTTTGCACTGAATTTAATTTTTCACACAAGATCTGAGAAGGATCAACTAGCAACGTGCCTAAGATCAGATCCTGATAGCAGACGAACACAGCTCAATCTACAGGATCAACTAGTTCACCAGGCGCCAGATATATCATACACATGCATATACATCACTAGGAAGTAGGAACGGAGATCACACTTCAAAAGGGATAGATGCATGCTCCTCAGAATCCCTTCCCATGGGGGTACTTGACCTTGCTACTGGCCAGCAATGGGCGGGAGAGCACCGGAAGCCCCCACTGCGACGAGAAGATGATGGTCGGGCAGATGTCGGCATCCATCATCACGCCGGCGTGGCGGATCTTGGAAGAAAACTCGGCAACCTTCCTTGGCAGGACCACCGAAGTGATCCTGCTCCACTTGAGCTTCTTGACATGAAAGAAACAGGGGGAAGCAGCCTTACCGCTCAGAGCCGGCAGCCACTGCCACCTGGTCCGTGGGGCGGCCCCATCGTCCCGGCATTCCAGCCTCTGGTAGTGGAAGAAGCTGGCCGTCCGGCTGCCGATGCCGGCGTCCTGGAAGCCCATCATTGTAGCTTAAGGGAAAAGCTGCAAGGGAAATATATAGACGATACAACATGGGTGCAGATCATTGAGGACAAGAACAGTAGATAGCACATGGAATGACCCCAAAGTGGTACAATGCTGATAGATTAGAAACATTGAAACATGAGGAAAAGGACAATGGTTGCCCACTTGCCCTAATGTTTGATTCCTTATACCACATGGGTCTAGCCATCCTTTCACATCCATGTCCCTTCCTCATTCACACCTCTTCCAATTTATTTGATGCAGTACATCTCAATTATTAACTGGAAAACTTTCCTAATTGCCATGACACTATGACAGCATGGTATCATTTCATATAGAAAGAAGGTAAAGTATTGGAGCATAATTTTGTTTCTTGTTCCTTTTTACTGACTTGTCAGTTGTTAATCAGTTCTGTCTGCCATTGGAATTACCAGGAATCTTTGCAATGATGGGTAACAAAACTAAAAAAGTACTAGTTTTGTCAGATAAAATATGACAGTACGAGAGAAGATCATGGAGAATTCAAAATTTCAGAGGAAAGGGTACACAAGTTTAAAAAACGTAATCCAGAGGTAGGGTAACTAATAAGACTCCACGAACAAGTACTTCTATGAGTTCTCAAGAGTAGAAACAGGGTCTTCTATTCAATGTAATAACTCAAAGATTGATATGTAATTAAGTCGAAACTGTCACAGTGCAATAAAAGAATAAGAAACAACTAAACTAAGACTTCCACTCTACCAGTATGGAGCCCAGTACATGCCTGTATTTCCTTCAACAATCATAGGGGCTGTGCTAGTCTATTTGAACGAGAATTTCCAAACCTCCCTAACATTGGATGATCCATCAGCAACTTCAGCGATCAGGTCAGATTGCATGGCTCCTAAAGAACAAAAAAAAGGTACAAACAATGCATGAATACCATAAGACATGCAACTGTAAAACGAAATCCACATAATGTATCCAAAGAAATTGTGCATTTTAGTGTCAATAGCTGGTCTACAGTTTTGGCATGTGATATATTAAACATGGATAGTTTAATCATCACCTCCACATGCTGGATGCTAATAGCATTAATTTAAAACACCTGTAATTGATATATTTCGTAATAGAAAAATCGGAATATTGCGCAAGTATGACATCAGCATGACGTCAGCGAAGGATTTTCCGGGAATTTAAAGAATTAAAGAATCAACTGACATGTGGGACCCACATGTCAGTGACCCGGCTCACGGTAGACTGGGTCTACCGAGCCTCGGAATCTGGGGCGGGGTGGATCGCCACGCGCGACGCCTGCCTGGCCGACGGCGCCACACAGAGACACGCAGCGGGCGCCGAGGTGGTCGCTAACGTGGCGCACGCGTGGCAAAGCCACGGTGGCGAGGGTGGCGCCGGCGCGGGGACCTAGGGTCGCCGGAGCTACAACGCGCGGTGGCAGGCGGCGAGACACGCGAAAGAGAGAGGAGGGGGTAGGGGTTCTGGTGCGCTCACCCACTCGACGAGGTAGGGACGGAGGCGGCCGGCGGTGAGGAAAAGGCGGCGGCGAGTTGCGGCTTGACGGCGAAGATGCGCTCCGGTGGCTCTCCGACGACGGCGAGGCACGCACCAAGTCCGTGGCGTCGCGGCGATGGAGATGGTGGTGGTGGTGGGGATGCGGCGTCTACGGTGGCGGCGCAATCGAAGAAATCCCACCGGCGGTGAGGTTCCTTAAAGCTCGAATCGGCGGCGATGTGGAGGTTCTCGGGTGGAATTGAGCGAGGGGTTTTGGGAAAGGGGGCGACGCGGTCCCGGGGGTGCCTTTTATAGAGGCCGGGGAGGTCCAAAGCGGCGTGGCGGCGTGGAGATCGTGGGCGACGGTTGCGGCTTCGTGCGCATGCCCGCGGAGAAGAAGGGGAAAAGGGGTGGGGTTCGTGGCGGCGATGGACGCGAGTCGTCTTGCCACGCGCGAGAGAACGGGAGGTTGGAGGCGCCGTTCTGGCTTCGGCGTTGACCGCCCATGGCGGTTTTAAGCGTAAGCTGGCAGCGTCGCAATGAGAAGAACGCGCGAGAAGAAGAAGGGTCGCGAGGGCCCACAAGACGAGAGAGGATAGGAGTGGCGGGTGGGGGCCAAAGTGAGAGAGAGGAGGCGGTCGGGCGGTTGGGCTCTGGGAGGAGGAAAAGAACGGGCCGAGGACGGTTTCGGCCCAAACACTATTTGGGTATTTAAATAGGTTTTTCTTTTTTAGAAAATAGCAGAAAATCAAATAAGCAATAGAAAATAGCAAATGAACTTGGAAAAATTCCAAAAAATTCTAGAAAATATATCCAAGCTCATAGAATCCAAATAAAATAGTTTTGACCATTGTTCATGTTGACTTTAATCATATTAAATTGTTTTGTTACTCAAAGTCCAATATTAAGCTTTTAAATTAAATTCAAATAAATCCAAATGGTGAATTTCCTCACTACAACTATTTAAATGATTTTTTTAAAGCTCTGAAAAAATTGGGATGTTACAGAATTGGACTCCGCCACCAATACACCCTGTCGGCCTCGCCTGAACCCTATAAAAGGCACCCCTCGGATCGCATTATTGCCCTCATCCCGAAACCCCCATCCACTCTGCCTCCGAAGCTTTAGCACTGTCGCAATTTGAGTTCTAGGGTTTTGACCCAAGCTCTTCGTTTTGCGAATTCTACCGTCGTTGTTGGAGCCTCGCCGACGTTGTCTACACCGTCGTCATCACTGTTGCACGGGCTACCTCGTGAACCTTCCCACGCCGCCGGAGCATCACCGAAGCTCATCGCTGACAATAGCCGCACCACTCTGCCGCTCAAACCTCGCCGCCGACCGCCACCGTCATCCTCGACCACCAGTGAGCACCTCAATGAGTTTGCAATAGCATCCTCTATGCGTTGTGCCTTCGCCGCCTGTGAAACTCTGCCGTTCGCCAAAGACCTTTGGAACCCGAGCGCCATTGTTCCGTTGTCATCCATGTCACGGCTAGCTCATGTGCCACATCAGCCCTCAAGCCCACGTGCCGCCTACGTGGCATCCACGTCAGCCACACAATCAGCGCACGTGCCACCTCAACCCCAAATACCAGATCCAAAAACCTCGTACATCTGTTCCACCATGAGCCTAATCTATGCCATGTGGGTCCCACATGTCAGGAGCACTATTCCGTGAGCCATGAGCCCGTAGACCCTTGAGCCGAGTCCGTGGACCAGGTCTATAGACCTGGGCCCCACATGTCAGTCTCTAATCCTTTTCCCCCGGATTTGTTTTAATTTCGAATTTCAGGGCTGGCATCAACATGACGTCATAATTCGAGATTTCTAGTAGGAAAATAATTCGGGGAAAATAAGAAAAATCCAATTTTGGTATTTATTTAAATGATTTGGGATTAGTTATTTATCCAAGTTGTTTATATCCGCATTGTCTATTGTAATGTCATAATCTTTTGTCACCCTAGATTGGTTGATTACTAGTTGGTATTATCGTAGCACCAATGTGGGTTGGTTAGATATGAGTAGATTGCTTAGCCGTGCAACGAGTCATTCATTGTAATCTGAGTTGCAAATATGAATTTGACTAAGTGACTACGTAACTTCGTGTAAAACTTTGTTATGTGTGTCATTACTCATTGATGACATGTGTTGCACTTAATCAACAGGGTAGGAAAAGATTTAGACCAAGGCAAGTGGTGAATACTGTGTGATATGGTGGAGCTTTGTGATTGGAAATGTTAATCTTCGTATCATAGTTAGAAATTGGATGTCTTTCCATGGTCAATTAAGAACTTAACTTTGTGCGCCATTGAACTGAGCCTTACTGTATAACCACATGCTTAGTATGGGATGAGCCTAACTTAGTAAGTTACGGATTCTCGACATTGACTACTCAGGTTGTAGGTTAGGAGATCAGTGATGGGTTGTAACACCCTGATTTTCAGATCCTTTTTGAATTTTCCAAAATAAAAAGAACCATTTTGTTTTGATGAGAATTCAAAGCTTAACTTGAAATTTCAGAATGGATTTCAATTGACTAACTCAAACTTCAACTAAAACTCTTGAATGGTTTGTTGGGTTTGTTGGAGCTTTGGTGATCTCTCCCTTTCTTTGCTTGATTTGTTCCTCGTTGGTCCAGACCTCCTTAGGTCTAAACCTCCCTCATGTTCATTTGAACTCATCCTCTATTCTGTTGGAACCTCTCTAGGCCCCTTTGGACTTTCCCCTTGCTTTGATCTCTATAATATTGTCCCTCTGAAAATTCCTTATCGCACCAGCGCGGTATTACCGCCATTGAACTCACGGTCATACCGCTCCAGGGTAAAACCGAGCTTCCAAATACATGTGTTCTGGAAATTCCATACCGCTTTGTAACAACCGGTGCTACCGGAGTGCGGTAGTACCGCTTCCCAACTTGCGGTATTACCGTTCCTTGGAAACTCTTAAAACCAGAATTTGGACCTCCCCGTGCCCTGGAATCTCCTTGAACTCATTTGGACCTCCCTCGCGTCCGTTCGAGTCTTCCGCTTGATCCATACCTCCCCTTTATTAGATCTGACCGTTAGGACCTCCCCCTTTGGACATCTTAACCGTTCAGACCTCTTCTTTGTTAGATCTGACCGTTAGGACCTCCCATTTGGAGATCTTAACCGTTCAGATCTCCCCTTTGTTAGATCTGACCGTTAAGACCTCCCCTTTGGAGATCTTAACCGTCCAGACCTCCCCGTCATTAGATCTAACTGTTAAAACCTCCCCTTTGGAGATCTTAACCGTTCAGACCTCCCTTTTGTTAGATCTGACCGTTAAGACCCCCCCTTTGGAGATCTTAACCGTTCAGACCCCCCCCTTTGTTAGATCTGACCGTTAGGACCTCCCCTTTGAAGATCTTAACCGTCCAGACATCCCCGTTGTTAGATCTGACCATTAGGACCTCCCCTTTTGGAGATTTGACCGTCAGGACCTCCCCCTTGAGAGGTCTGACCGTTAGGACCTCCCCCTTGAGAGGTCTGACCGTCAGGACCTCCCCTTGTTGTGTCCTTTGGACCTCCTGTCCGCAGGACATCCCCTTGAGCTTTGACTGGTCCCATTTGGCAGTCACACCCATTTTCTTTATCCTTTGACCATGTCCTTAACATATGGGAGTCTCCCCATATTTAATGCATGTTGTGTCGCATTAAATGCTATCACTTTTGGCAGCACCCGTGCTACTCATTAGTCCTATCTTTTGCCTACTCCCATTGTCCTTTTTCACCAACTCTTGAACACCTATACCCTTGAAAATCTCAAAGGCTCCAGCTATGTAAGCTTGGACAACCCTTCCCTTTTCACCTTTTTCCCCATTTCTACTTCCCAACTCAACCGAGCAGTTCGTGGACCTCCCTCCAAAGCTCTCTGGACCTCCCTCCTCAGTTTTGGACCTCCTCCAGCATGCTCCTTGGACCTCCCCCTAACCACCTAGCCTCTCTGCTGGTTTTATTTCAGTGTTTTATTGGAGTTTCTTTGGATATTACTTGAGCTCTATTTGAGTTGTTTTGTTTCCCATCGTGTAGATTGTGAAGAGCAGGAGTTCTTGGAGGAAGAAAAAGACACCCAGGCCTGTGAGCAAGGCAAGTTGCACCCTTGACCATGTTGCATCCAGTATTTCAGATTACATATGTTTTGTTTCAAAGATTAATGCATGCTTACTTTTACTTAGTTATTTCAATATCTGTCTTTAAACCCATAGCTATGCCTAACTCCTTGTATGGCCAACATTGATATTGAACCAAACTTGTTGTTACCCTAGATAAAATCTGGTTGATACAATAGTGTGAACTAGGAGCAATTGTGAAATCTTATGCTTAGTCTCGCTTAGACCAAAAGTATTTGATTTGGGGGAATTTTACCAACATGACCAACTGCTGTTTAAACGTTTTAAGCCATGGCATTAGGTTGTCATGGAAGCTTCTAAATGTTTTTGAAAAGCAAATGAAAGGAAAATTGGTTTGGACTAGGGCGAATTGGTTGCTTGGTTGGTGCATGTCAATGCACGGGATCGATCCATTTCTATGGTCAAGTCCTAGGGTTCTGTGGATGTCGCCCTAGTCATTTGAGGACCGGCCTTTGAGCATCCCTTTGCTATGCCTATAATGGGCTATGCCTCACCGTGCAACCACTTGTCTCCAGAATGGGGCGTGGGACCTGGCTGAATAATTTGCAAAGTTTCACTGCGGTTGTTCCACTTTGATGTGTGGGAGGTCTTTCATGGCCTATGATCTTTTATAACCTATGTTTCCCACTAGCGCAAGAAGGGGCTTTTTCGGCAGGTTTCTATTCAAAGGAAGCGAATCCTTAGCGAGGAGGGGCTGCGGTGGAACAATGCATTGTAAAGGCCTTGTCATGAACTCTAGACCTCTTACCTTCGACAGTGAGAGGTGGCATTGACGAATGCCAAACAAACTAGAGGAATCATGTCATGTGGGTAAAGTGTACAACCTCTGCAGAGTCTAAACTATTCGAATAGCCGTGTCCACGGTCATGGACGTGCTGGCAAAGACCACTCAAAGTTAGATATTGGTTTTGTTTTCAAAAGGTTTTGGATAAACTGTTTTTGGGATTTCTATCCCATGGTTGGGCGGAGAACCTTGTGACAGGAGGGTATCCTTCACCATTTGATGATGAATGTTATCCAACTGAAAAATTGAATTTTAGTAATTGTATAACTGTCTTGGAACTTAGTATATGTAATTGAAAGAAACTTGGCTTTACGCAAATCAACCCTATTATGTCTTCCCTTGAGATATCCATTTATGCATGTCATTCTGTTAATTGACAGGTGTAACTTGTGAGCACGGTTGTTGTGCTCACTCTTGCTTGATTAATCATTGAGCAGGAGGGAGCTATGAGGAGGATGAACCATCTGATGACTAGGCCACACCCTCTAGCCAATTACCTGTGGTGTATTGGATGGACTTGACTTTTGTTTCTGCTGTGCATTTTGCTCTTGTCGGTTTGTAAGCAAATCTTGTAATCAACTCTTTTGAGATAATAAAGTTTGCGCTGATGTATGCTATCACTTGATTTTGCTGTGAGAACTACCCATTGATCCTTGAGACTAGTTTAGATCACAGAGGACTTGAGGCCTATCCCAAGCCCCACAACCTTCTCGGGTTGGTCCCTCAAGGACCTTCCTCGGGTCAGAGTGTGGTGTTTAGGGAGGTCTGAGGTCCCCAGACCTCCTCGGGTTAGGACCCCAGTTTCCCTCGAGCAGTCCTACCAGACCCTCAAGCGGAACTACCAGACCCCGGTCCTACCGGGCCCTTGGGCGGTACTATCAGACCTCCTGGGAGGTCCTGATGGACTTCCAAGAGATTCAGGAGGACCTCACGGGTGGCCTCATGTTGGGTCGCGGTCTGAGCGGTCCAACCGAGAGGTCTTGCGGGATGTCCTGGTGGACTTTCCAAGAGGTCTTGGAGGACCTCTCGGGTTAGCCCTGGTCGGGTCGCCACATGGGTGGAGGTGTGGACTGCTCTGTAGGTCACATCAATGGGCGGTTCGCTACTTCCAAGTCCAACGGTGTCTGTCGTACCAAGCACTGTGTTTGGGTTGGTATGACGGTAAAGCACATCGGGAGTGTCAATGTTTGAGATGAAGTTTCGGAAAGGTTTTGTTATGATTAGTACAGGCTACACTGATTATATCGTGTGGGTAAAGTGTACAACCTCTGCAGAGTGTTAAACAATCTATTTGAATAGCCGCGTCCGCGGTCATGGACATGCTCGGGGATTTCACATGAGGGTTAAATTTTCATAAAATATTCAGGAAGGGAGCTGTGTGATTTAAGTTATATAGCTGTGTGAAGAATTTAATTAGGCTTTGCGTCCTTTGTGAATACAACTGTTAAATTATTATTGTTTATTTATTTTGAATTATGTTTTAATCTATTATTTGTATTCAATTGCAAATATTGCTTTCTTGCAAAATAACCACATAAGCCATTTTATTGTAATAAGCCATCATATATAAATTGCATTCTGTGGTACAACTTGTTGAGTACGGTTGTGTACTCATACTTGCTGCAATCATTCAGCTGAAGTGGAGGAATCATCGCCTGCGTTTGAGGAGAAGTTCTACGAAGTTGCTGATCGTTAGGTCTTGATCCCAGTCGGTTGCTTGTGGTGAATCGATGGGTTTCTGTTGAAGTTATTTTGTTCCCTTGCTGCTATTTATTTTTTGTTAGCCCTGCGAGGCTTAATAAATGTAAACTCGGTCATAAGGTCACAACAGTTATTTGCTATTCAAATTACTCGTTTATTTTATTATTCGACTTGTGTTGATCGATATTCATCTATGTTGATACTCTATGCACTAGCTTGAACCTAGACTAGTGCGTTATACACAGAGGGTCTAGAATTGCATTTTTGGATCCCAACAATTTTCATCAAAACACTTGGGATGGACAGCTGTGTGGTTAAACTCATATGGATGTGTGAAAGAAATTGATTAGGCTCTGTGTTCTTTGTGAAAATAATTGTTAAGCTATTATTGTTTATTCGTTTTAAATTACGTTTTCAATATATTATTTGTATTCAATTGTAAATGTTTTTTTTTTTTGCAAAATAACCATAGAAGTCGTTTCCTTTGGAATAAGCCATCATCTATAATTGCATTCTGTGGTACAACTTGTTGAGCACTCGGTGTACCCATTCTTACTGCAATCATTTAGCTGAAGTGGAGGAGTCATCGCCTGCTTTCGAGGAGGAGTTTTACAAGGAGGGTAATCGCTAGGTCTTGATCCCAGTCGGTTGCCTGTGGCAAGTCGATGGGTTCCTACTGAAGTTGTTTCCGTTCCACTGCCATCTCTCTATTTAGTGTTAGCCCTACATGGCTTAATAAGTGTAAACTCGACCATAAGATCATAACCGTTATTTATTAATCAAACTAGTCATTTATTCTTATATTCGTCTTGTGTGGAATGATATTCATCTATGTTGATACCGCGTGCACTAGCGTGATTCTGGACTAATGCATTATATACAGAGCGTCCAGATTTGCATATTTGGGTCCCGACATCTATGTTATTGGATGTAAGTGTTGATTGGATAGTTAAAAAATTCTACTGTAACTTAAGAGTGTGTTGAATGACTTAAGAGTGCGACTATGTATTGCACAAGTGCTAAAAGAAAGCTTCAGATTTTAGTGTGAGATGAATGGTGGAATTATCAACCTTATTGATAAGGTAAATGGTTCCCTTCAACTGAAAATATCTGATAGTGTGGTGGCCAACAATGTGCACTTGTGCTAGGTGCAGTGTTTTTAGATACCAAGACATGAAGCACTTAAGGCCCTTCAAGTTTACAGATGGTCTAGTCAATAGGGAACTCCAGAGTTTAAAAGATGATTGTGTCGAGCATATCTAGATTATGAAAAGATCAAAATGATGGTGTGTTTTGCTCATTCTTACCTAGTTAGGTTATGGCCACATGAACAATTACTTTTGTTTCGTTTGATTTAGGGGGATATTAGGCTGGTGTTTTGTTATCATTTCAGTGCTCCATGACATATAAAATGAAGGACATACTATACACAGCCTAACAGCCCTGAGGCATAGGCTTATCCATGGCCATCTTCATCAATCATTCAATGTGAGTTTAAATTGTGCTTGATTAAATTCTCTCTGTATCGATATAGATATTTTGTTCTTGCTCTTTTGCTTCCTTTCTTTTTAGTTTAGATTTGGTGGGATTTCTTGATCAGAGGGGGTTGTTGGTCAGTGGGTTTTTAGAGGTGAGAAGGATTGGTAGATCAGCGTTTAGTGGACAATTTAGCTATGATGTAATTCCCACATTTTAGCAACGAGAGAAATTGTACAAACCTCTTTGCCAGGCGTAGGTAACATTGTCTTTAATCATTGATGCCAGATGTTGCCATTTGTTTCAAGTAAATAATTCATTTCCCAATAATTTAGTTAGTGCCTTTTAATGTCAGTGGTTTGAATTTGGTAGGCCAAAATCTTTTTCAGGTTCGTGCAATTTCAGTTTGATGTACACAGACATAAATCTTGAGAACATCATCTTAGTGCATTCAAAAAAACACAAGGTCATTCTCTGCACACTGCCGAGGTGTAACATGTATAAACCCTCGCTTTATTCCCTACTTTGGTCATATTTCAGATGTAAATTCAAATACTTTACTTGCAAAGATTATCCCTACATAGATATTCCAACGATCCATAATCACAGTCCTAAAGCCTATAATAATATTTTCTTAGAGCAGCTTTTGATGGGATCCTACATGACGCTTGGTTTACTGAAATGGTTAGACTATATAACTGTTTTTATTTGCAAGCATCTTATTCCATTTCTTTGTTTTTTTCGTTTATATCACGTTGCTTCCAACGTCATAGTCCTTTCATATCAGGTTGATAGCTTGTGTTTACCTTTTAATAGCGAGACATAGCGGATTAGTTTAAGATGCCTAGTTTATTTTCACACTTCTATTTTTTTTAACCTACCTTGGCATGGTTAATTAGTCGCTGTCTATCGTACACGTGTTGGTGTTCAAGAGTAACATATATATGTTTTTCCTATATGTAAACATGTCTCAAAGGACCATATGTTTGCCAACCCAAAAAGGTTAAACTATATATGCTATCTTTCAAGAGGAGGAAGCATGATTGAAGAATTAAAAAAACAATATAATAAGGTAATTTATCTTCTTTTACCAGCTTATGGACCTATATACTCTGGTGGTGTGTTTCCTTAGGCACACTTCTTGAAAAAAAAGGAACCGAATTCCATTGGTTTGCAAAAAGTTATTATATTTTTTCTTGAGCCAGACATCTCATGTTTCCATTATTTATTGCCAAATTGCCTTTTATCTTATCCCCCTCCTTTTTGGCAATGTTTTTATTCATTGAAAATTCCATCATAGATGGTTGTTATAGGGGCATCGTCGCTTTACATGATATATCATGTTTGTTAGGGCTTAGAGATGGGTTTGCAGCCTAGGTAGAAATACAAAGAAAATATGTGGAGATAGGAGCAAAGGAGTATTAAGCAAACTGGAAGCTTAGTGTGTCATCTTTAGTTGGTTACTCTGCTCATTAATTTGTTCTAAATGTTCCTTTATCATGGATTGATTAGACTGAGTGTTTTTTTAGGCTTTAGATCAAATTAAAGTTTTGTGTTTGTCTTTACCCACTCTTGCTCACCTGGTGCTGAATAAAAAACATAGTCAATTGTTGTTCCATCACAAGAAATTAGCCTCCGATCATGTTTCTTTTTCCATTATTGAACCGCAAGCTGATTATTTCTCCCTTGCATTGATGACTCACCATTAGTTCTACTAATCACATGCAATTGTGACTTCTACTATGGAGATAACATGTATCTTGCTCATGCTATTGACTACCATACGATATTTACACTCTCCCTAATAAATCTTTGTAAGTCATGCATGATACTCAAAGCGATGTTGCCATCCCTTTTCTCTCACGAGGCATCGTTTATGATATGAATGGATATGTACATACAACTGCTTTTGTTCAGCCATCAATCATCATGAACCATCACCCTTTTGCTATGCCGCATGCTACCTGGTTTACTATGTGATGCCCTTATGATGCTCATCGCCTGGCCACAATTAGGTTTCTCTTTTATTCAATAGTGATATATCCATGTAACTTTCTCTTTGTAAAGAATACTTAGAATCGGTTGATCGTCTGCCTGTCTATGAATACTATAAATTCCTTGCACACACAGTTTGTGAGACATGCTATTAGGATGCTAAATAAACTTGAGTTCAGCTGGAATAATTGTTTCTATAAAAACTACAAAGTATACACTGTATCCAGAACAAAGTTATTTCCTACATGATACTTTTATTTTTGTTTGCAACAACAACTTGAATAATGCGCTTAAAACGACACTGCGTTCTTTTGCAGACACTAACTAATTTCCCGCAGACGTTACAACATAACAACTGTAAATTCTTTGCTATCTCTTTCGACGCAGCATAGCACACAATCCATATATATCAAGCATGTAAAATTGTTTTACCTTTCGTAATTATTCAAGTTCAGACCAACCAAACACTAGGCTAGAGAGAAAATGTTATTCTTATTTTTGCATTTCATCTATAGTAACTTCCTTTCTTTTTGATATTCATGTGAATTGCATCAACTGGCAATCTTTTTGTTGCTTTTAGCAAAGTTAAGGTGGCAATCCAGAGCAATGAACTCCCGAGACCAAATAGTTTCCGATCTTTTGTAAAATAACGTTTCTGTCTGGGTAGACTGGTATTTTTGTCAAGGCCCCTATAATAACTCTGACCTTTTGTATCCAGGATGGTTGGTAAGGTCAACAGTATTTTGCAAAAGAACATAGGAGTAACTTTTAGTGGTTACCTCAGCCAAAAAAAAACTTAGTGTGTAGCGTCTTTTTTTCTATACAACAACTCATCTTTTAAATTTATAAGAACATTTCCCACATATTAATTCATTTTCTAAATATGTACACCAACATCAACCAATGATTTTTGCCGAATTTAGGGCCTGTTTGGTTGGTGCCCTCGGCTCTACGTCGGCAAAAAAAGTGGTATCTGTAGGTGGCCTAGAAAGTAGATAATTTTTGTTTGAAGATATGGTGTTTGATTGAGCCTGATGAAAACATAAAATAAAAAAAAATAACGTTTTGAGAATAGGAAAACTTCTTCCTTTCATTGATAATCACTTTTCTAATTGCCCCTGTTGGAGATTCAACGCAATAAAATGGGATTAGAGAAACTTTGCTTCTGTTGCCTAAGCCTGGTGACGATTTTTGGTCGCCTGAGCCTGATGAAGTTGCCTGTGCTAGATAGATCTCCCTCAGGTATACAACCAAACATGTCCTTAAACATATTTCAAGGAGGCATATAAATGAGGCGGGGCTCCAACTCCGACTGAGGGTTTATTTGGTTGGTGTCCTAAGTTCTATGTTTCAAAAAAAATTGGTGTCTGAAGATAGATTAGAAAGTAGATGATTTTTGTTTGTCCAGACAATCATGAGGTTATGGTGTTTGGTTAGATATCTCGGTGTAAAGAAAACATAAAATTGAAAAACAATGTTTTGAGCCTGGATTAATGTGGTATATTGAATTATTGAGCCGTTGTCGCTGTTGCTGTTGCGTGGAGCCGAGGCGCAGGGTAATGAAACTATCGATGGACTCAGGTCAGGCTTGCTCGAAAATCGTCACGTCACGAATCAAACATACCTTCGGCACAGTTTCGACGGTGTCCTGCGCAGACAGGGGGAGGCCACCAAACGAGCCCTGACTCCGTGTTCTAGCCTTTTTGCAGATTGCAACCACGGAGCTGGACTGATATTTTTGCCACGGTGGCTATAAAAAACCTCCGCGCCAGCCTCTGCCCCTCTCCCTCCACCCAAAACCCTAGCTAGCATCTCTCTCCCCTGCTTTGCGGCGCGCCAGAGCAAGCAAACCCCCGAGCGAGGTAGTGATGGATCGGCGCAAGGGCGGCAGCCGCGACGCGAACGGCGGCCTCACGGAGACGACGGCGTCGAGGCTGAGGTTCGAGGACGCCGACGAGGAGGTGGGGATGGAGGTGGAGGAGAATCCCGCCGCGGAGGGGGACGAGGAGGGGCAGGGGGTGGAGGAGGAGGTGATCGGCAGCGACAATACCAGCGCCGACTACTACTTCGACTCCTACTCCCACTTCGGTACGCACGCTCGATCCGGTTCCAGAAAGATGCTATTTTTTCCTGCGGATTTGGGTGACGTCTCTGTTAGCATGTAGCAGAAAAATTCAATCTTGGGCTTGTTTGTGAAGTGGAGTAAGTGCTAGATTTGTGTGTCTGGTTGTATTTGTTGGAAAAAAGTGGTTGTCTTCAGTGCCATACCATTTATCTACCTAGTATGGCTCTCCATATCGTGCGTATCCAGGAATTCAGTCTTCATTATCTCTGGTTATGCTTGATATTAGCATTTTTACCACTCATTCTGTTACATAATTACATTTAACCAAAGTTCCAGCAGAGGGGAATGCTAGGATGTGCTGATTGGGGCTGCGCTAAACACCCAAAAGATCAATCTTTTGCAGCTTAATTACCAGCACCAGTAAAATTCTAAAACCCTCGCTCAAACTAATACTACAGATGGATACTAATTACCACTAAATGCACACTACAGATGAATCCTCCCAACATGAACCCTCTCGGCGGATCCCGATCGACATAATTAGTATTAGAACAATTTTTCTGTTGTTCGAACAAATTTTGTTGGTCCTTGTATTGAAAAATTAGCATTTAGTTGGTTTTGTAATGTGTGGCCTTTTATTGTGTCTCCTGATATTTGATTTTTTTCAGTATCGGAAATTTGAACTTCAGTTGTTGCTCTGCTCAAAACTTTACTTTTAGTCAAGTTGTGACCAACTGGCCATTAGTTGAGTTAAAATGTTGGTCCTTGGTTGTTATCATGGACCTGTGGTAAAAGTTTGTGCCTACTAGCCATTTATGTTTTGTTGGTCCAAAAAATAAAATATCTTGAGTGGTTCTGTACTGTGTTGTGGTTATTATTCTTCAATATTGGTTGCCTTCACGATATCTGCTGCAATGTGATGTTGTATGAAAAAGAAATGGCCCTGTTTTTGTTGGCTGTTGGTCTAGGGTGTTATAGTGGTATGGTTGGTTATCTTTTCAAATCTGTGCACTTGTGCATTTTCTTTTCCTCGTCACTGTTACTATCTTTATGCTGTTTCACACTGGCAAACATCATTAGCACTGAATCGTAGAAATTTTTATCTGTTCATCATCCTAGTTGTTTGTCTTGTGCTTTTGCTTCTACATTTTAGTTTTTGAGTTCCTCTTGCACTGATGATATAAATTACTGTTTTATTCTGTCTGTTGTATGTCATTATCTTTGCACTACATTATATTTCCAAGAGCAGTTTAAAATGTACCTTATGTGTTCTTTGCAATATGTTAATATGTACTCATCCTTTTCCCTTGTTGGTTTTGCAGGTATTCATGAAGTACGTGATTCTGAAATAAACCATACTTATGGTGGCTTAATGGCATCACAATTTCACAATTCACAAGCAATCAGTTTCTCATCTGATCTTTCCATTGGGCCTCTCTCTCTCTCTCTCTCTGATTCTTCTGCTTGGTCTTGCTCTCTCTCTCTCTCTCTCTCTTTCTCATATTCTTCTGCTTGGTCTTGCTCCGAATTTGCATGTGCTCATGTAGTTTGTAGATAGTGGTGTGATAATCCTTGTTTAGTTTAGGCAGATTTCCAAACTTATATCACTTTTGATATGCCAACCAAATATAGCGGCGATGCCAATCTTCTTGTATTGATTGCAGGAAATGCTAAAAGATGTTGTTCGGACAAGATCATATCAAAATGTTATCACCCAGAATAGCTTTCTTTTCAAGGACAAAATAGTCCTTGATGTCGGCGCTGGGACTGGAATACTCTCTCTCTTCTGTGCAAAAGCAGGAGCTAAGCATGTCTATGCGGTTAGTTAGCTAACTTTTGTTCATGTTTTCATTTCAAGATTTTATAATAGTTTATTTGCCCTAAATAAGCTATTTTGATGGATGGATCTTTTTTTCTCTCCAATACAAGACTGTTAAGCCATTGGCTGCTTCACCTCACATATGACCTATCAATAAAATATACAAACATGAGAAAGTACACAAAATTTGTTCATCTGGTGATGACTGTAGCAGGTAGAAACCTTTTTTTTTTTTTTTTGGCAAGAAGCCTTCATTTTTTCCAATGTTGTATTGTTCTTTATTTCCTTGGATGTCCATTTCAAAAACATGCCAACCAAGGGTATGTTCATTGTCTATCAGGACAGGGCTGTTAGTATCCTGTATTGTTCCTGTGAAATTTATGATTTCAGTCTTTCGGATGTTCAGGGGATTATTTCGTTTTACTCTGGGCTTATTGACCACCCTTTTTCTGTCATTTTGTAACTATACTTCTAATCCTTTTCTTTTTTCTAATATATTGAACTCTTTCTTCCATTTACAGATCGAATGTTCACAGATGGCGGACATGGCAAAGGAAATTGTGAAAGCTAATGGATTTTCTAATGGTGATTTCCTGCCATTCATTTTACTATCTATTCTACGATAGTCATTTGATATCAATATATCATGCTTCTTTGGTATGATCTGTTGTTAACATTGTTTCACTCTCTGCAGTCATAACAGTAATAAAAGGGAAAGTTGAAGAAATTGAGCTTCCTGTCCCAAAAGTAGATGTCATAATCTCAGAGTGGATGGGTTATTTCCTCCTTTTCGAGAATATGTTGAACACTGTTTTATATGCACGTGATAAATGGCTTGTAAGTGATCCTTCACAGTTAAAGTGTTCAGATTTTTGTTCACAGTAGTTGCTATGTGTTTGATTAATTGTATGCTTCTACTTTGTAGTTTTCTTTTCAATTTTGTGATAACAAAATGCAACTTTGGTTGAGTATTAATATTTTGTCTACTTGCGTTGTGTACTTGTGTGCTACTGCTATGCAGGCTGATGGTGGTGTGGTCCTACCAGACAAAGCCTCTTTGCATCTTACGGCAATCGAAGATGCAGAATATAAAGAAGACAAAATTGAATGTGAGTGTGGCTGTGCATGGTGCATAAGATTATCTGCATGAGTCCTATTGGCTTTAGAAGTTTCATGCATGCGTTTAAGGAAGTTTTTCCTGGGTTTTTTTTATTAAGTAATGAAAATTATATTTAGATTTATCTCTGATGCCTTTTTCCTCTTGCAGTTTGGAATAACGTGTATGGCTTTGATATGAGCTGTATTAAGAAACAGGCAACAACGGAGCCACTTGTAGATACCGTGGATGCAAATCAGATTGTCACTAACTGCCAGTTACTGAAGGTAATGGCACGCTTTAAATCAAGTTACATTTTCTTCTGTAGTCTTTTGTTTAAGTGATATTTCAGCTTAAATCCTTCTATTAATATATATTTCAGACGATGGATATTTCAAAAATGGCACCTGGAGATGCATCCTTTACTGTACCGTTTAAGCTGGTAGCAGAGCGAAATGACTACATCCATGCCCTTGTTGCTTACTTCAACGTGTCATTCACCAAATGCCATAAGATGATGGGCTTCTCAACAGGTTCCTTCTCTTCTCAACTTACCATACAAAGTACGGTCATCTACCTCCTTTCTTCAAGCAATTTGGTGAGCAACTCTTGTACAATTTACTCTTTGCAGGCCCTAGATCAAAAGCCACTCACTGGAAGCAAACGGTTCTATATCTCGAGGATGTGATAACTATCTGCGAGGGGGAAACTTTGATGGGCAGTATGACAGTCACACCCAACAAGAAGAACCCTCGAGACATTGACATTAAGCTCAAATACTCCCTAAATGGGCATAGATGCCAGGTGTCAAGAACCCAACACTACAAGATGCGGTGACCAATGAGAACCCAGCTACCTTGCAGTATACTCAATTTTGGTTAACTGAGTATCTTGTTTGACAAATTGATACTTGTTATCTTGATTGATACTTGTTATCTTGATCTTGCATTAACATGCATCAATTATTTATGTTTGTTGGGATCTAGCAAAAGTAGAAAATAGATTCAACAGGCATGATGTTAAGGGATCGTTTGCAAATCTATGTTGTGTTGCTGGATGATGGTATGCCTTTGGCGACGATGTTGGCAATCGGGTTGACCAGGGAAGAAAAAACCGGTCGGTTACTGACGGTAACCGGATTTACCGGTGGTAACAGGGGACGGTTTTTTCAGGTTTTGCAAACTTAAATTCCAAATTTTGAATTTCGGCTGGTTTTTAAGTAAATTCAAGTGAAATTCATTCGGATTTTTTTTCCGGGAAATTCGGTAACCGGTTGGTATTTTTTCTTGGCCCGTGATCAGGATTTGGTCTGGTACCAGCTTTTGGATCTTTGGTTGTGACGATGATTAAAATATATATATATTACTTTAATACATAATAAAAGACCATATGTCTTCGTGGTCGTAACACCTAAGGCTAACGACCTCTGTGGTCGTAAGGATTTCAGAGGTTACATCGTAGGTACCTTGGTCGGAGAGGTCCTGTATTAACTATCCGACCAGGTAACTGTTTGTAGAAATAATGAACTGACATTTGGACTCGATTATAAGTATATATCTTTCGTGTGATGAATGGAAAATGTGCATAATCACTCCAAACCACATGATGTTTCATGGCTCTAAGTCATCGACAATAACCATTATGTGGTTACGTCATTCCCTGATATCAACTGCCGAATGGTTCATACTTCACCAACTGCCGTCTCGCTTTGACTAGTCGCGACACTTCCAACAGGCATCTCTTCAAGAAGTAATTGTTACCACTTCATAGACTACTTAAAGGAGACTACGAACGGCAGAAATGGATGAATCGCATTCCATCAGATTGAAGCACAGCGATCGGCATTAGATTAATGTTTCAAGCCTGATTCAATAGCGTAACACGCCTTACGCTCAGCGTAATTAGGATTAGTCCACCGCCTTATCGAGGGCACCCCTTGTAAAGGGTCCAGTTCATAGCAATAAATAGTAGTCCCATTCTCTCTCAAGAACTCTGCCATTTTCCTCTATTTATTTCGTAAGACTGGCGACTTAATCGTCGACAGCTGATGCCGTCCGTGGGGATTAAGGCGTTGAATTCTTGAAGATTACTTCGCTTATGCATTCCTCATCCACTTCCTTCTCCTCATTATCGCTTATGCGAACATGACAGGGACTTGGGATGAAGAAAACTGGTTCGACCTGACGGACTACTCCAACCTCGATATGGATATGCATCCGTGCCATGGAAGAAAACAGGATGTCATCCTCCTCCTCCTCCGCCGGCTCGTCATTCGTAGAGATTAGCAAAATCGACCCGATGGATGAGGATTCACCGCCACCATCAATGGCGCTCTCAGAGGAACCACTCGTTCCGACCAGTTCGGAATGTCCGAACGCCTCTACAAGCCCGGTCGATCCGACCGGCGAAAGTGGCAATGGAAGCCCAACACTGCAATCAGAGAGTCCATGTACTCTCGATATTGTCATGGGCGACTAGTATTCGCCAACGGCTCCTACATATTTCGGGGGCCAACTGACATCTTGTAAGGGTATCAATGAAGTTATCACTAATCGTAGGCTAAGTGAGCATGGTGAAACTCAGCATACGATCGCCAATCCGCCGGATCAGACTGAGTCCACCACAAAGCCCACCAGAGGCGGTAATCTCCAACCGCTCCCCGCCGTGGAGGCTCCTTGCCAAAGCTCTAGAAGGCTCTCCCTTAGCTACGACAGGAGCTCATCGGAAGATCACTGTTGGCGTCACGAAGTTAACGCAATCGGAGATACCAGTCCGGATGCCATGCACGATCCTCCACGGGTTAACTCGCCACCACTTGCTGGTAGAAATGGTATGGACGTTTAAGCACCAACTACTGGAGGCAACCAAGCTGATGGACGTGCATCAGTTAATTCACATGTTCCTGCCCCACCACGAGTAAGGGGTCAGATAGGGCCAACCGGAAGGTCGAGGGAAAACTCAACTCATCGAACGCCCACTTCAAGCAGGAATCTTCCACGACCTTCGGTAACAATACAAAACCTACAACGAGTCCGAGATATTCTGAATAATCCAGAACCTAGTTTAGTAGGAACTCCAGGTTATGCTCAGCTTGCAGGTGAGGTGCTGGAGATCCTCCAACAAACCATGTAGCGTACAGAAATGTACCGAGAGCAAAGGAACTCGCAAAGTCACACGATGACTTTGTCTCAGCGCTCCTCTCTCAATAGGGGACAACATGGCCGAGCAGAGGACCAACACCAAGACCCCCTCGTAGGTTCCGATCAAGAAATCATGAGGGAAGACGGCTCTTCACAGCAGCCATTCCTCCTCGTCAAGAGGAATGACCACTTGATTCAGGCGATCTCAGTTATCATCTGAACCATGCAGGTGGTTAAAGACATTATCATAATGTCTACGACCGGATTGGGACACCGGATCCTAGGTATGCAGATATGAGGAACTGATCCCTAACTGAGTATAATCCGGCTCCTTTTCAAAGAAGGCGCCACAAATCCATTATAGCCTGCCGAGCGTTTTCGGCAGGTCTCCAAGCTGTTCGTTGGTCGGATAGGTTCCGACTAGCCAACATAAAGAAATTCAATGGGACTCAGAACACATTAGAATTTCTTCAAATTTATACTACCACCATCAAGGCTGCTGGTGGTAATGACAATGTGATGTCAAATTACTTGTCTACGGTCCATGAAGGGTCTGACCGGTCGTGGTTGCTCATCTATCTACACTTGGGAGCAGCTCTGTGATACTCTGATTGCCAACTTTCAAGAGACATACGACCGTCCCTAGAAGGAGGATGATTTTCATCGGATGAAGTAGAAAATTAATGGAACTCTTCGACAATATATCAAGAGATTCAGTCTAGTTCGAAACTCTATCCCAGAGATCGCAGAGTCTTCTGCCATCCAGACTTTTAAAGCAGGGCTGAGGAATCGCTGGCTTACGGAGGATATTGCAATAAATCATCCACGAACGACCGTCGAACTTTTCGACATGGTAAACAAGTATGCAGCCGCTAGTGAAGCGGTTGAATGGTGTGAAGCTATTGATCGAAAAGATAAAAATCACCAACCAGGCCTAGAGAAGCAAGAGAAGAAAGGCAAGAAACCTCTCAAGGGTAAAAAGAATCGCAAGCCCGACAGCAAGGACGTCCTTGCGATTCCTGAAAAATTTATCAAGGGCAAGAAAGACTCCACTGGTCAGAACAAAGCAAGGCTCCGACCAGTGACTACAAGAAAAATAAGAAGTGGTATCCACTTCACCAGGCAGCAGGGTATGATCTGCGCACCTGCCGGGCCTGGCAAAAGAAACTAGAGGATTACTACTCAGGTAAAGGTCATTTCTCCTCTATAACAGAACTTGGAGAACCTAGCTCCAAGAAGGATAAAGATGGTGACGAAAAGATGGAGTACCAGGAGCGATAACACACTGTGGATATGATCTTCGGAGGATCTTCATCGTACGACTCAAGACGACATCTGAAAGCCCTAGAGCGGGAGGTCAACCTTGCCGAGTCTCCGATCATCGTCAAGCCGTCCAGGTGGTCGGAAACTGTAATGTTCTTCAGCAAAGAAGACTGCCTCATCTCGTCGACTCGACTAGGTAGGTTTCCTATCGTAGTTGAACCTACTATTAACAATTGTAAAGTTAATCGAGTCTTAATAGATAGAGGTAGCTCTTTAAACATTTTATTTATGAGAGCATTGGAAGAGATGCAGATTCCTCAGTCTAAGGTAAAACCTGTGAAATATGCCTTCCACGGCATAGTTCCTGGTTCTACTGCCAAACTGATAGGATAGCTATCCCTACCGGTTACGTTTGGAAGACCCGACAACTTCTGAACAGAAAAGGTTCCATTTGATGTGGTGGATTTCGAAACCTAATACAATGGAATCCTCGGTCGCATGGCTTTAGCAAAATTCCTGATAGCCACGCATTACGGTTATCAGAGTTTAAAAATGACTAGACCAAAAGGAGTCATCACGGTTCGAGGAGATCGAAAAATAGCTTATGCATGTGATCGAAAGTCCTTAGAACTGATCAAGCACTTGAAGCCAAAGATGGCGTCAAAACCTTCCGACCAGACCAAGGAGGTACTATTTGACAAAGGCGCTCCTCTGGAAAGCGCCAACACACCGTTTGGGTCAGGAAACGCTAATGCGTCTGCCCAAAAGATACTGGTTGGGGCAGGACTTGACCCCAAATAGGAAGAGTCGCTCATCGCCTACCTCCGAGCAAACCAGGACATATTCGCCTGGCAAACATCCGACATGCTCGGAGTCCCTAGGGAGGTGATCGAGCACAGGCTAGCTCTCCAGCTTGACAAAAAACTAGTCAAGCAGAGGCTAAGGCACTTCGCACCTGGTCGAAAGGAGGCAATCCAGTCGGAGATCAACAAGCTTCTCAAGGCTAGATTTATTCGTGAAGTCGACCACCCAGAGTGGCTCGCCAACCCTGTAATGGTTAGAAAAAGCAATGAAAAATGATGAATGTGTATTGACTTAACAGATCTTAATAAAGTCTGTCCGAAAGATGACTTTCCCCTTCCACACATTGATCAACTTGTAGACTCTACTTCTAGGTGTGAGTTGTTAAGTTTTTTAGATGCGTACTCCGAGTACCGCCAGATTAATATGAGTAAAGATGATGAAGAGAAAACTTCCTTCATCACTCCATATGGCACTTACTGCTATGTTAAGATGCCATTTGGTCTCAAAAACGCTAGTGCAACTTTTCAAAGGTTGATATAAAAAACCTTTAATCCTCAGATAGGTCGAAATCTAGAAGCTTACGTTGATGACTTGGTTGTGAAAAGTGTAAACGCTAACGACCACATTTTTGACCTACATGAGACATTCAATAACTTAAGAAGGTATAACCTTAAGTTAAATTCAGAGAAGTGTGTGTTTGGAGTTTCTTCTTAAAAGTTTCTTGGATTCCTAGTTTCGGCTAGAGGAATTGAAGAAAACTCAGCAAAAATATCGGCCATCGACCAGATGCGCCCTCCGACCACAAAGAAGGAAATCCAAAAACTAACCGACTGTATGGCGGCGCTAAGTCGTTTCATAGCACAGTTAGGTGAAAAAAGACTCCCTTTTTTCAAACTTCTTCGAAATCATGGAAGTTTCGAGTGGACTAAAGAGGCAAACGATGCCTTTAAAGAACTTAAGAAGTACCTTAAGAATGCCATGATCTTAGCTTCTTGTAATGTCCCGATTTTTAATAAGAGTTCTTGCTGTTTTCAAAGCTAAAAGGAACCATTCGGTTTATTCGCATGCTCAAGCTTAACTTGGGATTTTGGAAATTTGGGAGTTTAACTTGACCTAACCAAACCTCAACTAAGCCTTTTGGTTTGTGTTCTTTGTCCTTTTAAGGTTCTCCGGTGCTCTCTGGTTTTAGCTCTTTTTCCTTTGTGTGCTCTGTGTGCCATTCGTTTTAGCTCTCTTTCTGGACCTCCTCTGTGTTCATAGGACATCTTCTAAGTCCTCTGGAGATCCTCTGTGTTCATATGACCTCTTCTAAGTCCTCTGGACCTCCTCTGTGTTCATAGGATCTCTTCTAAGTCCTCTGGACCTCCTCTGTGCTCATAGGACCTCCTTGGAGATTCTTTGGACCTCCTCTGAGCTTGGATCTTTCCTTATCTTTTAATATAGATTTCCTTGTTGGTTTGAATCTCTCTAAGGTTTAGACCTCCCTCTCTGTTTGAATTTACCTTTGGTTCTGACCTCCCTCTTTGGGTCACAGCCACCCCGAGTGGTCCTCTGCTTGGGTTTGTGTTTCAAATATTCTTGATCCCTGAAATCTAAACTTTGGGTTGAATTCCCCCTTCTGGACCTCTCCCTTGCTTGGACACTCCTTGTGCCCAGACTTCTCTCGTGTCCTTAGGACCTCTCTGTGTCCATTTGAACCCTTTTGAACTTATTTGGACCTCCCCGTGTCCTTCAGGACCTCCTCCTCGCTTACTTGGACCTCCCTCGCGTCCATTCGAGCCTTCCACTTGATCCAGACCTCTATCGCTTGTGTACCGTTCGATTTGCGTTGGACGGTTTGATCTTGTTGAGACGTTCGGATGGTCCGAACGTCCCACTCCTTCAGAGCCGTCCGATCCATATTGGACGGCCCCAATCTATTGAAGCGTTCGCTCGGTCCGAACAGCCCAATTGCCTTGCCCCGTCCGATTGAAATCTAACGGTCCTGCTCCACCGCGCCTTATCTCACGGTCGCGCAGGACCTCTCGTTAGATCTGACCGTTAGGACCTCCCCTTTGGAGATCCTAACCGTTCAGACCTCCCCCTCGTTAGATCTGACCGTTAGGACCTCCCCTTTGGAGATCCTAACCGTTCAGACCTCCCCCTCGTTAGATCTGACCGTTAGGACCTCCTCTTTGGAGATCTTAACCGTTCAGACCTCCCCCTTGTTAGATCTGACCGTTAGGACCTCCTCTTTGGGGATCTTAACCGTTCAGACCTACCCTTTGGTAGATCTGACCGTCAGGACCTCCCCTTTGTGGATCTAACCGTCAGGACCTCTGGTCTTTTACAAAGACCTCCTTTGCAGCTGAGACCAACCCTTTGACTGATCTGTTCTTTTGAGTTTGACTGGCCCCGCTTGTCAGCCTTACTCACTTTTCTCAATTCTTCCACCTCAAAACTCTGTGCGCATTTAATGGCTGCTGAATCACATTAAATACAGTCACATCTGAGGTACTTTGTTTTATTCTTTTGGTGACCTACCATGTCCTAACCTTGTCCTAGCTACCACCGATCATTGACACGTTTACTGAGCCCCCACTTTGTGCACTCTGCCAGCTTCGGCTAAAAATAGCCTGGGCATGCCTCCTTTTGTCACCTTTTTGCTCATTTCCAATCTCCTTGCTCCCATCTGGTGTTCTCCTTGCTCAAGACCTCACCAAGGAGTTCTTTGAAGCTACTCCATCACCTCTTCATCGCTAAGAAGGCCTCTCTGTTGGTTCCTGCGGATCCCTTTGCAAGGACAATCCTCTTTCGGGTTGGACCTCCCCTCTCAGCCAGGACCCCTTGCTTCTTGGTTTTGTTTGAGTTTGTTTAAGCTCTTTTTAAGTCTTCTTTTAAGTTCTTTGCTTGGAGTTGGTTTGCTTATTTGGTTCTTTGGCGAACGTGTAGATCCCGAGTTTAAGGAGGAGTTCTTGGACCCAGCAGTTTCTTTTGAAGGCTCATCACTACTCAACAAAGGCAAGTCGCAGACTCCTTGATCATATTGAGCCGAACTTTTAAACGTATTTTGTTTTACCTTATCATGCATGGCTACTTTCATAAGAAATATTTTGGGCAGTAGTTTTTCCCCCTCTTAATATGCCATCCTTGAAGTTTGTGCTGGACATGTTGTCATGATCACCTTGGACACCTTAGATTGGGTTATTTAGTTGGCATCATTTGATATTGCCAACCTGGGGCCATAGGTTTATGCTTAGTCCTGCTTTTAGAACAGTGGGTCTTGTGGATCATGCTTCTTCAATAATAATCTTGACTAATTGAACTATAGGACCTGTGGTTGGTGCCACTAATTAAGAAACTATGGTGGGATGCCATAAGTTGTGTTGATTATGGTGCAAGGCCACTTTGTTAAAATTTGGTTGTGCCAAGACTGGGTGGTCTTTTGACAGGGTTAATCACAAAATTGTTTTATGCTTGGGCACGAAGGCAGGAAGTGAGTAGTGGGTGCTATGCACTTTGGGTTGTGGAAGTCTTGCCTGAGCAGCATTAAGGACTTAACTTTGTGTTCTGTTGATCTGGGCCTTTGAGTGCAACCACGAGATCACTTTATGGGGGTGGTCTGGGCTGAATAATTAGTAATGTTGTGACCTGTTTCTGTTGTGGTGGTGCATGCTGATTCGCATGGCACAAGAGGGGGCCAGGTTCCTTTTTAGGACGGCAAAACCTTAGCGGGTAGGTCAGGTCACGACAGAGCTTTGTAAAGGCCTTGTCGCGCTCTCTAGACTGCTCACCTTCGGAAGTGAGCAAGGGTTCCGACGAGAACCCGACCCACTAGAGAGGTTGTAAATTGTGGGTAAAGTTGTACACCTCTGCAGAGTATCAATCTATTCGAATAGCCAAGTCCTTGGTCATGAACATTGCCCAATGAAAATGGTGTAAGGGGTAGACTTTGCTAAAACTTGTGGTCCAGGGTTGATTGTGGATATCGGTGAGTATTCTGGGTGGCTCCAAGTGCTCATGATGTCTATGGTTAGCCGTGGAGGTCTTGTGAACCCTAGGGTGGTCCAATGAGCTCCTGAGTGGGTGCTCAAATGGAGATCTTGGAGCCCTAGGGAGATCTTTGGGAGCTCTGGAGTGGGTACTCCAGAGTGGTCTTGGGAGAGGTCCTGGTCGTGGGTGCGACCAGACCTCCCCCAAGTGGCTTGGGAAGTGAGTTGGTGCTCACTCCCCCTCTTTTCAAACAAATGTACTATTGTATTATTGTTTCAAATTGAGCTTTTCAATCTATACATGTTATTTACTGTTAAACTTTGCTTTTTGCAACAAACCCTACAGCTCTCATTGTTAAGCTAATGCATGAATATTATTTGCATAATTGCTTCCTACGATTTGCTGAGTACATTCAAAGTACTCATGGCTTTAAGCCCTGTGTTAAAGCAGTGGTCGAAGATGAATAAGTGCAGGGATGCCTAGACCTCTTCGAGGAGGAGTTATTTGATGACCCGACTGCCTAGGACGTCTTCCACTCGACAGCCTGTGGGCTTGCCGGATGGCTTGGAAGCGTTTGGTGTTTCTGCTGTAAAGGTTCTCCTTTGTCGGTTTTGTAAGCCCAAGTTGGCAAACTTCTGTAAGCAAGTTTTGACCATAAGGTCTTGTTTAATGCAAGGTTTAATTTGTCTGCTTCATCTCTTGTTTGGCCATGTGGTTGTGATCACACCTATGTTGTTTTGTGCGAGCTAGCTTGGACTCCTGGGACTAGCTCAATGCACTCAGTCAAGACCTCCAGGAGGTCTTTGAAGATCTCCTGGGAGGTCCGGACATACCTCCTCTCTCGGAACCTGCGGGCGGTACTACCGCTCCTTGGTGCGGTAGTACCGGGGCGTGCTCACACAAAAAAAAATCCGGTAATTGCCCTGTCTAGTGCATTTCGAGAGGAAGTCGTCACAAAGGTGGTATTAGAGCCCTGGTCGGCTGTAGGACGTAGCCATAAGTAGAAAGGTTGTTTTAGTTTTGATTCCAAAGTTATTTTCTAAATCAAACCAACCTTATAACTTGTTTGGTGGTTCTTTCTTATCTTGTTCTATGCTGTTCTTATCTTGTCTTAAATCTTTTCTCATCTTATTCTACTTCATTCTTATCCTCTTCTTTGGTTCTATTGTCTTACCCCCCCCTCTGGAACCTTGTTTTCAAGTTTTAACCTGACCTTCTTATCACTATAACCTCTAATAGGGCCGTTTTCCTAAGGCTAGGATGGTAGTGGTCCCTTTGAGTTTTAGCATCGCTTAGTTTGGGTCGGTAGGACCTTTTGCCTAAGTCTTGTTGCCTCTTTTGGCCTTCTGGCCTTTCGCTTTTAGGTATAACCAAGTCACCCCTAATAGGCTAATCCATCTTTCTCTTTCTTGCTTTAACTTATCTTTGTGCTATTCCCTCTTATCTATTATGCTTTCTTTCTTATCTATTAAACCAGAGAGGTTTTGTGCAGATGGTTCAAACCCGTCAATCAGCAAGTCAGAATGAGCCCTCAGAGCAGTTGCCTCCACCACCTTCTCCTCCAATGTCAGTGGCAGACCCGGGTTTGGGGCAGTTTATGGCAGCACAAGCTCAGATGATGAGTTTCATGATGCAAAACATGAATCAAATGATGGCCCAGCAAAGTCAGACCACCACTGCATTGCTTGCCATGATGAGCCAAAACCGTCAAGTAGCGGTTGTGCCGCCACCTCCACCCTCGGTTCATCCTCAATCAAGGTTGTCAGAGTTTATGAAAACTCGCCCAACCACCTTTTCAAGCTCCCCGGAGCCTCTGGATGCGGATGATTGGCTGAGATCAACTGAGAAGAAGCTGGATATTGCCCGCTGTGAAGACAGAGAGAAGGTCTTGTTTGCATCATATCAATTAGAAGGTGCCGCAGCCGAGTGGTGGAACACTTTTTGTGCCTCTCATGTTGATTCCCGTGAGGATTACATGGGCTGAGTTTGTGACTTTTCGCCATTCCCATGTCACGATGGGAAGGTTGAGATGAAGAAAAATGAGTTTCGGGACCTTAAACAAGGCAGTATAACTGTGAGTGAGTATCTCACCAAGTTCACTCAGTTGTCACGTTATGCCCGTGAAGATGTTGCCACTGATGATGCACACCAGAAGCGCTTTAAGCAAGGTCTCCATCCCAGCCTGAAAGTTCAAGTCATTGCCAATAACTATCTTGATTTTTAGCACATGGTAAATAAAGCTTTGCTCATTGAAGAATCTCGCAGGGAGCTTTTCGAGGCTTACAAGAGGAAGATGTCACCCTCCAGTGTGCAACAAAGACCTCCTCAGCGTGCCAAAACTTTTGTGCATCACCAACCTAGACGCCAAGGACCTCCTGGACCTCCCAGGACCTCTGCCAAGACTTCCCGTTTAGCTGTCCCAAGTCAGCGTCGCATCACTAGCGGCAGCAATCAGCCTTCAAAGTCCTCTCTAGCAGCAGGGATCACTTGCTTTAAGTGTCATCAAGTGGGGCATTTTGCTAGCCAATGCCCACAAAGGACTCAAGCAGCCATTGGGACCTCCTCTTTAGGACCTCCCCCTGCTAGAACCTCCTAGCAAGCTGCAGGACCTCCTCAAGCTAGGACCTCTCAATCTTTTGGAAGGGGTCGTGTGAACCATGTAGCCGTAGAGGAAGCCCAGACCTCCCCGGATGTTGTACTAGGTATATTCCTAGTAAATTCAGTGGCAACTACAGTTTTATTTGATTCTGGAGTTTCACATTCGTTTATTTCTCGGAGTTTTATTGTTAAGAACTAGTTTCACATTTCGCTTCTGTCGCTCATCCGTAGAGCAATGGAGCAGTTGAGCGAGCTAATGGTATCATAATGAAAGGAATGAAACGCCGAGTGTTCGACCAATTAACAAAACGGTCAAGAGCTTGGGTTCAAGAACTTTCTTCTGTATTATGGACTGTTCGAACCACAATCATTTGTGCAACCGGTGAAACACCATTTTTTCTGGTGTACGGTGCTGAAGCCATGCTTCCTCCAGAACTAAAAATTGGCTCCGCTCGAACTGATTGTTTCAATGAGAACGATCAAATAGAACGAAGACTCGACGACATCAATTTCCTTGAAAAGTGATGAAACCAAGCCCTTATACGATTGGCGGTTTATCAACAAGCCATGCGAAGGTACCACAGTTGTAAGGTGCAACCTCGCAGCCTAGCTGTAGGTGATCTGGTTCTACGAAAAATTCAGAATCAGGCTAATTGCAATAAAATTTCTCCCAAATAGGAAGGTCCATACACTGTGGTCGAAGTCACCAGACTTGGTTCGGTACGACTAGCTATGTCAGCCGGACGTGTTTTGTCAAACTCTTGGAATATTGACAAATTGCGTAAGTTCTTTGTATAAATGTATTTTACATCTTTTTTCAATTTTAATAAAGATTTATCATTTCTTTACTTTCTTCAATGAGTGATATTGTTTATATGACCGTATCTATACTCTGGTTACCTATTATTATTGTCTAATTGGTCGGAGAATACCAAATTCTCTTCGATATCCTTTTAAAGGATCTTTGTTACTCTTAGGCTTAGACATATAAGTCAAACGCCGTAAGGGTCCTAGTCATGACCATTAAGTCAATGGTTCTCATGCGAGTAAAAGGAACATAACATAGACAACTTGATATAGTTACTTACATGCTATAGAACTTATGGACTTCATTTCATCATTTTAACATTCTGTTCTACTCTTGTTTTGGCTACTGGTCGGGATACGGAAAGCCTTCTAGTCGAAGTCTCTCCTCTTCGCATGTGGTCCTGCCCATTGGAAGGAGCTTCCTAGCGACGGTCTTTTTCCTACGATCTTCGCTGCCAGTCGGAACTTGAGCATGAGCACGTTTCACGAAGTGTTTTTCATGTCTTTGGTTCTTAGCAACCCTTACGACCAGTTTGGATAATAAGTATAAACAAGATCACTTATCATTTTTGCATACATTCTTTGCATGGTTCCTTATCATCAAGCTGAGTCTAAAAAATATCTTCCGGCCACTTAGTGTACTATACAATATTTCGATTATGGAAAGGATCTAAAGCTAATTGAAGTCATACACTAGTTTCGACCACATTGATTTCCTAGTGCTACTTAGATTATTTTATTACATAATCAACACATACTTTGTATCATAGTCGTAGCTTATGCTCTTTTTTCTAGTCTACTGCTTATTCAGTAAAGTTCTACTAATAAAAGCTGCAACACCCTGATTTTTAGAGCCTTTTTGAATTTTCCAAAATAAAAAGAACCATTTTGTTTTGATGAGAATTCAAAGCTTAATTTGAAATTTCAGAATGGATTTCAATTGAATAACTCAAACTTCAACTAAAACTCTTGAATGGTTTGTTGGGTTTATTGGAGCTTTGATGATCTCTCCCTTTCTTTGCTTGATTTGTTCCTCGTTGGTCCAGACCTCTTTTGGCCTAGACCTCCCTATCTGGTTCTTCTCTGGCTTAGACCTCCTCAGGTCTAAACCTCCCTCATGTTCATTTGAACTCATCCTCTAATCTGTTGGAACCTCTCTTGGCCCCTTTGGACTTTCCCCTTGCTTTGATCTCTGTAATATTGTCCCTCTGGAAATTCCTTACTGCACCAGCGTGGTATTACCGCCATGCGATACTACTGCCATTGAACTCACGGTCATACCGCTCCAGGGTAAAACCGAGCTTCCAAAAACATGTGTTCTGGAAATTCCATACCGCTTCGTAACAACCGGTGCTACCGGAGTGCGGTAGTACTGCTTCCCAACTTGCGGTATTACTATTTCTTGGAAGCTCTCAAAACCAGAATTTGGACCTCCCCGTGCCCTAGAATCTCCTTGAACTCATTTGGACCTCCCTTGCGTCCGTTCGAGTCTTCCGTTTGATCCAGACCTCCCCTTTATTAGATCTGACCGTTAAGACCTCCCCTTTGGAGATCTTAACCGTCCAGACCTCCCCTTTGTTAGATCTGACCGTTAAGGCCTCCCCTTTGGAGATCTTAACCGTTCAGACCTCCCCTTTGTTAGATCTAACCGTTAAGACCTCCCCTTTAGAGATCTTAACCGTCCAGACCTCCCCTTTGTTACATCTGACCGTCAGGATCTCCCCTTGTTGTGTCCTTTGGACCTCTTGTCCGCAGGACCTCCCATTGAACTTTGACTGGCTCTATTTGGCAGTCACACCCATTTTCTTTATCCTTTGACCATGTCCTTTGCACGTGGGAGTCTCCTCACATTTAATGCCTGTTGTGTCGCATTAAATGCTATCACTTTTTGACAGTACCTGTGCTATTCTTTTGTTCCATCTTTTGCTTGCTCCCATTGTCCTTTTCACCAACTCTTGAACACCTATACCCTTGGAAATCTCAAAGGCTCTAGCTATGTAAGCTTAGGCAGCCTTCCCTTTTCACCTTTTTTCCTCATTTCTACTTCCCAGCTCAACCGAGCAGTTCATGGACCTCCTCTCCTTAGCTCGGGACCTCCTCCAGCAAGCTCTTGGACCTCCTCTAAAGCTCTCTGGACCTCCTCTAGCAAGCTCCGGACATCCTTCAACAAGCTCCTTGGACATCCTCCAAACCGACCCAACCTCTCTGTTGGTTTATTTTAGTGTTCTATTGGAGTTTCTTTGGATCTTATTTGAGCTTGGTATTGAGTTGCTTTGGTTTCCTCGTGTAGAGTGTGAAGATACTAAGGAGCAAGAGCTCTCCGCAGAAGAAGAAGACACCCAAGCCTTTGAGCAAGGCAAGTTACACTCTTGATCATATTGCACCCATTATTTCACCCTATATATATTCTATTTTAAATGTTAATGCATGCTTACTTTACTAAGCTATTTCAATACCTGTCTTTAAATTCATAGCTATACCTAAATCCTTTGTTTGACCACTGTTTACCTTGAACCGAGCATTTTGTCACCATAAGAAAACTGGTTGCTACATTAGTATGAACCGGGATCATTTGAAAAACTTATGCTTAGTCTCACTTAGACCAAAAGTATTTGACTTGGGAAAATTTTACCGACATTGCCAACTGCTGTTTAAAGGTTTTAAGCCATGGCATTGGGTTGTTATGGAAGCTTCTAAATGTTTTTGAAAAGCAAATGAAAGGAAAATTTGTTTGGACTGGGACGAATTGGTTGCTTGATTGGTGCATGTCAATGCACGGGATCGATCTATTTCTATGGTCGAGTCCCAGGGTTCTGTGGATGTCTCCCTAGTCATTTGAGGACCGGCCTTTGAGCGTCCCTTTGCTATGCCTATAATGGGCTATGCCTCACCGTACAACCACATGTCTCCAAAATACGGCGCGGGACCTGGCCAATTAATTTGCAAAGTTCCACCGCGGTTGTTCCACTTTGATGTGTGGGAGGTCTTTCATGGCCTAGGGTCTTTTATAACCTATGTTTCCCACTGGCGTAAGAGGGGGCTTTTCCGGCAGGTTTCTATCCAAAGGAAGTGAATCCTTAGCGAGGAGGGGCTGCGGTGGAGTGATGCATTGTAAAGGCCTTGTCATGAACTCTAGACCTCTTACCTTTGGCAGTGAGAGGTGGCATTGACGAATGCCAAAAAAACTAGAGGAATCATGTCATGTTGGTAAAGTGTACAACCTCTGCAGAGTGAAAACTATTCGAATAGCCGTGTCCACGGTCATGGACGTGCTGGCAAAGACCGCTCAAAGTTAGATATTGGTTTTGCTTTCAAAAGGTTTTGGATAAACTTTTTGGGATTTCTATCCCATGGTTTGGGCGGGGAGCCTTGTGACAGGAGGGTATCATTCACCATTTGAAGATGAATGTTATCCAACTGAAAAGTTAAATTTTAAAAAATGAATTTTCGTTATTGTATAACTGCTTTGGAACTTAGTATATGTAATTGAAAGAAATTGGCTTTACTCAAATTAACCATATTATGCCTTCCCTTGAGATATCCATTTATGCATGTCATTCTGTTAATTGACGGGTGTAACTTGCGAGCACTGTTGTTGTGCTCACTCTTGCTTGATTAATCATTGAGCAGGGGAAGACTTCTTTGATGATGAAGACCAGATCAATTAGGTTACCCTCCACCAATTACGTGGTGTATTGATGGACTTGACTTTGTTTTGCGGTGTGTTTTGCTTTGTCGGTTTGCAAGCAAATCTTGTAATCAACTCTTTTGAGATAATAAAGTTTATACCGATGTATGCTATCACTTGATTTTCTTTGTGAGAACTAGCCATTGATCCTTGGGACTAGTTTGGATCACAGTGGACTTGAGGCCTATCCCAAGCCCCACAACCTCCTCGGGTTGGTCCCTCAAGGACCTTCCTCGGGTCAGAGTGTAGTGTTTGGGGAGGTCTGAGGTCCCCAGACCTTCTCGGGTCAGGACCCTAGTTTCCCTCGAGCGGTCCTACCGGACTCTCGAGCGGAACTACCGGACCTCTTGGGAGGTCCTGATGGACTTCCAAGAGATCCGGGAGGGCCTCACGGGTGGCCTCGAGTTGGGTCGTAGTTTGAGCGGTCCTACCGAGAGGTCCTGCGGGATGTCCTGGGAGGTCCTGGTGGACTTTCCAAGAGGTCTTGGAGGACCTCTCGGGTTAGCCCCTGGCCGGGTCATCACAAAAGCAGTCGGGGGCTAGGAAATATATGAGTATTTAGCAAAATAAAGAGATAAAACACATACTTTATTGATGGTAAAAGGTAAGTTTTTTTACAATACTTATATTACAACCATCTATTTAGAATCACCAGACTGGTCGCTGCGCCTTAACTTTTTCGTCAAGGCCCCAATTAAGTTCTGCCCCCTGGCCGCGCTCGAACTCAAGAGCTTTCTTCACGCTGGTTATTTCTTGAGTTTGCTCTGCACGAGTGAACCAATGATAAATAATTATAATCAGAACAGATAGTACCCTGGTTAAGCTTACGACCAATTACCTTGACTTTTGTTCTCACAAGTGTCAATAATCTCCTTGTTCCTGGTCGTCAAGAATTCAATCGATTGGTCCTTAGCTTGGCATTCACCTTCAAGCTTTGTTATTAAGGCTTCCTTGACCACGATCTCTTGTTTAATTTTCTCCGAATCTATCAAATATGATAAGGGAAGAAGTAAATTAACAGAAGAGAAACAAGATAGCAAAGAAGTAAAGGAGAAGACAAGAGGAAAGTTCTTACTTTCTAATTCAGAGTTTCTTTTATCCAAGAGTTTTATTTGCTGGGTCAATCCTCTGACCACAGTGAAGTTCTCCACGATATGCTACAAATATGGTAAATTCTCTTAGTTTTTTTTAAAACTTTAGGGGAAAAGGCTATGGAAGTGGTTGTGGATATTTACTCGGATTGCCATATCATTATACTTGGCAAAAATAATATCAGGACTCGTTTCTGCTTGATGGTCCGATATTCTATCCCAGACCTCGTCAAGTTCTTCATCGTAAAAGATTCGATGGCGATGGAGGAAGCCGATAGGATGAGAGGCCTTCGGAATTCCCTGAAAGACCCCAGCAGTGGTCGGAACCTGCTGGGACCCTTCTGGAACTTCTGCCTCCTTAGGTGGAGTTGGAGCCGCCGCATGTTCTTGAGCAGGCGCTAGCGCTGCCACCTGCTCGGGGGCTGGCCCAACCTCTTTTTTCTCAGGAACCTTCTCCTGAGGAGTGCTCTGGTCGGAGGCGACCGAAACACCAGAGGACCTTTGAAAATTGAAGAAAGGAAATTCAAGATCTTAAGGATATCAGAAGCATTAAAGTTATGTATTTACATAATTCTCTTTCATGTATGCATACCTAGTCTTCTTCTTTGTCTTGACCTTGAAGTGCGCTGGAGCAAAGTCCACAGCGCCAGCCTTCCTTTTCTTGTCAACTGACTTCACCGGTTCTGAACCGGTAGGGTTGGTTGCACCCATGACATCCCCCGACCTCTGGCCAGAAGTGATATCCTCAACCAGTTGGTCGAGGTCCCAGACCAGCTGGTCGGAAATGGTGTCTTCGTTGGTTTCTGGGACAGTTGCTTTGGTAGCAACTGCCAGGTCCAAATCAAATGAGTTTAGAATTCCATCATCATGGAGCTTCTTCATACGTTTCTTACTTATGTGACCCAAACGACAATGCCAAATAAAAGTGAAATTCATATCATTAGGCCGAAGCCTCTTCGTATTAATATTATAGACAGGTGCATCATCAAGATTTAAAATAAACAACCCATTCATAACAGGAGCATAGCCATAAAATATCTCATTAAAAAAAATATCAAACAACCATTGTCCTCAATAATGAACTTATAACCCTCTGCCATCAAACATAAGGCAGAGATGATGTTTCTACTTATGGTTGGAACATAATAATAATTATTTAATTCCATAATAAATCTTGAGGGCAAAAGAAATGGCAGAGTCTCGACGGCTAATGCAGCAACCCTTGCTTTATTCCCAACGCGAAGATCCATATCGCCCCTTGGAATTCTCCTACTCCTTGTTAGACTCTGCATCGAATTGCAAATATGAGCAATTAATCCGGTATCAAATACCCAAGAGTTAACAGAAGAATCAGCAAGAAAAACATCTATAACATTAATATCTGAAGTGGAAGGTTTAGTTCCACCATTCCTTTTTAGATCAGCCAGGTATTTCTTGCAGTTCCTCTTCCAATGGCCTGGCTCCTTACAGTAAAATCATTCATTCTCTTGAGTCGGCTCGAACTTAGTCTTGGGCTTAGGCTTGTTAGTTTGGATCCCATCTGAAACTTTAGCCTTGCCCTTACCTTTGAGCCATGTCTTAGCCTTCTTCTTGAAGCTTGTACTCTTTTGCACCATCATCACATGACTGTTGCTTTTCTTAATATTGTCCTATACAGTCTTGAGCATCATATGCAGCTCGGTGAGATTCTTGTCTAAGCCATTCATATGGAAGTTCAGACTAACATGCCCATAGCTTGCAGGAAGTGAAGCAAGAATCAAATTTGTAGCTAACTCTTGACTAAGTGGAAAACCAAGTTTTTCCAAGCTCTGTGTGTAACCATCCATCTTGATTACATGTGGGCTCACCGGACTACCCTCAGCTAGCTTACTCCCAAACAACTTCTTTGAGATCTCATATCTCTCAGTTCTTGCTTGTGTCTCAAACATGCCTTTGAGAGCCACGATCATATCGTAGGCCTCAATGTTCTCAAACTGCTTCTGAAGGTCTGAGTTCATCGTAGCAAGCATGAGAGAGCTAACATCAAGGGACTCATCACATGCCTTTTTATAGGCGGTTTTAAGATTAGCAGCAGCATTTTCAGAAGGCACATCTAGAATTGGTTCCTCTAGAACATGTTCATTTTTATCTTGCCTAAGAGCAATTCTTAGGTTGCGGGACCAATCTGCAAAATTTGTTCCATTCAGTTTTTCCTTATCAAGTATCGAACGTAAAGCAAAACTGAATGTAGGTACAGCAGTTGGTGCCATGATCTACAACATAAAATATGCAAAACTAAGACATATGTGTAGGGTCACGGGGTAGGCTACGATAGCTACAAACAAAAATTTCTACCACGCGAACCAGGATGCCAAGCAAGTAGATGATCACAGATCGTTACCAACAGACGCGCAGAGCAGCGGAAGAAGGATTGGAGCGATCCGTCCAACGAAGAGCGTCGATGAAGCGGTCGAGTCGATCGTCTAACGTCCTCACGAGCTGATCGTCTCCTCCAAAGAACGTCTGCGGTTCCTTGTGAAGATCGCGGATCGTCCTCAAGCGCAACAATCGTAGTAGCGCCTCTACGGTATCCACATCGCCCGGGAAGGAACAACCGAACGCCGGTGTGCGGCACTAAGTCGCACGGTGGAGCTCTCAAGGAGATGGCGGCTAGGGTTTCGGTGGTGTTTCACGATCTCTCCCATGACCTCATGCACCTCCTTATATAGTGCTCGTGGACGGATCCTATCCAAACACGCTATTTAATCAGATTCGCACTTGGTTTGTTCCAACCCGTTAAGTGTGTGACCAGAGGTTCATGTGTAGTTCGGTTGTGAGTCGAAACCGTTTTCGACCACAAGTCGAAGCGGCTCCTAGCAGAGCATATCGATTCCGAATACACACAAATTATATCAGACGAACCTCAATACAATATGATCTACGACCAGGTCTTCATCACTTACGACTGTGTCCTATCTCAGATATCTGACCAGTTTGTATGTGGTCACGACCACCAGAACTCCTTACAACCGTGTTACGACCACCACTCAGGATTACATTCGACCATCTCGACTAGCTCAGTATTTGCATACCACCAATCAGAATCGCTCGACTGGCGACCTACTCGTGTATACTCCCTTTGCCTCACGATGTCCGGTTGAACTGTGAGATGTTGTGTCATCCATGGACTATTCAATACTTTCTCGATCGAGTATCGATAACCTTATGTGGTCGAACACTTCGACTACTAGTGGCATGGCCATTCACTTTCTTTATCCGATCACAACGAGGGCCCGAGACATCTCTCTGTTATGTTAGGAGGGCAAATCCCATATCCGACCAGTCACATTCCTCTCCATGTTTGAGCATACCCAAAGCTTCCTTTATAACTACCCGATTCACGGTGTAGCGTTTGGCAACCCCTAAGAGTGCTCTTACACATGCAGAAACCATGCCGATCTCAGTCTAAGGATTATACATCATCATTGCTTGAGACCAACTAATGACACATAGATTCATAACAATCTCAATAGTGCCTCAAGGTGGGTCTTATCCAACATCATGTTCTCTAACATGTGTCCATATCATTGGTTTGATATATCTATATCTATGACTCGTGAAACATAGTCATCAACCAATACATATGCTAGTCTATTCATATGTGTCCTCATATGTTTACGACCGAGGATCGTATAAGAATAATTATCGCAGAATATAGAGTTTCACAACCAAGTCACATACTTGATAATAAATATTAACAATATTATTCTAGGAACAAGATAACACATTATCCAATGTCATGAACATAATGAAATATAATCATCTCTATGATTGCCTCTAGGGCATATTTCCAATGATCTCCCACTTGCACTAGAGTCAATCATTTTAGGTATCTAATACCGATAGCTCTTGTGTGTGCCTCATGCTTTGGGTCAGGAGAGGCTTTGTCAACGGATCGGCAACATTTAAATCCATATGAACTTTGCATATCTTAACATCTCCTCTATCCACCAATTCGCGGATAAGATGATAACGCCTGAGTATATGTTTGGACTTCTGATGGGATCTAGGCTCCTTGGCTTGAGCAATGGCTCCATTGTTGTCACAATAGAGATCCATTGGGCTCGAGGCACTTGGAACCATTCCCAATTCAGCAATGAAATTCCTTATCCAAACACCTTCTTTGCGACTTGAAGCGCAATGTACTCAAACTTACGTCGTGGAATCAAGAACCGTCTCTTGCTTTGAACTTTTCGACTCCTTTGCTCCTCCATTCAAAATGAATACAAAACCAGATTATAACGATAATCATCTTTGTCGGTTTGAAAGCTTGCATCGGTGTAACCATTTACAACGAGCTCTTCATCACCGCCATAAACTAGGAACACATCCTTAGTCCTTCTTAAGTACTTAAGAATGTTTTTCACTACCGTCCAAAGGACATTCACGGGATCGACTTGGTATCTCTTTCGTAACACTTAGAGCATATGATACATCCGGTCGTGTACATATCATGGTGTACATGATAGATCCAATGGTCAAGCATATGGAATATCACTCATTTTGTCTCGCTCATCGCTGGTCGAGGACATCGATTCTTGCTAAGATTAATGCCATGTGCCATGGGCAAGAATCCTCTTTTTGAATTTTGCATGTTGAACCGATTCAACACTTTGTCTATGTACATCTCTGGCTTAATCCAATTAGCCTCTTAGATCTATCCCTATAGATCCTTATTCCCAAGATATATCTTGCATCTCCTAAATCTTTCATTGAGAAACCTTTTCTTAATGAAGATTTAACAGATTCTAGCATCTAATGTCATTTCGACTAGTAGTATGTCATCTACATACAAGATCGTAATAACAAGTGCGCCCCACTAACCTTCATGTAAACACAAGGTTCTTCTTTGTTCTTGATTGAAACCAAACCTTTTGATCTCCTCATCAAAACGTATATTCCAACTCCGAGATGCTTGCTTCAACCCATAAATGGACTTTTGAAGTTTGCATACTTTACTAGCATTGTTTGGATCGACAAAACCTTCAGGTTGTGTCATGTACACATCCTCATCTAGGTTTCCATTAAGAAAAGCTGTTTTGACATCCATTTGCCATATCTCATAGTCGAAATATGCAAAGAATTGCTAGAATGATCCGAACAGATTTAAGCATCGCCATGGTGAGAAAGTCTCATCGTAGTCAACTCCTTGAACTTGTCGAAAACCTTTTGCGACTAGTCGAGCCTTATGAATGTGAACATTTCCATCCATATCAATCTTTTTCTTATAGATCCATTTGCACTCAATGGTTTTGACACCATCAAGTGGATCGACTGTGTTCCAAACCCGATTTTCTCTCATGGAATCTATTTGATTTCATGCCTCCAAGCCATTTCTCGAGTCCGGGTCCATCATCGCTTCCTCATAAGTCTTAGGCTCACCATTATTCAATAATAATACGTCATGCCCATACCTTGTAGGCAATTGACGCGCCTTTTAGATCTACGTAATGGTGCCTTATCTATAGGTTCAACAATAATTTGTTCATCCAAGAGAGGTTCAAGAGGAGTTGAAACACTTTCAGATGTTTCCGAATTTCTTCGAGTTGCACCTTTCTCCCATCGACTCCTTTTGAAAGAAACTCTTTCTCCAAAAGACACCATTTCGCAACAAAACTTTGTCTTCTTCCCGGTTGTAGAAATAATATCCTTTGGTTTCTAGGATATCCTATAAAAAGCATTTATCGATTTGGGTGTGAGCTTATCGACGTCAAACGCTTAACATAGACATCACATCCCCAAATCCTTAGAAAAGACAACTAGGACTTTTCGGTCCACATCTCATATGGTGTCTTATCTATTGATTTAGATGGTACCTTATTTAAAATGAAAGCGGCGGTTTCTAGAGTATAACCCCAAAAATATAATGGCAGATCCGATTGGCTCATCATTGATCGAACCATGTCCAACAAGGTCTGTTACTGCGTTCGGACACCCCATTCCATTGTGGAGTGCCGGGTGGTGTAAGTCAGGAACAATTCCACATTGTTTCAAATGATTACCAAACTCATGGCTCAAAACTCACCTCCACGATCGATCGTAAAGATTTGATTGTCTTGCCAAGTTGATTTCAGACTTCATTCGGAACTCCTTGAACTTTTCAAAGGATTCCGACTTGTGCCTCATTAAGTAGATATAACCATATCTACTATAGTCATTGGTGAAAGTAATGAAGTAATGAAAACCACCTCTGGTATGTCGTGCTTATTGGTCCACATACATCAAGATGTACGAGTTCCAATCGGTCGTCGCCCTTTCACTACGACCGGTGAAAGGTGTCTTGGTCATCTTTCCGACCGTGCAAGACTCGATGTTTCAAATGATTCCAAATCAAATGAGTTTAGAGTTCCATCATTATGGAGTTTTTCATGCGCTTTCACTTATGTGACCCAAACGACAATGCCAAATAAAAGTGGAATTTATTTCATTAGGTCAAGCCTTTTAGCATTAATATTATAGACCGATGCATCATCAAGATTTAAAATAAACAACCCATTCAAAATAGGTGCATAGCCATAAAACACTTCATTCAAAAATATAGAACAACCATTGTTCTCTATAATGAACTTATAACCCTCCGCCATCAAACATGAGGCGTAGATAATGTTTCTACTAATGGTGGAACGTAATAACAATTATTCAATTCCATAATAAATCTCAAGGCAAAAGTAGTGGCATAGTCCCGACGGCTAATGCAAAGAACCTTTGCTTTATTTCCGACGAAGATCCATCTCGCCCTTGCAATCATCCTACTTCTTGTTAGACTCGATCGAATTGCAAATATGAGCAACCGATCCCAGATCAAATACCCATGAGTTAACGGAAGAGTCAAGAAGAAAAATGTCTATAACATTAATACATGTAGTGGAAGTTTTAGTCCCACCATTCCTTTTCTCGATCACCGGTATTTCTTGCGGTTCCTCTTCCAAAGGGCCTAGTTCTTTGCAAGAAAAGCATTCATTCTCTTGAGTCGGGCGGACTTAGTCTTGGGTTTAGGTTTGTCGGTTTGGATCTCATCCAAACTTTAGCCTTGCCCTTTTCTTGACCCAAGTCTTAGCCTTCTTCTTGAAGCTTGTACTCTTTTGCACCATCATCACATGATTGTTGCATTTCTTAATGTCCCTCTTGCCTTAAGCATCATATGCGATTCGGTGAGATTCTTGTCTAAACTGCTCATATGGAAGTTCAAAATGAACCGCCATAGCTTTCGTGAAGCGAAGCAAGAATCAAATCAGAGCCAATTCTTGGCTAAGTGGAAAACCAAGTTTTTCCAAGCTCGTGTGTAACCAACCATTTTGATTACATGAGGGCTCACGAACCACCCTCACTAGCTTACATCCAAACAAGTTCTTTGAGATCTCAAATCTCTCGGTTCTTGCTTGTGTCTCAAACATGCCTTTGAGCGCCACGATCATATCGTGGCCTCTATGTTCTCAAACCGCTTCAAGGTCTCGAGTTCATAGCGACAAGCATGAGACAGCCTAACATCAAGGGACTCATCACATGCCTTTTATAGGCGGTTTGATAGCAAAGAAGAAGATTTTACTCAGAGGCACTTCGGAATTGGTTCTTCTAGAACATGTTCCTTTTATCTTGCCCGAGAACAATTCTCGAGTTATGGGACCAATCCATAAAATTTGTTCCATTAAGTTTTTCTTTTCAAGTATCGAACGTAAAGCAAAGCTGGATGTAGGTACTGAGATTGGTGCCATGATCTACAACAAAAATATATGCAAAACTAAGACATATGTTCATTAAAGTAACTTCTATTAAACAATTTAATAAAGATACTCCCACTAAACACCATATCCTCTTATGACATTTAATGATTCAAGATCCATAATCATTAATCAACTAGTGAGCTTTGGCTTCTTTGCTAGAAGACTAGTGAAAACGGTAAGCAACCTTTGCTAATCATATCTACTATATGACTCTTGTTGTTGGGCAGCATCTCTATGCTTTAAGACTCCAACCTTTATGCCCCAAGGTCCACAGCTGTTATGATAACCTTGTTAAGTTAAACCAATGCCGGCGTGTAAGTGTCGACACAAACCCATCTAGTCAAGGAGAGTTAATGGCACTCTGCTTTGGCAAGACCTACCATTAAAAATACATGACTTTGGATGGTGCAGCATGTTTGGGAGGGCATCAATTTAACTTAATATTAAGTGAGGGAATTTTACTTCTATCATGTTAAAAGCAATTAAAGCAAAATAACATGTATAGAAATAAATGAACAGGAATGTAAAGGCATTCACAGACAATCAAATTGCATTGTGATATAGCATGACCCTTCTTCATGGTAATCTCCATCGCCATGCATCCTGTTCACCATGTCTTCAAGTGGTGGACTCCTCCAAACACTCCCACTAAGCCATTATTTCTAATAGCACTAGTAATGAACCACAAGGAGTAAAGAAGCATCACAAGTCGACACGCAGGCCGTTATACAAAAGTAGATGACCTTTTAGGTTGCAATTAACATGACACGCAGGTCATGAAAATTACAAGCATGCATGCATCTCATACACGAAACAGTATGGGTCATACTATTCACATCAATCCCTGCAAAAACAAGTTATGCACATAATCCAATTCTAACGGACGACATGAGCACACACTACCTATAGCGCGTGGTACGAATACCCAGCACGGCGGTCCCGCTAGCCGGTTAGCGGGCGGGGTTCGAAGGGGCAGCGCCCCTCGCTGGTCGAGGGCAGCGCGCTCGGAAACCTTTTCCGAAACATGAATCTTATTCACGTATCCGAGCCTTGGAAATCATCGGGTTAATCAAATTAGCCCTATTTCAAACCAATCCGATCAATGCCTTGATACGACCACACACTACGGCATACTCCGATGGCGGAATTCCGACCGGTAGGAGTGATATGCAGTCTGGTCGTGGACAAGTGCAATAAACCTTCTGGTCCTTATAGCTCATACCTCCTCGTAAACCCATCTACTACCACCGAGAAACCGATCGATCTTATCGACTGTGGTCTAGGTCGTTCCATCTATATGAACTGATCTAGGTTACCAAAATCGACCAGTAATAGATCCAATCTACTACTACCACATATCAAGTATATGCGATCGATCCAAATCAAAAACTACGCAGGATGGCTCTGATACCACTGTAGGGTCACGGGGTAGGCTACGATAGCTACAAACAAAAATTTCTACCATGCGAACGGGATGCCAAGCAAGTAGATGATCACAGATCGTTACCAACGAGACGCAGCAGAGCGGCGGAAGAAGGATTGGAGCGATCGGTCCAACAAAGAGCGTCGATGAAGCGGTCATAGTCGATCGTCTAACGTCCTCACGAGCCGATCGTCTCCTCCAAAGAACGTCTGCGGTTCCTTGTGAAGATCGCGGATCGTCCTCAAGCGCAACAATCGTAGTAGCGCCTCTACGGTATCCACACGCCCAGGAAGGAACAACCGAACGCCGGTGTGCGGCACCAAGTCGCGCGGTGGAGCTTTCAAGGAGATGGCGGCTAGGGTTTCGGTGGTGTTTCACGCATCTCTCCCAATGACCTCATGCACCTCCTTATATAGTGCTCGTGGACGGATCCTATCCAAACACGTTTAATCGATTCGCACTTGGTTTGTTCCAACCGTTAAGTGTGTGACCCAGAGGTTCATGTGTAGTTCGGTTGTGAGTCGGAAACCGTTTTCGACCACAAGTCATAGCGGCTCCTAGCAGAGCATATCGATTCGAATACACACAAATTATATCGACGAACCTTAATGCAATATGATCTCGACCAGGTCTTCATCACTTACGACCAGGTCCTATCTCAGATCTGATCGGTTAGTATGTGGTCACGACCGATTCGTAACTCCCACGACTGTGTTTCGACCACTCTGGATTACGTTCGACCGATCACGACTAGCTCGTATTTGCATCGACGATCACCAGAATCGTCGACCGAGCGACCTACTCGTGTATACTCCCTTTGCCTCACGATGTGCGGTTGAACTCCGGTGAGATGTTGTGTCATCCATGGACTATTCAATACTTTCTCGATCGAGTATCGATAACCTTATGTGGTGAACACTTCGACTACTAGTGGCATGGCCATGCACTTTCTTTATCCGATCACAACGAGGGGCCCAGAGACATCTCTCTGTTATGTTAGGAGGGCAAATCCCATATCCGACCAGTCACATTCATCTCCATGTTTGAGCATACCCAAAGCTTCCTTTATAACTACCCAGTTACGGTGTAGTGTTTGGCAACCCCTAAGAGTGCTCGTACACATGCAGGAAACCATGCTGATCTCAGGTCTAAGGATTATACATCATCATTGCTTGAGACCAACTAATGACACATAGATTCATAACAATCTCAATAGTGCCTCAAGGTGGGTCTTATCCAACATCATGTTCTCTAACATGTGTCCATATCATTGGTTTGATATCTCTATATCTATGACTCGTGAAACATAGTCATCAACCAATACATATGCTAGTCTATTCATATGTGTCCTCATATGTTTACGACCAGGGATCGTATAAGAATAATTATCGCAGGAATATAGAGTTTCACAACCAAGTCACATACTTGATAATAAATATTAACAATATTATTCTAGGAACAAGATAACACATTATCCAATGTCATGAACATAATGAAATATAATCATCTCTATGATTGCCTCTAGGGCATATTTCCAACAATATGTTCAAGAAAAGTAACTTCTATTAAACAATTTAATAAAGATACTCCCACTAAATACCATATCCCTCTTATGACATTTATTTATTCAAGACCCTCAATCAGTTAATCTACTAGTGAGCTTTGGCATCACTGCTAGAAGATTAGTGAAATTGGTAAGCAACCCTTTGCTAATCGTATCTCTATATGACTCTTGTTGTTGGGCAGCATCTGTATGCTCTGGCACCCAACCCTATGTCCCAAGATCCATAATCGTTATGATGACATTGTCAAGTCAAACCAATGCTAAGCGTGTAAGTATCCGACACAAACCCATCTAGTCAAGGAGAGTTAATAGCACTCTACTTTGGCAAGACCTGCCATTAAAATACTTGACTTTGAATGGTGCAGCAAATTGGGTGGGCATCAATTTAACTTAATGTTATGTGAGGGAATTTTACTTCTACCATGTTAAAAGCATTTAAAGCAATTAAATAACATGAATAGAAATAAATGAACATGAATATAAAGGCATTCACAAACAATCAATTGCATTGTGATATAGTATGATCCTTCCACATGGTGATCTCCATCGCCATGCTTCCTGTTCGCCATGTCTCTAAGTGGCCAATACCTCCAAGTACTCCCACTAAGCCATTACTCCTAATAGCACTAGTAATAATTACAAGGAGTGAAGAAGCATCACAAGTCGACCCGTAGGCCGTTATACAAATATAGACAACCTTGGGATGTAATAAGCATGACACGCAAGTCATGAACATTACACACATACATGCTTCTCATACATCATGGGTCATACTATTCACAAAATCCTGCAAAAATAAGTTAGACATAGAATCGCATTCTATCTAACGGATGGTGTGAACTAGTAATACCAAAAACCAAGTTAAGATCCTAGTCCACAGGGGTGGCAACCCGCACCAGAAGGGCGGTAGCCCTATCCATTTACCAAGGTCCTTTTCGGCGGTTCCGCTCGCCGCTGAGCGAAGCGAGGTCACAGGGGCGGGAGCCCCTGATATGAAATTTTTCAGACTACGTAGATCTAATCTATTGTTCCGTCCATGTAAATCACATTGGATTAAACATATTAACCCTTTCCGATCACAACTCCGATTCGATCAACCAGATTGATCTTCGCGTGCTCCGTAGATTTACGATCATTGTCTGCCCTGATGGCGGAAACCGACTAGTAGAGGCAAGTCGTGATACGACCATGAACATACGATCACGGAATAATGATCATGAACCCATCTCGTGACCACCGCGCATGGACGATCATATCGACCATCGCCAAAAACAATCTACGACCAATACAAACAGAAATAGATCAAATCAATGACTCCCACATATCACAATATGCATCTAATCTGAATCTAAAACTAGATAGGCTGGCTTTTATGCCACTATTGGGTTACGGGTAGGCTACGATAGCACAAAATAACAAATTTCTACCGCGCAACTAAGGAACCTCCGCTAGTAATAGATCACGCGATTACCACTAGATGCACCGACTCGTAGCGGAAGTAGAGTTGATGTAGCGAGTTGATGCAGTCGTAGTTATACTTGCCGCACGTCTTCTCTTCCTGCTCCGATGATCGTCACGAGTTGCAGATCGTCCTAATTCTTATGCTTCGCAACAACACCTTCAAGATATCCACACATACGGGGCAGGGATACCATGCGCTGAAGTGCTAGTGTCAGCGGTGTGGCTATTAGGGTTTCAGGAATTCCTTCTGAATGATCATCTCACCTCATGCCACCGCCCCTCTATATATAGGCGTCCATAATGGGTCTCGAGCTTGAGGCCCATTAGGAACTCTTGGACTACAAGAATTCGGATCACCATCCAAATCAAATCCTAGCCCTTTAAGTGTGTGACCCTATAGGTCCATGTGTAATCGGTTGTGACTCAGAAACTCTTTTCTGACCATAAATCGTCAGCGGTACCTAGCAGCACATAACGATTCCCAATCACACATAGAATATATCGGACGAACCTTAATGCAATATGATCTAAGACCAGGTCCTTATCACTTACGACCAGTTCGTACCTAGTCATGACTAGTCCATACTAAGTTACAACCAGTTCGTAACTCCTTACGACCAGTTAGTGATTATGTTCGACTAGTCTATGACCAGCTTCAACCATCTAACGACCAACCCGTATCTCCATACGACTAGTTTACGACCAGCTTTGACCAGTCTATATCTGGCCGAACTGAACGACCTACTTATGTATTCTCCCTTTACCTCATGACATCTGGTTGAACTCTAGGTGAGATAATTTGTCATCCATGGACTGTTCAATACTTTCTCGATCAAGTGTCGAATAACTTCATGTGGTCGACTCTTCGACCACTAGTGGCAAGGCCATGCACTTTCTTTATTCGACCACAACGAGGGGCCCATAGATATCTCTCCTGTTATGTTAGGAGGGGCAAATACCATATCCGACCAGTCGCATTCCTCCGCATGTTTCATAGCATACCCGAACGCTACCTTTATAACTACTTAGTTACGAGTAGCGGTTGGCAACCCCTAAGAGTGTTATTACACATGTAGGAAATCATGTTGATCTCATGTCTAAGGATTATACATCATCATTGCTTGAGACCAACTAACGACACATAGAATCATAACAATCTCAATAGTGTCTCAAGGTGGGTCATATCCAACACCATGTTCTCTAACATGTGTCCTTATTATTGGTTTGATATCTCCATATTTATGACCTGTGAAATATAGTCATCAATCAATATATATGCTAGTCTATTCATATGTGTCCTCATATGTTTCCGACTAGGGAACGTTTAAGAATAATTATCGCAGAAATATATAGTTTCACAATCAAGTCACATACTTGATAATAAATATTAACAATATTATTCTAGGAACAAGATAATATATTATCCAATGTTATGAACATAACAAAATATAATCATCTCTATGATTGCCTCTAGGGCATATTTCCAACACATAGCCCACATCATTTATCACCCACATAACAGAGCAAGGGGAGGGAAAGGGACAGAGTGTAAAGGGGGGGGGGGTAGTTACCCCAGTGCAACTAGCAAATCGACCACCGGCAGCAGCTCGCCACATCCATCTCCTTCATGTATGCATAAGCAACAACAACCCACATCAGTAAACAAGTCAAACTCAAATCCAAAAACTGAAGCAATAGAGAATGGAGAGGTAGCCAGGTGAGGTCAGTTGTAACAACCCTAGATCTCTAAGTTGGATTAGTTAAGCATCTAATGAGCATTTATGAAATTTTGGACTTTTTAAAACTTTTAATTCAAAACAAATGTGTTAAAACCTAGTAAATCCAATACTTCTTCTCCAATTCAGAAGTCCAATTTGAATTTGGGCCAAAACTAAAAAGGTTTCAAGTGTGGGAATATTTTAATTCAGTTACATATGTTCTGGTTTGCTTATTTGAATTTTCTGGAATTTTTGGAAGTTAATTGGTTTCTTTTCAATTTGCATGTTCAAAATTGATTTTGAATCTAAAAGACAAACAAAACTTGGGAACAATGCCTAGAAATAATTTATTGGAATCTTGAAATATTTATCATGAATAAATATGAATTTTAATAGATTTTTAGTACTAAAATCAATCTTGAGAAAATTCAAATCCCAATTCTAAAAGCCCTGCAGTAAATAATTTAAAAATAAGTAATTGAAACATGAACAATGATGTTATAAATTTTGTATGTGTACTAGGTCATCCCTTTAACCTCTTTGCGAAATTTCACAATTTTCTAAATTTTATTGCTATTTTTTTTAACCGCTAGTCATAGTATTGAAGTTCAAATTCAAAATCTAATTAATTGTTCGGACCGACCTAGCCCAAATTTTTTGGACCGACCGACCCAGGTCATTTTTGGTTCAGCCTAACCAACTCGCCGGCCGTAGCTTCCCTCTTCCGCTGATTTGCGGGGCCGCTTCGTTAGTCCCCCCTTCCCCCTTCTCCTTCACGACACCGCTTCGCCACCGAGAGCCAGCGCTCGCGCCTGCCACCCAGCCGCGTCTTCCTGCCCTCCGCCATGCAGCTTGCCACACCTCCCCACTCGCCCATACCAGCCACCTTGTGCTCTCCGCCCTCACCTATATAGGCCAATGCCGCAACCCTTCCCCGACCTTTCCTTCCCCTCCCGTCTTCTCACCTTCTCCATCGAGCCAAGGAGGTGAATCGCGCCACCTACCACGCTTCGACCGCACCGGCGACTTTTAGCCAGCCCCGTATGTGTCACGATGTGCACAAGAGTGTACAGAAGACTTCCCCTCAATCAATTCGGTGGTTCCCTCAACGAAGCGTTGTGCCACGCCTTCTTCCTCGGGACCGGGCACCACCGCCATTTTCGTTGCCGCTTCCTCTTTGGAGACCCCCTTTCTGATTATCCCCCTCAGTGAGCATCTCCTAATCACCCTTTGCCTCCCTATATCTCTCATTGGCTCTCGTCTTCTCCAGGATCGCCTCCATGGTGACCACTCCGCGCCGCCACCGGCTTCCGCTGCCTGCTCGCCTCCGGCCCCCTCGTCCCCGACTGATGGCATGGGTGAGTTCCTCTTCCCTATACGATGCTCGTGTGCACCTCCTTGTGTCCCCTCTCTCCTTCCAGTGCGGCGCCGCACCGTTTCTTCTCCATGGCCGGCCACCACTTACTATTGCCGTGCCACCACAGTGCCTCTCCGGCCACCCCGAGACCACCCCTAGCTTCCTTATACTCCGGGGGACCCATTTTTGTGGTTGCCATTGCCTCCGTGCCACTCCCTCGCCGGCGGCATACCACGCCCGAGCCCTTGCCGGTTCTGTTCTTGTAGCCATTCTCTAAAGATGTTCTCTGTCACTAAAAATCAAACCTCCTGTATTGCGTTAAGAAAACATCCTTATTGACTGAAAACTAATGCCACCCCAAAAGTGTGTTTAGCAATTTGAAAATTGAATTAAGGAGAAATTAGTTAGCAAAGCAGTGAAACCCTTTGATGAATTAATAATCAGATCAAGTTTTCTGAAAATGCACAGTTTTGTCATTAAGCTATTAGTTTGGTTTATGCAGTAGATAGCATTATCTTCGATTCATTTAGTCTTTAGGCAACTACTTAGCAATTATTTAACAATAGCATCTAAATCTAAAAATCCTTAGGAATGTAAAATTTCTGAGAGACCAACAGAGAATAACTTTGATAACTGACCATAGTGCCACTCAAGATGATGATTAGAAGAAAGATATATTGTCAGAGTAAACCTTTGGCCAAAAGTTATGTCTTTTGCTAACAAAATTTTGGGTTGGATAATTAGGTCACTTTAGTGGGTTAGCAAATAGAAAGATGATATTGAAGGGAATCCAGTTGTAGTAGTTCTGTCAGAGATAAGTGTGCATGAACAGTAACCTCAAGAATTTCAGATTTTGGCAATGGACTTCTACTAAGAATTTAGGCAACTACAATTTGCTAAGCCAATCGTTCTTAATAGAATTGCTAAAAATAGGAAGATAATTGTTAAGAACTAGAGAACCTAAGCCAGAAAACTATTTGGGTGAATCAGCCATTAGTAATTAATTCAAAGAAAACAAGAGCTAAAAGAGGGGCAAGATTAGATTGTAGAATTCTAACATTAATGAGACAGAGATTTATCTAATGCCTTTACAACTGAATTCTAAAATATAATTACTAGCTTTTCACATGTAACCTAAAAGAGTAAAATCAATCTTAAGCCAAGATTTAGGTTATGGTTAATCAATCAACCATAGACCTTATGGCATGGTATCAATTTCAGTAATTCATAACTAATTCAAATCAACTCTAATCGAAATAATTCTTTCATCTAAAATCATTTTCTTTCTTCTGTATTAATTTCTTAATTTTTTGGTGACTTTTGGATTTTTGGTGTTTATTCGATACTTTTGCTTTGTTAGCTTTTATCGTTAGATGACAATGATTCGAGGGTGCAACAGAGTTGATCGTGTGAATGTCGAGAGTTCCAGCAAACAAAGGCAAGCAATTTTCTGTTGATGCATGTTGATCCTATTACTTTCAAAAAAAAACTATTATCTTGTTTGCAACTATATGTATGCATGCTTTAATTTGTCAAGTTAATTTTGTCAATTTGTGGTAGTTAATCCTGTTGCATAAATTCCCGAAAAATTGTTCATCCCCCGCCACTAGCCTTAAGATAATAATCCTGCTAGTGAATTAGATCCCGGTAGATGCTATATGGTCTATTTATGTTTATTTCGGCGTCAGGCTTAGCAATGCTTAGTTTCCGGTAGATTGGGCGGTTGTCGACCTAGTCGATAACCTTGATCACATAAATCATTTTATTATTATGTCATATCTAGCACCTTGTGCTATTTGGAAAACTAAAAATGAAAATAAAATGTTTTAGACTTGGGCACATTGGTTGGCTGGCGTGCTGTTGGGTGTGTGCTTGGTGCCTGAGTCAACAAGGACTGAACACCTTGTTACACGGAACCAAGCATTATTGCGTACATCCACGTGAGGGACATATGGGACCCCTCTTTACTTAGTACTTTGGCGTGTATTGGCTCCGAGTCGCAGGAGGTGGGTGTGTGTGTGGGTTGTGTTGAAAAAGAAATGTTCTGTGTGTGTTGGGTGTGCCGGAGTGGGTTCCTGTCTAGGTTCTCCACTCCGAGGGACATTGGCAGTTGCTACTGTTGGGCCGATGTCCCGACACAACGTGTGGGTCCTCCATGGGAGCCCTATTTGCACACACAAGGGCGGTTCACGAAGGGTTTCACCCATGCAGGTGGCTCATAGTTAATATACAATATTGGAAAATGTCTCGTAGGACTTAGCTCTACCGGCATACTTTCGGAAGCATGCTTTATCCGGTGGCAAAAGGAGCGGTCTGACATGTAGGTAAAGTTGTACACCCCTGCAGGGTTTAATCTATTCAAATAGCTAAGTCTTAGGTTATGGACATGCTTGGGGAGGTCTTTCGAGAGTTAGACTCAACATTTTGGAATTTAAACTTAAAACTTGATGGGTAGTACTGAGAATGGTTTCTCATGCTATTGTTGTGTGCTGTAGGGGCAGCCACTTGTTGAGGATTAGTTGTTGTCTAATATTAATTAATCACTGTTATTTCAAGTATTAAAAATGTTTGCTCACTTGCCATTTGAATCTATTACAGTGTATTCAAATTCAAATATTGCTTTGTGCTGAAACTAAACCTTGTGGCCTTCTCCATTGAGTAGAGCTTGCATGTAGCTATGTATAGGTTTGTTAATCGTAAGTCTTGCGGAGTACATTCATGTACTCACTGTTTGCTTTTTATTTACTAATCTGGACATCAGGTATTGAGATCTATTCGGGCACGGAAAGATGCGCAGGAAACGTCAAATTGCTAAGGTTTCAACCCCAGTCGGTTGCCCCGCGGGTTATGGCAAGCCATTGGGACTCCATTTCTGGTTAATTTATGATTTCATTTTATTTCAGTTCATTTATTGTTTTCTGCTGCGTACTTGATATTTTATCTTGTGATATTATGATTACCTGTGTATGGCTTGATACTGTTTGTAAAGGTGTGTGTACCGCTCCTGGGAGGTACATAATACACCGAGAGTGGGGAAATTTAATTTGTGATGTTAGGATCAATTAGAGTATTAAGCATTACAAGTTAAATCGCCTGGTGGCTCTCACAAGTTTGGTATCAGAGCTGTGCTGACTGTAGGTTAAAGCCGTAGCAATGGACGTTGTTAGGAGTTGGGTTTGCAAAGAGTATTTTTCAAACTAGCAAAAGATTTAGCCAAAATACAAGTGATATAATTCCTTTCTTTCTTACCCATCTTAGCATCTAATTCTTATCTCACCCTTCCTTTGGTTTAAGCAAAACAAACTTTCTCCATTACTCATCTCCTTTTTTCCAACAATAGAAACACTAAGTAGTCAACAGTGAAGAGCATTGGCAAATGGACGAGAAGACGTTGCCTTGCTGCGATATTAGAATTAAATTAGGATTTATTCTTAGAATATGTACACCCGTATGATATTACTTAGACGCTGGATTTTGTAATCAATTGTTCTCTTTTGTTCCAAGTAGTTACACATTGCCTACAGGCAGCATGTATAGCAACTATATCGGAAAACTAACTGTGGTTCATTTGTATCTCATTTTGGTGAGTTTGGAATTATTAGTACATGCTAGGGTTAAGATGCATACCCGCGGTTCACCTGCTTACCTTATGCTGATTCTTTCTTACTTACTCACCATATACTCATTCTTTCCTCACCCCATCCTTTATGCATCAAAATATTTAAGGGGGGCTAGAAGATACCTCAAACTATCTGTGATGCATCTTGATTCTTATACTTTGATCATGCATATAGATTCTAGATTAACTCTAGTATATCATGATACTTGTGTTGTTAACAAGAATCACAACTAAAAATGTTAAGTATAGCTCAAGAAGCATGATTAGTAAATCATCTTGGTAATTAAAGTATGAAAATGACTAGCATCTAGAAGTATACTTTGAAATTGCCCTTAATTTGTGTCATCTTAAAAATTGTTGGCTAAATTGGAATTTAACAACTTGCCATACTTATTATATGCCTTTCATGAATCTAAAATTTGGAGGTCACAGGTGTGTAGTTTGATGTGCTAGATTGTTGTAAAATTAATGAGCATGCTTGTCTTCTAAATTGTTAATAAGTGAACTTCTCATAACATAAATTAAGGGTAGCTCATTTTTAATTGTGTACTTTTAATAGTAATCAAACCAGATTAGGTTGTACTAGTAGAACTATGCTTTCTGTTAAAATGAAACCCATTTCTTGATTAATGTGCAATTTTTGACCTAGATTGATAGGGATGTACTCAAGTGCCTTAAGGTAATCTTAAAAATCTTGAGAATATTCACATGATACACTGATAGAGTGTAGATCACAAATATAATTTTTCTAGAAATTATTGAACCTGTTTTGTCTAGGATTTAACTCAGACAATCTGTAGTTCTAGCTAAGTTTGAATCTAGATTTAATAGGAAGTTTTAAAATGTTAGGGCCCAATTTACTAGTGATGAGTATCACCTAAGTATCATGCCCTAATCCGTTTTGATTAAGTACCAAGTCATGGTAGTGTGAATTTGTGTTGTTTAATAAATCTCATGTTCTCCTAACATCAATTAAATTGTTGGTTGCATTTTTGATAGAATCATGTAAGAATGCATGTGATCCTTTGCACTCTCATTAACCAAACATAAAATTTGTCATGAAAATTAACTGCACTTATGCATCCTTTCATGCATTCCTCTTCTAGCCAAGTTAATAGGATTAGAGAAACAAGGGTTAAGCGAGACTACCATAAACATTGCTTTGACTTCTCTTCTTTGCACCAAATTCCGGTGTTGATGCTAGATTACCATCTAACTAGTCCTTCCCATCGATGCCACTTTCAATCAACTAAATGGAGCTGAATTTTTCATCCTATCGAAAGACGATGTGAAGCTTGATATGATTGAAGTGTCTTCGAATCAAGAAAGGAAAGGTTAAACAAAGCAATGGAAAGGAAAATGTGTCAACGTCATGTTATTCATCAAAGATCTCTCCTTTCTACCTTTGATAATATTCATACATAAATGCAAATTCAGAACATATGACACATTCACATATTAGTAAAGAATTAATATGAATATTTGCTAAAACTATGCTAAAACCGCTAATTTTACAGCAAGTAGTTCAACACCTCTACAAAGAACTTGGCATACTCATGCCTAATCCTGCAGTCGTCGTTGTAGAAGACGACGTAGTCATCCCACCCTTCCATCACACCACAGTCGGTGCTCGTGCACAGGTGGCCGTCCTCCAACAGCGCCCACACTTGGCCCAGCGGCCTGGCCATCTTCCACGCCACCTCCTGGACCATGTCCGCAGCGAGCCTCCGGCACCGCCTGCACTCCCGGTTGGTCCTTATCTTGGTCGTCTCACACCCGCCGCCGGCCGGCTCACCCTCGACCTAGCTAATGTAGTGCTTCCCAATATCGCATGTCTTGCTGGCCGTGTAAAGGAGGAGGCCAAGCATGTAGGCCGCAGCCTTATGGCCGACGACAGCCGCCCGTTCAAGGAACACGAGGTCGTGCTACATATCTTGGAGCGCGAAGACAAGCACAAGGCCGACGATGAAGCAGGCCTTCGGGTTACCGGCGCCGGCCAGGTGGTTGATGACGGTGAGGTAGCGCTCGTTGTCCTGCCACTTCATCATCTCCTCCCACTCCAATGCCACGCACCTCCCCACAGCGCGCTCCTTGGACGTCTTGTACATGGCCTTGCAACTAAAATTCAAGATGACAGAATCTTAATACAAGAATTACTCTATAAGAGAAAATTAAAAGACCAAATTAAGGTCGTTGTTACTAGTCAAATTCAATTTATAACTGGATATTGGATGCAAAACGAAATCAACACGAGATTATTTTGTGTCGTATCAACTGAATAAATTGACTTTTTGACCACCGTGCATGGAAAGAAAAAAAATCCATGGATGATACTTCAATTTAGGTGGTCGGAAAGTCAATTCGGTCTATGGATTTGAAGTCTTCAAGAAATTCGTAGAAGATCACATCCCTACGATCAGGTGAGCACTTCACTGTCTATGATGTGTAACTTCCGATTGATCGATCATGTGAAGTACTTTTGCATTCTTCTGTTGATCGGAAGTTACACGTCAAGACAGTGAAGTTACACATGATACGGAACAAAGTGCCTACCGGATTACATATCTTCTGCTTTCTTCTGTTGGGGAAATCAGCTTCAATTCGTCCACTTTAAAAGATCAATCCGGCCCGATTAGGAGTGGTCAGAATCGGCTAATCAGTTGTTTCTACTTACAGACGGTTCCAATAAATAACCGTTTGTGAATTTAGTAGTATCACAGATGGTTCTTGTTCAAAACCGTCTGTAATACTTCACAAACGGTCTTCAACATGAACTGTCTATGATATTACCTCTTCACAGACGGTTTTTAACGCAGCCAGTAACACAGACGGTCTCTAAACTAAAACCGTCTATGATTGTATGTAATACAGATAGTTTTGGTCAATCGTCTGTGATGAGGCGTCCAGTATTAGCCTTTTTGTAGTAGTGAGGGCGGAGATAGAGACAGAGGAGGCACTAGCCTATCGTCTTGATGTTGAAGATGATGCAGAGGCGATGGTGGCACTGTAGTATTGAGGTTGAAGACGAATGCTCGATGAGAGTCGGGCCTTTTGGGCCGTACGGTCTGCGACCTAGCCGTTTTGGGACATATTGGGCCCACTTCACTTAACCTGCACAGCTCCACCAAGCAAACACTATCTCCTTGATTCAATTCACACGGTAGCGGCGGTCAAGCGCAGCCTTAGACGGCAGGATCCACCTCGCTGCGGGCTACATCGAGCTCTCCTCCACCTCCCCGACGTCGGATCCATGTCGCCTCCTCCTCCCCAACGCGGCGATGTAGGATTCCTCCTCCTCTGCCGTTGGATTCCTCCTCCCTACCGGCCACCGTCTCCTCCCCCCTGCACCTCCATCCTCCAGTCTAGGTTCCGCTTTTGCTTCCCCCTCCCCTTAGTCTCTCTCCGGTATGAAAGCCGCCTCTGCTCCCCCTCCCCATAGGCTGGCTAGGCAAGGCGAGGCTGTGGCGTGACCCCTTAATCGCCTTACCGCTTAAGTGACATTTAGGCGATACTTTAATAACCATGCTGCGCATAATGTTTTTTATTGACTGCCATTCAAAGCAGTTTATTTTCAAAATTCCAGGACAGTCAGATTTTATTTTCCAAGGCAGTACGAGCCAGAAATTACCTAAATTAATTTCTAGTATGCATGCTCTTGAGCTTCTAAGAAAGGGTTCAGTTGGATACTTAAGCTTCAGCAATAGAGGTTACTTCTGCTACCACAATTAATGATGGATCAAATACTAATAGTGAAGGAGTTTTTGGATGTTTTTTTTTCCAAGCGATCTTCCAGTATTGTCACCGAGCCGTGAAGTGGACTTCTCCATTGATTTACTCCCAGGTTCTAGCCCTATTGCCAAGGCGCCCTACCGGATGGCTCCTGCAGAGCTCAAAGCGTTGAAGCCTCAATTGCAAGAGCAGCTTGGTAAAGGTTTCATAACTCATAAGACCAAGTGTTTCCCCATGGAACGCACCAGTTTTATTTGTAAAGAAAAAGGGCGGCAGCTTGCGTCTATGCATCGATTATAGGGAGGTAAACGAAATTACAGTTAAGAACCGGTACCCGCTACCAAGGATAGATGATTCATTTGATCAACTCCAAGAGTCTCAAGTTTTTTCAAAGATTGATCTTCAGTCTGGCTATCATCAGCTAAAAATCAAGAAAAAAAATATGTGGAGATGACAGCTTTCTGTACGCGTTATGGGCAAGGGTTGAAAACCGTTCTGGGTTATTTCGCTAGTCTGAGATATGATAACCGCCCAGACGCCAAACCGCAAAAACCGGATGAAATTCGACAAAGGAGATTTGGATTCAGCGGGCGGCCGTATGCAGAATCGATTCTGCGTAAAAATCGCGAAAAACCAAAGCAAAACCGGAAATTGCAGGGAATTCGATAATCAATAAATAACAATGCTAACTAGTTAAGCCTGATTCAAGAAGGTATATAGTATGCAACTTTAAGCGTTAATTGAGTAAATCCAAATTAAATTCCTTTCAACCAAGCAATCCTCCAAGAGTCTAATGAAGTAGCAATCCTCCAAGAGTTTAATGAAGTAGCAATTGCAAAAAATAGAGAAAACCTTGCTAGCTTCACTCTCTAGCGCGGCCCTCTCCCCGAGCAAAGCATCTAAAATAATAAAAACATGAGTTAATGGTAATGAAAATTAACTTGACTAACATACTCTAAACAATAATGGTGACAATTCATACCAATACATTGTCGAGAAACGCGAAGGTTGTGCAATATACTCATTATTATCAAAGAGTACTAGACCTTCATATTGAGCAAGGTAGGCTTTGTATTGATCCCAAGTGTATGTTTCATGGATATGTCGTAGCCAATGATTATAAATTTGTTGGTAATACTCTGGTTCCACCCACTGATAAACCATTCTTGAATTGTTGTTGAATAGTACAAGACCGTAATGGTGAGTAGGATAAGAAGTGTCTGATGAATGAGAATCATCACCAGAAGGTAATAGGTTGGCATCTCGACGTCCATAAGTCCTTGAGCTAGCATGGGATTCATAGGAAGAAGAGTCATGTGGCCGAGATTGATCTTTTTTGCGACTTTTACCCCTCTTGTAGATCTTACGAATTGGTCTTGAAGCATGACAACCATGGTCTTCATCTTGGGTAGCATGCGTGAAATTTTGCTCGCAGGTAAATTCCAATGGTTGGTCTTGTGCTGCATCTTGAGTTGTCCCACCATCAGCACCACCATCAGCACCACCATCATCACCACCATCAGCACCATCATCGAACGACAGAGAGCTACTGTCAGCAGAATCTTGGTACTGCACTTCATCAGATGGTGGACTTTCTGTTTCTTCATCGCTTCCCACAATGTCCTCCTCAATGTTCTTTTTCTTCTTCTTATCATTCTTCTTCCTATGAGCCACTCGTTTCTTGTTTTGTGTAAGAGAGGCAAAGTCTGCAGCCAATTTTGCAGTCGATTTGCTACAATATTTCCTTTTCCCAATATGACTCTTCCCAATAGTTGTCTTTGTCCATTCCTTCAACGGTTGATCATCTAGTGCTTCTTCCAGTTCCTCCTCAGGGATGGCATCAACTACAATCTTGGATGGAATGGGGGGCTCACCTTCCTCGTCTAGTACGGGCTCTGATTCTATCACGGAGTTATCAAGCCACTCATGGATTGGGTTATTCTTGTCGTACATATTGGCATTAATTATATCGCCTAAAGGATCTACATCTCTATCCTCATTTCTAGTCTCATGCTCTTGCAATCGTAGCCTTAGATTGTAGTGGACATATACGAGCTTATGTAGTTTCTTGTACCCAAGACGGTTCCTCAATTGTGTATGCACCAAAGCGAATGTGCTCCAATTACGTTCACATCCACTAGAGGAAACACATTGTGAGATAATCCACAAGGCATATTTTTGTAGTTTTGGTGTCTCCGCTCCATAAGTCATCCACCATGTAGCTACAAGTAACATGAAAATTACATTAAACTCATAATGACGGTTGATTTTCTATGTATATATATGTTGATAAAAACATACCTGCAGTATGACGAGATGCACTAATGTGAGCCTCATGTGAAGCAAATAGGCCTCAAATGACACGATAGAATTCTAGCTCGCCTAGAGCCTGCACTGCCTCCTCGGGTGTATCGGCTATTCTTTGAATTGCCATTGTCACGGAAGCGACGAGGGCTGCATTCTTCGCCAAACCATATTGGTTGTGGTTCTGCGGGTTTAGCACCCCCGCTGTCCAAACACACTTACAATGTTAGAAAAAATACAACAAATATCATTTATGTGTTAGGATTTAGGAAACTATCTACTTGCCTGCAATCACATAGGTGCGGTTCTTGAGCATTGAAACTCTTTTATTCACTACCTCCATAACACGATCATAGGTAGCCTGATCGTTTGTCAATGCGTCTTCAAGTTCATGCTTGAGTTCATATGTTTTACCAATCAGTCCCCCGCCGACGCTATGGTCTCTGTTGGTCTCGCAAATCTTAGTAGTCGATAAATTGGTTCTACCGGTTTAATGACCCAATGCATAGAGGTCCACCATTGTCTACATGTGAGACAGAATACATGTATTCTCTTTCTTGATGCGTGCACAAATGGTTGGAGGTCCACACATCGACACCATCCACTTCATAAATTTGTCTTTTCTATCCCAAAACTTTTCAAGAAAACAAATGTCGCTCCAAACCTTGTGGCGTTTGGACTAACTATCTCTCCTCAATATGTTCCGCATTTCATTATGGAGGCGACTATGGTTGTATAGGAACCGACAAATCCTCTTGGTCGACTTGACAAGCTGTAGCAACCTCTCGTGGAATCGGCCGACACCCTTCAACATGAGGTTGACGGTATGTCTTTGCACATTTGCCAGACTAAAGTTGAATACTCTTCAATTACCAGTTCACATGCTCTCTTGTAGTTTGCGCCGTTGTCGGTCAATCTGCATAATATGTCGATGTCCAACTTCGTTCACAACTTTACGTATCTCACGATACAAAAAGTCAACATTTTGCATCTCACCGATTGCATTCAGCGACTTATGGAAAAACATTCTTTCATTGTAGTACAACATGAAGTTAATTATACTCATGTGTGTAGGTCCCTGTCCATGAATCACACATGATGAGACTTTATATATATCCGATCATCTTGGGAACTGCTACATCTTTGCTTTATTTCTTGTTCGTTTTCATCAAGATATAGCCCATCGATTTCATGGCCTCTTGGTGACGCCACGCCTTCACCAAGTTTTTGTGTCTCTTTGATGGCAGCACGAAAATAAGGACACTCTGCCTTTACTCCAGGAATGTCATTACTATGGAACCACTTAGACCAAAGTTTCCCAAGTTTTGACCTTGAGCCTCCACGTAGTGTTGTATCAATGCGGGTTTGGCAGGATGCCTCAGCTGCCAAAATATCTGAATCAACTCTCATGGACTGTGACCTAGAAATGCCACCACTTCCCCTGCCACTTCCACTTCTCCTGCCACTTCCACTTCCACTTCCACTTCCACTTCCACTTCCCCTACCACTTCCACTGCCACCACCATGTTCAAACGTTCCACCCCTGGCTGCTGCCCTTTGTTGGAGCCGGTGTACCTCCAACGACTCTCGGCGAGCCCATTCCATCTGCATTTCCTCGTCATCATCGAATACATCTTGAGATGATGCCCCACGAGCTATAGGCTCTCCTGCAGCTTGCTCCATTCGTAGTCGTTGATCTTTAATAGCTTTCTTTCTTGCCTTCACTTCTTGAAGACTTGCCAGCATGAGCCTTCGGACTTCCGCCGGAACCCCACTGCAAGCAATAACATCTCCATGTCTCCCAAAGAAGATGTTCTTTTAGGCGGGTGACACCTCCTTTGATTCGTTACATTACAATATCTACACTTCCAACCAAAGACCTCCTAGTCTCTCTCCATGGTCCCAAACATTGATAGAATTGGGAGCCATCACCTACATTAATCCATCTGAGAATGAAAAATGGGTCAATTCAAAAGCAATATAGGAGTACAAGGCACTAATACTGGATGGATGGTATACAAGCCTTTGGATAAATATCTACCATAGTGAATATGCATTTGTAAACCGGATAAATATCTACCATAGTGTAGTAGTACAAAAGAAACAACAAACATTGACTACCATAGTGAATATGCATTTGTGAATATGCTAGAGTTTTAGAGTTTGAAGCTACAAATCTGAAAGGGAGATACCATACCTATGCTATTGCTCCTGCTGTGTGCTTGCTGCTGCTACCTTGCTTTGCAGTGGAGGGAGGAAAGGAGGGAGGAAAGGAGGGAGGCAAGTGAACACGAGGAAACTTATGGCTGCTTTGCACTCACAAGAGGAAGAAGGAGGGGGACAAGTGCTCACATGCTCTCTGGAGACAAGTCACATGCAGACATGCACATGCCACATGCTGTCTAAAGTCTAAACTCTAAAGTTTGTCCAAAGCTAGCAAAAGGTCACATGCAAAGCATCCAATGCTTCCAATGCAGAAGAGGGGGGGGGGAGAGGGAACCTGATTTCGGCCAAATCAAAGCAAAAAACCAAAATCCAAATTCAATTCTATTTTGGCCGGTTTTTTCCGTCCCGCTCGGGCCCCGGTATCCGGTTACCGGCCGGGATTTCCATCTCTGGTTATGGGCATTATGAGTTTTTGATTATGCCTTTTAGGTTAACGAATGCTCCTACGGCCTTCATGGAACTAATGAACAGGGTATTCAAGCCTTTCCTAGATAAAGGTACCCAAGGTCGTCTTACACGCTCCGTGCTTTCCCACTCAATTGCAAATAGTTATTATACCTAAATTTTTTTCCTTCTCCTTACATCATATGTCTACATTTTTTTAATGAATTACACTGCAGGGGTCTAATAGGAGGGTTCAGCCTCTAATCAGTCCTCCTCGAGGCATCTATGCGGTAGGGACTATATTGATCGACTATTATCTAGTTATTAAGGGTGAAGGAGAGAAGGAGGATAAAAGTATTGGTTGATGGAGTTTCTACCTATGTTCCGACATTACAGTATTACGCGGTGAAGACAAAAGGTTTCATTGGCAAATCAATACTGGGCATTGTGGCTCAGTTGAACAAAAATTGGGTCACGTTCAGAAAGCAGTGTTGGCTACTGTTGAGTTCGAGGTTCACAGCATTCAAGAATATGCTCTAGATCACTCTGTTGAGTTGCGCCTAACCTAGTACTCATACACTATAACCATCTATTGAGATATTTAAGGGTTATTATAATAGACACTAACACCGTACACATACATATATTGAACCCATCGTAGATACGTCTAAGGGGTACAGATTTATTTAGAAATAAAACTATAGAAATTAGCTCGATCACATCATAGAAGGCCGTTGTGTACGATAAATGTGCTTGATCCTTTTAGTTAGAGCCATGGAATAGGTAATGTTCATAATGCAGTGAAAACATAATGCAAAATATTTGCCAAGGGACAGACAAAAAGTAATATGCTCCCTTCTAGTTATATTAGGCTTTGTTTGGGAGCCAGAGGGAATTTCCCGTGGAAACACATCCCAGTAGGGATTTTATGGGGCACAAGGATCCTCTTCCACCAGTGAGAAATATCCCAACTTGGGAAATAATCCTGGCCATTGTTTGGCAAGAATAGAGATAAAATCCTGGTTATTACAATAATTCAAACAAATCGAAAAAATTCCTGGTTCTATTGTGCATTGTCCATTGATGGGAATATCGGTTCGCTGGAAACAAATCGATTTTTTTAAACACTTCTAATTACGTAGCAAGAATCTATTCTATTTAGTAAAGCCCGTGGAATCGCTGGCTTCTCAGCGCAGCCACGTCACGCGTGATTCGACGCCGTTCGATCGCAACGTCGCGCACGGTTCCTCGCCCCTCGATCACAGAATCAGTGTTGCCTCTGTTTCCTGCCGTCCCATCGTACATAGCACCGCCATCGTGCTATCGCGCGGTCGAGCCAGATGGAAGCCTCGCGATTTCTCCCATCCTGTCTTAGTTCCTCCCGGCCTTCCCCTCAATCGCCGCTGCTTTGCTCCTCCCCGTCCTCAATCCGGCCTTCCTCTCTTCACCCGCAGTGCCCACCACCGCCGCTTTCTCCTCCCCGCCCTCTCGCTCGCGCATCGCCGTCGCCCTCGCGCCGCGTCCCTCCCGTTCAGCCGCTTCGCCCTCCCGTCCCCTCTCGATTCCTCCTGTCCCTTCCCCTCCATCTGCTCCTCTCTGCTGCTTCCTCCTCCCTGCCCTCTCGCTTGTGCGTCCGTCGCCCTCGCGCGGCGTCCATCCCCTTCGGATGCACTGCCCCTTTCCTTCGCCTGCGCTGCCCTGCTGCCTGGCTCCTCTCCTTCGCCTACGCCGCCCCTGGTCGGCTCCTCCCCTTCTCTCACACCGCCCCCTCCTCCGCTTCGCGGCCGACCTCGACGTGGTCCCCAGAGCGAACCTCTTGTGGATACTAGCGCCGCGCCTTCTTGCTTCTTCCCCCATTTCTTCTCTCTTTCTTCCATGGCTCCTTCTGGTGAAAGCTTCGGCTGGGGCTTGGTTCACAGCCTTGCGCCCTACCGCCCGCCACTTGCCGCCTGTCACCTGTCTGCCAGAGTGGCTCTCGCCTCTCACTCTCCTTTGGCCTGGCCAGCTCGATCCGCTCCCCTGCGCCTTGACGCCACCGGCCCGTGCCTCCGGCTTGTTCCCATGCGGCTCTGGCTCGGTCTTCCCCCCATGGTGCTGCCGCCTCTCGCCCCCCTCTGCTAGGCTTGCACTGGTGTCGCCTCCAGTTCACTTGTTCTTTGCCATCTGTTTGCAGACGGCCATTGGTGCTTGGCCGTGCCTTGACCCACGCTCGGCCCTACCACCAGCTCAGCCTCCGGCCGCCGGCGCTGCCTCTACTCTCATGCCTCCCTGAACTCAACCCCCCACTTCCCTCTTTTGCTATTTTGGTTTCATGCTTTGAGCTTGTTTTTATTATCTTACTGAAATCTGCATGTTTCTATTGTCTTACTGAAATCTGCATTTTTCGGCTATTTGCATTGTTAAACTCTATTGCCTATTTGCAGATTCAGGAACCTACATTTCGATGGGAATTTTACATGTATCGCAAACTTGATATGCCTTTGTGATTACCTGCCATATGGAACTCTTCTGGTAATTACTTCATATGTATCAAGAAATTCTTTTAGAACCTGCTCTAGCAAAGCTGTTTTTGGAATTTGTGTATCTGCATTATCTGTGCTACTAATAAGATGTAGTTCTAGCTAATCCATGTTGCTAAGATGCGATTACATACTATGCAAACCTATTGCAGGATGTTATAGATTCCCATTTAGTTGTTGATCGTCGTATGGACGAGGTTCTATGCATATACATACACAGGTTTTTTGCAAAACATTCTTTTATATTGGGTGCTGTTATTTCAAGAAAACAAAAAAAAGGTACATAATATACACTATATTGTGTCTATAAATGATAGAAATGGTCTAGCATGCCTAAGTGTTAGCATGATGTCATTATCCTATAGTTTGGCTTACCGAATTGTTGACAGGCATAGAGCCATTAAAACAACCAGAGACTTCAGTATAACTGAAATCTTGATTGTTGTTATCCACCCTTAGTTTGTTGTCAGTTTCGGGTCACGCTATTTCTTGAGCCATATGCCGATTGCTCTTACTATGTGAAGGGGTGGAGGTGTATGAAGGGTACATATGTTTGGTTATGTCAAAGAAACCTAACGAGCACCCAATCTAATCACACTTCTTTTTGAGGACGCCGTCAACTGCCGTCCAAGTTCCAAAACTGACGGGTATATTTATTTAATTTTGTAATGAGAGTGATACAATGTTTTGATGTTTGTATTAGAGATTGCAGATAGATATATATTTCAATTTTTGTTTGTTCTTACTGGTTCTTGGAATCTAGCATAATATTGTAGAACAGGTTGTGAATGAGCAACAACAGCATCTTGCTTAGTCTATAACCTTTTTCCATGACATGGGTGTTGCCTTTGTATTTGCCCATCGGTTCATACGTGCTTGAGAAACTTCTCTGTTCGTTGATCATGTGCTTGAAAAACTTCTCTGTTCGTTGATCATTTGCAAGCCTTCGGTTTTATTTGTCTATCCCTGTCATCTTATTGATTGACAATTTCTAAATGGCACGGGCTCTTTCATTGGCACTTGATGTACTGGAAATTGTCATGTGTACATTTCTTTATTCTTTGTTCGTCTAACCATTTTTCCAGTGAAAATCTCATAGTTTTGTAGACTCCAGCTTGTACTGTGTTCAGCTTTCAGTTCTACATAGGTGATCTAAATATGTTTTGGTGCCTCACGCTTAAGCACTTCTAATTAATCATTGAGCTATTACAGACTTTGTGTTCTATGCCAGTTGTTGATCCACATGTACCGACACTCTGTCTTGTTGGATCACCCAATGTAGGGAAGTCATCAGTAGTTCGCATATTATCGTCCGAAAAACCTGAGGTAAGCATGTCCCTGTATAATGCTTAGCTTAGTTAGAATTTGGTTAGGTGGTAGACACAGCTTCAAGAACAACTGTCTATTACTGGTTAGTAATCATGTGAAGGTTCTAAGTGGTTCTGTTCATCTCTTTTGAATTGTTCTATGGCTATAGCTCTTCTTAAGGAGTAGCTGTCAATATTTAGGCCTCATCCAATTGTTGAGCTTCTAGCTCTACTGTTAACGCTGAAGCGCAAATCTCTGTTGTTCAACGTAAGGAAAAACAGATAACATTTGGTTCTGATTGTTCCCTTGTTTTTTCATGTCATGGTTCAAACACTAACGGATTGATGGTTAATAATATCTAATCAAATGTTTTAATTTACTTTTAGCCCATGTTTAACATGTCCTTTCTTTGTTTTTCTTTGTTCTCAGTCTAATGGAATACTTGTATACCCTTATTCTACTTACCTTTCTTTAGTTTCCTTCTAATTGATTACTTCTATTGTATTATTCTACTCAATTCCCTGCTACTCTGCAGTTATTCTTTCACAGCAAGAGGGATTCTAATGGGTCATATTGTATCCAACCATGAACGTTTTCAGGTTAAAACATTTGCATTTCTAGTTTCCACTTCACCTACTCTTAGAAAAATAGAATTGCAAAGTTACTTTCCTCCTTTCCATTTGTACACCACTGAACAAGCAAGGTATTTTGCAGGTTACTAACACCCAGGACTTCTTACAAAACATGGTGGTCAGGACTAACTTTCCTCCTCTCCTTGAACAACCTTGAACAAGCAAGGTATTTTGCAGGTTACTAACACCCCAGGACTTCTTACAAAACATGGTCAGTCAGACTAACTTTCCTCCTCTCCATTTGTACACCACTGAACAAGCAAGGTATTTTGCAAGTTACTAACACCCTAGGACTTCTTACAAAACATGGTCAGTCAGACTAACCTTCTTGAAGTAGTTTTTTACTTGATACTCTAGCTTTCATGGTTACTTTTGTAGTATTCTTCTAAATGCAAGAGCTTTCGACTTAATTCTTTGTGTATAGTTCAAACTCTCTACAAACACGCTACAAGCAGTAGCGCAGCGTAGCACGCGATTTCACCCTAATGATCCATATCCACGAAGAGGGATGTTTACATCATACATTTGCCACCTGCTGTAAAAAAACAAAAAAAACTATTCCTTTTTCCCACAAAAAAAACTAGGTAACTCAGTACAAATAGAATACAAGGGGTATCCTTATTCTATAGTTCATGCCCAAATAAAAAAATAGGAAGTTTTCAGTTTCGGCACCAGTCTTTAGGCTTTTGACCAAAACCACCTTGCCAACAAAGCTATCAGGATTATTCTAGCCTGTGACAGAATTAATATGGTATTCCTTTAGACACAGTTTAACTAACATGTTCTGTGTTCTACTTTATAACAATTACTCACTAAATAACTTGCTAGATCTACGCCCGCATATGTTTAGAGATTACAGATTCTCACATGCTAAATCATCATACCATCGCCAAAAAATATTCAACGATTTCAGAATACTATCAAGATCGGCTCTATGAACGCAGCGAAGCGGCTTTCTGCAGACAAACAATTGGAGAGAAAGGTGAGTTGTAGGTTATGCTAATGGTTGCATTACATTTTCTTGCTTTTAAACCTCTATTAAACTTTGATGGTGTGAAATTTGGTTTAATAAAACTAAGAATTGAGTCATCCTAGAACCAACACTTTGATGTCAATATTATGGTGTGGTCAAACTTGAAGGACAAGCACCAGTTGATATTACTAAACATGCATATAGACAAGCAAGGAAGTTAAAGTTTGATGGTTTTCACAAGTTGCTGATGTTTGAATCCATACTATTCTTTGTTTCTTACATTGTCTGTTCTAAAGTACTGTGAACACTTGTTGATATTGAGTACCTGTAATGTGGTTGCTGTTACTACATGTATGTTACCTTGGTGATCAATTTTCATTTCATTATGGTCCGGAGACAAACAACTGGAGAGAAAGGTGAGTTGTAGGTTATGCTAATGGTTGCATTACATTTTCTTGCTTTTAAACCTCTATTAAACTTTGATGGTGTGAAATTTGGTTTAATAAAACTAAGAATTGAGTCATCCTAGAACCAACACTTTGATGTCAATATCATGGTGTGGTACAAAGTTGAAGGACAAGCACCAGTTGATATTACTAAACATGCGTGTAGACAAGCAAGGAAGTTAAAGTTTGATGGTTTTCACAAGTTGCTGATGTTTGAATCCGTACTATTCTTTGTTTCTTACATTGTCTGTTTTGAAGTGCTGTGAACACTTGTTGATATTGAGTACCTGTAATGTGGTTGCTGTTACTGCATGTATATTACCTTGGTGATCAAATTCCATTTCATTATGGTCTGGAGCAGGTTCTCCTACATTTCCATATAGGCTACATTTCATTATGTGAAGTAGGGCAGGGAGTAGTGTATATTTTGCTCTAGATCCATCCATCTTGCACAGTTCGGTTTAAATTCATTCAGTTGATATATGTGGGTTCCTTTATTTCTTTGGTAACTCCTTTTCTTCTCAATTTTGCAGGTCATGAAATTAAGCATACATAATAGCATTCCTTCATAGCATGGTCCTACTTCAAACCAATCTGGAGAATGTAAATACAGCGCAAAAGGTCAGTCCCTTTGGACACCATGGACTAAGGCACAGACTATTAGCTTTTACTATTAGCTTGTATTGTGTCTAAAAAAATTCGTTGATTATTTACCTGACTAGATTCAGATAATAGTTATGAATTTTAGCTATCTGTGCTACTTGGCTTTGTACTAGACATGAAATCTATATAGTAATGTACTACACTATCACACTACTGTATCTATTGTCTAAAGAACACTATATATGTCAAGATCTAACTATATTGCGTTGTAAATCGACCTAACCCTAATATCACAAGTCCTTAACAGATACATATAGCTACCGTGTAAGAAAAAGGATTTTTTTCTCTGCTATCACGCTGACAACCGCAGTGTGACGGAGCGCACAAAAACGTTCTAGTAATAAAAATTACTAAAGGAAATCGTCGCTCGTCCGATCGCTTCCGTGCCCGTTGGCGTCGCAGTACGAGCGTTCGCCATTCGATCGCGTTTAGTGTCTACGCACCGTTCGATTATCCCTGTAGCTCGCAGCCCACGGGTCACCGTCGCTATTTACCCTCGCTTCCAGCTTCCTCCGCTTTCTTTTCTTACAATCGGTTCTGCCTGTTTGTTTCTCTGCGTGTGGGTCGCGCGTTCGGCGGGCCATGTCCCTAGTGAATTCTTTTCGTATGCTTTCTCCGGCTTGCTGTTTTTCTACGCTTTCTTCGTTACGTTCAGTTCTGACCGTCTGTTCCAGTCATGCCAGCTCGCGTCGTCATTGAATGATTTTACTGTGCTCGCCCGGTCTGTCTTTTCTTGCAGTCAGTTTTGCCGTTTGTTTCTGATTTATGCGAAAATAAATTCTATAGAACAGAGCGTCATTTGCTGTCTATAAGAATTGAGAAGGGAAGAATAAAACTTAAAGCCCCGCTTCATAGAATTTGCTTCCTATTTCTGCTCGGTTTTTCCGGTGGTCGCAGCCCACACCATTGAATGGGGCCATAGCCATTGACAGTTTTTGCTGTGTGCATCTGGTCGAACTGTCTCGCTGTTATCTTTTTTTCTTCTTTTCTCTGGCTTGTGTTACGGCGATGCCTTCGTTTACAGGACCTGCGTGCGTGCATGTTTATCCTCGCCCAGCGTGAATTTTTTTAAAATAATCCATTTTTATTAGAAATTACAACATTATATATGCGATAATTTTTTTTACATAAGTATGCTTCTATCGTCGAACCGTTGGGCGACTAGCCCCAGTCGCCCAATGGCCAAGTGACCCGAAGTTAGCGCCTAACGGTTCCGCGATATTATTGTAGTCGCCCAACGGATAGGCATTGGGGCATATTGCCTAACCGCACGGCGACAAGATCTTCCAGTCGCCCAATGGCTCGGTGACTGGATGGCTATATAAGCCCCGCGCGCAAGTCGCCCCCACGGCCGAGCGACAGAGAAGAAAAACTGAGCGAGAAGAGAAAGAAGAAGAGAGGGAGAGGAGAGGAAAGAAGGGGGAAAAGAGAGGGAGAAGAAGAGGAGAGGGAGAGGAAGAAAGAATCGTCCGTGAGGTAATTTTTTTACTTTATAGTGTATTTTTTTCAGAGGTGTTGACGGGCGACCCGGCCTGCCGGCCCGGCCTGAGCTCGACCCTATTCGGGCCGGGCCTGGGACTAATTTTTCGGCCCGAAGCCTGAGCCCGAAAGCCCGAAGGCCCGAAAAAGTGAATTAAAACAGTGAAAATCTATTTTTTAAATTCTGAAAATGAATTAAATATCACTTTTTTATTCTGAAAAATAATTAAAATATTATTTTTAAATCAAAAAATGATTTTTCGGGCCAGGCTCGGGCCTATCCGTTTTCGGCCGAGCTTTTCAAGCCCGACCCGAAGCCCGGCCCGCCTTTTGAACAAGTCTAATTTTTTTGTAGTAAGTAAATAGTTTGTGTAGATAAAAATAATAGTGTAAGTAGCACCCGTAGAAAATTTTAGTTAGAGAAAAAAAAGTAGAAAATCGTAATGTTGTTAATTTATATGCAAGTAGCAGCGGTAGAAAAATTAAGTTAGAGAAAAAAATAGTCCGTGAGGGAGAATTAGAGTTGTTTGTGAGAAGTATTGTAATTGTGTCGATGCATGTGTGACCGACTATTATTCGGTGAATAATTAGAAAGTTGGTAAGTACAGGTTAATTAGTATGAACTAATTGAGTTAGGTAATTGGTATAGCTCTGTAGAAAACTAGAACGCCACTTGTAGCATTTCGGATTGCAAGTTAGCGTCAGAATCAGATGGAATAGCTCGATTTTCAGGTTAATTAGTATGGAATAGCTCGGTTTTCAGGTTGAATCAAAATAGTGTACTGCACGTTCATTGTGCCCTCTTCCTGAGGGAACGAATGACACCTTGGCCATGCTGTAGTGTAGATGTTCATGATAGGCGAAGGGCTGTACAAATGTAAATTACAGTATAGCAATACTTGCATATCATGCGTTGTGATCTGACTAGTTGCAATATTGGAAATATTTGCCGGCACACAATAAGTCATGCCTGTACCCACTACATTGAAAGTGCATTACGGTGTTAGCACCGTTCGTGAAGGTCCGTGCGGTGTTGACTTGAGCAGTTTTTGGCAAGCCACTCTGGTACACCCGGACGGCGAGAATGCACGAATCGCAGATGTAATGCACTAGCTCACCCACAGCTTCTCCTTGGACCCTGAGGTGTGCAGCGTCGTCATACAAGGGCCTTGGAGCCGGTCTCCCATGGACATCGGATGGGAGTTGAGAAGACGATGCTTGCGGTGTGTGGAAGGGCTATATAGAAGGTTGTCGGCCTTGTGGATCTGAGTGTGTCTTTGCTTGTGCAAGCATGCCCAAAAAGTCAGGCAGGCCACGCCAGATATCATCTGGGTGGTGGGAGCAGCTCGGGTGCCCAGCATGTTGGTGAAGAAGAGGATCCGGAGGCCGGTGTTTTGAAGGGTTCGGACGATGTTGCTCGTGACGAGCCTTACGCGGTAGATACCGGAGAGGAAGATCGGTCACCGCATGGTGAGTCTACAGGACAGGCTGATGAAGGAGAGCATAGGGAGTACATATTGCATCAAATGGATAGCGATGACCGAATAGCCTTGGCTGAAGAGGAAGCTGTATAGGAGGACGATGAGGAAAGTTTCGATGAGGACGGAACTCCCATCCCCCAGGAATGGAACAAATTTGACGTTGAGGGTGTAGCTACGCATGACGAGCACGAATCTCCGTGGGAGTATCATGCCACGGAGGTTCGGTTGCACTCAATGTTTGCTAATATGACATCCTTGCAGGATGCTATTAAGCTGTGGGCTATGTCCATGCAATGAAGGGTCGTGAAATCTAGCCAGAAGCAGTACACCGTCAAGTGCGAGCAGGCCGGTTGTCCTTGGCGAGTGCACGCAGATAGACCGAAGTATGAGACTCACTGGATTGTCCCGAAGGTGGAGGCGCACTCCTGCATGCTTAGCAGTGTTTTGTCAAGGCATCGTAACCTAACGTCGACCTTCATAGCCAATTTGATGTATAGAGAGATAGTGGAGAAGAAGGATGTGGAGGCCAAGCACATTATGGTGGCTATTGAGAAGAAATTCAAGTACAAGATCAGCTACGCGAAGATGTGACGTGCGAAGCAAAAGGCTTTGGAAAGACAGTTTGTGTCTTTTGAGGCAGCGTACGGCAACCTTCCTCGTATGCTTGGGGTGCTACAGGAGAGAAACCCAGGCACGTACAGTGCTGTAAAGTACAAGCCATCTAAAAATTCGCGAGGTTTTTCAATATTGCATAGGGCCTTCGTAGCCTTCGGTGCCTGCATCGAGGCTTTTAGGCATATGTAGCCCATGATCTCAATTGACGGGACCTTTTTGACTGGGAAATGCAAGGGGCAGATCCTTACGGCCATTGGCGTTGACGCGAACAATCAAATTCTGTCGTTGGCTATTGCATTCGTCGAAGGTGAGAATTACGACAACTGGTTGTGGTTCCTTCGACATGTGAGGGTGGGAGTAGTTGGAGCTCGTCCTGGTGTGTGCGTGATCCATGATCGCCACGCCGGGATGCTGAAGGCCATAAGAAAACTTCAGAAAGACCCCGAGGAGCTGTTCCCTTGGCCGGATATGAAAAGTAGATGGTGCATTCGCCACTTGGGGGCCAACTTCTCCAAGAAGTTCCCGAAGCAACCAGTGGTGAAGATATTCAAGAGGCTGGCTATGTAGAACCAAAGCATAAATTTGACGTTTATGGGGCCGCCGATGACCACAAACAGAAACACGTGGACGAGAGGAACCAGGGACTAGAGTCTGAACCTGCTGGTCCTAGGAGGAGGACCTCGAGGAACATCGAGTGCTTCTCCCACTGGATCGAAGCCGAGCCATTAGACAAGTGGTCTCTGCTGCACGACATGGACGATGCAAGGTACGGCATAATGACCACTAACCTTGCGGAGGTGTACAACTGGGTTCTTAGGAGCCTTCGTTCTCAGCCCCTCGTCGCCATCGTGGAAGGTGTTCTACACAGCACAATAGGGTATTTCAGGGAGAGACATGCAAATGCCGCACTTCATGCCACCAACCCTCAAACACCGTATTGCTCAAAAATTATGGCATATATGCAGGTGAAGACAGAGAAGGGCCAGTCGCACACGGTGTACGTGATGGGCAATATGGAGCATCGTTTCGACGTGCTCCTCCGGGATAGAGTCGGATTTGGGACAGCTCGTTCTCTTGTGACCCACGAGGTATGCCTTGGAGATCATGTGAACGAACCTAGCTGTACGTGCAATAAACCGAAGCTCTTACACAAGCCATGCTCTCATGTCCTCGCCGCATGCGGGATTGTGCACATGGACCCTACGAACTTTGTGTCTGAGTACTTCTTGAAGGATAGGGTGGTGCAGGCGTGGACTGGCGAGCTTAGGGGGTTCAGGGTTGTGGGTAACTTCGCAACCTTGGATATTGCAAACAGGATCTGGATTCTGGATATTGACATGCTAAAGGGTGGCAAGGGTCGTCGGTAGAGTCGTCGTATTACCAATGATATGGACGAAGCACAAGCCGGGGCGTTGGGTAGACGTTGCGGGAGCTGTGGCTAGGAGGGCCACACAGCCAGATGATGCAAGGCACCAGCTGAGGAGTAGGCACTGGCATGGTTTGCGGTAGCACTTCTTCGATTATGCAAAGTGGGACCAAAATTGCAAATCAGTGAACATTGTCATCTGTACTACGTATTGTTTATGTAACTATTCTGCTACTACCTAATTTTCATTTGATGTACGTACTATCCCCTTTTCATTACTTTTTAAAGTACTGTCCTAGTAGCCTAGTACTTTTTAGTTAGTTTGTTGACAAGTTAAATTTACTCATGCTTTACATTCGATGTTTTATTTGCGTGTATTTGCTAACTTGAAGTTGTTTTGCAGGTATGGCTCGTGACCCTTACAGATCGACCGAGTTTCGCCTCCTGAGGAGCGATCGGCCAAGCTATCGCTGTCGCGTCGTGTCCCGCACCCTACGGGCACGGCCGACGCGACTGTGTTGGGGGTGATCCGCACGCGGACACCTCGGGTGGCCTGGAGGCTAGACCCACGCTGGACAGACAAGTTAGCATACGTTCACACTATCTTCTCACCATACGTACCTTTCGTACTGACATTTTCTTGCTTCGTAGGCTCAGCGCTGCCGGTCTACTACCTCTCGCCCGGATTGTGCAGGCCACGGACGAGGATGAGCCGGCAGCACCCGTGGTCGGTGACGACGGAGACCCCGACACCCAGCGTAGAGGAGGGGGCCCAAGCGAGCCCGTAGGGGAGGACGCGGAGGTGGAGTGGGTGGTGGCAACACAGGAGTGAATGCTGGGGGTGCGGTTGGGGGGGGGGGCTAGTAGGAGGCGTCCCCCTGCACTAGCTGTACATTTGTTCATTATGTGATACATAAATTTTGCACTTAATGTGTGATGCCTATAATACTTTTGCGTTCTTATGTGTACTCGTTCATACAATGCATGTTTGTTCATTGCATATCGACGCCTATAGCTTAATGCATGCGACACCTCGATGCAATAGTCAACTCGATAAAAGGCAACCGCAATGACGCGTCCACCATTTAGTTATATGCTTTACGAGATTGAACATAACAGCGTATAGAAGGAGAGACTACCGAGGTACAAATTTCTCCACCCGTGTCTAATGGTAGAAGGTGCCTCGCACTACCCACATAGAGTGTTGTACAGGGGGGCGCCTCGGACGTGGCTGGTCGTCGTTGTAGTGGTACGCACATATGCAGCTAGGGTTCACGCAGCAGCATGTGGGATCATAGGAACTTCCTATGTTCACGACCTCCTCGTTGCCCCTCTCGCGCTGCATCTGTTGGCAGAGGTCATCATTTTGCTCGTTGAGATTGTCAATCCGCACCTCCAACTGAAAGATTCGGTCCTACAATGTATCCACGTACACCACAACATGTTGTTCATGAGGAGGATCGATCCAGCGGACAAAGTCGTATTTCGACATCTGCTACAAGGGAAGGTTAACATGGAGGCTCTATTAGCAGTGACATGACAACCCTCACGCCTCGACAGCTTTTCAGACCGAAAATACATGATTATGTAAAGAAATATGTGACAGCACTGTGCCTCGCCAGCTTTTAAGACCGATAAGACAACACTCTTCAAAGCAAGACATGACTTCTCTCTGCAAAGAAAGACGTGATAATACTATACCTCCTCAGCTTTTCAGACCAACAAGACATGACTCTACAAAGAAAGACGTGACAACACTCTGCCTCGCCAGCTTTTCAGACCGATACGACAACACTCTGCAAAGCAAGACATGACTTCTCTCTGCAAAGTTTGACGTGACAACACTATGCATCGCCAGCTTTTCAGATCGACAGGACAACACTCTACGTTCTCAGCTTTTTAGAACCAAAAGACAGGACTCTGTAGGAAATTTACCACACCATGCTAACCATGTGGCTTATAAAAGGGGGTGGAAGAGATCTGAGAGAGAATACTATACAACCAAACCCAACACTACACCAGAGCTTCCTTCACCACGTCGGGATGGACGACAGGTAGAGGCAATTGGACCGGATCCACGAACTAGCAAGAGCTGCTGGGGCCCGAGAAGAGCGAGCAAGGGCTGTTGCGGCCCAGGTCGAACAAGAGACGCGTGCCAGGCTGGCAACTCTCCGCAATGAGGCCCCCCGTAGCAGCAACGTCTTCCGGAATGTTCCAACCGAGCGTTCACCGCAACACCCGCCAGAGGGGGAGATGCCGCTCCTCTGTTAGTGTAGGGACCTATGCAAGTTCTTCAAGTCCAAGCACCAGATTAGCCTGGGCATGCGTTACTGGGGTTGCGCGAACTACTGCGGTGACTATTCCGACCGACGTTGGGACACAAGCAGCTACCAGCAGCTGGTAAGGACCAGTTACAGTGTGTTATCGTACTATTTTTCTTTCAAAGTACGCACTAACAACCTCTCTCATCTACCTGTAGTCCTTGGATCCGCTATGTGGCTATCGCAAGTGAATCGACCAAGAGATCCACCCACATGACCAGTGGTCTCTCGACTTCGACGAGTGGAATAACAAAAAAGACCGCGAGATCCAGGAGGAGCAACGCCGCAACAACGACCAAAACGAGCGCATACGTCAGGAGACGAAAGCTCATCTTGAGGCGTGCAGGCGCAGGGAGCGTGAGGCTCGCAAGAGGGAGCGCGAGAGAAAGAGGGAAATGGCGGTCGAGGCCAAGGCGGCCGGTGAGGAGTACAACGCCAAGCTCGTAAGGAAGGGCAAATGGCCCCGGTCCACGCAGTAGGTCAGGTCATTCCATAGTAGTCCCCGTCCTACCCGCCATGTTTTTTACTATCCCCTAAAGGCATGTATACTTACATGGTCCGGATGCTTGTGTCGCAATGTATCATAGTAGTAGCGAGGATGACTAAAGCAATTAGCCGAACCATTCACACCGACATCGAATCCTCTATGTTTTAGGGTATCTTCATAATCACAACGAGTGTTCACAGTCCCTTCTGTCATATTCTGTATAAGCTTAATAAAGTACTTCATTGACCGCAGAGCTATATACGCGTATACGTTTAGACGACTTCATTGAGGAGAGACTCCAATAGTACTGGTGTCTTTTTATCCCACTTCTAAAAGACGCTAACCGCCACCCAAACGAAACCCTAACCCTAACCGCCACCCGAACGAAACCCTAAACGGCGCGCCACCAGAACAAACCCTAACCGCCTTTTCACGGTCGGCCACCGCGGGATATTGGCGCCCCTTCCGCGCTCCGCCACCGCAAAGTGATGAAGAGAACCACCTATCAATGCACAAAAAGATTTTCAGACCATATGTGTATTAACGCTCAGTTCAAAGGATGGTCTTATATATGGTTCACACATAGATTTTCTACTTTTAAGTTATTGATAGTTCGAGATTAACTTTCAAATATTTTTTAAAAAGAATTAACTAAGAACTAACAAGCCGGCAGCCGCTGAACCATTGGGCGATAGGAATCCTGTCGCCGTGCTGTTAGGCGATACGTCCTAATGCCCATCCGTTGGACGACTGCCATAGCGTCGCTTGTCCATTGGGCGCTAACTTCAGTGTCGCTTGTCCATTGGGCGACTGGGGCCAATCGCCCAACGGTTCAGCGACAAGAGTATATTTATGTAAAAAAATTATCGCAGGTATAATGTTGTAATTAATAATAAAAAATGGATTATTTTAAAAAAAACGCCCAGCATCGCGGTAGTGGAATTTTGGCTAATCTAGCATGTTTGGATTATGTATTTACATATATAACTGTATGGCATACATATTTGTAAAAATAGCGCCGTTGGCGCATGGCCACCGTGCGCCAATGGCCGGGAGGACGACATGTGGTGTTGGCGCATGACCACCGTGCGCCAACACCCCCACCGTCGACGCGTGGCCACTGCCCCGCCACCTCAGCCTCCTTGCCCACCCCGCCCCGCCACCTCACCCGCCCGCACCACCACCTCACTGTGTGCCGGTGCCAGTGACCATCTGCGCCTTGCAGTGGGTGCATGGCCACCCTACGCCAGCCATTAAATGCAATTACGTTAGCATGGCAATTAGGTTACAAATTAAGTCAGTTAATTAGGTTAGGCTAGTTAGATAATTAGTTAGAGTCTCAAATTTGAAGGAATTTTAAAATATAACAGATGAGTCCAAAAAATTACGAAATTTTTGTGGAGCCTTTTGACACCGTGTACTTGCTTGTGTAAATTTTTCATTATTTTATTCATTCAGAATTTTTATCGCTATTTCGTATAAGTATCATGTTCGTACGAATCAATAAATGTAAACAAATAAGCTCCAAAAGGTATGAATTTTATTTTGAAGGCTCCTCACGTAGTGGACTTAACTATGTAATGTTTCGATAATTTTATATGTGTTCTGGTATTATCTCGAAAATTTAGGATTTAGGTCACGAAAATTTTGATTTTAGGTTTCGGAAATTAGGGTTTTATGATTTCATGTGAGTTGGAATGTATAAAAAAACTGCATTGCAACTCCATTGGAAATGTCGATATACAATATGGTACTGGAATACACACGTAACAACCAAAATACGGGTACAAATATAGTAAAACAAAATCGCATAACACGCGATACTATATGGCTCACTCTTTTGAGCCACTGCTCTCTGCGTCCACGTGCATGGCCTTGTTTTGCGCCGAACATGACCCGTGGAATACGTCTACTGGTCCGGAGAACGCTTGTCGGTTCGGAGGGGCTACGGAGACTGTTGAGGCGGAGGTGGACCAGTACACTGACTCTGGAGCAGAGTCTGGTAGGCGTACATGTCGTCGTGATGAGCCATGCCCACCTGGGGACACCTCCGAAGAATTCATCCACAACGGAGGCTAGAAAACCACTCTCGGGATACGATTCCTGCAACTCCGGCTGCGCGGATGAGCTGTGGCCTTGGACGTATGGGGTTCCCGCGTACCCAAAGGAGCTCTAGCCTTGAACGTACGGTGGGGCAGTGAACCCGGAGGAGCTCTGCCCTTGAACATACGGTGGGGCAGCGAACCCGAAAGAGCTCTGCCCTTGAATGTATGGTGGGGCAGCGAACCCGGAGGAGCTCCGCCCTGCGTACGCTAGAAACCCTAGCTGCCATTGTCCGTACCCTGGCGTCGTGTACTGCTCCCTGGTAGGAGCTGGGAGGCCCGTATCCTTGTCATCAATCGATGTGAACTGGCTGTCACCCACACGGCCGTCACCCCCACGGCCAAGTGAAGGCTGGAAGATGGAACGATGTTAGTACAAATAAACACTCTGGACGTAAACTAAGAACCTCGTACCTCCCGGATGTGCAGTGCAGATAATCGAGGGAGGGCGCCAGTCTGTGTACCGGGTCCGAATGACAGAAGTGATTCATCCCGACGGACCTACGGAGGGAGAACGACATGATGTTAGCGGAATGTAAGGCATAACCAAAAAAGCTGAATGTAAATTTGTACATAGCGACTTACCTCCGCAGCGACCTGGCCCGCGGATGACCGACGCGGAATGCTACGACGCCTGCCGGACTCGCTAGGTCGTGGTGACTTAGCGGGTGAGCACGCCCCCCCCCCCCAATTTCGTGCGATGTCGTCCCTCGAACGACCGCAGCTCAAGTTCTTTATTATCTTCTTCATCTCCGCCGAGATGTGCTTCAAAACATTTTTATATCCTGTCGGGGTTCTATCTGGGCTGCGGAGGGCATCCTCCGATGCGCTCTGGACGTGCAGCACGGTAGGATCAAGGATAACCGACTAGAGGGGGTGAATAGGAGGTTTTTAAACTTTTTAACCATTTAACAATTTAAGCCAATTAATAACTTAGTCTAAACAAGTTACACTTCTAGCTAGGCACTTTAATCACAATAATCAAGCTAGAAATATAAATGCGGAAATGTAAAGACTAGGAGTAACCACAATGAGACAACGATGTTTTCCCGTGGTATCGAAAACTTGCTGGTCTTCACTAGTCCACGTTGAGGAAGCTTGACGACTCAAGCCGGCTCCACGAATTAAGCCTTCCCTCGATCACTATGATTGTTCTTCCTCTGCTCCGGAGATGGTGAACACCAAACCACTCACAAACTTGCACCGGGCCTCTTCACAATTTCTTGAAGAGATCACCGTGCTCCACCGCCAAGGCCGTCTAGGAGCTCGGCAAAACTCCAAGAGTAACAAACCAAGACCTTCGCTTGACAATGCTCAAGTGCAATAAGGATCACCTAGGATGTTTTGATGCACTTGAATGAACTCAACTACCAAACAATGAATGCATAAGACAATTTGGGTGTTGAGTGAATGCACTTGGCTCCCAAGGCTCTAAGGATGTTAAATGTTCACTAGCAACCTGTCCAAGGGTAGTTGGGGGGTATTTATAGCCACCACCAACACTTATGACCGTTAGGGACCAAATCCCCAACTTTTAGCCAGATTCGGCACAACCGGCGTTTAGGATGCGGTTGAACCGCACTTGTGTCAGAACTCCATAACGGCTAGAACAGAGGCATTTATTACTCTGACATAGCCGTTGGATTTTCCCATTCGGTACAACCGCCAACTAAAACTCGGTACAACCGTATTGCCCGGTTGAACCGCATTGAAGCGCGGTACAACCGATCGTAGGGTTTTCAAATCTGCTGAAATGACAAGCTCTCTGGAAAATATGAACCGCCTTATAAGAATCGGTACAACCGCAGCGCGGTTCAACCGCTTCCCAAATGCGGTTCAACCGAAAATCACAGAGAGCTCCAGGTCAAAATTACATCTGTTCTGGTTTTCTTGAACCGCCATATAAATCGGTTCAAATTAAAAATCAGATCGATTCTCGCCAGCGGTTCAACCGAAAAACCAAGGCGCCTCTGAGCCGTAATGCACTTGTTCTGCTTTTTATTCAACCGCCAACTAATTTTTGAATGACCGCAATGCGGTTGCATCGCTTCCAAGAGCCGGTCGTATCGCATTAGCGCCGATTGGCTTCGCCTACAAAATTGATACTACCGCCAAGTAAATCTCGGTCATATCAAGACAGGCGGTACAACCGCAAGAATAATCAAGTATTACCGATTTTAGACAAGAGTGCTCAAGGCTTTCAAAATAAAAGAGAATTCAAATGCATGCATGATCCTAAATTGATCCATATGGCATAAGAACATGCTATCAAGCTACTAGCCAAGATCCCTCTTAATAGTACAGCAATTAACCTATAATCCGGTTTTCCAACCAAACTCCTAAAACCGGTAAAATACAAAAAGGATCATAGACTACTTGTACCTTGTCTTTAAGCCAAGTAGATCTTCATGTAGTCCTTTAGCATGCATCTATTATGTCATCAAATTCACCAATGGGACTTAACCTTGTAAATACTCAATAAACACGTTAATCCCGTATTCACATATTATCATTAATTACTAAAACAATTTTTAGGGGCCTAGATGCTTTCATTCTCCCCCTTTTTGGTAATTGATGACAACACACCTAATATGTGAGAGAAAGATTGTTTTGAATATACTAGAGTGTTGTCGGTGTTTTAGAACCGATCTTACGTAAAGATTGTTTGATTCGGGGGGTCTCCTTGGATAGAATCACGCAGAGAAATTGACACGGGTATTTTTATACAGGTTCAGGCCTTCTCTGGAGAGAATAACAACCCTACTCTTGTGTGTGTATGGTATTGAGTGTATTTTGAACAATCAGGAGAAAAAGTAAGACTATTATAGATGATAGTCCTTTGTCTTCCTGGTAGCCCTTGATAGTGTGTGTATACGCCTCGATTGCCCTCTCTCTTTTCCTCTCTGACTGTTGCCTTTATATAATTGTGACGGAATAGCCGTTTTCCTATTTCAAGAGACGCCTCATCAAATCCGATGTGAGCGACGCTTGCAGAATCATCGGCCGGTAACTCCTTCACGCCTACCGCGATTACTCGTCAGAGATAATGGGGTATTGCGTGTTATTATTTCGCATAATAACAGCGTATATTGACTATTTGGATTCCTTAATCAATTGGACCCACTTGCCTGTAGGTTTTATTGATCATAAGGTGGTCGTAGCTGACCTGATCGTAGAAGAACTTACGACCATAAGATAGTCGTAGCAAGACTTACGACTATGAGATAATCGTAGAATATCTTACGACTGGGTAGTGATCGTAGAAGAACTTACGACCATAAGGTAGTCGTAACAAGACTTACGACTATGGGGGTGGTCGTAGAAGAACTTACGACCACCTAATAGGCTTCTCCCTTATAAAATTAAGGGGTATACCCAGGGACCACATAGCGTCATATTTACTTATAATAAGAATTATAGATAAAAGATAAAATGAGGATTATTAGATCCCCGTCAAGTGTATATTCTTTTGATGACTTAACAGCAAAATAATTCTTGCAATAAGCTTAAAGATATTAGAGAATTATTTCCTTGTTAAATCCAAATGAAAGAAAGCTCCCCCTACACATGTGCATATAAATGATAGAAAATTTTGTAAGCACAAGTAGAGATTTTGAAATTTTTGGCAGAGTTTCTTTAGCATGTTTGAACTTGAGGGAAATACAATATTGAGATTGGACAATAGCAAGGATTGCATTTCATGAGAATAAGCATAAATAATATTCAACAAGTTCAGCATTAAGAGCAACATAGCAACATGGTTATAAACTATTACAAGCACAAGGTTCAATAAGTTCAACAATAAAACCACATTACAAAACGCATAAGTCCATATATGGTAATATTTAGCAAAAGACTTTGACTTTGCTCCCCCTAAAGTTATGTCTTCACATATTGTCTTCTCACTTCTCCCCCTTTGGCATCAAAATACCAAAAACATCTCAAACGATGGGGTCCTGAGGAGAAGGATCCTGAGAAGCGGGATCCAGAGAAGACGAGGCCTGAGCTGGAGCTGAAGACTCTGGAAGTGGAGCTAGAGGAGCTGAGTCTTGAGTGGCTATGGTCTGAGCCAGAGGAGGAACTGGGGCCGAATCCGAAGGCGCTGAAACAGTAGGTGTGGGATCCTGAGGCATGGACTCTGTAGCTGGAGCTGGAGCTAATGGTGGAGCAATAGGAGCTAGAGCCTAAGGCACTGAGACTGGGACCTCCTGAGGTACAGCAGAAGATGTAGAGGTATTGAATGCTGTAGGAGGACGACGGGTGTAAGTGTATCGCTGAGGAGCCTTCACCAAATCCTCTAGGTCATTTAAGCCCTCCATCATAGCACTCATCCTGAGAACCTCATTCTGAAAGTCATTGCAAACTAACTCCATGTCAGTTAGCTTGTTGAGGGTCTCATTTTGAAATTCTATTTGAGCAGTCTTCATTTCTTGTAGTTGGCTGAGAATTAGCTATTGATTTTCAAGAATTTGTGCAATGGAACCTTCAGCAGGAGTAGTATCAACAGCAGGAACAGCCTCAGCAAGGGGATCATCCTCAGTAGCACGACGAGGAGGAATACCGTCTCGTGGCTTATAAGACTTATGGACTGAACCCAATCCACCATGATACTCAATCTTCTTGGTAATTAAAGTCATGATGTATGGTGCATAGTAAATCCTCTTAATCCTATCATTCTTGGAAGATACTATGCCCTGGAGAATCACATCCACAACATCAAATTTTATCCCTTTCATAATATGATCAATGATATTCCAAGCATGGCCACTGATTGCATCAAAATTTTCACTCTTGGGGTAAAAGGTATGATTTATGATTCTGTTAACCATGCTTGGTTCGGGTTTGAGTCCAAAGGATCGCTCCAAGTTGAGTCCAAAGGATCGCTCCAAGTTTATTTCTGACAGAGGAATCATAATAATCAGCCCAAGCGGGAGGCAATAAGGCGGGGCTTTCAAAAATCTTCTCCCAAGAGCCGATGAACCCTTAAGACTCGCTCAAATTCCTCTTTGTGCTCTCCAGATTTCGCAATGCTTATCCATCTAAAAGATTCCAAATCTACAGCGACATGTACTGTGGCATAAAATTGCCTGATCAGCTCATCATCATAATTCTGTTTTAGTGCAACAAGGTCATGGAGACCTACTCGATGAAATAACTGATAAATACCACTGTAGTTGTCCAAGGTGTTTATGTAAGACCACTTAATCCATCTATGATCTGCGAACTTCCTGTGGTGTCCATAAAGCTGCTCATACACTTGTTCTTAGAAAACAGTGTGAAATCTAGGATTAACACAGTCTGCCTTGAAAGCATACTGATTTACATGTCTCCTGAGAGCATACTCATCTGGCGTAATCAATCTCAAATCAGTTGGAGGCTCTGGAGGCTCTCCCAAGTCATCAAATGTCCTCGCTGATCGACTCGGTCTCAAAGATCGTAATCGAAAATTTTTCTTCTTCTTCGCTTTCTTGCCTGTGTTAGGATCTTGGCCTTTTGCCCTTCCCATGCGCAACTTTCTGTCGAACTGATCTTGCTTGTTGAGATGAAGCTACAGGACGTGTTCGTTGAGGGGGTTGAGATGGAGCCGCAGACGATTGAGGTGAAGATTGCCCCCTTGGAGGTCCATGCGACTTTCGAGTCGCTACCCTCATCCTAGGCATCTTTACAGAGATACACAAGGTTACTAGGAGTCCAAAGAATCAATTAAAATATAATTAAGTGAAAAAGAAATGAATTTTCTGTTTTTCAGTCAGGAAAATCGGTCAAACTGACGTTATATGATCGGTACAACCATATTTCGGTTGAACCGCGCTCAAGAACCGGTTGTTCCGATCGTCCTGACCGAGTTCTAGGTTGAGCAAAAAACTTGGATTTTTTATGGTTTTTCATGGAGTGAATCCATGGAATGAATGCGCAAGCATCATTTGACATCAAATATACAATTTTGCCTAACTAGAAACCAGAAAATCATTTACATTTTCAACTTAACCTAAAATGACACCTAGGGTTCCAAATGCGGTAAAAACTCGAATCAAAAGAGGTTTTACCTTAAGGAATGGAGGAGTTGAACCCTATAAAATGCAAAGATTTGCAAGAGAACGAAGAATCACCGAAGTTCTCAGAGGATTAGAGTGGAGGATTTGAGGCGTACGTGTTGGAGAGAGAAAAGGCTGAGGCCAAATGGTGCGGTTTGAGGACGGTTGAACCGTCGCGAGGAGTTAAACCTCGGGCGAAATAGTAACTGCAGGGAGTTACTCCTTTCTCAAAAATGGATGCGGTTGAACCGCCAGCAAACCTTCGGTAGAACCGCACCTCGGTTGAACCGCAGTTATAACGCCGATTGTACCGTAAAAACGGTCGTATCGCGCATAACACGCCGGTTGAACCGATCATCCTGGAGCTTCAAGACACAACTCTGGATTGACTTTAGGATTTGGATTATTTGCAAATGATCCTTAGTTTTGCACTCGAATAAATATCATTAAGGATCATTATGCATAGAATAAACTAATGTCTATATAGGAACATAGTTTTTATGATCATAACTATCTTTAATAAAAGATTTGAGAAATACTTTCATAAAGTAGTCAAATAATATGAAATGAAGCACAATACATGAGGCAAGAGTTCAAACAACATTTGAATAGTCTATGACATTTAACTCATTCCTCAATTTGCAGAAGCGGCCTTCATCTAAAGGCTTGGTGAAAATATCTGCTAATTGGTCTTCGGTTCTTTTGTGGCTAATTTCGATATCACCCTTGCTCACATGATCTCTCAAGAAATGGTGGCGAATATCTATATGCTTGGTTCTTGAGTGTTGAACATGGTTATTAGTAATTTTCACCGCACTATCATTGTCACACAAAAGAGGCATTTTATCAAATTTAATTCCATAATCCATCAATGTTTGCCTCATCCATAGCAATTGAGCACAACAACTTCCCACGGAAACATATTCGGCTTCGGCGGTGGATAATGTTACAGAATTTTGTTTCTTGGATGACCATGATACTAAAGATCTTCCTAAGAATTGACAACTTCCCGATGTGCTTTTTCTATCCACTTTACAACCCACATAATCGGAATCTGAGTATCCAATTAAATCAAATTTAGCACCTTTCGGGAACCAAAGGCCAATGCTAGAGGAATGCTTTAAATATCTTAGTATTCTTTTGACGGCTATTAAATGGCACTCTTTTGGAGTTGCTTGAAAACGTGCACACATGCAAACACTAAACATGATATCGGGCCTAGATGCGGTAAGATAAAGTAAGCTACCAATCATAGACCTACAAAGCTTTAAATTTACCGATTTACCTCTCTCATTTAAGTCAAAATGACCGTTGGTTGCCATGGGAGTCTTGATGGGTTTTGCATCCTCCATGCCAAACTTCTTGATCAAATCTTTTGCGTACTTGGTTTGACTCACGAAGGTTCCATCTTTGAGTTGCTTGATTTGAAGTCCAAGGAAATAGCTCAATTCTCCAATCAAGGGCATTTCAAATTCTCTAGACATCATATCACCAAACTCTTCGCAAAAATCTTGATTAGTAGACCCAAAGATAATATCATCAACATAAATTTGACATACAAAGAAATCATCATCTAAAACTTTAGTAAATAAGGTTGAATCAATTTTCCCGATTTTGAATCCTTTTGAGACTAGAAAATCTCTAAGGCATTCATACCATGCTCTAGGAGCTTGTTTAAGACCATAGAGCGCCTTGGAGAGTTTATAGACATGATTTAGATTTTTAGGATCTTCAAAACCGGGAGGTTGTTCAACAAAGATAAGTTCGGATATTTTACCATTCAAGAAAGCACTTTTAACATCCATTTGAAATAATTTAATATTAAAGCATGATGCAAAAGCAAGTAATATCCGAATTGACTCAAGTCTCTCTACGGGAGCGAAGGTTTCACTAAAATCCAAACCTTCAACTTGTGAGTACCCTTGAGCGACCAATCTTGCTTTATTTCGAATAACCAAACCATTTTCATCTTGCTTGTTCCTAAAGACCCATTTTGTACCAATAACGTTGTGTTCCTTGGGTCGATCCACCAATGTCCAAACTTCATTTCGGGTGAAGTTATTGAGTTCTTCATGCATAGCATTTACCCAATCCGGATCTTCAAGTGCTTCTTCTACATACTTTGGCTCAATAGAAGAGACAAAAAAGTAATGTTCACAAAAAGAAGCAACACGAGATCGAGTTTGAACACCCTTACTTACATCACCCAATATTTGGTCTATTGGATGATCCTTGGTAATTGCATTGTGAATTCTTGGTGGTAGATTGGATGGTTGATCATCTTTCTTATTATCCTCTTCATCAATTTGAACTTGATTTGTGGAAGAGGTTGGTGGTTCAACTTGTGTGGAAGATGATGGATTATCTTCGGGCTTGATGTCACCTATTTGCATATACTCCATTGCTTTTCTCAAAGCTTCATTACCTACATCATCCAAGTTCTCATACTCTTCTTGAGAGCCGTTAGTTTCATCAAATTGCACATTGTGTCTTTCTTCAACTAAACCGGAGTTTTGGTTAAAGACACGATAAGCCTTACTATTTGAAGAATAGCCAAGCAAGAAACCAACATCACAACGACTTGCAAATTTTGAAAGACGAACACGTTTCTTCAAAATATAACACTTGCAACAAAAAACACGAAAATAAGAGATGTTCGGTTTTCTTCCTATAAGGAGCTCATAGAAAGTCTTTTTCAAAAGACGATGCAAATAAAGATGATTTATGGCGTGACAAGCAGTGTTAATAGCTGCCGCCCAAAAACTATCGGAGGTATTATACTCATCAAGCATTGTCCTTGCCATTTCAATTAATGTACGATTTTTCCTTTCTACAACTCCATTTTGCTCCGGAGTATAAGTTGTGGAAAGTTCGTGCTTTATTCCAAGTTCATCACAAAAGTCTTCAACTTTAGTATTCTTGAACTCGGAACCATTATTACTACGAATTTTCTTTATTTTGAAATCAAATTCATTTTGAGCTCCTTTTGCAAAGCTTTTGAAAATCCCGGAGGTTTCACTTTTATCATCTAGGAAGAATACCTATGTATATCTAGAGTAATTATCCACAATGACTAAACAATAGCTATTACCCCCGATACTCTTATAGGTTGTTGGCCCAAACAAGTCCATATGTAAGAGTTCCAATTGTCTAGAAGTTGACATGATACTTTTGGAAGGATGAGAATTTGCGTCTTGTTTACCGGCTTGACAAGCACTACAAAGTCTATTCTTCTCAAACTTCACATCTTTCAAGCCAACAACTAAATCATGTTTGAAAAGCTTTTTGAGTTGAATCATTCCAACATGAGCTAGCCTTCTATGCCAAAGCCAACCCAATGAGGTTTTGCCATTAAACAAGTTTTCAAACATGAATCACTTGAACTAAAATCAATTAAGTAAAGATTGCCAAATCTAAAGCCTTTGAAAGCCAACGAGTTATCTTTTGCATTAGAGATGGTTACACCTTCACTAGAGAAAGAACAAATTAGTCCAAGATCACATATTTGAGCAACGGATAACAAATTAAAATTTAATGATTCTACCAACGATACATTAGAAATGGAAATATCATTTGAGATAGCAATTTTACCTAATCCTATTACCTTTCCTTTGCTATTATCGTCAAATGTGATCTTGTCAATTCCCTTTCCATTCTCGAATGTGGTGAACATATTTCTATCACTGGTCATGTGTTGAGTGCATCCACTATCAAGCACCCAATGTTTTCCACCGGTTTTATAGTTCACCTACAAAACAAGAATCAAGTTCTTTTAGATACCCAAATTTGTTTGGGTCCTTGGAGGTTAGTAACCAAGTATTTAGGCACCCAAATAGCATTCTTTTTAGCGCCTAAAATTGAAGTGCCAACAAAACGAGCAACTACTTTACCATCCTTAGTCTTTCTAAGCATATAGCATGAATCATATATACCAAGAGATGGAATCTTATCCTTAGGATAATTTTGTTGCACATGTCCTATTTCCCGGTACTTGTGGCAATACTTACCATTTTGCCTCACAAATCTTGTGGGCTTGTTTGCCGGCTTCTTACCTTTTTTGGGCATATACCCAAGACATTCCTTATTGAATGAGCATTTTTGCTCACTCAAAAGCTTGTAAAGAGTAGCCTTGCCCTTGAAGCACCTTTCCAAACTTTTGCTTAGTTTGATCACTTGTTCTTTTAACTTATTGTTTTCAACAATAAGCTTTGCATCATTATGCTCAACATTATCATGATTAACATTAATACTAGAGCAACATGGCAAAGCCATAGGATCATTACAAGAAATGGATGCACTAGTTTTAGCAATTTCTATACTAAGCATATCATCAAGTATATTGCATGTAATTCCTATACTAGAACAAGACTTGCTTGAATATTCTTGGATAAGCAAGTCATGATCTTCCTTTAGCCCTGCATGCCCTGCATAAGAATCTTTTAGAGAAATATGTTCTCTACTTAAGATCTTATATTTTGACTTTTCTTTTCCAAGATATTCATTTAAGTCAACTAGCATATCCATTAATTCATCATAGGTTGGTTCATTACTATCAATGAATTTTACCTTATCTCCTTTAGCCATTAGGCAAGTGGGAGTGGAAAATAGCGACGGTGCTTCCTTGATTGCAATGCCGACTAGTCCCTTCTTCTTGGGGGACTCATCGGAATCGGAATCGGAGTCGCTTGACTCATCATTTGAATCCCACTCTCCAATGTGAGCTTCATGCTTGCCACCTTTGTGAAGCTTCTTGAAAAGCTTCTTCTTGTCGTTATACTCCTTCTTCTTGTAAGACTTGTCCTTGTCTTCCTTCTTTTCGGGACAATGAGAAGCAATGTGCCCCTTTTCTTCACAATTATAGCATCGAATGTTGCTATAACGCTTCTTGTCACTTGATGATTGTCCCTTTTTGTACTTGTCGAAGTTGTAGCTTCTATTAGAGCGTCTCTTCATGACCCTCTTCATTCTTCTTACAAGGAGTGCATACTCCTCGTCGGAGTCTTCTTCTTCATCCTCATCATCACTTGATTCCGCCTTGGCCTTGAAAGCGGTAATTTTCTTCTTTGAGGATGATGTCTCCGAAAGCTTTCTTTGTCCTTCTTGAACAACTCATTTGTGATGAGATTGCCCAAAAGCCCCGTTGGTGTCATCCTTGGCAACTCGGGAGAGTTGAGGAATAGTGTCACCAATGTCTCATACTTATCCGGAAGAGCCCTAAGCATCTTGCGTACAATGTCAACATCAAGAAGGTTAGTTCCAAGACCTTTGAGCTCATTCACAATGTTGTTAAGTCTTGAATACATCTCATTGTTGTTTTCATGAGGCAACATTATGAATGTCTCATATTTGATCTGAAACCTATGCAATTTGGCTTCTTTGACCATGGATGTACCCTCATGGATTTCCGAGAGAGTTGTCCAAATAGCATGAGAATTTTCTAAGTTGCTCACTCTATTGAACTCATCTGCGTTCGAAGCGCCAAAAAGAGCGTTCATAGCTTGAGCATCTAAATGAGCATTACGCGTATCTTGATCCGTGAGTTCTAATGGATTAAGAGGCATAACATAACCCTCATTTACGATTCTCCAAATGCTTGGACTCATGGCCTTTAAATAAATTGACATTCTAATTTTCCAATAAGCATAATTTGAGCTATCAAATAGAGGAGCCCTACCTAAAGCCATTCCCTTACTAGCCATCCTTTTCTCTCTTAGACGGTTAAGTCTAAATCAATGAGAGACCAAGCTCTGATACCACTTGTAGGATCAAGGATAACCGACTAGAGGGGGGCGAATATGAGGTTTTAAAACTTTTTAACTATTTAACAATTTAAGCCAATTAATAACTTAGTCTAAACAATTTACACTTCTAGCTAGGCACTTTAATCACAATAATCAAGTTAGAAATATAAATACGGAAATGTAAAGACTAGGAGTAACCACAATGAGACAACGATGTTTTCCCGTGGTATCGAAGACTTGCCGGTCTTCACTAGTCCATGTTGAGGAAGCTTGACGACTCAAGCCAGCTCCACAAATTAAGCCTTCCCTCGATCACTATGGTTGTTCTTCCTCCGCTCCGGAGATGGTGAACACCAAACCACTCACAAACTTGCACCGGGCCTGTTCACAATCTTCTTGAAGAGATCACCATGCTCCACCGCCAAGGCCGTCTAGGAGTTCGGCAAAACTCCAAGTGTAACAAACCAAGACCTTTGCTTGACAATGCTCAAGTGCAATAAGGATCAACTAGGATGTTTTGATGCACTTGAATAAACTCAACTACCAAACAATGAATGCACAAGACAATTTGGGTGTTGACTGAATGCACTTGGCTCCCAAGGCTCTAAGGATGTTAAATATTCACTAGCAACCTATCCAAGACCAGTTGGGGGGTATTTATAGCCACCACCAACACTTATGACCGTTGGGGACCAAATCCCCAACTTTCAGCCAGATTCGGTACAACCGGTGTTTAGGATGCGGTTGAACCGCACTTGTGTCAGAACTCCATAACGGCTAGAATAGAGGCATTTATTACTCTGACATAGTCGTTGGATTTTCCCGTTCGGTACAACCACCAACTAAAACTCGGTACAACCGCGTTGCCCAGTTGAACTGCATTGAAGCGCGGTACAACCGATCGTAGGGTTTCCAAATCTGCTGAAATGACAAGCTCTCTGGAAAATATGAACCGCCTTATAAGAATCGGTACAACCGCAGCGCGGTTCAACCGCTTCCCAAATGCGGTTCAACCGAAAATCACAGAGTGCTCCAGATCGAAATTACATCTGTTCTGGTTTTCTTGAACCGCCATATAAAATCGGTTCACCAAAATCGGATACGGTGATTCTCGCGGTTCAACCGAAAAACCAAGGCAGATCCTGAGCCAGAATGCACTTGTTCTGTTTTTATTCAACCGCCAACTAATTTTCGGAACGACTGCAATACGGTTGCACCGCTCTAAGAGCTTGGCCGCATCGCATTAGCGCCGATTGGCTTCAAACCTACAAAATTCGGTACTATCGCCAAGTAAATCTCGGTCATACCGCACAGAGTGGTACAACCGCAGGAATAACTGTGGTATTACCGATTTTAGACAAGAGTGCTCAAGGCTTTCAAATTAAAAGAGAATTAAAATGCATGCATGATCCTAAATTGATCCATATGGTACAAGAATATGCTATCAAGCTACTAGCCAAGATCCCTCTTAATAGTACGGCAATTAACCTATAATCCGGTCTTCCAACCAAACTCCTAAGACCGGTAAAATACAAAAAGGATCCTAGACTACTTGTACCTTGTCTTTAAGCCAAGTAGATCTTCATGTAGTCCTTTAGCATGCATCTATTATGTCATCAAATTCACCAATGGGACTTAACCTTGTAAATACTTAATAAACACATTAATCCCATATTCACATATTATCATTAATTACAAAAACAATTTTTAGGGGCCTAGATACTTTCAAGCGCCCGCTCCAACTGTAGTGACATATGTAACAGGTTCATTAACAAAAAGTATGAATGTCATCAATGAAACAACGAGAGGTTGTAAGTGTCTTATGGTGTCGTCACGCCATGAAGCACTGTGACGGTTGTACGTGCGGCGGAGGCTCTCGTGGTGCATCTGCGATGTCACCTTCTTTGGGCGCTCCAAAGGAGGAATGATGAGTCTTGTGCGTGTTCGTGGTAGGTACCACTCCAAGTACGCACCGTACGACTCAAGGTCGTACGGACGCTGCTCATTCCAGACATCCATGTGCGCCCTGTTCATCCATGTCGTAGTCCACTGCTGCTGGTGCATTCGCCAGACCTGAATATGCCCACCCGCCCTCAATTCCCTGTATTTCTGGAAAGATTAATGTTAGAAAAGAAGACGTAAGGACTACAAACATTACTCGAATAAAGTTTGACTCACAGGTGTACGACTCACTCCAGGAGCCTTCCGCCCCGGGGGGGGCACGAACTGGTACCGACCAAACTGTCACATTACGCGCTGCGGCGCGTAAGGCTCCACCATATGTGCGAACACCAGGTGGCAGGTCGTCTTCCACAATAGCACGTCCTGGTTGCATTGCACGGATGGCCCATGTGGTGCTACCGTGTGCAGGATGTCATTATACCATGGACACCAGATGATGTCGCTTTCGTGCAACGACTCGAACTCGTTGTGGTACAACAAGTAGCACCTAGCCGGTCTTCCGCTGGCCCAGTGCAGTCTGGCAGCAGTCCATCGTAAGCCCATGGTGGGCCTGTCTACCTGGTCATGTGGAACGGGGTACGAGTGTGCCGCTATCTCGATGGTCGGCTGCCCAACAGGGAAGTGCTCCCAACTCCACAACTGTAGGAGCACGTAGCAGCTGACCAGGTTGGTACCCGCGGTGCCACGCTGTGAAGTGTCGCACAACCCCCGGTATGTGGCGTAAAGGACGGCTGATCTCCAGCTGTACTGAGGCATCGGCCGAGCTTCCACATCAACCAAAGACTCGGCGACATGGATGAAGCTGGGGTTCAAAAAATCGCCCTTTGTGGTTGGAAACAGGACCCAAACAAAGAGCTAGAGAACGAGACGTCCTGCAAGGTGACCGTCATCTCACCTCACCCCGGATTATGAGACCGGTCAAGAACGAGACGTCCTGCAAGGTGACCGTCATCTCACCCCACCGAAAGTGGAAGGTGTGCGTCTCGGGCCTCCACCTGTCGACAAGTGCCGACAACAGGCTAGCATCTAGGGTAAACTGGTGTCCGACGGAGACCATCCTCGCAAGGGGCAAGCCCGTGTCCCGGAGGATCGGAACGTAGCGATCGTCCAGCGCCCAGCAGTCCCTCCCTGCCCGAAGCGCCAAGGGCGGAGGGCCATCCGCGTCAGCGGTGAGCCACAGCTTGCACTGGTGGTCCTCATCGTATAAGTGTTCTAGTAGCTTCGGTAGATACATGGCTTGCAACACATGGAATAGAGGGAACATTAGTGAGACGGTGGCTAATGAACATAAAAGATTGTAAATTAATTGCAGAGTAGTTTTCCTGGGGTGAAAAGCTACATGATAAGCTAGCTTAATTAGATTATGCTCCTCGGTTCTTCGGTGAATGCATTTCTTATTATTTGATTTCGCTTTACGACTAAACTAATACTACAAATTAATGTACACTACTTAATTAATTATTTTGTAACTAATAAACACTGTAAATTAAAAATTACGACCAAACTACCTGCGAACGACGTCGGTTAATAATGTTGAAATGTCCCCAAAAATATAATCGATAGAGTAAGAGAGCGAGCGACTGCGAAATGAAATAAATGAGTGGAAGAGCGAGCGAGCGACTGCGATATGAAATGAACTAGCGGAAGAGCAAATGAGCGATTGCGAAATGAAATCGCGCTCACTCCCTCTAATTTATAGACGCTGCTCTCAAAGGGAATCTTTATCCTGCGCGCTAATTAAGCCATAAATGTCGGCGGACAAAGATTTGATGGATGAGACAAGGAGGTGACGAGATAACAAGTGATTGTTGCTTTCGGTGGAAAATTAAGGCAAATGGAGGGAGGGCCTCATTCAAATGTTTGGACAATCAACACATGGCACGGATATTTATTGATTCGTACGAACATGACATTTATACGAAATAGCGATAAAAATTCTGGACGAATAAAATAATAAAAAAAAAATTACAAGCAAATACACGGTGTCAGAAGGCTCCACAAAAAATTTCATACTGTTTTGGACTCATTTGCTATATTTTAAAATTCGTTCAAATTTTGGACCCTAACTAATTATCTAACTAACCTAACCTAATTACCTAACTTAATTACTAATTTAATCTAACTAAGCACATACCTAATGGTTTGGTAGGTGGCTATGTGCCCACAAATATTGGTGCATGGCCACCGATGATGTCACCGAGGTGGCGGGCCATGGTAAGGTGGCGAGGCCGAGTGGTCGGCACCGAGGTATGGGCCGTGGGTGAGGCGGCTGAGGTGGCAAGGCTGGTGGCCACATGTCGAACGGGGGCTTTGACGTACGGTGGTCGTACGCCAACGCCACATGTCATCCTACCGGGCGTTGGCGCAAGGCACGTCATTTTTATAAATACGTATGCCATATAGTCATATCTACGAATACATAATTCAAACATGCTAAATTAGCTAAAAATAGTACCTCCGTGCCTCGCCGCCATTGCTTTGCGGGTACGCCTCAGCTACAGGTGGGAGTCGAGGTGGGCCATTCAGCGTTCGCCGAGGTTCGCCGGCTTCAAGACGCCCAGCACGCCCAGCACGCCACGTGGCGGGCGGCCGGGCTCGAAGGTGGCACGGTGGTGGCGACGCAAGACGTTCTGGCCGGTGTGGCGGTCGTGTTCGGCCGCCCGACGCCAAGACGGCCAGCACGCCGCAGACGCCGGCCGTGTGGCGCGGTTGCGTGCTCGGCCCGCAAGACGCCAAGACGGCCAGCACGCCGAAGACGCCTACGCCGGGCGGCGGCGGCGTTTCGCCGCCCCGCATCGCGCCCCGCCGGACCACCTCCTCCCATCGCGCAGCCCGCCTGCCTCGCCTCGTCGCCTCCCGCGGTGGGCAGCCATCGAGCCGAAAGGCTGGCGAAGCCGGAGGCGCGCGAGCTGGCCACGGCGAGGCCGAGGCGCATGAGCGAGGGGCGGCATATGAGCCTCGGCCTCGCCGCCTCAACTCCGCCGCGCGCCTCAACTCCTGCCTCCTCGTGCCTCCGCGCCTCGCCTCCTCATGTCCCGCCGCCTCTTCAGGCCTCACGCACTGCGCCGCCTCAACTCCTCTTGTCGCGATGGGGAGGCGACGCCGGCAAGGAGGCACACGGTAGCCAGCCTAGCTGCGATGGGGGAGGCCGGCGATGGGGGGCGGCACTGTGGGAGGCGACGGTAGTCATGGATGGGGAGGCGGTGATGGGGAGGCGGCGATGGGGGCGAGGCGCCGGAGAGGCCGGGCTGGCCGGCGATGGTGGAGCCGTGGCGTGGAGGACCTGGCCGCCTGGAGGAGTGGAGGCGATGTGGCTCTGGGCTCTTTGAGGCTTTGGGAGCAAATGGGGATTGGGGAGAAGGAGATGGACCGAGCCAAGCAGCTGGAGGCTTGTCAGGCCGGGAGCAAATGGGGGATTGGGGGAGATGAACCGAGCCGAAGGCTCTAGAAACCAGAGAAAAGAGAGAGAGAGAGAGAGAGCGGGGGAATCTCTCGTTGGTGAATGCCTAAATGGTGACCGCTACTTTTACTTTCTCCTGTGAATGCTTGAATGGTGACCGCTACTTTTACTTTCTCCAACGGGTGAGGACTGAGGAGAGGACGATGCTTTGCTGAGGAGAGGACGGATGTTTTGCTTTCTTTCGAATCGAGAGAGATAGACAGAGGGAATCCAGGGAAAAAGCGAAGTCAACGGGCAAATAGAGAAGCAACGGGCAAGCACAGAGAGACATGATACGACATAAAATTGATTTGATAACGGGTCATTAGCAACGGCTCTACTGCGCGACCGTGGCTATAAAACGAAGCTCATTTCTCATTGATTCATCCATTCTCATTTCAGCTCATTTCTTCATCATTCATTTACTCTCCCTCATTTCTTCAACAGCCATCTACTCTCCCTATTTATTCTCCATCCATTATGCTGCCAAGGAGTCGGAGCACCAAGGAGCTCCCGAGCGGTATGCTACCGAGGAGTCGAAACACGAAAATGACAGCAGGGCGACTTAGTGTAAGCTCGCCGCCGCCTCCCTAGTCCTCCTCCGGCTCGACTCCTGCTGATGCTCGCCAGAGTTCTCACCAAGCATGGGAGACTACAGATGGATGACCGCTATATGGACGGCACGAGGGCTACGAGGAGTACCAGGGCGATCCGGAGCCAATGGGGACTCCAGAGTTCTCCCCCGCGTCCACAGACGGCAACATTAGCGGTCTCGACGAAGGGTGAATTGTGGAAGCACATGACCGGAGCCAGAAATCCACGACGCCAAACGGTAGATATCGCAACATGTAATTATTGCCAAGCTAAATTATCTCGCTGCATACAAGCAGGGACAGGCACTTGAACCGCACTACAAGGCATGCTTGCGCAAGATCGGGCGCAGAGCCGAGGGGAGGAGTACAAACGCAGTTTAAACTTCGAGGCCGATGGCTCTGTAAGTACTTGGGTATACAACCCGCTTCGTTCGTGAGGAAATCGCTAGATATATTGTTGCGAAGATCAACCAATTAGGATGGGTGAAAGCCGCTGCTCAAAAAATGATCCAACGCGCTTTTGCCCACAAGATCAACATGTTAGTAGGAGAACCACTACATCCGATATTTTAAGGTCAGATTATAAGGAACTAGCAGAGCTAAAAGAACAATTCCTACAAGTTCGGTTCTCTTTTGCTATAACTTCAAACATTTGGACATCATCACACCGAGAAGTGCTTACCTTAGTGTTGTAGCCCATTATTTAGACGACAATTACAAACTAAACAAGAGAGTCATAGGGTTTAAGCCAATTAACTAATCGCACACCGGAGATGCCATTGCCGAGCGATACTATACGCATTTGATGATTTTAAGATAGATAATAAGATTGCTTCTATCACTCTTGATAACGATCGTGAACACGATCGCTATGAACATCCTCACCCCAAGATTGCAGACGATATTGGTGGTTATGTTCTCCACCGAGATGCGATGCCATATCTTGAACCTTGTTGTTCAAGACGGATGCAAGCGATTGGCGGATATTTAAACAAGATCCGCGACGCCGTTCACTACCTCACAAATTCCCCACAAGTGGCGGCGTGTTCATGAATATCAAGCACCAATGGGAAGGAGCCAAGAAAATTCGGTCTTGACATGAAGGTGAGGTGGAACTCAACCTACATTATGTTAAAGAAGTTACAATGTATTTAACATGTTATATCTATTTTTGTCAATGCTAACTCTCAAAACAATGAATTGATAGTTACCAATTCAGATTAAGCGATTGTTTGGTCATTTTCGACAGCTTTTACAACCTTTTTATAGAGCAACAAAATGTTATCCGTGTTTATTACCCTACCTCTTGCTTAGTTATAGAATATATTTGGTTAGTTGCGCATAAGATTGCCAAATCTAGGAAGGATTCCATTTTAGGTCATTGTTGCACTAATGGAGGAAAAGTTTATTAAATATTTTAGTTCTATTTCACATGTGTATTGCTTTGCTATTATTTTCAATCCTACGAAAAAGTTGCCAGGTTTGCAGATGAGTATGGAGGGAATAGGTGAATGCCTTGGTCTTGATTACTCTGAAGCTTTTGCACATGTCAAAGAGGAGCTTTTTGTGTTTTCCGTGATGTATCATGACAAGTTCAAGAGCGCTGCGGAGATCGAGACCGCACACAGCAGACGCTTAACAAGGAAAGAAAAGCTTGACATCCCACTTGTGGAAGAAGCTAAAGGGCAAGTCCAGTTCTTCGTCCTCTTAGTCTCAGGCAGCCCCCTCGTGGAATTCTGTCTCAGAGCTAAACCATTACCTGTAGCATGATTTTGCAAACATCGATCCTGATCTTTCCAGTGGAAAGATAGACTTGCTCGAGTGGTGGAAGAACAATAAGCGGATATTTCCTGTGCTATCACATTTCACACGGGATGTTCTGTTGGTGCTAGTGTCCAAAGGTATCTTCGTAGCAACGCTCAAAGATGGCAGGAGAATAATTGAAGAAAGAAGATCATCCCTCACGCCTAAGATGGTGGAGGCAATCACATGCGCCAAGGATTAGGAATTGGCTAAAGAGCGGCAACAGCATCAATTGGAGGATCTTGAGAACTGTCGGTGTTTTAAAACCGAACTTACGTAAAGATTGTTTGATTCGGGGGGTCTCCTAGAATGGAATCACGCAGAGAGATTGACACGGGGATTTTTATACAGGTTCAGGCCTTCTCCGGAGAGAATAACAACCCTACTCCTGTGTGTGTATGGTATTGAGTGTATTCGAACAATCGGGAAAAACTAAGACTATTACAGATAGTGCTTGTATTCTCGATGGTCCGATTGATCTTGTCCTTCCTTTCTCCGATTGCCGCTTTTATAGTATGTGAAGGAGCGGCAAGCATTTCCAGATAAAGCGGCGCCTCATCACCTCCCGTGAACGAAAGACGCTGGTAATAATCACCGTGTATTAACTCCTCCACGCCGCTAATGCCTATATATCGAGATAATGGAGTATTACGGTCATTACTTCGCAGAATAACAACAGATGATGATCGTTTGAATCCCTTAATCAATAAGACCCACTTGTCTCAGAGGTTTATTTGATCATAAGGTGGTCGAGTTGACCTAGTCGAGAGGAGCCTACGATTATGAGGTAGTCGAAGCAAGACTTACGATTATGGGATAGTCGTAGCATATCTTACGACTACGGGGTAGTCGAGCATAACTTACGACTATGGGGGTGGTCGAGAAGAACTTACGATCACCCATTAGGCTCTTCCCTTATAACATTAAGGGGTATACTCGTGGTCCACATGACGCCATATTTACCTATAATAAGAATTATAGATAAAAGATAAAATGAGGATTATTATATCCTCGCCATCTAGCCCCCACTTCAAGTGAAAGCAACTTACTTGGTAAAGGAGTTATAGATGGTCTTACGATCACGAGAGGATCGAGAAAAATAGTCGAAGGAAAAACTCTTCGATTGTATACTACTTTGACCGTAAATATGCTTGGTCAAGAAAATTACCTACGACCATCAAGTAGTCGTAAAAGCATTCCTACGATCACTAGGTGGTCGTAGTATAGTGATCGGAAGAAAGAACTTTCCGATTATCATTTTCTTTGGTTGAAAAGATCTAACCAAGGAAGTAATTTCGCTTGAGGTGTAAACGCAAACCTGATTTTCTCGAGCGGACACACTGGGGAATCTCAAACGACGTCCGTTAACCTGTCTGTTGAAGCGGTTCCCGAGACAGTGGCGACCCTTGGAATGTCACGCCTCCGGCTCAAGGTACGTGGTTATAAATACCTACCGGGGGGTAAAACCTAAGATCTTACCTTTCCCCAAATCATTCTACTGTTCATCAAGTTCTTGTCTTCTCCGCCACCAACTCAGTCGAAAATCTCCTCTTTCTGAGAAAAATGGCCGGGAGAGTTTCCGAATGGGCCGAGTCGGAGATGGATACGGCGAAGATGCAAACCCTTGTCAATGCTGGGAAGATTCCAGAGAAAGTTCTTGTGGAGTGGTTCCCAAGATAAGCAAGAATGGCCGTCGGGGAGGAAGGACAAACCCCGCCTTCCAAGCGTGACAGAGTGTGGTCTTTGATTACCTGCTCACCCCTTTCTCACATTGATACTTGAGCATTTTGGAGTGGAATTGGTGAACCTTGGTCCTAATTCCATCACCATGCTGAGCGATTCAGATATCTATGTGAGGCGATTCGAATTCCAAATGATCTTGAGCTTTTTCAAGATTTCTACTAATGGCTCGACTAACTGCAGGATAGCCGAAGTTGTGGTTTGAAGCTCCATGACGGAAGTCAAAGGAGTATATTCAGATGTTCACTCGGTCCTCATGGCGCTAGGAGGAAGAGGTGGTTTTACCGAAAGTCACCTCCAAGGCGATCTTTCTTTCAAGGGAAGGTCATTAAAGAAAGCTTCCCGATTCGACTCTCAGATATCAATCGAATTGCCCCCTATATTCAAGCCATCAAGGATTTGAAAGCAGAGGGGTTGACTGGATGGCATGTGGTGAAGGATTTCATCACACGTCGAATTAGTCCTTTGAAGAAACGAGTGCCTCTTATGTGGAGGTACACGGGGCCAAAAGACCCGACCAGGGACTACGAGGGAGGTAAGTAGTTTTTCGACTTAGCTCTCAGTTTGGTTTTTCTGCAAAGTTGTTTAAAGAATGCCTTTATCTGTTTGAACAGATCTTTCACCAGCGGAGATTGACGTTAGAGTCAGACTCGTTTGTGAGAAGCCTCCGCCACTTAGTGTGGCGCTTCCTAAGATCCTTGCGGTCGATCCGCAGAGGAAAGGATGGTTCGCCTAAAGGTAATCAAGAGTTGATTTTATCCTTAGGACTTCATAGTCGAGAAAGAACTTACGACTAGAGAAATGTTGTAGAAAAACTTACAACTTAGTAGTGACCGTGAGAAAATCTTACGATCGAGGAAAGGTCGAGAAAAACTTACGACTTGATATTGGTCGAGAAGGTCTTACGACCGCTAGTAATTCTTCTTTTTCTGCTTTTGCTTTTACGTAAAGTAGGTATGGAAAATCGCTTGACGACGAAGAAGTCAGATCGATAACCATCGGTGCAGAGTTGACAAAGACAAAGGCTCGGCTCCTCCGCCCAAGAGACGCCGACTTACAAGAGTCACGACAAGGAGGAGCAAGCTCGAGTTCTAGCCCTTCGACTGATCCTCTCGCAAAGCCCTGTGGGTCGATATAGCCGCAGCTTGAAGCCGAGGTCAAGCAATTAAGCCGAGGAGGTCAAGCAATCGAACCTCTTAAGCGCAAACCTCGCAAGGCCAAGGTACCTTTTATTACAACAAGAAAGCTTTCACAGTTTCTGCCACTTATAGATTTGTCAAGCAACTAGAAAAGGAGAACTGGAAGGAGTTTATGTCTTTTGTGAAGGACAACGCTGATCCAGCCGAGCCTACCGTTGAGGGTAGCGCTGCTCTTGGAGTGATCGAGACCGATCGCGGTCCTCCGAAAGTCGAGACCATAGAGATGGTCCTCGCTCAAGACTCACGACCAGACGTGGTCATGATCGAACCTATTCCCCAATCTTGAACTACGACCGGACGTGGTCGAGAAAAGAAGTCAAAGAATTCTTCCATCGGAAGATGGCTCCAAAGTTTCGATTAAGTCCAGACGCAGAGGTATGTGAAACAAGCTAAAGTGTAAGAACAAAGATTTACCTTTTGCTTTCCACAATTTGACTTGCTATCCTTTTGTTGTTTTTAGCCCGACTCCTTCAAATTTCGAGAATGCTTCCGTTGAGAAGCCTATTGCTACCTCTCCACCACCGGAGAGACAACAAGGAAGTGGTCGATGGATCATCCTCGCCCAGTGGTAGAAGAAGTCGTGTCTCAAGCGTTGTCACGATCACCGTGAAGTCGAGCTATGGCCAACGAGGCAAATGGCCATAGTTACCGAGGTGGCATCTACAACCACCGAGGTAACCGCTATGTCCACCGAGGTTGCAGCTACTACTATCGAGGTAGCGGCTACACCTATTGAGGCAAATGTTACGACATAACCGAGATAGTCGCCATGACCACTAACGTGGTCGAGGGACCAGCAGAGGAAGTCGAGAAGCCTCCGCCCAAGGTGGTGATGTGCCCGACCACCGTAAGGGAAGGAAATCGCTGCACCTCCTTCCCGGTACCCAAAGAGAAACTACAATTTCAGAATCGAAGATGAAGAATACTTCAATTTCGCTCGATTTCTTTTGGCCCCGCTTCCATAGTGGGGTCTTCGCCTTTAGATTCGCCACCGAGTCCCCATCCCAAAGACATTCCCAATAGAGGGAACACTTTTGATAATGAGTGCCTTGAGAAGGTTTGGTGGGACCAAGTTGAGAGAGTGGACGAGCTGAAGCACCCAGAGCTGGTGTACTCAATATTTGCTCGATCAACCATGACCTGTAAGTATTTGATGATACTAATACATACAGTATAATCTTGTCTTATTTCTCACCGCCTTGTCTTTTGCGTAAAGCCATAGAGCAAATCGCCGTTGTCGGTGAATATCATCGACAACTTCTAGAGTCATGACAGAAAGAGGAACTCGCAAACAGTAGAGAGGTGGTAAGTCACTATTTTTCATAATCATTTTTGACTACTTATATAGTGCTTACGTGGGTTTGTCATTGAAAAACTCACGACTAGGTAATCGGTCGTTAAAGATTTACAACCAAAGGGCTTTGTTCAGAGAAGAACTTACGAATAGGTGATTGTCGAGAAGAACTTACGACCATGAGATTTTGTCGAGAAAAACTTACGACTAGGTCGATGGTTGTAGGAGAACTTACAACCGATTGACCAATGCTTATGTTCACTTTTATCCTTTGCAAAGTTGAATAAAGGACGCAAAGACCTTAGCCAACTCGCCGATTATGAAAAGAGGAGTCAAAAAGCTATGGGAAAAAGTAGAATTCTTTTGGGGAAACTTAAAGAAGCCAACTCGCAAACGCTAAATTGTAGGAAGGAATAAACGAAGAAGTGCTGAACTTAAGACTGCATACGACTTTGATCTTTATCTAACTCTCGCTTCTTTTCGTAAAAGAAGATGAGATGAGAAAGCTCCGAATGAAGTCAAAGAGAAAACTTCACCATTCACGAGCTTACTCAGATGTCCAAAAATAAAGATCAAGATCTTGAGACGCCGAGAACTCGAATATCGTAAGTAATTAGTTACTGCAGTCCTTACGAAGTTATTTCCTTTTCTTACTCCCACCTTTTCTAGGAATGGATCTTGAATTGGGAAGACTCGAGACCGAAATCACGGAAAAAACCATGATTTATAACTGCACCGCCCTTATTGCAAAGAAGAATGCAGAGGACATTAGATCATGGGAGAAAAAGCATGCTAAGACCGTTGCTTCCTATAATGAAGAGGTCAAGAAGTTGGATTCTCGACTAGTGGGTAAGAAATCCTTTTACCCGTGATTATTTTTCTTTTCTTTTCCTCTAGAAGTTTATCTTTGTTTGGCCAATCTTATTCTTTTCGTAACAAGTGGTCGAAAATAAAAGCTTCATGAGGCTTCGACTTGTACCCAACAGAGATGGAAGCAATGAAGATTAAACTTCAAGGCAACATCACGCCCTGAACAATGTGCTTGGTGAGCTACATAGTGAGGGAAAGACTCTCAAGATGATACGATAACCGCCACATAAGTACTATTGGGGATCAAGTCGACTTTGCAAGATCTGGTGACTACTCAAGGCCAACCAAGTTGAATCGATAAAGGAAGCGGTCGAATCGCAGTAAGTTATGCATTAGCAAAACTTAAAGCTCATGACCCCAACCTTAATGTGCAACCTCTCGGTTTAGCTTCGATCGCTTCTAAAGCGAATGAAGACGCCTAATGGAGGAGATGCAATCAGTTGGCCGGAAAGTTTCAGAGGAGATGCAGTTGGGATCTACCTCTTCAGAGTAGCTTGTAATAAACCTGTGAAAAACAAGCTTTTGTTGATGTAATATACGATCCATCTTGTTTCCTGCACGTTATCTTGTCGAGTAGTTAGTAACTCAAAAGATAATTAACGAATTTTAAAGACTAAGAATTGAAATCAAATTATCCTAGCTGTAATATCCTATGTTATGAATGAGTAAATATTGAATTAATAATATTAATAATTAGAATATAGTGGGAAATGTGGATTAGTGATTAGCCTTTTGGCCCATGGCCCAAGAGGGCCAAGGCCTCACACCTATTTAAGGGAGAGAGAGGCTAGCAAAACCCTAATTCTCCCTAAGCCGCCATCGCTTCTCCCCAAGCCGCCACTATTCTCACCCAGGAAGCCGCCACCTCCGCCATTCCTCCCAAAACCATGCCCCCAATCTGGGCGCTGGAAGCAGCTTCTCCTCCCGCACGCGAGCCTCGAGATCGCGAGGCGCTGGCTGCCTCCTCGCCGGCCGACTGACCTCTGCCGCCCGATCTGCGCTTTCCCCATCTTCGCCGAACCGACATGTCGAGACCATCTTCGTGGTCGTCGCCCGATGCGAATGCCTCCGCCCCGACGGCGCTTGCCGCCTCGACTGGTCTCCGGACGACGACCATACGCCATGAGAGACGCGCTTGATGTGCCTGTCTGTGTGCTATGCCGCTGGCGCCCCGCCTCCTGGTTGTGTGCCTCCCGCTCCTTGGGCCCGATTCGGTCCCCAATCCGCCGCCCTTGCAGCCTCCGTCCCCCTCCTCAGGCGCCTGTGCTGCCCGCCCACGCCACTCGACCAACCGGCGCCATGACACCGCTCGATGGAATGCCGCACCCGACCTGAGTTTCCCCTTGAGCCCAAAGCCGATGCGTCTCGCCGGCACGCCCTCACGCCTTCCCCACGCTGGTGAGCTATCCCGCGCGACCCTACTATGGAGGGCAGCCAAGCTGCCCATCTATTCCGTGGCGCTTGTGCCACTTACAGTTGGGAGTGGTCTTCAGCATTGAGGACCTCCAGGACATGATTAAGTATTGCATGCTTCAATCCAAGCTCGCCCGGCGCCAAGGTCAAGAGGAATCCCTACTTTACTGCTCTTATGTTTTGGAAGCTACCGATTGATTGTGATGGAATATATCATCCTCTTTGAAGCCAAGCAAGTTCTTCAAGGACCTAGATTTTGTACTCAAGGAAAACCCCAAACTATGCTTACCTGGAGAAGACAACTATGAAGTGGATGGAGCGTCTCGATCATGGAGCACGGAGACACAAAGTTTTCCTTGTCGGTGGAGACAAAGGGGTGCTATCAAGAATGAAATCGTTTACTTCCAGTTCGCAGTCCGTTACTCTAGTATGTATCAAGTAGAAATCACTAGGTGATCACTTCAAGGCCGCATTAATCGTTGATGGTTTGTCTGCACAGATCCGTAAGTGTGCAGGATGATGTTGCTTCTGTTATCTTATATGTGATTGATGAACTGAGACTAGTGAACCGTGTTGCCTTTGCGGATCCTATCTATAGTAACCAGAAATTTCAGATAATTGTTGATGATAATTGTGCATTGTAATCGTGAGAACCCTTTGTGCTCTAGTTAAGTTGTGAGGGAGTTGTAGTAGATCAGATTCAGCTGTCCAGCTGTAGGAAGTCGTGTTCCGCGATCTTGCTATTTGTTAATCTTTTTCAGCATTGTGCTTTATTCTTGCTGATGGTAATTGGCAGCCTGTGGCTGCTTGTTCGGTTGATAACCAGAGTTGTTTGGTTGTAGTTATAGACTATTGTGTTCCCTCAGTCGTTGTTTGTCATACCATTCGTTCGTTAGTTTGGTAGTTGCTCTCATCGTCCCCTCTTTGAAAGCGAGATCATTTTCTTGGTTGGTTTTCGCTTGCAGTTGTGGGCGGTGGTCAGGACATAGTGTGCGTCGCTCGGTGGTGGTGAACTTCGGTTGTGCTAGAGCGTTCCGCCTTTGGTCTTCTATCTCACGGTTGAGGCAAGTGCAAGTATTATTAATGAGTTATTATATTATATATTTGATGGATGCCATAGTTGATTGATGTCGATTATTGCTTGGTAATGTTGATGAGCCTAATGCCATAGTTGAGTGATGATGCTTACTACTTGGAAATGTTTACATGATGCTGCATGCTAATGGTTACTTTACGATGCATACATGTTGATGTTTGTATGGTAATGCCTACATGATAATGGTTATATGTTGATGGCAAGAATGATGGGAAAAGGTGAGCAATGAGGCTACCTCGTTAATGATGAATCATGATAATGATAATGGACATGCGCATTTGCATTTCTGCATGTTCATTTCAACCTTGACTACGTGGTAGCCAAGGGGTTGTTTCCTTGAGGTCCCGTCTGTGCATTGGATGGGTGTTAGGTCCCCATCATGCATTGGACGGGCTTTGTTCCCCACACTGCGGGAAAGTCATGTAACTAATCCGGTGAGGTCGGTGAGAACTGCTACATGACTTGGAGTGTGGGTTTTTGTTCCTCGTGCCTAGAGGGCATGTGCTTTGAGTAGGTATCGACGGATACCCTACTCGACATTACCGGTAATTGCTAAGAAGTGAAGAAGATGCATTCATGACATGTTCATTGCATTTCTGCATAAGAGATGGATTTGTTGTATATAATGTTGTTGTTCATGAAGTGAGTGTTTATTCCCTTGAATGCTTTTGATGCTATCATAAGAGATGGATTGGTGATATATAATGATATTGTTCATGTTGTGATTGTTTATCCCCTTTAACTACTTATGGTGCTATGTTTGATTTACTATTGCACTTTGCTGAGTCGTGGACTCACACTTGCTGTGTTGTGCTTGCTAGGTACCTCTTGAAGCGGCGACATGCATGGGAAGGGGTAGACTTGGTGCACGTCACCTAAGCACAAACCACAATAAACAAACTAGTCCAATTATCCACAATTCATATTCTTGATAATTGTTTTAGTCTCAGTTTGTGACCATCCTTCATGGTGGGTGTTTGTTTGTGATCATGGGTGATCCAGCTATGTTCTAGATTCCTCATGGTTTAAGTTCATTTAATCCTAGTTGTTGATTTAGAAAGTTCGAGTTGATTATTTAACCATCCTCGTTATTTTGAGGACCTTTGCTGCTTGAGTTGTATCTATTTGCTAACGGATGCCCTTTGATTTAGGCTTTAGTTGTTTAGCATATTTTGGATGATCTGTGATGATTAGTTTGAAATTGGATGATTGAAAAATATTGATTGATGCTATATTAGAATGTTAGAACCCCTGGTATAGCCACCAATACAAAGGAGGTTCTGCCGAATTTTTTTTAGAGAATGGTCTTAGTTTTTTGGCTAAAATGTTGGTTCAGTAGCAGTTAAATTGTTACATGATATGCTTCTATTTGGTAATAATAGATTGTGCTATGGTTGAATATTAGTTTTTATCATTCATTAATGAATGATTGGTTGATGGTTCAAATAGATGTTGACGATTGATATTATCGTTCTTCATGTTATGGTGGAAATTATTTAGTATTGTTGTTGTATGTTAGACTTTTAGGTAACACCTTGGTTTCCGCATAGCTAGGGTGTTACACTAGCCCCCGACTATTTGCTGAGTTTGTTTAGACAAACTAAGTAAATAGTCTTTAGAAAGGGTTTCTGAAAACAGAGAGGTTTGTTTAACTTGTAGTTTTTGGCCGCAATTGTCATGCACTGGTCGAAAGAGTGGTAACGAATCGACACTAGGAAGTTCCTTCTAGTGGGCAGGACCACGTGTAGAGAGGAGAAGCTTCGACTAGGTAATGTTAACATCTCCGACTAGATTAATTAAATCGAGAACAGCAACTTGAGTTAAACAAACATCCAGAGAACTTCAAAAAATTCGTTCGCCCTTCTTTGGAGGATTCAATAAGTCTGCCCTGTTATCAAGAGTTGGAAACTGAACGATGCTAGGAAGTTCCTTCTAGTGGGCAGGACCACGTGCAGAGAGGAGAGACTTCGACTAGATGTGTTTCTTCCTCCGACTTAGTTAAGACGAATTAAATACACCAAAGGCAGCTGAATAAATCTTAAAAAGTGCACTCTGCTTAGAATATTTTTCAAAAATGAAGTGAAGAAATAATCTAAGGTGAAAGGAGTTGGCCTTCAAAAAAAAATTCAACTAAATAAAACCCGAGTTCTTTGTGTTGGCAACAAAAGCGAGTAACGAGTTGACACTAGGAAGCTCCTTCTAGTGGGCAGGACCACATGCAGAGAGGAGAGGCTTCGACTAGGTGGTGTTATCTGCCTTGCGACCAGTGTAAAGAAAACTGGGTGTTTGAAACATAGTCGAAAAATTATGAAAGCACTACTCAAAAGTAAGACAATAGAGATAGAGAAAACCTGAGTCTTTATTGTCCGAATGATTGGTTACACGTAGAACTTGCGTAACTGGTCGATGTTCCATGAATTCGAGAGAACCTCGCCGCCTTCCATTGCCAATCGCATCGACTCGACGAGTAACTTCGACCATCGTGTAAGGACCTTTCCACTTGGGAGAAAGTTTGTTCCGATTAGACTTGGATTGGCAAAGCCTCAATACTAAGTCACCTACAAGAAGGTCATGAGGTTGTACCTTACGATCGTAGTATCTTCGCAGGCTTGTTGGTAGACCGCCGAACTAATTAGGGCCTAGTTTCTCCTTTCTTCAAGTAGATTAATATCATCCGCCAATTTGTTCCTGGTTGGAGTCTGTGAATGTTTCACTCGTGTTGACCGTATCTTTAGTTCCGAGGAAGCATGGCTTCAAAGATCAAGACTAGAAAGAAAGGTGTTTCTCCCTGAGCTTTGTTGGTAGTTGTACTGAATTGCCCATAATACGTAGGGTAACTCTTGTACCCAAGCCCCGAGCGCTTGACGAGTGGTCGAAAACTCGAGTCTTAATTCTCTCATTATTTGGTCGTTTGCACGCTCGACCGCCCCATTACTCGGGATGGGCCATGTAGCATAACACAACTTGGTACCCAACTCGTCGCAAAATTCCTGAAATTTTGCGCCGAAAATTGCTTACCATTATCTGTAATTATTCGACTCGGTACTACAAATCGAGTAATTACGCATCTCATCATAAACCATTTTGCCGCCTCGTTGTTATCGATCCACAGAGTTCGGCTTCAATCCATTTTGTGAACGTATCAATAGCCACAAAAGGAACTCAAACCTCCCGGAGCTTTGGGGAACGGTCCTGAGGATATCAAGACCCTGTGTTGCAAAAGGCCAAGATAGAGGTATTGTTTGTAATGCCCGAGTGGTTGGTGTATTTGCTCGCTATGAAACCGCATCGACACACTTTTAACCAACTCTTTAGCATCGTATAGGGCTGTTGGCCAAGAAAACCTTGTCGAAAAGCCTTGCCGACCAACGCTCAGAGGAAGCATGATTTCCACAGATGCCACCATGTATGTCGTGAAGGAGTGTTAATCCTTTGCTCTGCGAAATGCATCGCATGAGCACCCCTTGAGTACCCCTTTTATAGAGAACTCCTTCAACCAAAGTATACATTTTGGCTTTTGGGATAAGCGATCCGCCTCGAGATCGCCTTTCTGCATGTAACCCTTCAAGATAATCATAGATGGGTACCATCCATGTATCCTCGCACTCTAGAGAGGCTGTCTCAATAGGAGGTGTCTCTGGCTCGTCGACCAGAGAAGACTTCTGGAGTTGTTCCAAGAAGACTCCTTTTGGTACTTCAGATCGGGAAGAAGCTATTCGAGCAAGTCGGTCTGCGAGGAAATTATCCTTCGAGGATGAATTGTGCCTCAAACCTAAAAAATGCTTTTCTAGCTTACGCACTTCCGATAAATACCGTGACATTGTCGGGTTAGAGCACTGGTACTCTTTGCCGACTTGATTCACGACTAGTTGAGAGTCTCCTCTCACGAGTAGTCGGCGAATCGAGAGCGCTTTCGCTGCTCGTATACCAGCTAGCAAACCTTCGTATTCTGCCACATTATTAGTGGCCTGAAAGTTTAATTGTATGGCATACTTTAAGGTCTCTCCGGTAGGAGATACCAGGACCACCCCAGCCCCCGAGCCACTTAAAGTAAGCGACCCGTCAAAATACATCGTCCACTGGTCGTGGGAATCAGATCGGGATCCTGAGCGAGTTCAGATTTGTCCATTCGGCGACAAAGTCTGCCAAGATCTGGGATTTAATGGCCGTTCGGGACACGAAATGGATGTCGAACTCCCCAAGTTCGACTGACCATTTTGCCATGCGCCCCGCTGTTTCCCTATTCTGGAGGATCGCTCCTAAGGGAAACTCAGACGGCACAGCTAGTTTGTGCGCCTGAAAATAATGCCGCAGTTTCCTCGAAGACATGAGGAGGGCATATAGAAGCTTTTAGACCTGAGGGTAACGCTCCTTAGGTCCGTGTAAAACTTCACTTACGTAGTAGACTGGTCGTTGGACATTTTCACGTTCTACGACCACTACTGCGCTTACTGCCTGTGGCGTGGTAGCTAGGTAAACCAAGAGCGTTTCTTCTAGCCTCGGAGAGACCAGAATAGGAGCACTCGTAAGGTACCTCTTGACATCCTCAAAGGCAGCGTTTGCCTCTTTCGACCACTCAAAACCTTCGTGTTTCCTTAAAAGTTTAAAGAAAGGTAGTCCCTTTTCTCCCAGTCGTGCGATGAAACGACTTAAAGCCGCCATGCACCCCAAGTGAGTTTCTCGACTTCTTTCCGTAGTTGAGGGCGATTTCTAAAATGGCTTTTATATTTTCGGGATTTGCTTCGATTCCTCGTATTGATACTAGGAATCCAAGCAATTTCCCTGAAGAGATTCCAAATACACACTTCTCAGGATTAAGTTTTAAGCGATGTTTTCTGAGATTGTCGAACGTTTCTTGCAGGTCAGTAATATGATTAAGTTTCTTGATGCTTTTGACAACTAGATCATCAACATAGGCTTCTAGATTGCGGCCTAATTGAGATGAAAAAGTTGCTTACATCAAGCGTTGAAAAGAAGCGCCGGCATTTTTTAGACCAAATGGCATTTTGACACAGCAAAATATACCAAATGGTGTAATAAATACGGTCTTTTCTTCATCATCTAGACACATATTGATCTGGTGGTATCCAGAATATGCGTCTAAAAAACTTAACATTTCACAACCTGCAGTAGAGTCAACCAACTGATCGATATGAGGTAAAGGAAAATCGTCTTTTGGACAAGCTTTATTAAGATCAGTAAAGTCTACGCACATACGCCATTTGCCGTTTGACTTTCTAACCATTACAGGGTTAGCCAACCATTCGGTGGTTGACCTCTTATAAAGCCCGCTTTGAGTAGCTTATCCAATTCGATTTAATAGCATCTCGCCGATCAGGCAAATCTCCGCAATTTTTGTTTTACGGTACTTTGTCGGCCGTAAAGCTAGCTCGGCTCGATCACCTCCCCGGGACTCGGGCATGTCGGATGCTTGCCACGCGAATACATCTGCGTTAGCTCCGAGGAAGGTGATGAGGTGTCTTCCTATTTGGGGTCGGAAGTATCCCGATGCGTAAGCGATCTTGAGGGCTCCTCTGCGTCAGAGGAACCTCTTTGACTTTGTCGTTCGGCTTTGGTGCAGCTTTTAGGCTTCGACTTGCTAGTCGAAGGTCGACTTTCTTCTCGAGTTGGTATTTGTCCTACCATTTCGAGGATCGTGATCGCAGTATGCGCCATCTTCTTGTCACAATGGATTGTGATTACTCCTTTGGGACTCGCATCTTAATACATTGATATCCATAATGAGTAGCCATTAGAATTTTGCCAAAGTTGGTCGTCCGAGTATGGCGTTATATCTTCAGATCGAAATCGACCACATCAAAGGAGATTTTCTCGTCTGAAATTACTTGGTGAACCAAATGTTAAAGGAAGAGAAACTTGACCAATCGGTTTGGCCGAAGATCCCGGTACGATCCCATGGAAAGAGTATCGTACCGGTCTTACTTTGGTCCTGGGTACTTGCATTTCATCCAAAGCACTCGTAAATAAAATATTTAACGAGCTTCCACCATCAACCGAAACTCGATTGACCCGACAATTGTTGATGGTGGGTTCGACCACGATTGGGTATCGACTGTCGAGTCGAAGGAATCGGCGATCACTCTTCTCAAAGAGATAGTGACTTCCGATCACTTCGTAATTTATTGACGAGAGGAGGATCTATGGAGTTTACCTCACGCTCATGACCTTAAGTCATCGCTTTGATTCATATGCCGATGATCCCGTAGATGTGTTCGATGGTGTGTTGCGGATCCTGGAACGGCATCTCCTCTTAAATCATCGAAGATTTATGACCACTTGTTTGACCCTACTGCTCGAGAGTGGGAAGTGGTCCTTGTCGCTGTAGTAGTCTTCAAGCTTTCGCTGAAAGACCCTTAGCTATGAAGATCATGCCCTTCCTTTTTATGGAAAGGACACCACCTAGGCTTATCATTTTTCCGATCGGGCGCTTACCTTTGCCTCTGTCTTGAGTGCGGCTTGATGTGCGTGGTTCTTTATCATTCGCACCAATACCTCCTTGGAACCGCTGGTTTGGAGTTTTGACCCTTCGCCTTTGTTCTTGGACTTTTTGCTTTTTATCCTTCTTCTTACCAATGTCGCCTTGGCTCTCGAGAGGTATTGTCTTCTCGATCTATTGTATTGTTCCACTCGACCGCCTCGTCGAAGCGGTGGCATATCGATCGACCATCTCAAGAGTTTGGCAATGTAGTAGGTGGGTTTAAAGCAATGTCTCTCGTTATTCTCCTACTACGGACTCGCTTGAATACTCGATGACAGATGAATCGAAACTTCGGAATTGAGTTACGAACCTGACTAAAGCGCTTGATGAATTGGCGCAAGGTCTCGTTGTCATTCTGTCTCATCCGGTGCAAGTCATTCCTCCTTTCTAGGCGATTGTAAGTGCCTTGGAAATTTGCCAATAGAAGGTCGCAGAGGTGTTGCCAAGAGTAAATCGACTCGAGTGGTTGATTCAGTAACCACGATCGAGCGGATCCTTCGAGCACAGTGGGAAGATAATTTGCCATTACATGCTCTCCTCCTCCTGCCGCTCGGACAATTGCTAGTAGATTTGAAGGAATTCGATGGGATTTTGGGAACCATCAAACTTCTCCATGTTCACTGGTCGAAAATGAGGTGGCAATGACGGCTCGGAGATCGGCGAGAATGCCCGACATCCAAGAATGACTTCTTGACGCCTCCTTTGCGGGAAAGAAGGGTTGATATCATCGGTGGTCGTACTCGGCGATACCCGAGAATAGGTTGACCGGACCTATGATAGATCTCGATCCACGAGGGAATACTCCTCGTAGTTTATCTCTCGCCGCAGATTCCCATGTCGGAATGGTGAGCGATCACCTCCGAGGGGTTTCTTGATCATCATCGCTCAAAAGACATCTCGAATAGGTGATCGATGCGATTTCATTGTTGCGCCGATTCCTCCGTGGTGATATGTTCGATCGACTAGTAGCCGAAGAAGTCGATTGCTATGACTTCGAATGATGTCGAGGCGCTTCGGCTTTGCCATCGTGTTCCGAAGCCTTTGTGCGATCTCTTCAACGAAGAGGTCGTAGCCTGGTGCTCGAGCTAGCTCTTGAGTTGGATTCTCGAGCAAGTCATTGATATACTGAAGTTCTTGAGCTTCCTTCGATCGATATTGGATGCGCCTGCATGCATTCTTCCGGCTTCAATTTTCTTCCGTCGAATAGCCTCAAGAGCTTCTATGTCGGACTCTTGAGACTGCCTCAATGAAGTGCGAGAATGTCGAGGATTTCCCTTGCGTTCATGAAGGTGTTGGTCGTGTCCGCCAGTGGTGGCGTCCTTGCCAACGTCACGAGGGGGCGCAGTGTGTGATTTTCTGGAAGAGTCTCCATCTCGGTCTCTAGAAGAGTGATCTTGATCTGAGGGAAGGACGAAGACCTCCCGTTGATGATTCTCACTTGCGCTCGAGGCCTCTCCGCTTGAGGAGTCGTCGAGAGACACCATCTGGCGACTTGGAGTAATCCTCCGTAGGGAAGTCTGGTTATAACCGTCTCCGTCGGCGGTGTGATCTCATGGAGAGATGGTCGAATTTGTAGGAAAAGCATGCTTGATCCCGCCTCTGGCGCCATCCAGAGAGAGAGGATCACCAGATGCTTGTGAAGTCCTGCATTGTGGCTTCCAGAGCTTGCCTCACCAAGTCGGACCGCCTTAGGGGACTTGGACACTTCGAGGAAAAACTCTCGTCAGGTCGTGAATCCTCTGGGTGCGGTCTGGTCGATTGACCCTTGTCCTTTGAGAGGGTAGATTCCTCTCTGACGCGTCTTGTTGTGGGGATAAGGATCCTCCTCAATTCCATGCGCGACATTGTCTCTGGATCGTGGGAAGATCCGGAGGCAACAATGCCATAGGATGAGTCATCACTTAGTTAAATGTCGAATCCGGCATCCATGTCGACGTCACAGTCCGCCAAGTCGAACCAATTCTCCTCGTTCCATTCTCCGCCATGAGTGCATGAGATTTGGAAAAAGAGAGTATGTTGACAAGAGATTACCGGAAGATCCCCACGCAGACGGCGCCTAACCGGTGTTTTAGAACCGAACTTACGTAAAGATTGTTTGATTCGGGGGGTCTCCTAGAATGGAATCACGCAAAGAGATTGACACGTGGATTTTTATACAGGTTCAGGCCTTCTCCGGAGAGAATAACAACCCTACTCCTGTGTGTGTATGGTATTGAGTGTATTCTGAACAATCAGGGGAAAAACTAAGACTATTACAGATAGTGCTTGTATTCCTGATGGCCCGATTGATCTTGTCCTTCCTTTCTCTCGATTGCCGCCTTTTATAGTATGTGAAGGAGCGGAAGTTACTCAGATAAAGCGGCGCCTCATCACCTCCGTGAATTCAAGACGTTGGTAATAATCACCGGTGTATTAACTCCTCCACGCCGCTAATGACTATATATCGAGAGATAATGGAGTATTACGTGTCATTACTTTGAGAATAACAACAGTATGATGATCGTTTGAATCCCTTAATCAATAAGACCCACTTGTCTCAGAGGTTTATTTGATCATAAGGTGGTCGAAGTTGACCTAGTCGAGAGGAGCCTACGATTATGAGGTAGTCGTAGCAAGACTTACGACTATGGGATAGTCGTAGCATATCTTACGACTACGGGGTAGTCGTAGCATAACTTACGACTATGGGGGTGGTCGAGAAGAAATTACGATCACCCATTAGACTCTTCCCTTATAACATTAAGGGTATACTCGTGGTCCACATGACGCCATATTTACCTATAATAAGAATTATAGATAAAAGATAAAATGAGGATTATTATATCCTCGTCAAGTATGTACACATGTTGTTACTGTACTCTTTTCCTTACTCGGGAACCCCACTGGGGCGAAGGTTTTTAACTAGGCAAGAACATTGTATCTCAGAAATATCAAGAAAATTTCACTTTTTCCCGAAATATTTTCGTGCCCATGTTTGTACGCAATTAATTCAATTTTAACTAGGTTTTTAATGAGGCGGGCACGACCGCGCGAGAGGAATGAAGATGGCGGTCGCCGCCGCCATCGCCGCCTCCGCCTTCGCCGCCAATAGTTACTTAGGGCTGGACTTGGGCTGACACAGCACGACCCTGGCACGACGGGCTTTGGGCCGTACCTGGGCCTAACCGAATACGAGATGGGCTGACACCACGACGCAAGACGCGGGTGATCGTTCAACCAAGACGCAAGACAACGCGTCTGGCACGGTGGCTCGTTGTCTTGCAAGACGCAAGACGCCCAATTCCCACCTCTAGCCTCAGCTGTTTGAGTGTATGGGGATGCGTTCAGCTGTTTGGGGCGGGTGAGGTGGCGAGGCCGAGCGGGTCGACGGGTGAGGTGGCGGGGCCAGGTGGGTGAGGCGGCTGAGGTGGCAAGGGCCACATGTCAAACGGGAGGTTTTGGCGTACGGTGATCGTACGCCAACGCCACGTATCATCCTGTCAACTGTTGACGCACGGTCACCAACAGCACTATTTTTTTAAATACGTATGTCATACGGTCATGTCTAGGAATACATAATTAAAACATACTAAATTAGCTAAAATTTCGCGGTAGCGGTAGTGCCTCCGTGCCTCGCCGCCATTGCTTTGCGGGTACGCCTCAGCTGCTTGAGTGTATGGGGATGCGTTCGTCTGAACATGTCGTACCGAGACTCGCGTCTCGCACTAACACTTTCTTGCCCTCTTAGTCTACCGCTGCTTCTTCGTAGTTCTCGCCGCTTTGCTGCACTTACTTTTCTTTACGGTTTTTCCAAACTTTCTTCGGCCTGCTATTCGTTGGACGCTCATCGGTTCCCCTGTTTTGCGAGCATGTCGCCTTCGATTCGTGCGATGGCTTTCGTCTGAAGCAGTCACAGCACACGAACTCTTCTCAGCTGGTGCTGGTCGGAGATCTATAGCATCTTCGCTTCGTGTTTCTTCCAGTCTTTTATCTTACATCTATCGTTGCCTTTCATTTTTCAGATCGTGTAGGCTACTCTCGGATTCCTGCGCGGGCGCGCGCCAAGCAGGCTGACGTTTACTGAATTAGTCTCTGCCATTTTTGTTCTATCGTTTACGACTGAGGTTTGTTCGTTTCAATCACCTTCATTTGTTACTTACCAACTTAGTCTATCGCTGATTCCTCGTTGTTCTCGCCTTCTGCTCCGCTTACTTTTCTTTACGGTTTTACAGCGCGTTCTTCGTTCTACTGTTTCTAATTTTTCCTGCCGCTCATCAGTTTGCCTGTTTTGCGAAACGTCGCCTTCGGTTTTTGCGATGGGTTTTGCCTAAAACGTTCACAGCGCACGTGCTCTTCAGTTGTTTGTACCTTTCTCTACCTATATCGTTGATTATTACTATCGCGCCGTCTCTCTTCATCCGGCCTTTGAGCCGGTGCTTCGATTCTTCCGAGAGAACGTTCGTCTTTCTTTCCCTATTAGTCGTCTGGTTATTGGTTTTTCCGTTTCCGTCCGCGCGTTCCTTTTATGTCGCAGTCGTCCATGCCGGGTTTCCCTTTTTAGTTTTCGACTCTTTGAGCGTTTCCTCATCTCTTCCTTCTAACGATTTTTAGGTTACTCCTCTTTTCATTATACTTGGTCGTTGTTTTGTCTGTTGAGAAACTATGGACCGGACTCAGAAGTCGATCCATATATGAGCTTTCTATCCCAAACTCTAGCAGAGTCTGTAGTCTATAAATAGGGGGTGCTATTCATTGTAAGCGATTGATCGATTGATGAAGAAATAAAGAGAAGCAAGAAGGCCCCTATATCTCTGTGTTCAATCTACTATTTTGTTCTTATGTTCTTGCATTGTTCTAAGCGATTCTACGCTTGTCTCACGAGAATGTCGTTGATTTGGACTCGCCAAATGATGGTTACTCAACACGTTATCAGCACGATCGACTCCGGCCTACTTCTAGGCCTACTTTACTCGGATCGAAAGGTAATCGCCGATGAACAACACTCGAGATTGAATCGTCTTCTTTCTAGATCGCTTTCAATTACGCAAATTAAGCTTTCTAGATTGTTTTCTCACAAGATAAATCTTTTCTAATCTACCGTGAGCCGACTTGAAGTCGCCGACACAATGTCGATGGGTAGATTGCACGAAAGATTAAATGTCAATTATACCGTAGATTGAAAGTTGCAAATCCGTTCTAATCTACCGTGAGCCGACTTGAAGTCGCCGACATAATGTCGATGGGTAGATTACACGCAAGAACCGATGTTGATTGCACTGTATTGTATTGCATCGTATTACATCGCATAAACAGTAATTGCATGAAAAAATATTTTGCGGCCCGAAGCCGTGCTGTTGGATTGGAGCTATGCGTGTTGCCGCCGCTGGAGCCATGCGCGCTGCCGCCTCGCCCCGAACGGGCCATGCACCGCCCGCCGCCAGTAAGGCCGCCTCGATCCGCCCGCCTTACGCCGCCGCTCCCGCCAGAGCCGCCAGACGGTCACCTCACGCACCGCCTCCCGAGCAGCCTCCCGCATGAAGCTTTGCTGCCACATGTTTAGCGCCACAGACGCACATTCGCCATCGCGCCATCGGCGCAACCGCCCACGCCGGCCGATTACCTTTGGCCGAGCCGCTTGAACCTCGCCGCTTTCTGCACCAGACCGCCGCCGCCTCTGCCGAAACACCCGGCCGCAACGTACGGCCGCCGCGTGTCGCACTCGGCCGGCCTCTGCGTTCCCCACGCGCGCGCCATGATGCATGCAGGCAGGGAAACCCTACCCCTTGCCCTGCCCTTTTGATCGGCGGCCAAATGGGCCAAGTAATTGAAGGCCCAACAAGAAAAAAAAAAGGGAGCAGTCCGGACTGAAAAAAAGGGGAAATAGAAAAATTCCGATTTTTGTAAGAAAGCCCTCGGATATTCTGAAAATTACGCACAAAATTTTCTCTGTACTGAAAGTTCGCGTATTAGCCCCTGGAAATTGCAGAATTTCCCGAAAAGTCATTTTCCAGCAGAAAAGAGCCTTGGGAATTCAAAATTTTGCATATTTTTTCATTTGAAGCATGTTTAACTTTGTTATTATTATTTCTATGCAATTTATTTATTGTATTTACTGTTTTGATTATCTGTGATTGTTTATATTGCTTTTAATCACTGAAAATAGCAGTAAATCATGAAAATACATAGAAAAATACGGGATCACGAACCGGGAGTTCGAAGAGTATTATAAGAATTTTGCAACTATTTTATGTAAATTACTAGCAGTAATCTTATGAACTATTTGCATGAATATGAAGATGACTGGCATCATGAACCAGGAGTTCGAAGAACTGACCCAGCATGGCCACAATTTGTACAAGTCTTCAACTCTGTGATAATGTAATCACGGATAAGTAGAAGATTGAGAAGACTCTCTACCTTTCACCCAAATGCGGTGCAATCCGCACGCAACTATCGTCCAGACGGCTATAGGGAGTATACCGCATTAATTGACACCATACAAGTTGCAGAAAGCTTAAGATAATGTTCTAACGAAGAACTACATCTCATAGCCACCTAGTAGCAATGTTGGCCATGAAGCCAATGCTAGCAGCTACAAGGTAATAAAGCCTCTCACGAAGGAGAGGAGTAAGAAGGGTAAGGTCGTGAGTCGCACGTTATTGATGCCTTCCAGTCTAAGAAGAATGGCATAGGACAGTCTAGCAGCAGCCCCATTATCCCTCCTCTGGACATCGCAGCAGCCGCAGCCGTAGTTGCCCAAAAGGAGAAGATTCCCATGGAGCAGATTGAGGCAGAAGTTTCTGAATACTTCGCTGATTCGATCTAGTGCACGCATTGCACTTGGATCTTTTATAGTAACTTGCGCTTGTAATTGAAGCGTAACATTGAATTATTTTTGAATAATGGTTGTAAGCTCTAGTAGAGCAAAGCATTAAATTCTTATGACGAGTCTGCAAGACTTATTCCGTATTTATAATAACAAGTTATGTTTCGATATCCAAGTATTTTATTTATGTGTTGCTTGCTTTACGCTACATATTAATAAAGTACATTATATTAGAACGCGTGTGGTATACTGTTGGAGGAAGTGTGCTTAGCGGTAGCAGCACAATAAATACCATCTTAAGAGAGACGAAAATTTTTCGGTCAATCAGCAAGAATGCTGATGGTCTTACGACAATCGCAAGCAGCGATACTTGTATAATAGGCTCAGGAAGGACCTCAATTATACCCCTAATGGGCACAACTTTGGTCATTAAAGAAGCCTTGTTGTACCCAGAATCAACTAGAACTCTCAAGAATATTCGCGCAAACGGTTTCCACGTAGAGACTGAAGAAGAGTATGGTAAGAAATACCTACTCATTATAAAGCATGAAGAAAGTAGAAAAATGGTATCAGAACGACTTCCTTCATTTGAAACTAGGCTATACTACACTAATATTAAGGCATCTGCAGCCTATACTGCCCTGAAAACCGTATTTAGAAGCTCTGAACCTTTTCTATCTCCGACACGATAGAGAATGCCACCTAGGTCTTAGAATGATGAGAAATATAATTAACAATTCACAGGGACATAATGTCAATGTAAAGAATTTCCCAAATTAGGAAGATTTTGTGTGCCCTACATGTGCCACCGGGAATTTAATTACTAAACCTTCTACTCTGAAAGCGAAGGATGAAGTTCCTATATTCCTAGACCGTATCCAGGGAGATTTTTTTGCAGTCCTATACAGCCCCAGTAAGGGCCATTTAGGTATTTTATGGTGCTCATCAATGCTTCCTCGAAATGGTCGCATGTATGTTTTTTGTCTACGAGAAACCAGGCTTTTGCAAAGCTAAATCTCATAGATAATTAAAACTAGAAATAATTTCCCTGATCATCATGTGAAGTCCACCAGAATGGACAACGCCGAAGAATTTACTTCGAAGGAATTTGATGATTATTGTATGGCAATGGGAATTAACGTTGAGCATTCCACACCGCATGTCCACATCCAGAATGGACTAGCAGAGGCATTAATTACAAGAAGTAAATTTATTGCCCGGTCACCTTTGAAGAATTGTAATTTACCAACTGTATGTTGGGGACACGCAGTCCTGCTCGTAGCAACTCTCATCAATTTTAGACCATCGGCATATAACATCCATTCACATATGCAACTAGTGCAAGGGTCAGCACAAAAAACTTCTCATCTTTGAAGGTTTGGTTGCAAGGTTTATATACATATACCATTACCACAGCGAACTGCAAAGGGTCTTCTCCGAAAGTCTGGGATATACGCTGGTTATGTGACAGCATCCATAATCAGGTATTTGGAACCTATGATGAGAGATTTGCATACTGCCCGATTCGCTGATAGTATATTAGATGATGCTAGTTTCCCGTCATTAGGAGGAGGAAATCAACCTCTTGATGAAAATGTCGGGGAATAGAAAAGTCTAGAAGATAATTGAAATCCATGTACATGACCCGCGCACTAGAAAGCAAATAGAGAAGTCCAGAAGATAATTGAAGTCTAGAAGACAATTGAAGTCTAGAAGATAATTGATTTGCAAGCATTAGCGAATCAACTGCCTAACCACTTTAGTGATTTGAAGAGCATGATCAAGTCGCATATGCCTGTACGCAATGCATCGAAGAGGGTTGAAATACCGATAAAGGTATCCCTAATCCCGTCCTAAGGCCTCTGAAAGGACGAGAACTCCGGCCCCTCGAATCCCAAGTAACCGGGGACGCCTGGCGAAAAAGGACAAGAAGGACTTGACACAGCCGATCACCGAAGTTCCCCAGAACCAGAAGGGGAGCTAGTTGAGACTTGGCACCAGTATGGAACCTTTAGAAAAGGCATACTAGAATTGAACATCTCCATGAAGGGAGACATCAGCATGGATGTGTGTGCACACATCAGAGCTGAAAAACTAAAGGGACTTGCCCCCGTAATTGAAAGCAGTGGTGAGCAAGTAGAAGCATTAGAAGAATCGCCCCTTGAAGAAATAGCTATAAACTTTGTGACCTCATGAGAATCTATGAATAAGACAACAGCCAATGTCGACATTGATTTTGCAAAGAAAATTGCCACAATCATTGATCTTGATCCAGAGCCTGTATCGCTCGCTGAATGAAAGAAAAGATCAGATTGGAAAGATTGAAAGAATGCAATAGAAGCAGAATTATTATCTCTGAATAAAAGAAAGGTGCTTGGGCCTGTAAGCCGTTCGCCTCCCCATGTGCACCCCGTAGGGCATAAATGGGTATTTGTTCGAAAGAGAAATGAAAATAATGAAGTAAAGAAAAGCTTGTTGCACAAGGTTTCACTCAACATCTAGAAGTTGTTTATGAAGAAACCTATTCCCCGGTCATGGGCGAAACCACCCTTTAGATATTTAATCTCAATGGCAGTAAAGTTGAAGTTAAAAGTGAAATTGATGGATGTGGTAACTGTATATCTTTATGAAATATTGGATTCGGACATTTATATGAAGATACCTGAATGTATCCCTGTCCCAAACCAAGACAGAGCAAATAGAAATCTGTATAATGTGAAACTCAGAAAGTCACTGTACAGACGTAAGCACTCAGGCAGGATGTGGTATAATCGCTTGAAGCGACTTTCTATGCAAGAAAGGCTACACGAACAATGAGAATAATCCCTGTGTATTTATACGACGATCCCAGGATGGATTTTGTATAATCTCAGTGTATGAAGATGATCTGAATATCATTGGAACCCTGTAAGGTATTAAGAAAGCAAGCTCTTACTTGGAGTCAGAGTTCGAAATGAAAGATTTGGATAAAACCAAATATTGTCTAGGCTTGCAGCTTGAGCATGCCCCTGAAGGGATTTTAGAGCATCAGTCAACCTACACTTAGAAGGTGTTAGAAGGGTTTGATTTTGAAAGACATACCCTTTAAAATTGCCAATTGTCGGGGGATCTTTGCAGCAAGACAAAGACCCGTACAGACCTAAAGAAGAGGGGGAGGAAGTCCTGGGACCGGAATTCCCATTCTTAAATACGATAGGAGTACTCATGTATTTAGCAAATTGTACTAGATCGGCTATTGCATTTGCCGTTAACCTATTAGTAAGGTATAGTGCAAAACCTACCAAAGGCATTGGCAGGGAACGAAGGACATCTTCTGATACCTCCAAGAAAGCAAAGAATTTGGTCTGTTCTATAGAAAGAACCAAGACTTAACTATGAATGGCTATGCAGATGCCGGGTACCTGTAGAATCTGCATACAGCCAAATCACAAACATGTTATATATTCTTGTGTGATGGAACTGCAATTCCATAGAAATCGTCTAAGTAGAGTCTTGTATCGACTTCGACGAACCACTCGGAAATAATAGCACTGTACGAGGCATCACGAGAATGTGCTTGGCTTCGGCGGATGATTCACCACTTCTAGTAGTCGTGTGGATTGAGTACCGCGCAAACCCCCACTATTACCTATGAAGATAATACAGCTTGTGTTGCACAAGTGCAAATGGTTATGTGAAGAGTCATCTCATAAAGCATATCAACCCCAAATTCTTCCATGCTCATGAATTACAAAAGATGGACGAAATTAAAGTACTGCATACTAAGTCATGTGAAAATCTTGTAGATTTATTCACTAAGTTACTTCTAGCATCTAGCTTTGAAAGGTGCATACGTAGAATTGTAATGACAAGACTTAGAGAAGTGCAGAATTCAGGGGGGGGGAATCTTCACAAACTCATTATTGAAACTTGATCACGAGGATCGAGTACCCAAAGAGTAAATCCTAGAGATTAAATAAAATTGGGTGGATTGTACTCTTTTTCTCTTGACGAGTTTTCCTGAAGTTTCTCGGCTAAGGTTTTTATTGAGGCAATTCGTGCAACGCAGCAGAACTTGTATCATGTGCTCTTTCTCCAAATTTTTCCTACTGGGTTTTTATGGAGTTTTGACGAGGCATGAACATGTGAGGATGGGTGACCAAGGGGGAGTGTTGGGAAACTATGGGCTGGCCTGAAGCCGCCCATGTATGGGCTCCCATCCCAAACCCTAGCAGGTCTCAGAGCCTATAAATAGGGGTGCTATTCATTGTAAGCGATTGATCGATTGATGAAGGAATAAAGAGAAGCAAGAAGCCTCCTATATCTCTGTGTTCAATCTACTATTTTGTTCTTATGTTCTTGCATTGTTCTAAGCGATTCTACGCTTGTCTACGAGGTAATCGTTCGGACTAGACTCACCAGCGATGGTTACTCAACATTGTCCACCATCGTAGTACCTACCCAGCTCCCTACGGTTTTTAACGTTGCTAATCGGGTTTTATTCCCCGTTTACTGTCGGCGATGCTGATATATCCTTTTTAGTGCCTCCTTTTCAGCTAGTGTTGATCGGAGATCTATAACATCTTCGTTTCTTGTTTCTCTGAGTCTTTTATCTTACATCTACCGTTGCCTTTCTTTTTCAGATCGTGTAAGCTGCTTTCGGATGCCTGCGCGCACACGCCAGACAGGTTGCCATTTACTGATTTATTCTCTGCCTTTTTTTGTCTATTGTTTACGCCTGAAATTTGTTCGTTTAATCCTACTTGCTAGCTTAGTCTATGGCTGTTTAGCCCATTTGCTCCGCTTGCATCTCTTCACGGTTTTACAACGCTTTCTTCCTTCTAGTGGTTTCCTTTTTTTCCCCTACGCTCAGCAGCTTGCAGGTTTTCCGAGCCTTCGTACTTCTGTGTTTCGTATATTTAGGATACTGTGTCTTTCGTATATTTAGGATATATGTCGAGGAACCGTCGCTAACGAGTTACTCCAAGTGATTACATCTGACGAGGATTAAAATCTCTATTTAATACATAATAAAGGGCCATACGTCTTTATGGTCGTAATCTCTAAGGCTAACGGCATCACTGGTCGTAAAGATTCCAGAGATTACATAATGGGTACCCTAGTCGGACAAGATCCTATACTTAGTCTCCGATTAGGTAGCTATTCTATGATTTGTGAACTGGTATTTGGATTTAATTCCAAATATATTTTTTACTGTGTGATGAATGGAATACGTGTTGTATACTTCATGCCACGTGACGTTACATAATCTTAAGACACTGAAACAATCACCATACAGTTGAGTATCTCACAGACGCTAAACAGCAAAGCGGTTGATACTTTATCAACCATCGTCTCGCTCTGATCACCCGCAATGCTTCACAACGGACGTCTTCTCCAAGAGCAACTGTTATCTCTTTAGAAGTTATATAAGGATGGAGCGCAGATAAAAGGAGAATCTGGCATCAGATTAGGGCATCAAAGCAGTGCAATCAGCCTCAGATTCATACTCTAAGTCTGATTCAATAGTATAGCAAGCATTATATTCAGTGTAATTAGGATTAGTCCACCGTCTGGTCATAGGCACCCCTGTAATAGCCAGTTCATATCACTAAAGAGCAGTCTCATTTTCTCCCAAGAAATCTATACCATTTTTCTCTATTTTATTTCATAAGATCGGCGACTCGATCGTCGACAGCTGACGCCGTCCGTGGGGAAGAAGGCGCAGATTTCCTGAAGAAATTCTTTGCTCATCAAATCCTCGTTCACTTCTCATAATCGCTCATGCGACTATGGCAGGAGTTTGGGAGGAGGAAAACTGGTTCGACTTGGCGGACTACTCCAACCTCGACATGGATGAATGCATCCACGCCATGCAAGAAAATGGGATGTCGTCATCCTCCTCCTCCGCCGGCTCGCAGGTCGCAGACATTAGTGAAATCGACCAGATGGATGAGGACACCACTATGACAAGTGATGCTTTCAGAGGAACCAGCCATTCCGACCAGCTCGGAATATCCAAGGACCTCTCCAAGCATGGTCCTTTCGACCGGCAAAAAAGGTGACAAAAGTTTAGCACCGCAACTCGAGTATGAGAGTACTCTTGATGAGATCATGGCTGATAGATACTCACCAACGGCTTCTGGTGATACCAGGGGCTAACCGACATCTGGTAACGATGTCGATGAAGCTCATATTGGTCGTGGGCCAAATGGGAATGATAAGGCTCAGCATACGATCGGCAATCCGCCGGATCAGGCTGAGCCCACCTCAAAAACCTCAGGAGGTGCTAATCTCCGACCGCTCTTCATCGTGGAAACTCCTCGTAGAAGCATTAGAAGGCTCTTCATTAGTTATGATGGAAGCTCGTCGGAAAATCGCTGCTGGAGGCACGAGATCAATGCGATCGAAGATACAGATCAAAATACCATGTATAGTCCTACACAATCTGCCACACCACTACGTGCTGGTGGAAATGATACAGGCCATCAAGCACCAAATGCTAAAGGTAACATAATTGATAGACGTCCATCAGTTAATTCACCTGGTTTTGCCCCACATAGAGTAACGGATCGGACGGAACCAACGAGAAAGTCGGGGGAAAGTTCAGATCTTCGGACACCTACTGTCGGCATGAATCCGCCGAGACCTTCGGTAACGGTACAAAATCTGCAGCGTGTTCAAAATATTTTAAATAATTCTAACCCTATTCTAGCAGAGACCCCAAGTTTTGTGCAACTCGTAGGTCAGGTATTAGAAATTCTTCAGCAGACCATGCAACGAACAGAAGCGTACCGAGAACAAAGGAATTCGCAAAGTAAAACCATGACTTCATCCCAACATTTCTCCCTCAGTAGACGGCAACATTGTCGGATTGGAAACCAATCGATACTGAGACCTCGACGATTCCAACCAAGGAGTCATAAGAGAAGAAGGCTATTTCAAGCTACCACTCTCAACCCGGCAAGAGGAGAGATCGCTTGGCCCTAATGATCTCCGACATCATCTAAACCAAGCGGGCGGTCGAAGGCGTCATACCAATGTCCACGACCGAATCGGGACACCGGAGCTCTGGCATTCTAATTTTAGAAACCGGTCTCCAACCGATTACAATCCGGTACCTTTCCAAAGAAGCCGTCATGAATCAATTACAGGTTGTTGAGCTTTCTCTGCAGAGCTCTAGGCTGTACGTTGGCCAAACAGGTTCCGACCGGCCAACATGGATAAGTTCAATGGGACTCAAAACCCATTAGAATTTCTCCAAATCTATACGAACGCCATCAGAGCCGTTGGTGGTGATGAAAACGTGATGGAAAACTATCTACCCACAGTACTTGAAGGGTTTGCCCGGTCGTGGTTAATTAATCTACTGGTTAGATTGATCTACACTTGGGAGCAACTTTGTGACCTCCTGATTGCGAATTTTCAAAGCACGTACGACCGCCCTAGCAGGAAGATGTTCACCGAATCCAGCAAGGATCCAATGACTCTCTGTTAGTACATCAAAAGATTTAGCCAGGTTTGTAATTCAATACCAGAGGTCGCAGAATCTTCTGTCATCCAAGCTTTCAAAGCAGGCCTAAAGAATCGACGGTTTACGAGGACATCGCAATGCACCCTCCAAAAACGACCGTCGAACTAGCGAAGCGGTTGAATGGTGTGAGGCATTGATCGAAAGGATAAAATCTCCCAACCTAGCTTGGATAAATCAGAGAATAAGCATAAGAAGGCTCTCAAGAAAAAGAAAAACCGCAGAACCGATGATAAGGAAGTCCTTGCAGTTCCTGAGAAGTTTACTGAGGGTAAGAAAGATTATACCGGTTGTGGCAAAGCAAAAGCTCCGACCAAAGGATACAAGAAGAACAAGAAGTGGTGTCCACTTCACCAGCAGGCAGGGAATGACTTGCGCACCTGCCGAGTCTGACAAAAGAAGCTAGAAGGTTACTATGCAGGTAAAGGCCCACTCCCAATACAGGAACTCGAGGAAATGAGCTCCAAGAAGGACAAGGATGGCAACGAGGAAATGGAGTACCAGGAGACTCAGCATATGTTCAACATGATCTTTGGTGGGTCTTCTTCGTACGAATCAAGGCATCATTTGAAGGCCATGGAGCGGGAGGTCAACCTTGTCGAGCCTCCGATCACCATCAAGCCATTTAAGTGGACGAAAATTGTAATCTCCTTTAGCAAAGAAGACTGTCCCATCCATTCGACTCGACCAGGTAGGTTCCCTATTGTCGTTGAGCCTACTATTAATAACTGTAGGGTTAATCGAGTCCTAATAGATGGAGGTAGTTCTTTAAACATTTGATTTACATGAGCATTAGAAGAGATGCAAGTTCCAAAGTCAAAGGTGAAACCTGTGAAGTACGCCTTCCATGGTACAGTTCCTGGTTCTACCGCCAAACTGATAGGACAGCTTTCCCTACCGGTTATGTTCAGAAGACCTAACAACTTCCGAGCAGAAAAGATTCCATTTGATGTGGTAGATTTTGAATCCGCATACAAAGGAATTATTGGTCGTCCGGCTTCAAAATTCCTGATAGCCACGAACTATGGTTATCAGAGTTTGAAAATGCCAGGACCAAAAGGGGTCATCACGGTTTGAGGAGATGCAAAAATGGCTTACACATGTGATCAGAAATCCTTAGAGCTAGGCGATGAACTTCCGACCAAAGAAGTTAATCCACCTATTGTGCAGGTCAAGCACTCGAGAATAAAGATGACACCAAAGCCTTCCGATCAGACAAAGGAGGTACCACTCGACAAGAGCGCTTTTCCAGAAAGCACCAAGTTGCCTGGATCAGGGGCAAGACTCGACCACAAATAGGAAGACTCGCTCGTCTCCTTTCTCCGAGCAACTCAGGACGTATTCACCTAGCAGGCGTCTGACATGCCTGGATTCCCCAGGGAGGTGATCGAGCACAGGCTAAATGTTCAGCCTAACAAGAAATTGATTAAGCAGAAGCTAAGGCGCTTTACACATGATCGGAAGGAGGTAATCCAGTCGGAAATTGACAAGCACCTCAAGGCTGGATTTATTCGTGAAGTTGACCACCCTCAGTAGCACACCAATCCTGTAATGGTTAGGAAAAATAATGGGAAGTGGCGAATATGTATTGACTTCATAGATCTTAATAAAGCTTGTTCGAAGGATGACTTCCCCCTTCCACGCATTGACCAACTTGTAGACTCTACTTTCGGGTGCGAGTAATTAAGTTTTTTAGAGGCGTATTCAGGGTACCACCAGATTAATATGAGTAAAGAAGATGAAGAGAAAACTTCATTCATCACCCCATATGGCACTTACTGTTATGTTAAGATGTCATTTGGTCCCAAAAATGCTGGTGCAACTTTTCAAAAGTTGATGTAGAAAACCTTTAATCTACAGATAGGTCGCAATCTAGAAGCCTATGTTAATGATTTGGTCGTGAAGAGCATCAATGCTGGCGATCACATTCCCGACCTACAAGAAACCTTCAATAACTTGAGAAGGCATAACCTCAAGTTAAATCCGAAAAAGTGTGTGTTCGGAGTTTCCGCTGAAAAACTGCTCGGTTTCCTAGTTTCGGCTAGATGTATCGAAGCGAATCCAGTAAAAATATCAGCCATCAATCAAATATGCCCTCCGACCACGAAGAAAGAAGTCCAAAAACTAACCGACTGTATGGCAGCGCTAAGTCTTTTTATAGCATGGTTGGGTGAAAAAGGATTACCTTTCTTTAAGCTTCTCCAGAAACATGGTAGTTTCGAGTGGACTAAAGAGACGAACGATGTCTTTGAAGTACTTAAGAAGTACCTTACGAGTACACCTATCTTACTTTCTTCAAGATCGGGAGAAACATTGCTAATTTACGTGGTTGTAGCGACACAAACAGTTAGTGGTGTATTGGTCGTGGAGCGTGATAATGTCCAACGACCAGTATATTATGTAAGCGAAGTCTTACATGGACCAAAGGAAAGATACCCACAGGTACAAAAGTTACTCTATAGTCTCCTTATGGCTTCAAGGAAACTAAGGCATTAATTTCAGGTCCACAAAGTGGTCGTACCAACCGGGTATCCCCTCGGTCAAGTCATTGGAAACAGGGAATTATCAGGACGAATAGCAAAATAGGCGGTTGAGCTAGGGGGTGTTCGACCTCCATTTCATCTCACGAACAACGATCAAGTCCTAGGCAATAGCAGAATTCATTGCCGAATGGACAAACCCTGAACCCACCCAAGGGCCCGAGTACGAACACTACGATGAGTGGGCAATGTACTTTGACGGCTCCTTGATACTCAAGGGCTCGGGGGCTGGAGTTGTCTTGATATTCCTTACTGGCGAACACATCAAGTACGCCATCCAGTTAAATTTTCCTGCTACAAACAATGTGGCAGAATATGAAGGTTTACTAGCAGGACTCCGAGTAGCTCGTTCGCTCGGGATTCGCAGATTACTAGTGAAAGGCAATTCCCAACTAGTAGCGAATCAAGTCGAGAAAGAGTATCAATGCTCAAGTACCAAGATGTCATCTTATCTAGTGGAAGTATGGAAACTCGAAAAGCACTTCCTGGGTTTTCAATCCAACACATTCCTAGAAAGGAAAACTTTCTGGCAGACCAGTAGGCACAGATGGCCTCCACCAGGTCACCCATCACGCCCGGAGTTTTTCTCGAGCAACTTGATTCACCATTGGTGGTCGAGCTTTCCGAGGACATATATGTTTCTTGTAGGGTCGTTAATGACAATCAGAGGGGGGGTGAATGATTGCAATCCACAGCGGAAACTTTTTCTCCAAATTAACTATATTCTGTTTGTTCAACCCGGTAATATAGAATTTTCCGTTGGTATCAGAAAGAGATACATATCTGTAGCTAGCTGAGAATGGTATCTCAGATGCGATATTCTTGTAGAGATTAGAACGCATAAATCTTGCTTGCACTATGTGAAAGCGTAACCAATTAGCTTTTTTTCTCGCTAGCAGCACAATGACTACAAGCACCAACAAAAGTCACCAACAAGAAATCCAAAGCCGCCACTCACACAAGCAAAAGTCATCTCTGACCGGCTCTCCTTTTTGTCTACCAAAACCGCAGATGCATTAAGCGCCGCTGACCAAAAACTCTCACGGCCAGAATAACTCTATGCAAAAAGTAATCTACCAAGAAACTCAAATCTGGACAGCATGCACATCAATCAATCATGTCACGCAAGGCAAGAATCCCATGGATGCATGAACAAAAAAGAGACGTCGAAGCTCCTGCATAAACTAAGAGCGCCGGCCCTAATGTCTTCTGGAGATAATGCCGCTACACCCCCACCGCTCCTCTACCCCGTGCGAGCAGCATATATATGTATATATATCCGCACCTGCACCCCTACGGAAAAACAGTAGACTCCAAACCCAAAACGTGCCCTCATCCGATACGGTCACGTATTCCTATCTAATCCCAACAATCAAGGGATTTTTCTTAGCTTTCCAATTTTGGACACCCCAAAATTGTTATGTGTCGTAGCCTCCGGACCGCACCTCCGTAGCTCCAACACGCATCATCCATCTTTGATCTCCACGTGCCCCAACTCAAGCTCAACCATCTCCTCCATCATCCTCGACCCTTTGGACCATGACTTCGCACCAAGCCATCTCTCGGTCACCGCCGTAGACCACGATCGCCTCCGAGTTACCCTGCACATGCAAAGACCAAAACAACATATTTGCCCGGCACAAGTTCTTCCCAACTTGACCGACATAAGTCCACACACACCACACGCCTCAAATAATATCAGTACCCATCATTGTCAATTATTCTTCAACTAAAATAAACTAGACCTTGCCATATGGTCTAACATTTCCCTACAGGCTGTACAAACCGATCCGGAGAACATGGATGTTCCAAAGGTCGTTGATGGTTGGCGCTGTCACGATCAGGGTAGAGATTGGATGATGTCGATCTACAATTATCTTCAGCATGACAAAATTCCAGAAGATGATGTAGAGGCTGATCGTATAGCTCGAAAAGCCAAATCATACACTCTGATCGAACGTACATTGTATTAACGAGGATCTCACGGAGTGTTGATGAGATGCATATCTCAAACGGGTGGCATTAGATTGCTAACGAAAATTCATGAAGGAGTCTGTGGAGCACATCATTCCTACAGAACACTGGTCGGTAAAACCTTCAGGGAAGGATACTATTGGCCAACTCCCTTCATGACGCAAAAGAGCTCATGATGAAGGGTGTACAATATCAGTTTCATAGCCGACAATTACATCAGCCGGCACAAGCTTTGCAAACCATTACTCTTTCTTGGCCTTTTACAACCTAGGGATTCAACATTCTAGGACCTTTCCCAAGAGCACCCGGGGGTTTTCAATTCCTATTTGTCATGATTGACACGTTCACAAAATGGATCGAAGCTGAGCCTGTTGTTAAAACAACAATTGAGGCTGCTAAGAGGTTTCTCACAAAAAATGTGATCACACGATTTGGTGTACCTAGTCGTATAATCACAGATAATGGTACCCAGTTTTCAAGCGGTAAATTCCAAGAATTTTGCGAAGACCTTGGTATCAAGATACATTTTGCTTCTGTCACTCATCCGCAAAGCAACGGAGTAGTTGAGCAAGCCAATGGTATCATAATGAAGGGGATTAAACGCCGCGTATTCGACCAGCTAATAAAACGGTCAGGAGCTTGGGTTCAAGAACTTCCTTCTGTATTATGGGCCGTTCGAACCACGACCAGTTGTGTGACCGGTGAAACGCCATTCTTCTTGGTTTATGGTGCTGAAGCCATGCTTCCTCCAGAACTAAAACTTGGCTCTGCTCGGATTGATTGTTTCAACGAAAATGATCAAAATGAACGACGACTTGACGACGTCAATTTCCTTGAAGAACGACGAAACCAAGCCTTGATACGATCAATAGTCTACCAACAAGCCATGCGAAGGTACCATAGCTGTAATATACAACCTCGTAGCCTCGCTCTAGGTGATTTGGTTCTAAGAAAAAATTCAGAACCAAGCAAATCGCAACAAATTTTCTCCCAAGTGAGAAGGTCCTTACACTGTGGTCGAAGTCACCCAACTAGGTTCAGTACGACTGGCCATGTCTGATGGGTGTGTTTTTTCTAACTCTTGGAACATTAATCAATTGCGTAAGTTCTTTGTTTAATTATTCTTTGCATTCTTTTAACTTTTATAAAGCTTAGTCATTCTTTTATTTTCTTTTGACGAGTGATATTGTTTATATATCTGTACCTATACTCTGGTCATAGACTATTGTTGTTTAAATTGGTTGGAGAAGACAACCTTCTCTCCGTTATCCTTTACAAGGATCTCTGTTACTCTTTGGCAACGACTTCTAAGTCACATGCTGTATGGGTCCTAGTCATGATCATTACATGAATGATTCCCACGCACGACTATACTCTTTTCTCAAAGAAATATACTAGTAACTAGAGCATACCACAAATAACTTCATATAGTGACTCATATGCTTATGGAGACTATATTTCTTCATTTCAAGATTCTGTTCTATTCTTGTTTGGCTACTAGTCGGGACATGGAAAGCCTCCTAGTCAAAGTCTCTCCTTTTCCGCACGTGGTCCTGCCCACTGGAAGGAGCTTCTTAGCGACGGTTCTTTTCCTATGATCCTCGCTGCCAGTCGGACTAGAGTCTGAGCACGTTTTGCGAAGTGTTTTACATGTCTTCAGTTCTTAGCAGTTCTTCCGACCAATTTTGGAGCATATAGTAGTTCTTCTGACCAGTTTTGGATAATACATATAAATAAGATCACTTACCATTTATTGCATACATTCTTGCATATTTTCTTTTCTCATCAAAGCAAGTCTTTTTTCTTCCGACCATATACTGTTTTGTTGGTATTTAGATTATAACAAACAGATCTATAACCAGTTGAAATCATACACTAGTTCCGACCAAATTGGTTTCCTAGTATTACTACGATCAGTTTTATCATATAATCAGTGTATGACTTCAAACAATGGTTGAGACTTTAGTTCTCCTTCTTGGCTTACTGCTTATTTAGTAAAGTCATTCTACTATAAAACAGAGAATATATGAGAACTTCATAAGTCAACAGGATAAACAAAAGACTTATTGATAACAGAAAGGTAAGTTTTATACATTTCATAATTCTTATAATACAAATTTCTACTCTTGGAGATCTCCAAACTAGTTGCTGCTTGACGGAGATCCGACCTCCATTTCCTCTGCAGCCTTATCTCCGAGAGGCCTTACTTCCTCGATAAACTTGTTTGCATCTTCAGGCAAGTAGTTGAAGTCTTCTTCAACAGCTTGGAGATTAATGGAGAGGTCGGAAGCCTTCAGTTTTGCCAAAGCAAAACTAACTTCGCTAGCCACAGCTTCTTTCATTGTCTGGGTATAATTTTCTCGAGTAGTTTTGAGCAGAGCCTTGAGATCTTCTAGAAGTTGGCCCAAGTAGTCCATCTTCTCCATTGGATTTCTTAAGGCAGGCAGACTTGATCCTGATCCCATATCGAAGATCATTTTGTTAAGTGCAAAGACTTTTTCATCAAGTTTTTGCACAAGAGCTGCCTCCTTGTCTAGCTCAAACTCTAGAGCTTTTTTAAATTTATTCAGCGCTTGATTTTTCTCTGCATGAGTAAAACAAGTGGTGAGTGAGCATAATTAGAAGAGATGATATACTAGTCAAGTTTACGACCGGTTACCTTCGATCTTCTTTAAAAAAACTCCCAATGACTTTCCTGTGCCTGGTCGTCACGTATACGATTGATCGATCGTTAGCTTGGTATTCTTCTTCAAGCTTAGTTATTCTGGTTTCTTTAACCACTTCTTCTTCTTTTATTTTCTCCAAATCTATCAAATATGATAAGGGGGAATAATTGATTAACTGAAGAAGAACAAGCTAGCAAAGAAGAAGACAAGATTAAGAAGAAAGTCCTTACTTTTTAATTCGAAATGTTTTTGCTCCAGATTCTTTATTCGCTGGGCCAGTCCTCCGACCACAGCAAAATTCTCGACCATGTGCTACACAAATAGCATTTTTCTTTAACTTTTCTGATAAACTTTCAGATAAAAAACTATGAAAATGGTCGTAGATACTTATCCGAATTGCCACGTCGTTATATCTAGGCCGTACGGGGCCGTCGGTCAAAATTTCTTTTTTTTTCATACTGTTCATGCGCAATTATTGTTCATACAATTACCGTTCATGCAATTACCGATCGGCTTGGCCAGCAACTTCAAGTCGGCTCACGGTAGATTAGAATGTATTTGCAATCCACAGTGCAATCATCATTTACTCTTTCATGCAATCTACCGATCAGCATTGTGCCGGCAACTTCAAGTCAGCTCGCAGTACATTAGAGCGGATTTGCACCGTAGGATAAAACAATCTAGAAAGCAACAATTGTGGAATTGAAAGTGATCTAGAAAAAACGATTCGATCTATGAGCATCGTTCTTCGACGATTACCTATCGATCAGAGGAGAGTCAATCGTGCTGATAACGTGTTGTGGAACTGTCGCTAGTGAGTCCAGTCTGAGTGATTATGTGGATATCATGGGGATATGCCCATGATCTTAGGATGATGAAACAATTGCAATGTGGCTTTTGGTTTGAAGTTTCACGCGTTTTCGGCAAAGTTAATAGGCTGATCTTTAGCCATTTTGGGAATTTGGTTTGGAATAGATTGAGTTCATAGGCTATAATGCATATGTGTTGCATGTTGCATGTTTTCACTAACGTGGGTCAAGTTGTGAAGAACTTGTTCCCGGATTCGTGTTTGCTTGTCTATTGCTGTGCAGATGGCTTGCAGGTCAATGACGGTCAACGGCAAGAAGGATCGGGACTAAGCTTGGAGAGCTGAGGTCCAGAACGATCATAGATGCCGGGTGAGGTCAAGTGACTTAAGCGTGGCGCAGAATGGACAAGGATGACCGAACGGGCAGTTCGGTGCGACTGGTTGGATCAAGCGACACAGGAGTCGTTGTAAATGCTCAGTGGTGCCGGTGGGATCCGGACGGGAGAGACTTAACGACATGGAGCCGTTGATCAACCTACACGTGGCGAAGCAGACGATTGCTTCAACTGGATTGGACTCGGTCTTTTGGAAAAGATCGAGAAGGGGTATTTTGGTAATTTTACCAAATATCATCTTGGTGACCTTTTGGCTAAACCACGGCGCGGGACGGTGCAAAAGAAGTGGTTTAAGTCAAGAGAATTGAAGACGGCGCTTTAATTTGCGTGCGTGTGTGTTCCGTTGTTGTTGGGCCTTAACGGAAGCCCATTTGGTTTTTAGGGTTAGAGGCTGTCCTTTAAAAGGAACAGTTGATGGGTCTTCTAGGGTTGCTGCCGCTGGAGGGTTGGCGTGCCTGGAGAGCTGCCCTTGTGTAAAAGTAGCCTGTGGCGGCGCCGTGTGAACTCCAGAGAAAATCAGATCCAGTGGTGGCGGCGGCCTCTGGTCCTAGGAGAAAAGGCCGAGTGCTGGGGTGCTTGTAGAGATCAGAGCCTGTAGCGCCGGTAGTGCTCCCGCAGAAACCTCTTGGCGGCGGCTGCTTTATCAGTTTGTGTATGTTGCCCAGCAAGAAAAAACCGACGTCTTGGGGCAGCCACTTGTAGTATCTTCAATAGGCTGAAATAGATTTGTGGCAACTGTTTTGATGGGCATTTTTCTTTGACTCTTGCGTGTAAGGTGAATGCATTTAGCCTTGTTTCGGGATTCCTTGGCTGTAACCTTTTTGCTTGTCACATCAGTGGTTGAAACCGATTTCTTCTTTGAGTTTGGTTCAGGTTTTGTGTGGTTGTCTTGATAGAGCCCGTGGTGGCGCTTGATTGAAGTCCTTCCGAAAAAGCGGTGGCTCAGGCGCCCATGTTCTACCATAAAATCCGGATCTGGCGGTGACCTCTGGCGCTAAGCGAAAAAGTGGCGCTCATTGAAAATCAGCTCTTAGCGGTGGTATGGCGGCGCTACCGAAAAAGTTGAGTGTGGCGCTTGTAGAAGCCCTGCAATAGCGTGATCTTTCATGGTGTGGCATTTGTATGGTGGTCGATGAGAAAAAAAAAGGGCTATTGTTTGCATAGGGGCTTGCGGTCATTTGAAGATTTTTTTCTGTTTCCATCGTTTTGTGGATCTCCAAGTTTTGCATTGAATCTATACTTGTTTACTGCTGGTTCTCAGCGTGCTGTGCGGTTTTGATGTTGGACCTACTATGCGTGTGATGCTGTGCCCTGCAGAAGATAGGAGTCCTAGCAGTCTTTTGTTTATTTGCTTGATGCAGTTTGGCTTTGATTGCTACTGTGGCTGTCTTTAATGATTTGACTAAAGTTCTAGTTTTTTTACTGCCTTGGCTATTCAATGAAGCGATGGAAATGTTGTTAAGATTGCGGAAGGTTCTTTGTCGACTTTGTTAATTGCTTGGCCGCCAACATCATGTTGTGGTGAGTTTGGTTTGATTGCGGTGGTACTGTTTTAGTTAGTTTATTGCTTTGGATGCAATGTCTCTTCTAGATGCTTATGCGCTCTGTTTACCTTGTTTTATTGCGACAAACTCGTAGCTTTCTTGATTCATGAGTCCTGAGCGGCCTTTCGATGAGTTGATCGCGAGTTCTAATCGATCCTTTGCTTTTGCCTAATTTGATCGGTATCTTTTCTTCTTGTGAGCGAGTGGATTATTCTAGCTCCTCTGTGCTTGATTGTCGGATCAGCTTCTTGTGGATTAATGCCCATCTTCCTTTGCGGTTGTGAGTTGTTTTTGGTCTTTCGCATCGGGGTTTGATCGGATTCAACACAGGTCATCCGTTGTGCCTGTATACAGATCTTCATAGCTTTTATAGCTATTGGAGTGAAAGTAGTGTTGAGTTCAATCGAGGTAAAAAAAATAGAGAAAGCGTCTATTCACCCCCCCTCTAGTCGTCTTTCCGGTCCTACAATTGCTATCAGAGCCAAGTTTGCTCTTTTGTGATCTTAACCGATCTTTGAGCATGGCGACAAATATGACTTGTGAGCGCTTCCTTGCATCTTGTCGTGGTTCTTTTACCAATGGTGTTGGTCGTAACAAGATATTTGAATGTATGATAAGTCTAATGGCGATGGAGGAGGAAGTCTCCTGTGATATCTGTGGCAAATCCTTTTGTTTTGATTGTCCTAGTTTCAGGGATGAGTCACTTTTAGAGCCCGAGGAGAAGAAGCCCAGTTGCGTATGTGCAAAGCCGCGATTGAGGAAGAGTGATGAAGAGCATTTCGAGGATGATCATTGATGACTCTTCGGAGGATGATCCCTACTCAAGCTAAGCAAGGTGAGCAAAGAAAAACTCATTGATGGCTTGATTTCATATGAATACAAATTACATGCTCTTAGGAAGAAAATAAAATTGCTAAAAAGAGAAAATGGTGATTTGTCTCATGAGCTTGCTGAATTGAAAACCTCCATGAATGCTTATGATTCATTGCATGTAGACATGGAGAACCTGAATAACTCTCTTGCATGTCTAAAAGCTGAAAATGAATTATTGAAATCAAATGCTTCTATGCCATGTGATTCTTGTATTGCCTTACATCATGAGCTTGACAATGCTAAGTTAGAAATAGGCAATCTTAGATCTATGAGTAGAAATGATTGTGATTCTTGTGTAGGCATGCTTGCTGAAATTGAGAAGCTTAAATCGACTAATTCCATGCATCTTAAGCAATTAGAAAATGCTAGGACTGAGATTATTGAAATTGAAGCTAGGCCTTGTAGCATGTGCTTAGAACATGAAAAATTGCTTAAGAATGGTTTAGTCTCTTGCAAGAATTGTGCTTGTTTAGAAAGCTGAAATTGATGCTTTGAGCGCATGCTTAATTCAAAGCATCATTAATTTCTTGCACATCTTGCATTTCATTGAAGAGCGAGGTTGAGTCTTTCTTGCGATGATATGGCGCCAAATCTTGTGACTCTTGTATTTGTCTTCACTTCGAAATTGATTCTTAAGATTTCTCTTGTTTCTTTGCATTCGGAGTTGAAGTCTTCTTATACTAAATGTGAGTCACTTGATGTTGGTTTTGTGGCATCACTTTGGATAGCTCTTCTTTGGTGAGTTCGACTCTTTGGACTCTTCTTGTGTTGTCCAGCAGTTTTAAAAGACAAATGTGCTTCTTTCTCAAATGGTACTAAATCTTCAAAAGAGAAGTAACATTGCACATTTTGTAAGAAGAATGGACACACTCTTGGGTTTTGCTTTCGCCGTTTGAAACATGAGCGTCGAGTGCGTCGTCGTACCTCTAGGAACACACATAGCCTTTCTCATGGCATGTGTGGGTCTAGTGTCGATACGAGGACGAGTCATGATGCTAGTTCTTCTAGGACTTCTTCTTTGAGCCATAATGGTGCTTCATCCTCTCGGACCGTGTCTACTAGTAGACCTTTACACCATTGCTCATTTTGTGGGAAGAATGGACATCATGTAGATTTCTGTTTTCGGCGTGCAAAACATTTGCGTCGAGCTCATGCTTCTAAGTCTCCTAGTAGGCATAGTCTTTCTCATGACATGCACACTAAAGAGCCAAGCACGAAGACTCGCTTTGTTGATGGCTTCTTTGACACCTTTTCTAGTGGAGTCGGACAGCACCGTGGACATGGTTTGCATAGTTTTGGTTTTGGTCCACAAGCTGCCCCGAGGCAGGATTTTCGCTGTTGTCCAAGAGGTGGACCTCGTTTTGTTCATTGAGATACACACCCACGGCGTGGTTGTGTGAGTTCTTTTGATGCTTCTGTTGGTTCTCATCTTGGTGCTTTCAAGCAAGGCCATCGCCGCTTTTCTAGAGATGGATCTCGTTTTCCTCTTCGAGTTGTCCACTCGCGGCGTGCCTCCAAGGATGAGATTGGATCTTCTTGCATGGACCATCATTTGCATCATGCTAACTCACATAATGGTTCGACTGCCTCTGGTGGTGGTGTGTCCAAGGTTTGGGTTCCTAAGCATTTGCTCTCTAACCCTTCGGGAACCAAGACTCGGACACCTTGCCTTTCTCATGTGTAGGTACCAAGAACGCGGGTTGGAGAACATGGACTTAAAGATTCTGATATTTTGCTTCATCACATGATCGGGACACTTGATGGTTCTCCACCTCAACGATGGCCTCCAAGAGGCATGTGCTTTCATGATTGATGCTTTCACATGTTTGGTGAGCTATCTTATACCTTCATGCATTTTCTTTCATGATTATTTATACTTGGCATGTTGTGCTTGTCTTTGTGCTCACTTGTACCATATTGGCATGTATTACTCTTATGATATCTTTTATCATGCCTTTGCTAGTACCTTGCTTATGTATCCATGGGCTAGATTGTTATTCATTATTTCCATGGGTGTATAAGCTTGGTTTGTCAACATGAGCTTGTGCTGTCTTGTTCCTTTATTATCTTGCTCCTGTTGATTCTTGCTTATATATCCATATACTATATTGTTGTTCATTATTTTCATGGTTATGTGAGCTGTTTTGTCATCATGAGCTTGTGCTGTTGTGTACTTGATTTATCTTGCTCGTGTTGATGTTTGCTGTATGTATCCACATGTTCACTTGATATCCATGTTAGCATTCTTTATCCATGTCTTGTTCTTTAACATGCTTTATGCTTACATGGTTATTGTGCCTTACTGTTAATTGTGGATGCATGAGCCTTGCCATAGCTTTCACTAACATGCTTTACCTTTGACTGTAATATATGATGTGTGTTATGCTATGTGCGTGTTTGCTTGCTCCTATGCCTTCTTGTGGACTAAGGATAGGTTGAGCTTTGTCATATCTTGGATAGCATGTACTGAAATTGAGTTGTCTCTCTCCATGCTCATGTCTTAAATTGTTGATTACATGTTTTCATGAGCTTTGGATCATTTGCTGCTATTCTTGCTAGTCATGTGTCTTGGTACTGTTTCTCTAGATTTTGTCTCACTAACCCAGTACCAAGGCATATACTTTTTTTTGTCTCTTTGGTGTAGTCTTTTTAGTTGAGAAGAAGAACATGTGATTCATGATTTCAAGCTGTTGGTTCTTCTTCATTTGTGCCTTCAATGATGACTATCACTTCTCGGAGATGAAGGAATTTGAGATGAGGATGATGGGTGAGCGCAACTACCTTTTGAAACTTCAAGGATTGGATCTTCATCCATCATGACTACATCTCACTACCAAGCAGTGCGACTCAGGTTCGAGCTTCCATACCTTTCATTTATGTATGGTATTCCTAGTCTACCTTGCATAGCATCTGTTTTATATCAAGTGTTGGGCTTGTTGAGTTCAGGGTAGATAGGAGGCTCTGTTCTAGCACATGTCTTTTCTAGGCACTCTTCTTATCCCTTGGTTTTCTAGGATGCACTCTTCTCCTGACCTAGGTCGAGCTTGTCTCCGATCCTTGGTCCTTAGCGAGTTTTTGAGTTACTGCGAGTCTTTTTAGTGATGTGTTTCGCTCCCTAGCTTTTCGAGTTGCTTTTCCTAGAGATCTTGTGGAGTTTGAAGTCTTTGTGCTAGTTTTGTGGAGTCCAAAGCTAAATTGGCATATCTCCTCTCAAATCTTTTAGACCCAACAAGGTTTGGGTTCCCAAGTATTTGCTCTCTAACCCTTCGGGAACAATTATTGATGACCATTATTCGATCCCCAGATGAGAAGCTCAAAGAAAATTATTATTCTCAAGAATCTCTATGCATACACTAGCACTAGCTAAAGGAAATTACATCAAGAAAGCATCCATGGAGCACGAAAAGGAACAATTTCGCAAGTTACCACCGTTCCAATGCAAAGACTTGTTAATAGAAAATCCCTAATTACCCAGTCGATCCAAGAAACAAACATAGGCCGGTCGAACCCAACGCACGTACCGATCCCAACAAGTAGTGCATGGAAGTCAACCCCGCCGATTGGCTTTCTCCTACAGCACTTGCGAGGTCAGAGTTTCCTCTAAAAACAAACAAAGGGGAGTGGTAAGATTCGAACCTCATATGGTGGATAAGAAACCGCAAACCCTAGTCCCGCTTCCTCACGCGCGATCCACCTCCAGCTATTGGATGTGTTGGAGCTCGGCACCTTCCCCCAGTCGTCATTGTGTTCATGTCCTTAGCGTTGCGGATTCAAACCAACCAAAATCAAAAGAAGGGATTAGTTGCATAACCTTAGTGTGAGGAGGAGGAGGAGGAGGTTGAGACTTCACCGGCAAGATGGAGGCTAAGATTCTCCGGTGACGACGCTGTTGCCGGAGACAGGGGAGGAAGCGTGTGACCACGGAAGTCGCGAGAGGAGAGAGAAGTGCAGCGGCGCGTGATGTGTTGCGATGCGATGGGAGAAAAAATTCTAGGAAGTTCCTTCTAGTGGGTAAGACCACGTGCAGAGAGGAAAGGCTTCGACTAGGTGATGTTACTATCTTCGACCAGATTAATTAAATCAAGAACGGTCAACTTGAGTTAGATAAATGTCTGGAGTGCCTTTTAAAAATTCGTTCAACTCTTTTCAGTGCACTCGGTAGGTTCGCTCTGGTAGCAAGAGTTAGAAACAGGACGACGCTAGGAAGTTCCTTCCAGTGGGCAGGACCACATGCAGAGAGGAAAGTCTTTGACTAGGTGTTGCAACTTCCTCCGACCAGTTAAAACGAAGCGAGTTTACCAAAAGTAGTTGAGCAAATTTTAAAAGTGTACTCGGCTTAATTTATTTTTCAAAAATCAATGAATAAATAAACTAAGGTACTAAGAGTCAGCTTGACATTATTTCGACCATATTTTAAACCCAAGCTCTTTGTGTTGGTAGCAAAAAGGAAGGAACTAGTCGACACTAGGAAGTTCCTTCTAGTGGGTAGGACCACATGCAGATAGAAAAGGTTTCGACTAGGTGAAGTTACCATCCTTTCGACCAGTGTAAAGATGAACCGGGTACTAGTCGTAGAAAGTCTTACGACCAGTGTAATATCATAGAAAAGCTTACGACTAGGAACTGGTCATAGGTGGACCTTCGACCAGGGTATGGTTGAAAAAATTATCAAAGTTCTACTCAAAGTACGATAATAAAGATGGAAAGAACCTGATGCTTTATTGCAGTGTTGGTCGATTACACATAGAATTTGTGTAACTGATCGATGTTCCAAGAATTGGAGAGAATTCGGTCGTCTTCCATTGCCAGTCATACCGAACCTGGTCGCACAACTTCGACCATTGCGTAAGGACCTTCCCACTTAAGGGAAAGTTTGTTCCGATTAGACTAGGATTGAATTTTCCTCAATACCAAGTCACCTACAGCAAGACTGCGAGATTGGACCTTACAATCGTAGTATTTCTTGCAGGCTTCTTTGATAAAGCTATTTGAGCGGATTAAGGCTTGATTCCTCTTCTCTTCGAGTAGGTTAATGTCATCTGCTCAAAGTTGTTCTTGGGCTGAGTTGTTGAAACTCTCGACCATTGTTGACCTGATCTTTAGTTTTGGAGGAAGCATGGTTTCAGCACCGAAAACTAGGAAAAAAAAGGTGTTTCGCCTGTTACCCGACTAGCAGTCATGCAAACTGCCCATAATACTGGGGGTAATTCTTGTACCCAAGCCTTAGAACAATTAACAAGCTGGTCGAAGACTCGAGTTTTAATTCCCTGCATTATTTGGCCATTTGCTCTTTCGACTGCCCCATTGCTTTAGGGATGGACAACGGAGGCGTAACACAGCTTGGTACCCAACTCGTCGCAAAATTCCTGAAATTTTGCGCTCGAAAATTGTTTATTATTATCTATGATTATTCGACTTGGGACTCTAAACCGAGTAATCACGCTTCTCATCATGAACCGTTTTGCGGCTTCCGTTGTTATCCTAGTCCGAGTTAAACCCGATCCATTTTGTGAGCGTATCAATAGCCACAAAAGGAACTCGAAACCTCCTGGAGCTTTTAGGAGCGGTCTTAGGATATCGAGACCCAGTGCAAAAGGCCAAGATAGAGGAATTGTTTGCAATGCTCGAGTGGTTGGTGTATATACTGCTATAGGCGGCATTGTACACATTTCTTAACCAACTCTTTGGCATCATAGAGAGCTGTTGGCTAGTAAAATCCTTGTCAAATGGCTTTTCTGACCAACATTCTGTAGGAAGCATGAGTTCCATAGATGCCCCCGTGTATGTCATGAAGGAGATTTAGTCATTCTCTCTATGGTATGCATCGCATGAGTACCCCTTGAGTGCCTCGTTTATAGAGGACTCCTTCGACCAAAGTATACATTTTGGCCTTTCGAGATAAACGATCTGCTTCGAGATCATCGTCAGGTACGTAACCTGTCTAAAGATACTCATAAATGGGATGCATCAGATATCTTCGTATTCTAGAGAGGCTGTCTCAATAGGAGGTGTCTCTGGTGTTTCAACTAGAGACGGCTTCTGGAGTTGTTCCAGGTATACTCCTTTTGATACTTGCGATCAGGAAGAAGCTATTCGAGTAAGCTGGTCTGCGAGGAAATTATCCTTTCGAGGGATGAATTGTACCTCGAAACCAAAAAAATGCTTTTCAAGCTTTCGAACCTCCGATAAGTACCGAGACATAGTCAGATTAGAGCACTGATACTCTTTTCTGACTTGATTCATGACTAGTTGAGAGTCTCCTCTCACGAGTAATCATCGAATCGTGAGCGCTTTTGTAGCTCGTATGCCAGCTAGCAAACCTTTGTATTCTGCCACATTATTAGTGGCTTGAAAGTTTAATTGAATGACATACTTTAAGGTCTCACCGTTAGGATATTCTAGGACCACCCCAGCCCTTGAGCCACTTAAAGTAAGTGACCTGTCAAAGTACATAGATCCTTTCGTGCGTGGGAATCGTCTTGAGGATCTGAACAGTTGAGATTTGTCCATTTGGCGACAAAGTCTGCCAAGATATGGGATTCTAATGGCCGTTCGGGACACGAAATGGAGGTCGAACTCCTTAAGTTCTACTGACTATTTAGACATGTGTCCCGCTGCTTCCCTATTTTGGAGGATCACTCCTAAGTCAGACAGCACAATTATCTTGTACGCCTGAAAATAATATCGTAGTTTCCTCGAAGATATGAGGAGGGCATAGAGAAGTTTTTGGACCTAAGGGTAACACTCCTTAGGTCTATGCAAAACTTCACTTACGTAGTAGACTAGTCGTTGGATGTTTTCACGCTCTACGACCTGAACTGCGCATGGCAGCAAGATAAATTAAGAGCATCTCTTCTGGTTTCTGATAAACCAAAACAGGAGCACTCATAAGATATCTCTTGACATCCTCAAAAGCAGCGTTTGCCTCTTCTGACCACTCGAAACCCTCGTGCTTCCTTAGAAGTTTGAAGAAAGGTAGTCCTTTTTTCTCCCAGTCGTCTGATGAAACGACTTAAAGCCGCTATACACCCTATGAGTTTTTGGACTTCTTTCTTCATGGTTGGAGGGCGCATTTGCATAATGGCCTTTATCTTTTCAGGGTTTGCTTCAATCCCTCGTACAGAGACCAGGAATCCAAGCAATTTTCCCGAAGAGACTCCAAACACACACTTCTCAGGATTGAGTTTCAGGCGGTGTTTCCTGAGGTTATCGAATGTCTCCTGCAAGTCTGAAACATGATTAAGCCGTTTGATACTTTTTACGACTAGATCGTCAACTAGGCTTCCAAATTTCGGCCTAGTTGAGGTGAAAAAGTCGATTGCATCAAGCGTTGAAAAGAAGCGCCAGCATTTTTCAAACCAAATGGCATTTTGATATAACAAAATGCACCAAATGGAGTAATAAATACGATCTTTTCATCTTCTAGACACATATTAATCTGATGGTAGCCAAAATATGCATCTAGAAAACCTAATGTTTCACAACCAGCAGTAGAATCAACCAACTGATCGATACGAGGTAAAAGGAAATCATCTTTTGAACAAGCTTTATTAAGGTCAATGAAGTGTACACACATTCGCCACTTGCCGTTAGAGTTCCTAACCATTACAGGGTTGGCCAACCACTCTGGGTGGTCGACTTCTCTTATAAAGCCCGCTTTACGTAGCTTGTCCAATTCTGACCATATTGCATCTCGTCGATCAAGAGCAAATCTCCGTAATTTTTGTTTTACGGGTACTTTGTCAGGCTGTAGAGATAGCATGTGCTCGATTACTTCCCTAAGGACTCCAGGCAGCATATCGGATGCTTACCACGCGAAGACATCTGCGTTTGCCCCGAGGAAAGTAATGAGGGCGTCTTCCTAGTTGGGGTCGGAAGTATCCCCGATGCGAATAGTCTTGAGGCTCCTCCGGATCGAGGGAACCTCTCGACTTGTTCGTTCGACTTAGGTGCGATTTTAAGCCCATTTGCTTGGTGAAGGCGCCCTTTCTTTTCGAGTTGGCATCGACCAACCATCTCGAGGATTAGCGGTCATCGTATGCACCATCTTCTTATCACGATGAATTGTGATTACTCCTTTGGGACTGGCATCTTAAGACATTGATACCCATAATGAGTTGCCATTATGAATTTTGCCAAAAGTGGTCGTCCGAGTATGGCGTTATATCTTTGTATCGAAATTGACCACATCAAAGGAGATCTTCTCGATCTGAAATTACTTAGTGAACCAAATGTTAAGGAAGAAACTTGACCAATGGGTTTGACCGAAGACACCGATGCGATACCACGAAAAGAGTATCGTGCGGTCTTCTAGTCTGGTACTTGCATCTCATCCAGGGTACTCGTAAACAGAATGTTTAACAAGCTACCACCATCAATCAATACTCGATTTACTCGACAATTGTTGATGGTGGGTTCGACCACGATCGGAAAGCAACCTGAACGAGTGGAAGGGATCGGGCAGTCAACCTTCCCAAAAGAAATGGTGACTTCCAACCACTTCGGTATCTTACTAACAAAAGGAGGGTCAATGGAGTTTACCTCGCGTTCGACTGCCTTAAGTTGTCGCTTTGATTCGTATGCCGATGATCCTCCAAAGATGTGGTCAATGGTGTGCTTAGGATTTTGAAACGGCATCTCCTCGTTGTCGTCCGACTGTGTACGATCACTAGCTTGCCCTACCTCTTCAAGGGTAGGAAGTGGTCCTTTACCATTATAGTAGTTTTCGTTGGAAAACTCGGCAGTTGCGAAGGCCATGTCCTTCCTTTTTATGGAAAGGGCATCACCTAGGCTTATCATTCTTCCGTTCAGGGCACTTACCTTTGCCTCGATTGGAGTATTGTTTAGAACTTCGTGGTTCCTTATCGCTTACAGCTAGGATGTCCTTAGAACCATTGGCTTGAGGCTTTTGGCCCTTCGCCTTGTTCTTGGATTTCTTGGCCTTTTTGTCCTTCTTCTTGCTACTTTCGCCGGCCTCTTGAGGATGCTTGTCATCTCGATCGATGATTTTGGTCCACTCGATTGCTTCATCAGCGGTCGTGTAGATCTAAAGAAACTCGATGGGATTTTGAGACCCATCAAACTTCTCCATGTTCCACGGTGAAGCTACTGCGGCGATGAGCGCTTTCGAGGTCGGCGAGAATGCCCGGCATCCGGTAATCACATCGTAATGCCTTCTTCGCAAGAAAGAGGGGTTGATGTCGCCAGACGATCATTCACGACGATACCCGGCAATGGGTGAATCTGACTTATGATAAGTCTCGATTCTACGAGGGTAATATCCTCGTATTTTGTCTGCTGTTGCAGACCTCTGGGTTGGAGTGGTGAATGATCGCCTCTCTTGGGAGCCTTTTGATCATTAGGTGTTTGTGGAACCCTTTTCCGGTTTGGGGAACGATGCAACTTGCGGCGATCTCCATGCGATGAGTTATTCGAAGGAATGGAGGCTATCAGAGCCGTACTGCTACAACTTCCAGAATGATGTCGGTGAGAACGCTCGAGTTTACTCATCGTACTTCGTAGCCTTCGTGTGATTTCTTCGGTGAAGAGGTCGTAACTAGGCGCTCAGGCGAGTTCTCGAGATGGGTTCTCGAGTAGATCATTGATATGTTGGAGTTCTTGAACTTCTTCTGACTGGTATTGAACGCGCACAGGCAAATTTCTCTAAGCTGCAATTTGTTTCCATCGGGTCGTTTCAGAATCGTCCATACTTGATCCTTGAGCTTGCCTTAGTGAAGTGCGATGATCTCGAGGATTTCCCGCACGCTCATCAAAGTGTTGACTCTACTCATTGCCGGAGGTGTCCTTGCCATTGCCACGAGCGATCGTAGGGTATGATCGTCAGGGAGCAACCTCAGTCCTGCCTCTAGGAAAGTTATTGCTATACAAGGGAAGGACGAAGACTTCCCGTTGATGACCTCCACTTGCGCTTGAGGCCTCCTCGCTTGAGGAGTAGTCGAATGACACCATCTAGTGACTTGAAGTAAACCCCTCTAGGAAAGGGAATTCCGGGTTATAGCTGTCTCGGTTCGTAGGTGTACCCTATGTTGGGATGGTCGAACTCACAAGAGAAACGTGTTTGATCGCATCCTTAGCTGGGCTAACCGGAGAGAGAGAACCACCAGGTGCTAATGAAGATCTAGAATTACGACTTCCAAGAGTTGTCGTGCCAGGCCGGACTGTCTCAGATGGACTTGAACATTTGGATGGAGAACCCTCGCCATGCTCTGAGCCTGCCTTAGGACAGCCCTTGTTGTGGTCAGATGGACCCTTGCCCTTTGAGAAAATTGGTTCCTTATCTAGACGTATCGTTGTGGGGGATAAGGATCCCTCCGCAACTCCATCAATGGTATGGTCTCCTAGAGAATGATCTCCGGGGGCGACGTCACCATCGGATGATGCGGTACTCGACTCGTAGTCGAAACCGGCATCCATGTCGATATCCGCATAATCGGCCAAGTCGAACCATTTCTCCTCGTTCCATTCTCCTGCCATGAGAGCATGAGAGTTGGAGAAACGAAGAAAAGCTGATGACTCAAAGATCCCCATGGTCGGTGCCAACTGTCGATGTTTTAGAACCGAACTTACGTAAAGATTGTTTGATTCAGAGGTTCCCCTAGACTGAAAATCAAGTAGAGAGGGAGACACGGGGATTTTTATACAGGTTTGGGCCTTCTCCTAAAAGAATAACAACCCTACTCATGTGTGTATGTATTGAGTATGCTGGATTACAGTATCAAGAGAAAGACTAGAATGATATGCCTTGTGCTCTTGATTTTCCCTCCTCTGATCCTTCTGATGATTCTGCCTTTAATAGTACTCGGAGTGTGCTGCTGTTCTTCCTGTCCAAATAGCGCCTTAATGTTCTAGATTATGGAGCCGTTACTAGAGATTATTGTGGGAGTAGTAACGTTCCCATGTTGCGAGGCAGTTATCATCATTACAAGGAGTTAAATCGTGCTATTATTCCAGAGAGTAACAGCGTAGTTTACTGCCTATATCCTTAAATATGGTGCGGAAGATTCCCTAATCGATTAAGCCCACATGTCTGTAAGCCACATCGACTAGATACTGGTCGTAGAAGAGCTTACGACCAGGTGGTGGTCGTAGAATAGCTTACCACCATAAACTGATCGTAGAAGAAATTACGATCAAGACATAGTCGTAGAAGGACTTACGACTATGGGGTAGTCGTAGAAGGACTTACGACCTCCAGCTTCACCCTTATGAATATTAAAGGGTATACTTAAGAACCATATGACGTCATTATTATCTATAATATGAATTACAGATAAATAATTAAATAAGAATTATTATATCCTCGTCAAGCTGGCTCGCGAGTCTCGAGCTATTTTTTCAACCCTATCTGTGAATGACCTCATGTCAACGTTGGCTAAGGTCAGAGGTCATTGCTGGGGAAGAGACAACTAAGAAGATGTGTAGCAATTTCGAAGTAAGGAAAACGAAACGTACATGAATGGCGCGATAGCGACGTTCGTGCGGAAAGTGGAAACTAGCGGTCGTTCGTGGTCTTCCTTTTACCCCACTAATTACCCTACCCCACCAAAAGTGTATATCAACATGAGTAGTGGTGGATGAGGTGAGCCTGTTCCAAATTTTGTGTCCGACACTTCAATCTCTTACAGCAAAGCAAAGCTGCAAAGCCCCAAAGTAAAAAAATGGAAAAAGTCCGGTTTACTCCCCTGAACTATCAGAAAAATCTGGTTTACCCCCTGAACTACAAAACCGGTTATTTAACCCCCCTGAATTTGTCAAATCCGGTCAAAAGACCCCTCAGGCCGGTTTTGCATGGCGGTTTTGCACACGTGGCATCTCAGTTGTCCAAGTCAGCGGTGGTTTTGCATATGTGTCCCAGTCAACTCTTTTTTGCTTCAGTCGGCCGACAGCACCTACTTCCTTCCTTCTTCTTGGTCTCTCTCTCCCCGTTGCTCTCTCTCTTCACTGGAGTTTCTTGCTCCCGACCGAATTGTGGTCTCATGGTGCCACCTCCGGCCGGCCCAACGCCTCCTCCGCCGTCGGCTCCCTACGCCTCCTCCGCTGCCAGTGTGACTCATTTGCGCCACCATCCGCGCCACTCGGCCCGCGCGCTCGCCCCCGCACTCACCGTGCGCCGGCGTGGTTCGACCTTGCTGTGTGCACCCACCAGCCCGGCCCACCTCCAGCGCCTCCCCTCGGCCCCGGCCCGGCTGTGCACCGTCGGCTCTGGCTTCCCCCTTCTTCTCCATGGAGGTAAGGGAGTTCACCTTCACGTTGAGGAAGCCATCGCCGAGGCTCCAAGCTCCTATCAAATGTCGCCGCTGGGAGCCATCACCGTCGGATCTGAGCTCGGCGTCGTGCATGGCCAGGAGCCATCACCACCGGATCTGAGCTCCCATCGTCGTTGCCATGGTCGTAACTTCGAAACCCCTTCTCGGAACACCGCCAAAGAAGTCCGTCGACGAGGGAGCTCCATCTTTGGTGGAGAAAAAAGAAAGGAGGTGGGGAGGCTTCCTTGACGAGATCTTGTGATGGGCCAAGCGGGGGGTGACCAGACACAGCAGTGAGCAGCGGGCAATGAGGAGAAGGCCAAGCCGTGGGGACGCACGAGCCGGGGAGGAGCTGGGCTAGGAGCGTAGCGGTGGCGGGAGACCAAGCGCCAGTGGGAGACCAAGCACCAGCTATGGCGCCAAGGCGGAGCAGGCCGAAGGTGGCACCGGTGACTAGACCAGCGCCTGGGGAGGCACGCGCCTGACATCAAGCGGAGGCCGGCAGGCTGCGCTAGAGGGAGGCGCGAGAGAAGCGGCGGAGGCGGCACAGGAGGCCGGGGCCGAGCACGACGCGGCCGGAGGAGGAGCATCGTGAGGAGATGAGGTAGGAGAGTTTTGGAAGGAGGAGCTAGTAAGGGATAAGCAGTGAGGATAAGCCGGTGAGAGAAAGGGAGAGGTGGAGTGAGCAGAGAAGGTGACATGGATGTCCACGTGTCAAAAATCGGCCACGTCAGCAAAACCACCGTTCCAAACCGCTATAGGGGGTTATTTGACCAGATTTGACAAATTCAGGGGGTTAAATAACCGGTTTTGTATTTCAGGGGGTAAACCAGACTTTTCTGATAGTTCAGGGGAGTAAACCGGACTTTTTCCTAAAAAAAATTGGATAGTGCCACACGCACTGCCACTGCCTCCAGTAGTGTACCGGTAGAGTGGTAGTATAGCTCATGGTGTTTTTGGTGAGTTGCTGAAAAACACTGCCAACTACCAAAACAAAAGGGTACAAGGAAGAACAGGGAACTTTTTTTATTAATTAACTTTTTTTAAATTTTTATTTTAAAGTTAATCGTGGCGTACTTTATTTCTAATTCTGACCTTTTTAGTCACATCATCATCCGTGACGTGACAAAACAACTCTGTCACGCGGTAGAACAAGTCCACTAAATAACACTTTTTGTCACGCTACTGGTCGTGGCGTGACTAAACAACATTGTCACGTCACAGGTAGTGGCGTGACAAGAGATACGGGCGGCGTGACAGCATTGTTTTGTCACGTTACGGGTGGTGACGTGACCAAAAGGATCAGAATTAAAAATAAAGTACGTCGAAGGTTAACTTTAAGATAAAAATTAGAAAAAAGGTTAATTAATAAAAAAAAATTCAAGAATAGGCCACTGCCACCTACCCATTTCGCCTTGCATGTTGCAACAACACATGGTAAGATACGTCAGCATGGCCGTCATTTGCATTGCAAGCTTTGAAGTTCTCAAGCAGCTTTTTTACTTTGATTTGCCCTTACTAAATCTCGATCAGTTAGCTGAATTGAACTCTAGATATCTGTAAGAATACTTTAATATATAAGCCGACAGCGCTCGATAGCAAAAGTGATGGGGAAATTTCTCTATTGACAAATTTTGCCGGGAGAATTTGGTGGATCATAACCAACAGGAGATAACACATGGCTGTAGAATTTAAGAAGATGTGTAGCATTTTCGAAGAACGGAAAACGAAACGTACATGAATGGCGCGATAGCTACGTTCGAACGAAACATGAATGGCGCGATAGCTACGTTCGTGCGGAAAGTGGAAACTGGCAGGAAATTAAACCAGCCGCGGTACCGAGATAGCCACTCCTGCCGGCCCACGTGGAATCCCTTTAAGGTATGTACAATAGTACAGACAGGTTCTGTCTATAGCAACTCTTCACATCACCTATAGACAGCACTAAAGATAGTTTATACAATGGTACAGACAGCTACTGTCTTTTCAGTTGTCTTTATAGAACACACAATCTTTTAATGTTTTTTTTGTTTCTCGTGATACAGTCGACTACAGGATTGTAGACAACGTATTTCTCTCTCCTCATTCTCTTTCATCCACATCAACAAAAATCGTACATGGCAGCGACTATAGAGGGCTGACATAAGCCCATTGTACATGCTCTTAGATGTCGTCTGTTTGTGCCACCGCCAACCACAAAGACCTTGCTTTTCCACGAGCAAAGTGTGCGCGGCAGCTGTATAATATATGGCGGTGTCTAGGGACAGTGGGGTGTTTTTTTCTTTCCAAGTACTCAATTTTCCGTGTGTTGGATTTCAATCTGACCGTTCCCCCAACACTAACCCCCTCTCGTAGAACAAATGTTCATATATCTGGGCTAAACGTGCTTTCCCCCTCCACCATCCCACAAAAGAACAGAATTAACGGGTCGGTTTGCTTTTTTTTAATGGGCCGGCCCGTTTACATAGCAAAACCTACCGTCTTTTTTGTCCATTTTACTTTGCTCCAAACGCATGGCCCATGAAAAACACAAGAAAAGAAGTCCATAAAAAACACAAGAAAAGAAGCCCATCACTGTTAAGTCGTAAAAAAATTGATGTCTGACGCGAGTTTGTTATTGGGCTGTAAGAGAAACTTTTTTAAAAAGCCCATTTGTGGTCATATGCAATGTTGAGAGTGAAACCCTAGATAGCAAAACACACAGAGTTGGCGCCTTGGCGGCCGATGAAACCAGAAAAAGGAGACACGACAAAAAACATGTGACGAAGGAGATAGAGAAGAAGCAAAAACCATGGAAGCGTTGGTGCAACAGGTGAGTCCAAAAAGATAGAAGAAAGACTCACCAGTTCGCCTCGCCCCCCCCTGCCCCCGCGCTTCTGGGAAATCACTGTCCTATGTTTTTTTTGTTTATTTCAGGTAGATGATCTAACCTGCAAAAGTACAAAAAAAATAGATGTTAATGTTTCGATTTAGGTTGGGGGATGGATCATGTGTGGGTTTTTATATATAAAATGCATCCAACATGTATAAAAAATCACTTGCTTCGTGTGATCATTGGCTCTCTTTAGCTTGATGTCAAGAAAAATAATAGCCCCCTCAATAACATGTTGATGATCTTTTATGTTTTTGCACAAAGTGATAACAAATTCACGTATTTGTTTTGCGAAAATTATCAAAAGTGATGCAGTCGAGGATGCTCAGAGTGATGCTAACCTTATCAAAATGATTTGTGTGCTAACCTTATCAAAGTGATGCAGGATGCTCAGAGAGGAACACAAGACAAAACAAATTTAACAATATTCTTTGGTGACGAGATATCTCTGTACAATGCATCACCTTATAGTGTAATTCGCCCCACCCCACCACCCCCATCCTTTTGGTGTCCCTGGATTGGTGTTTGTCAATGCAATTCGTGTTTACATTAAAAAAAATACATTGTGTGTTACCGTGTGCAGGTTACCCAAGGCTTTATTGTTTCTAATTGTCATGAACAATATCAGCATGCAACCCAACCTCTTCATCCACAGGTGTTTTTTTACGCACTTTAAAAACATAATTTACATGTATTATATCCTAGTAGAACTTATCAAAAGTTGGTGTAGAAAAAAAGACTGAATACATCTTGCTATTATTGACAAGATGTATATTTAGATGTATTGAACACAAAATGTGCAACAAACAAAACAAATGTACTGACATTTGTTTTCCACAGCAAACCATACTAACTGCTGAGGAAGGAGAAGATGACATATGCAATTTGAATGGCATTCTACGTGGATTTGGTTCATTCACGGGTCTTTTGCAGCATGTTTCTGGATTAGAAATCTAAATCCCAAGCTATGTTTAGGTAAAAACATATGTGATGTGTGTGTTTGAAATTTGACATAAAATATGTGCATGAGATGCGATGCATAAAAGAAAATGGCTGACTTTGAAATAACTATTAACAAAAAAAATACCTTGTTACAGAACATCATGTTTATGATGAGCAATAGAATCCCATAACCTTGCTCCCTGCTAGCGTCACATCTTGCACATTTAGAGGTTTTTTTAGTCATCTCTCGTATATTATATATTTCTAATTTCTATTCATCCATGTAAAATATGCTCATATTGTTCCATGTTTTTAGTGATTGCAATCTAGCTGCACCTGGAACAGACCATGTTGCTGTGAGTGCAACAACTGAAAAAAGTATATTGCAACCACCACCAACAAATTCTAAATCGCCAGCAATGCCCATGGATGACGAAATGTACAACAACTCAACGTTGGTGTGAAAATCCTACACTAATTTTGTTTAAATGTTGCTATATATATTTTTACACTATGTATGCATTGTAAATTGTGGTTCGTGTAGCTGTATGAAAAAATAGATGCTTACATTAGATATTGACAAAGAACCAAATGACTTTGTTTGAAAGAAACAAAAAAAATGTATACTTTGCTTTAATATACTAATAATGGTTGTGTAGGCATGTTTGGAGTCAGATGGGACGTCGTCACGGCAAGACTTGACTACCAATTTGCAAACATACAGCACAGCTACTACAACAACAGAATAGAACTGTAATATCCCATTTTATTAAATGAGTATTTAATGAATTAGAAAATGATTAATAATATTAATTTATAGGGAAAATGAGGAAAATATTTATGGGACTTCGGCCCATACCCAAGAGGTGGGCCGGTCACCAACAAAAGAAGGAGGGAGAGGGGAAACCCTAGAACATTCTTTATGACCTGACGTGCTCTGATAGCATCACCATGGCTATAGTGCCTCCATAAACAGTAGCCACCCCGCCTCCTTGTGCCGCCTCCTTTGGGTACTGCCGGCCAAGAAGAAGAAGGGAGGGAGGAACCCCCTTGGGTGCTACCAGCAAAGGAGGAGAGGGAAGAAGGAAGGAGAAGAAGAAGGGAGGTTATCGTGTGGGCTTCAGTGAGGTCCAGCGAAAGATTTTTGGGTAAACCCATGTCCCCCATTAGTTTTTGTAAATCGTTCGTATGCGAATTGTCACGATAGTCAGATTAGGAATCTGCCTGGTAGATCGGTGTTTCTGTAGTTCTGTTAATTCGTATGTTTGAGATAGTTCCAAGCAAAATCAGCATTTGGGGTCTCCTGGAGATAGATGGGGAATTTCGTTAGCTTCCCATAAAGTGTAATTCATAATTTTTTGCTGAACGGTTAATTAGTTACGAATTTTACAAGTTCATATGCATATTCAGTTTCTAGCTTTGGGCAGCGAACGTAGTTCTGCGATTTAGGGGTTTCAGATGGACGAATTTGGTCATTTTATCTCTTTGAGATGTGTAAAAATATTTATGATGATTTCAAGAAGATAAAGTTCATAAATGTTGGACGGATAGAATAAAAGTTATGAATTTTTAAAGTTAACACTATAACCTATCCTTCTGTTGTGGATAGAGGTGAAAGGCTTGGGTGTTTGCAACCATTGTTGCACGGTGGGAATATTTGTGATAATTTTATTGGGAAAGCTGATTTTCTGTAGTTTCCAGAGAGTCTTATAACAATGAGTTTGGTTGTGCCAAACAAAAGTTATGAATTTCCCAAGTCAGAAGTACCGAAGATGACAAAACGGTCTTCGGGATTACAATCAAAGGATTATAAGTGATAATTTGATCTTTCGATCACCTAAGGAGTCGTAGCTAAGATTATATAGATCCAAGGAAAATTGGATTCATGACTTTTGGAGTTTCGACTCAAAAGTTACGGATTTTCCTTTAATAGCTGTCTGTTGGGACATATTTGGATTTTGGGATTATATTGGTTAATTTTAGAGTTTCGTTTAGGAACGATCGATTTCGTTTTGTTCCATTGCAATGTTATGAATGTTTGGTTGATTCTTAGTATATTTTACGGTTGCCAGGTGGTGGTGAACCCCGGGGCTAGAGCTTTCCATCGTTGTCTTCCGCCTCACGGTTGAGGCAAGTGCAAGCAGTGATAAAGAATAGTGATATTTCCTTCTTGTTAATTGTCATGATTTAATTATGAAGTTTATGTTTTGGTATTATCGCTGAGCATTATATTTTCATGATGTATTGAGAATGTGAGTTTCAATTTGCATCATGACATTCATTTCTGAACCTTAGTTTACGTGGTAGCCAAGGATCGTTTCTTTGAGATCCCCGTCATGCATTAGGCGGGCATTAGATCCCCGTCATGCATTGGACGGGCTTGGGTCCCCACACTCGTGGAGTGTGGGCATGAGGTCCCTGTGCTTGAGGCCATAGGCTTGAGTATACATTGACGGATGCACTATTCGGCATTACAGGTAATTGCAAAGAAGTTGAAGAAAGAGCATTCTTGACATATGCATTGCATACACACATAAGAGATGGATTTGTGATTTGTTGCTGGTATTCATAAAGAGAATTGGTATCCTCATTGACTGGTTATGAGGTTATGTTTATTACTGTTGTACTTTGCTGAGTCGTGGGCTCACTCTTGTTGTGTTGTGTTTTCTAGGTACCTCACGAGGCAGTGACATGCATGGAAAGGGGTAGACTTGTTGCACATCACGAATACACAAACCACGGTCTACATTCCATATTCATGATAGTTCCTTAGAATCAGACTGTGACCATCTTTCGTGGTGGATGTTTTATTTGTGTTCGTGAATATTTTATTTATGCTCCTAACCTCCGTTATTGAGCTCATTTAATTATATTTGATGGATTAAAATAGTTGATTGGATTATACTATCACCCTCATAGTTTTGATGATCATGGATGCTTTAGATGTATCTATTTGAATATTGGTTGCCTTAGTGTAGCATTGTTGGTTTGTTTTAGATTAGTTTAATAAAGAGAAGGCATCATGCTTGATTTATATTCAATTGATAGTTGATATTTGTATTATTGATTAATTGTAGATTGTGTTAGTTCTTGAATGTTAGAATAATGTCATTCATAGTTGAATTGTTTTGTTGAAAGATTAGTAATAAATTGGATTTAACTGGTTCAGTAGAGTAGAATGGTGGCATCCTAGGCTCTATTTTGGGCTGGGGTGTTAATGTTGGTATCAGAGCGGGCTTTAGGTCTGTGGTAATTGAATAATTAAATTGACACACCGTGCACAGTAAGATGGGAATGGGTCCAGCATTGCATTTATGTTTTCGTTATGTCACTTTGAACATTGCTGGTATGAATTGATTATGAATGCTTATGATTTGATTAATATGATGGTTATGTGTGATGATAGTGTAACACCCTGGCTATGCGGAAGCCAAGATATCACCTAGAAGTCTAACATTCATCAACAATATGAAATAATTTCAGCAATCTATCAACTAACGACATGTAAGAATCAACAACTGATATAATAAATATAAGAATTGAATCAGAATTCAATAACATATCAAACTCTTTCATCTAATCATATCGAATCAATTATGATGCAACTATCAGAAGTCTATACTAAGATCATAAACCAATACCAGTACAACCATATCATAAAGAATGGTAATATCAACCATAAACCTCTTTTTATTACAACCCAATTTTTGTCAAAGGAAAGGTAATGACAAGTTCATCTAATTTATAAGTGAATATTGTGAAGTGAAAGAAAGATTATGAAGTGGATGAAGTGATCCACGCGACTATACCCTCCCATGCATGCCGTCTTCAATATTTACCTAAAACAAATAAACACGACAAGAATGAGTCCACGACTCAGCAAGTACAATAGAACAATACGAACAGTACTGAATAGGAACATAACAATCACAGAATATAATACGAATGTAGAACGGATGAATAATATCATTATATAACAGAATAGAATTCGAATGTAGAATGGAGGAATAAGAACATAACATCACACTAAAGAATATGAAGGTAGAATGGCAGAAAACATATGAACGAATGAAATGCATGAACTCCACTTCTGCTTATACCGGTATAACCAGTGACACACCCGTTGGTGTTCACTTAGGCCCGCATTTAACAAAATACGGGGATCCAAGACCCGTATGAAGAACGTTTTATACGGGGATCCAAATCTGCCCACATTGGAATCGTGGGTCTTACGTGCCCATACTGGAATTGATGGGTCTTTACATTCCACTCCCGTGGATGAAACATGAACAATGAATGAATGGAATGAATTATACATAATGAAAGACATCACCTCTTTAAAAATAGATTAACGAACGTGAAAAGAACATGAAGCATTGAATCTACTCATGGATCATAGAAATAACAGTATGAACAACAAGCACTCAGCATTCACCAACAATAAGAATCACAAGGTACTTGCCCATATTAGAATGACAGGACTTCACTACCCACTTCCGTGGTGAACATGAAAGAAGGAACGAATGAATATACTGAACGTAAACATATTATCGAAGAATCATGGCATATCAATTATGAAGGAAAACAAGAAATACCAAAATTACCCATTTGCATATTCAACAATCAAATGGAACAAACAACAAACAAGACAATTCAGTTGTACTTGCCTCAACCGTGAGACGGAAGACAACGATGGAAAGTTTTAGCCCTGGGGTTCACCACCATCTGGCAGCCGTAAAACAATACACTAAGTACACTAACCAACAGTGTACAGCATAGCAATTGAACAAAACTAGAACAAGCGTCCCTAACCGCAACCCGAACATTTAATCAATACACTCTCAAATTCCCAAATCTGTCCAAACAGACAGAGGTTAAGGAAAAATTCATAACTTTTGAGTCCAAACTCCAACATCCATGAATTCACTTTTCCTAGAACCTACACAAGCCTAGCTACAACTTCTCAGGTGACCGAAAGATCAAACTAGTTTATCTAAGCCTTTGTTTCTAATCCTGAAGACTGGTCTGTCATCTCTGCTACTAATAACTTGTGAATTTCATAACTTTTGTTTGGCTCAACCAAACACATTGTTCTAATACTTTATGGAAACTACAGGAAACCAGTTATCTCAATAAAATTATATCAAATATGTCCGCTGTGCAAAAAAAGTTGGAAACGGTAAAGTAAAAAATCTTTTGTCCACAACAGAGAAACTGATTACAGCCTTAGCTTCTAAAATTCATATATTTTGATCTAGAAATCCAAAAAATTATGAAATGTAACTTTCTGGAAGCATAATGAAAATACCTACAAATCTCAAGGAGACCAACTGACCCAATTCGGCCATCTCTAAGATCAAATCTACAGATCTATGTTCGCTGCACAAGTCCTGAGACTGATTTAGCACCCTATCTTGCGAAATTCATAAATAATTAAATGTTTAGCCAAAATTTATGAATTAGCACTTTATGGAAAGCTAACGAAAATTCCAATCTTTCTCCAGGAGACACTAATCCTTGAATCTGCTCGGATCTAACTCAAAACCATGCGTTACCAGAAAGACAGATTCAACCGATCTACACAGCAGTACTACGATCCCCTACTTGATGGCAAAACGAATCTAAATCGATCTAACCAGCAGGGAATCAAACATTACCCTTGAAGACACGCGAGCTCGCTGAATCCCCCCGTGAAGTGATCCTCTCCGCTTCTTCTCCTCTCTCCCTCCACCTTTCTCCTTGGCCGACAGCGATGGGAGAGCACCACCAAGAGGGAGCAACGGAGTGCAAGGAGGAGGGCATGTACTGTAACAGTACTGTAGCGGCAGCGGGCACTGTAGCAGTTCATGCTACAGTGGTGGGCTAGGGTTTCCCTCTCCTTTTATTAGTGGCCAGCCCCTCATGGGCCTCCTGGGCTAAGGCCCGAGGCCCAGGTTGCCGAAGAGTTGCAGATTTCCCATCCTCTAAAGTCTAATTTATCTTTTGACTACTTTCTTCATTAGAATAAATTGGAGTATTACAGATAGTTGTTGAGAGGTTGAGGTCGTGGTTGTGGCCTTGGGCTTTGCCAGGTTACACCACCGTTCATGGTATGGGAATAGGGAAGCAACTACCTCGATTACCATAGTTACAGGTGTTGAGGGTGAGTTTCTTTAGAGAGGTGTTCTCTTCTTGAGCTTGATTTAGGCCAATTCTGGGTATAGTTGCAGATGATGAATTTTCTTGGGATATTGATTACAAGGCAGTTATTCGTATTTCTCTTGGTCTCCATTTGTGTTATGGAGTAGTTATTGGCTCTTCTGACTGTTGAGTTGCTTTTACTACTTATGAACATTGTTCATTGGCGAGATTGATATTTCCATGGTTGTTCCATTTTTCTTATTGGAAAACATGACACATTTATTCGTTTGATATTTTGGAAAAAGAAAGTTTTTTGTTGCAAGTTCGTTAAAATGTGAGGGCTATGGCTTTATGTATTTCTTTTGGATTATTTCGAATATTGAAGTTTAATGCATCTCTTTTCTGAAAGGATGTGTTAAAACCTTTTAGTGATGGCTTGTCATACTTGACTAAGAGGTTTTAATTAAATGATAATGTACGAGATGCCAAGTTGGGTCGGTAGCGTGATGTATAATAAATCTTAACGGATGTCCTTGGTAGCATGGGTGGATAACTTGTGGCTACCTTGTAATGATTGCATGATGAGTTCAGATTAAGAGTAAATCTATTCCTAATTAGAACCGATAGAGTTATTAAGAGGTGTGGAACATTGATGAACTAGTTTGATCACTATGGGTGATAAATTTGGTAAGCTTTTTGGGTAGATTGGATTTGCAGGTCTCAACGTGTTAGTCTAACCCTTTGGGATGGTTAAGTCCAGAAGGTGTCAGATTATTGTCATAATAGCTATTAAACTTGGAGTTATTTTTATGGATATGTACTTATCATATGTAATTGCTAGGTGCAATTATTATGTATCGATGGGAACAATACTGTTAGGAACATTTTCTGGGCTAATGCAAGGGCGAGGAGGTACCATGATGCTTATGGTGATTGTTTGTGTTTTGATACAACATACATGACTAATAAGTATAACCTCCCATTTGCACCGTTTATTAACATAATAGGGCATGACCATACATACCTATTTGGATCTGCCTTCCTAAAAGATGAGACAACAGATACATTCAAGTGGGTTTTTAAGATGTTCTTGCTGGCTATGAAAGGGAAGGCACCAAAACAAATAATAATAGACCAAGACGGTGCGATGAAAAATGCAATATCTGACGTGTTGCCGCATACCATACACAGAAACTGCTTATGGCACATACTTTACAAGCTAGAAAACAAATTGGGTAAATGTTTTCATTCAAAAACAGGACTGCATGCTGAAATAATGGACACGGTTGTAAACTCACTAACAGTTGAGGAATTTGAGACACTGTGAGTTAGCATGATAGTCAAGTATGACATTGCACACATCAAATACCTACAGGACATTTGGCAAAAAAGACAAAGATGGGTACCTACATACTTCAGAAACAACTTCTTCCCATTTGCCCACACCACTTCAAGGAGTGAAGGCATGAACTCAAACTTCAAGGGTGATGTGGGGCCGCATCACACAATCATGGGCTTTGCAAGAGAGTTCAGCAGGATATCAGACACGATATTAGACAGAGAAGAGAAAGAAGACCACAAAACAAGAAACACAAAACCACAGATGTGGTCAGATTACCAAATGGAGCATGTGGCAGCAAAAACTTACAATAGAAGTATTTTCCTAAAGTTCCAGCAAGAGCTGAAGCATACGACAAAACTGCATATTGAAGAAATTGTAAAGTTGACAACTTATGAGGTGTACCATGCAGATGACCATAGCATAATAGAGTATAGAAAAAGAAGGTACTTAGTGCTCATAAACATACCTGATGAGGAATACACCTGTGTCTATGGCATGTTCCAAAAAGATGGGATAGTGTGCTCCCATATTCTTAAAGTTCTGATCCATGTCAACAAAACATCTCTCCTAGACAATTACTTTATTGAAAGATGGAAGCCTAAGCCAGCAGCAGGTATAATCATTGAGCCCGCGCAGGTTGCAGCGAAAATAAAAGATATAGAGAGTTTGCTCAGATTCAACATAATGTCAAGATTTATGGTGGAAATGGCATCAGATGTTTCAAAATCAGCAAGAAAAAAATTTGAATATGTCATGGATGAGATGCGAAACATCCAAAGGCATCTACAAACACATGGCATTGATGAGGCACCTATCTCCGGTCCAGTGCAAAAATAAGTGGCTGGAACTGGAAGCAAAACCCCTAGTACCGCGAGAAAGACAACAAAAACATTATTTAAAAGGCCTGAAGGGCAACAACTTGGAGATCCTAATAAGTCAATCACAAAAGAGCGTAAAAAAGGAAACAGACTGAAGCATATAGCAGAGGAGATGAGAACAAAAAAAAAAGTGCATGGGAAAAGAAAAAAATAACATGAAAAGTTGCAAGGAGACTGTCGCCATACATCATATATTTGCAGTTACTTATGTACTTGTAACATCTGTTTTTTTTTGTCTCATGGGTGTGATTATGTACACATAGCTACGGTGGTACTGTTTTGTTCACTGCATCTATTCCCTGTGTTTTTGCTTCTTTTACATACATTCTTACACTCTCTTGAGCGCCGAATACATGCAGATCATTCTATGTATGGTGATATCTAAAGATGTACGTCTATGCATGTGTGAACAAACCACGCTTTTCTTGCCCCTAAGAAAAAAAAATAGAATAATCACATAACAAAAAACGTAAAAAACGCATATCTTGAGCCTAAAAAAAGAATGTTGCATTGAACAAGAAAAACACTAGGTGTATATCTACCTTTGATACAAATGAATTAACTAGATCTAGCAAGATCTCATTTTCTTGGTGCCGGAGCATCCTATTCAACAGCTGGATCCTTATGTTTGGAATGTCTTGTTGTGTAAAGTGTGCAGCCAAGGTAACTCCTGGGCTCCAGAGTTCAATGATTTTCATGACAAAAATTCCGCAATCGCAACTGTGCTATAAAAAAAAGACATTAAAATTTGGAAACATATGTTAAGAAACAAACACATATACCTTTGAAAAGTGATGCAAAATCATATATAAAAAAAATGGTATATGCAAAAATAAAAAATATGATAATGTCCTAGAAGCATCACACGAAAAGATAAAAAGAATTAAATTTTGTATCGTTCTAAACCTTGATAATGTTCAAGAGTCATCGCACAAAAAAATAAGGGCGTAAAAATTCCTACCGTGCCATGATGTCATATATGCAGTTTGGATTGAAAAAAAATTAAAACAAATTTAGGATGCAATACATATGTAACTTCTGAACTGTAACATCGCAAAACAACACAAAACAAAAATTGACTAAACTTCAGTATTCGTTCATACAAAATCGTGCCAACATAATAGCCTACAAACAAAAAATGTGCAAAAAAAAAGGTACTAAAAATGTCTAAAGTAGCCTACAATTTGGCTGGTTTGGAGGCATTATAAGACCAGAAAAAAAACAAATAAAACCCATTCGTGCAATAGTAACATATAGTAAAAAAAACACAATCACATTTGTATATATATAAAAAAAAACTGCTAAAAAATATGCTTCGAATGCTGAGTCAAATAAGACAAAACTGACTACATGACTGAGTACAAATCTTATAGAAACAAAGCTATATACTTGCTTCAACCTCAGTAGCTTGCAAATCAGACATAAAAACATGTTTTAAGTAGTCAAAAAAAACTAGCATAAGTTCAGTATTAGTTTTGTAGGATTTGTCCAAAAAAAAGGTTGCAGCTGCTACAAGCAATTTTTTAACTCGACATTTCTTTTTGATGTTTCTAGCAATGTGTGTTTTGCTTACTACTTAATCAGTGGCAAAAAAAATATGTCATCTAAAAAACTGCTACTAATACACAATAAGAAAAAACTACGCTGCAAAAAGAGTCATCTAACAAAAACAGTAAAACAAAACTTTAAAAACAAAATTAAAGAAAAAAATTAAACTTAATGAAACCTACAAACAAAAATAGTAATGTAAACGAAACAAACAATAAGAATGTAAAAAGTTACTTACTTTGTAGTCTACTTGGGTACAGGGGGAACTCTATTTCAAATTGATCGAGAAAATCAGGGGGGGCTCCTTCACATATTCCTACCAAGTTACCCTGAAATTGCTTACCTGTGAAAAAAATGTGCATACAAACCCCTGATCAACTATACCTTAATTAAAAACAAAAAAAAGGAGGATATAATAAACAGATCCTTACAATGGTTTATTTTAGATTCTGATGGAAAGAGCTATCATCCTCATAAATTGAGTCCAAAAAAAGATATTTTCGGTCTAGACTGTCTACAATGAACAGGAACCAGTGCTTGTCCACGCATATAGGGAAGTACAGATGTGTTTTTTTAAGAAAAAAATATTTTTGCACACTATATATCCCCCATAAGACACGAAAAAAAGCTTTGATTAATTATAGATAAGTCAAAACAACCCACCATGAAGCTCTTGTGCAGCTTTTTTACACTATGTGCTTTTGTGAATTGCTGCTTTACAAAGTCCACCTTGAAAAAATTGGTCCTCTTGACAAAATGATCCTAAAAAAAAGTACTTTGCAGATATAAAACACACTAGTACTAACATAAAAACCTACTATCGTATGTTTTAAATTTTAAAATAGAAGAACAGCATGTGTCTCACCAGATCATTCTTTCTCAAGCAACAAGTATATCTTATGAAAAAAAAAATAGGTTCTAACAAAATGGGTAGGTGGCTCTTTTGAAAAGCATGTGTCTCACCAGATCATCCTCCCTCAAAAGCAAACAAATATATCTTATGAGAAAATTAGGTTCCACCGAAATGGGTAGGTGGTGACAAAGGACAGTTTCACTCTATAAAATGTGTGAAAAATCTCCTAAAACACTAAGATAACACAAGGATAACAAGTACAGCATGAACAAACATAACTGTGTTAGCATGAACAACCTAATTGCATGTTATATAATTTAGCAAAAACAAACTAGCAGAACCCCTCTCCCAACTTGCTTTTCATCGTGGGAGAAAAAAACAACTAGTATAAACTAACATAAAAAAACAAAAAATGAAACTTAATGTCGTATTTTTAAAATTTTAAAAATAGAAAAAATAGAGGATAACAAGAGTGTGAGTGAGTTACTAACTCCGGCATTGCTGAAAAAGAAATGCAATCTTGTTTTATCATGTCGATTCTCCACAAACATCATCTTGCAGTAAACGTTCATCAGGAAATTGAAAACCCATCCTCTTGGTTTCAATGATTGTCCAAGAGAAAGATATGTGGCATGGACGCCACTGAAAGATACTGCTGGTTTGCTGGTTTAAAAAATTACAAAAAACAAAAAAAATAGGTTCAACTACTGAAACAAATAAGAGATAAGGTAGATGCGAACTTGGAATATAAAAAAAAACTTGATCTGAAAATGTTATACCTGCTGTGATCGCTCCTAGCCAATTCACAACTTGCTTGATAATACGACACATCGGAGCCGGTGATGATGAATTTTGGTTTCAAAGATGTGTATGGAGGGAGTGTGTAAACACTTGGCTTCACTGGCATTGTACACCCTGAAGAGCTGCCCCCATCAATGTTGATGTTATTTAAACAAACTTGTGTCCTTTTCGTTGGAGTTGGGTAAATGACTTCATTATAACTATCAAAGTGTGAGTTATCTAAATTTATCTAATCAAACTGCCTGCTGTTGTACAACTCAGTAGCTTCGTTGAATGGATGGGGGCATTCCTGCTCATTTGTCTTATTCAGCAGTATGATGACATCGGGCGATGAACACTACAAAAAAAAACATCAAAGGAGGTAACAAAAAAACAATCATACAGACAGAATAAGACAATAAAAGCAAAGGAAAGAAAAAATAATAAGTACCAGGTTAATAACATTCCCATCTGGACCCACTACTGACAAAGGTGTTGGTTCTTCGTGTTGGAGTATGGGTAGGCTACGATAGCAACAATTCAAAAATTTCTACCACGTAAATCAGAAAGCCAAGCAAGAAGATTATCACAGATCATTACCACCAGACGCGCAGAGCAGCGGAAGAAGAGTTGGAGCAGCCTGGTCCAACATAGAGCACGTCAATGTAGTGGTCTTAGTCGATCGTCCAGCGTCAAGCACGTCGATGCAGTGGTCGTAGTCAATCATCTGCGTCCTCGTGAGTCGATCGTCTCCTCCAGCAACCTCTGCGGTTCCTTATGAAGATCGCGGATCATCCTCAAGCGCAACAGCAAAAGCAGTAGCGCCTTTACAATATCCACACGTCCAGGGAAGGAACAACTGTACGCCAGTGTGCTAGAACCAAGTAGCACAGCAGAGCTCTTAGAAAGATGGCGGCTAGGGTTTCGGTAGAGCAACTCATGTCAACTCGTCCTATTCCCAATATCCTCAAGCATCTCCTTATATAGTGCCCATGATGGATCCTATCCGAACACATTTTACGAATCGTATCCGTACTATTTTGTTCCAACCCATTAAGTGTGTGACCCGTTAGGTTTATGCGTATTCGGTTATGACTAGGAAACACCTTTCCGACCACGAGTCATTAACGGTACCTAGCAGGACATAACGATTCCCGAATACACACAAATTAATCGGACGAACCTTATTGCAATATGATCTATGACCAGGTCCTCATCACTTACGACCAGGTCCTCATCACTTACGACCAGGTCCTATCTCTATACGACCAATTCGTATTTGGTCACGACCAATTCGTAACTCCTTACGACCAGGTTACGACCACTCTGTGATTACGTTCGACCAGTTTGCATTTTGATACCTCCTGGTGAGCAAAGAAAAGAAATTATTAGCAAACGTGCAAACTTTAAATAAAACAGCATGACAGAAAAGAACTTTGAAAAATGCGTTATATTTCACAAACATAAAAAAACTTACCTTCAACTCATTCACACAAACTTTGCCGCTTGGCCCCTTGACTTTTTTAGCTCTAAATCGTCATTCCTTGCTTGTGTTACCACTTCTTTAATGTCTGGGCAGACTGGAGATTTCTGGGATAGGCAAACACAACTTCGTGGTGAACACTTAACCCTTGAGGCAACAGATGGACTACTTCCAGATCCTTGGCTACATGATGACCTCTTTCTCTTACTTCTTGATTTGTTATCTGCATTTCGCATGCCGCGGAACAAATGACAGTTTCTTATGGTATATAAATTACCCTGGATGGGGTGCTAATTGATCAAATGATGCAGGGTTACAGAAACAAAAAAAAAAGACATCAATTGATCAAATGACAATTAACACACACACACACCTAGTTTATCAGATGCAAAAAAAATTACTAATTAACTTATTAAAAATGATGCATGCATGGTTCTAGTACATCTCTCCAAAACATGCACATAGTGCAGGGGCTACCACATGAGCAAAATATAAAGATAAAACAAAAAAAAGCAACCCTACTAAACTACATTATAGTTGCAAAAAATAAAAACATATGAAGAGCAAACTAGTAGTAAAAAAATGCATTAGAAGGGGGATTACTACACTATTAGATTGTGCTTATTGCATCATGTATTTACTACCCCTTTGCAAAAAAAAGATTTATTGTATTGTTCTGACCGTGTGTCACACTTTCAAATTGCAGTAAAACATGCAGACAAACAAAAAACAATACACACAACACAACGACTATAGTTGACATAGTTGAAAATAAATTCAGTAGAACCATATCAAAAACTACAGTGCAAAAATAATTTATTTCACTCCACCCTTCAGTGCACATGCTAAGCAAAACTTAACATCTAACATTAACAAATCAGACATATCGAGGAGCAATACAAAAACAACAAACTTGTTGACGAGGTCAACTTTAATGTATTTACAGTTTCTGGTGGAGAAGGCTCTGCAGGATATTCGGGGTCAGTGTCAACCTTTTGTGTTGTGTCTTCATCGTTTTTATTACCTGTCATGTGGTCATTAGTTTCAGTAGTGACTTCATCTTTTTTTGACACGTCTGGGTTAATGTCCTTGACATGGTCTGACACGTAGTCGTTGCAAACATTGAATGAAAATTCTTTGTTGTAGGTGTTAACTCCCTCCTGACAACTGCCGCTATCATCTCCCCCTTGGCACTTGCCCCCAGAAGAGCTGTGAACCAGATCGACATTGTGAACAAATGTGGTTCTAGTGAATTCATATGTGTCTTCAATCAAACCCAATAGAAATCCTTGGAATGTATCACTTGATACGTCTTCCTCACCCTACTAAAATTTCGCTACTTTTTCGAACAAAACACACTTGGCCTACAAAAAAATGAAACAAAATTAATTAATTAAAAAAAAATGTTGATTGAAGAGAAAAGACATGGTGAAAAAAAAGAGAGATATGTACCTGGTCAGATAGCCATTACCCACTATGCCATCTAATTTCTATCTAAATGCTTGAAGATTGAAAACCAATGATTTCTTAGTGATACCACTACTTGATTTCGAAGTTGTTGCCCTACTAGTATTTGCAAAAACAACAGCCAGTGTAGGCTGAGCAGTTGCTAGCTGCATGTTGTAAGACAAACAAAAACAAATTATTACTTGCCATGACTCATAGAGAAATAAAAAAATGTCAGTGTAAACAAATAATCACATTGGAAGTTACTGTCATATTACCTGCACATAGCATTGTAACACCCTGGCTATTCGGAAGCCAAAATGCTACCTAAAGGACTAACATACAACAATACTACGGAAGAACTTTAACAATAACTCATCAACTAACATATAAGGATCAACATCTTTTAAAACCTAAGTAGGAATTAAAACTGAATCCAACAACAGTTCACAAATTTCAATTATTTAAGTCTACTGAATCCACTAAGATAATCATACCAAACGAATGATTATGGAACATAAGCAGTTAATTAAACAACCTTAACGTAGAAAAGATGTCAACCAACATCAAACTTCATTATATTACAGTCCATCACTTAACGAATGAAAGATGAATCAAGTTCTATTATTGAAACGGTGTAAGGTGAAATGAATGAGTAGTGCGTGTCTACTCCTCCCAAGAGAATCATCACCAACGATCACCTAAAATAAATAAACAAAGCAAGAATGAGTCGAGACTCAGCAAGTACATGGATAGTGGACATACCACAAATATGAAAAAGACAACTTCATTAAAGAATTTGAGCGTACCTTTGAATGAATACATGAATGCATGGAATGAATGGAATTAATGAAAAGAATGGACTGCACACATGCTTATACGGTATAGCTAGTGACACACCCTTCGGTGTTCACCTAAGCCCGCATTTAACAAAATCGGGGACCCAAGTCCCGTATGAAGAACGTTTCATCTGGTGTCCAAATCTGCCCACATTGGAATGGTGGGTCTTACGTGCCCATCTTTGGAATTGATGGGTCTTATAATCCACTCCGTGGAAGGCACATGAAACATGATGCATGAACTGAAGTATGAATTATGAAAGACATCATATGTATACCCATGGTATAAAACATAAGAAAGGGACATAAACTTGAATATTCTCATGGATCTTAGGAAAACACAATACAAACATCAAGCATGCATCATTCACCAAACATAGGAACATCAGTACTTGCCTTAACCGTGAGGCGAAAAGATGGCGACAGAACAGCTTTCAACCCTGGTGCTCACCAACACACTGGCAACCGTAAAGTATACTAAGTATACTAAACAAGAGTGCTCAACAAAGCAATAGAACATAACGAGAGCAATCGCTCTGGGACATAACACAAAAACTAGCAATTTCACCCGACTCTAATCTGTCCAATCTGTCGGTTCTCAAAGAAAAATCCATAACTTTTGAGTCCCAGCCCCAAAAGTTATGAATCCAAGTTTCCCGGACTTTACACGAGCTTAGCTACAACTTCCCAGGTGATCGATAGAACAAATTACCCCATCTAAGCCCTTGATTTTAACCCCGAAGACCGTTCTATCATCTTTGGTACTTTCAACTTGTGAAATTCATAACTTCCATTTGGTACAACCAAAATCAATGACCTAAACCTTTCTGGAAACTACAAGGAACTAGGTTCCTGAATAAAATTATTTCAATAATTCCCAAGGTGCAAGAAAGGTCGCTAACAAGTTAATCTTTCTCTATTGTCCACAACAGAGAGACAGATTACAATAAGAATTTCAAAAATTCATATCTTTCGTTCTACAGCTCCAAATTGGATGTTCTTTAACGATCTGGAAAGATAAGACCAAGGCCTACAAATTTCATAATATGGAGAAGTCCTGATTCGGAACTTAACAATAATCAATCTACTAATTAAAATGACTGCTGAAACATAGCTAAGATTCTGGACAGTGGTAAAGAACAGATCACAACTTTTGATCTACAACTCCGATTAGGGAGTTCTTTAACATTCTGGAAAGTTTATAAAAATTTCTACAATAACCTAGTTGGGTGAAAACCCTGAATATTACATTATCATAATCATATTTTAGGAGACAACTTGACAGAACAATCGCGTCAGAATTCTGGACAGCAGAAACTAAAACTATCATAACTTTTGATCCGTACGTCGGAATCAGGTGTTCTTGGCGGCCAAGAAAAGCTAAGAATATTATCTAAATATCTCTAGGAGATGAAAACCTCCAATTCGGCCTCTAAGAACTCGAAACTGCCCACGCAACCTACTGGACAGAATTGAATCTTTAACAGACAGAGTTCGATCCAATCAATTCTAATCGAATTCATATCTACGACTAATCAAACAACGAAAACGACATTCGTTACCCTTGGAGACACGCTGCGTGCCGCTGATTTCCCCGCTAGATGCTCCTCTCCTCTTCTTCTCCTCTCTCCCTCCACCTTTCTCCTTGGCCGACAAACAATGGGAGAGCACCACCAAGAGGGGGCAACGGAGTGCAAGGAGGAGGGCGTGCACTGTAGCAGCACTGTAGCAGCGGCAAGAGCACTGTAGCAGTGCGTGCTACTGTGGCTAGGGTTTCTCCCTCCTTTTAATAGTGGTCGGCCCCTCATGGGCCTCCTGGGCCAAAGCCTGAAGCCCAGGTTGCCAAAGAATTGCAGATTTTCCCTCCTCTAAAGTCTAATTTCTCTTTTCACTGCTTCCTTCATTAGACTAAGTTGGAGTATTACAGAAAAACCCTTTTTTTGTTTACTCTCCTTCCTTAGAAACATTCGGGGTGTTATAAGCATGTTGCTGAAAAGTCTTTAACCTGCATGCAAAAAAAAAAAAGAGTTTTGCATGTTGAAAATAGCACACTTTTTTTAAAATAAAAAAACATCAAAAAAATATCAAAAAAGAGTACAAAAGAATTTAGTGAGAAAAATACTTATTGGTCTCTTTCCGTATTTATGCTTGCGATACCTATCGCGCGCAGAAAAATCCTTCACCATGTGATCCCTCCACACTTTAGTTCGTGATATGGAATTGTCAATGTTTTTTGCACCATAGTCCAAGAAATGAAGATAATAAACCTGTAAAAACAATTATTTTTTGGAGGTAAAACACAAATAAAAATGCCAGGGGATTAAAGAGGTGTATTTTCAGTACAAAAACAAAATTGTACTTACAACCAGGAAGTATATGCACCCACTAGTATTTTTGGCAGCTCCCCGTTTTTCTTTGTAGAGTGCACAAATTTGTTGATGTGATACAGTAGAAAAATCAAGCATGCACCGAGACCAGTCCCAATCTTTGGTTGTTTCAACATCTTGGAGTGGGCTTAGGAACTTTGGGCTAGGGAGAACACATGAATTGGGGCACAAAAATGAAGAAATAGCAACTATCATAAAGCATCTCACTGTCATGTCCTCACTAAGCTTGTCGGCGTTGATGTCACTCAACATTTCTGTGAAATACTTGATGCTAGGTAAAGTTGATACACCAAATTGCCTCAAGACAAAATTCTTCCCAGACTCTAGCTCTGATTTGACAACTTTACCTCCAACTGGCAAGTCTAAAACTTTTGATATTGCCTCGCTACTCAATGGTATTATTTTCCTACCCACAACGATATTAGATGAAGATACATGCACGTGCCAAGCAATACATTGCACAAAGTCCCTAGGAATAGAACAATGTTTGAAATGGAGTAAACTGCCAAAACCAAACTTCTCTATCACAGCTCGTTGCTATGTGCTCAAGCGAGAAATGACATCAGCAAAAATTCCAGCAGAGAAACGAGTGAATGCATTCTTCTCTCTTTCGTGTCTAGCTTTTTGATAAATGGGGAAAAGGGTAAGAAAAAGATAGTTTAAAAAGGGGGGGAAAAAAGAGGCATAGTGCAGCCAGAATACATAAACAACCTATTGGTCAACAAAAAAAACTAGTAGTTTAAAACAAAATGTAGATGCCCAGCCTACGTTTTATTTTATATATAAATCAAGTGTAGCAGTAAATCGAATAGTTGTGCAGAGCTCATTTTTTTCCTCTCTAAGCAACATGTTTTATAATGACTACTTTGGATTTCCTAAAGCCAACAGTAGGTACATGTATACCAGATAAAAAAAACATGCATATAACTACACAAACATGCATAGACCTCGCCCCCTCTCCCCCAGAACTCATTAATAATTACTCTCTCCAAACACACAGAGCACGGTGTTAAATCAAATCAAAACAAACAGTTCTGCTCCCAAAAAGCATAGAACTCAAAAACACAAAAAATGATGAAATTACAAAAAAAAAATACCTTTGCCCTTCTTTTTGATGTTGCACGATGATCAGATTTTCTTTTTAGAGATTTGAGAAACTACAAAACAAAATCAACATATACATGTATAAAAACAGAAAATGAATGCTAAAAAATGATGAAAAAAAAGTGATTAAGAATATATAAAAATACAACTTACAACTTTCAACTCCTTGGGATCAAAATCCAGATCGGATGAGGATAGCTCCTCGCTGTAGCCAGCCCCGGAATACACATCATCATCACTACCTGTGCTGTAATTACTGCTTGTGTAATTCTTATCACCGTCAGAGCTTGACTCTACGGGCGCATCGTGGGTTGTCCTATGGTGCCTTGTCATCTGTACTACGAAAAAAAGTTATCTACATTATTCCTGAAGTACGATGTTCTTTTTCTTTGGTAAAACACTTATAGGGGCGCGTTTCATACACAAAAAACATACAACAACATTTTAGTTGGTTCCAACCAACTGCTTTGCACGTAGGACAAACACAAATTTTAAAAAAAAACATAATGTGGTTTTTTATATAAGATCAAGGCAATTTTTACGTATGTTGTAATGTATAAAATTAGTTTGTGTTTCATGTAAAAAAAAGTTTTACATGCTGATTATGTTCTATGCTTTGAATCCATAATTTTCATGATGGTGGCTGTGCAAACAAACAATAACTGGCTTCTGACTACAAATGTAGATGTACAAGAAACAAGATACCAAAAACACACGTTACCTTCAAAATACAGAATTAAAAGCAAGGGTTCAAAACTAGATACACAAAACATATGGTTTTACCTGCTACACACCACTGTCATGAAAAAATGCCTATTGGTTAATTGAACTGCTGGTTCATTGCTATTATTTTTTCACACTACTGTCACAAAAAAAAAACTATATATTTTCTCATCTAATAATAATAATAATAAAATGTTGATATGCTATTTGGCTATGACAAAAAAAAATGACAACATGACTATCACAGTTTTAAAAAAAGAAAAGGAAAACCACATGCACAACAATGGGCATTCGCTCTAATGTCTGTTAGGAGTACTATCAACAACACATCCTACTGTTTAGTTCTTTAGAAAAAATTTACATCAAAATTACCCCACTTTCTGGTTCCAAAATTGTAAGATAGTGCATTTTTAGAACACTAGTTTTCCTAAAAATACAAATGTGGAGGTACAAAAAAAAACCCCCACGTAACACATGTATATTCCTCCTAACTGTCATAATCTGTAAATGACTGCCTTTTAACTCTAAATGTATAGGTAGAAGAAACATGTTAAAAAAACACATGTTACCTTCAATACAAAATTAACTACAAAAAAGATCAAACTAGATATATCTCTAAGTGTACCTTGATATGATGAACAATAACCTTTTTGATGGCACTTGACAAAATGAACTGGGAAACAAAAAAAAAGTATAGCTAAAAAACAAGATTACAAAATATATAATCTTCAAACATACATATATGACATATATAATCAAAAAACACATATGGAAAACGGACGCATCATGGGTTGTCCTATGGTGTCTTGTCATCTGTACTACGAAAAAAACAAAAGTTATCTACATTATTCCTGAAGTGCGATGTTCTTTTTTTTTGGGGTAAAACACTTATAGGGATGCGTTTCATACACAAAAAACATACAACAGCATGTTAGTTGGTTCCAACCAACTGATTTGCACGTAGGACAAACACAAATTTTAAAAAACATAATGTGGTTTTTTTATATACAATCAAGGCAATTTTTATGTATGTTATAATGTATAAAATTAGTCTGTGTTTCATGTAAAAAAAGTGTTATATGTTAGTTATGTTCTATGCTTTGAATCCACAATTTTCATGATGGTGGCTGTGCAAACAAAAAATAACTGGCTTCTGACTACAAATGTAGATGTACAAGAAACATGATACCAAAAACACATGTTACCTTCAAAATACAAAATTAAAAGCAAGGGTTCAAAACTAGATACACAAAACATATGGTTTTACCTGCTACACACCACTGTCATGAAAAAAGACATGTTGGTTAATTGAACTGCTGGTTCATTGCTATTATTTTTTCACATTACTGTCACAAAAAAAGAGAAAACTATATGTTTTCTCATCTAATAAAAAATAAAAAAAATCATGATATGCTATTTGGCCATGACAAAAAAATGACAACATGACTATCACAGTTCAAAAAAAAAAAAAGGAAAACCACATGCACAACAATGGGCATTCGCTCTAATGTCGGTTAGGAGTACTATCAACAACACATCCTACATGTTCAGTTCTTTAGAAAAGACAAAAAAATAGCACATGCATGCCACAACAGAGGAAAAAATAAAGGGGGACTCATACTTGAAAAAGCTAAAAATCACATGAAACAAAGAACAAAAAAAAATGATGTGCATCTGTGTAGGGGCTTACTTCATTTACAAGCCTGTTGCAAAGTGTATGTAGATCATGCCCAAAATACTCATACATTACACAGTAGGGTGTGAAAAACTATACAAAACATTTTTTTTACATAACGGTATTTTTATATATGATATACAAATGTTTTTACATATAACATATTATATAAAATTGAAAATAAAATGCATGTAAAATTTTTACATCAAAATTACCCCAAATTGCAAGATAGTACTTTTTTAGAACATTGGTTTTCCTCAAAAAAAAATACAAATGTGGAGTTACAAAAAAACCACCTAACATATGTCTATTCTCCCTAACTGTCATAATCTGTAAATGACTGCCTTCTAACTCTAAATGTATAGGTACAAGAAATATGTTAAAAAAACACATGTTAGCTTCAATACAAAATTAACTGCAAAAAAAGATCAAACTAGATATATCTCTAAGTGTACCTTGATGTGATGAACAATAACCTCCTTGATGGCACTCGACAAAATGAACTGGGAAACCAAAAAAAGTACAATTAAAAAAACAGATTGCAAAAATATATAATCTTCAAACATACATATATGACATATATAATAAGAAAAACACATATGGGAAACAGATGCATCGTGGGTTGTCCTATGGTGTCTTGTCATCTATACTACGAAAAAATAAAAGTTATCTACATTATTCCTGAAGTGCGATGTTCTTTTTCTTTGGTAAAACACTTATAGGGACGCGTTTCATACACAAAAAAACATACAACAGCATGTTAGTTGGTTCCAACCAATTGCTTTGCACGTAGGACAAACACAAATTTTAAAAAACATAATGTGGTTTTCTTATATAAGATCAAGGCAATTTTCACGTATGTTGTAATGTATAAAATTAGTTTGTGTTTCATGTAAAAAAAAAGTGTTATATGCTAGTTATGTTCTATGCTTTGAATCTATAATTTTCATGATGGTGGTTGTGCAAACAAAAAATAATTGGCTTCTGACTACAAATGTAGATGTACAAGAAACATGATACCAAAAACACATGTTACCTTCAAAATACAAAATTAAAAGCAAGGGTTCAAAACTAGATACAAAAACATATGGTTTTACCTGCTACACACCACGGTCATGAAAAAGAACTATTGGTTAATAACAACAAAAAATAGATCAGCTTACTGCAAATAGATCATCTTTCTTATTCCTCCACCTAATAATAACAGATGAAGTCCCTACTATTTCTCATGTAGTAATAATAATAATAAAATGCTAATATGCTATTTGGCCATGACAAAAAAAATGGCAACATGACTATCACAGTTTTAAAAAAGGAAAAGTAAAACCACATGGACAACAATGGGCATTCACTCTAATGTATGTTAGGAGTACTATCGACAACACACCCTACCTGTTCAGTTCTTTAGAAAAATTTTACATCAAATTTACCCCCCTTTTTGGTTTAAAAATTGCAAGATAGTACTTTTTTAGAACACTGGTTTTCCTCAAAAATACAAATGTGGAGGTTAAAAAAACCCCCCACCTAACACATGTCTATTCCCCCTAACTATCATAATCTGTAAATGACTACCTTCTAACTCTAAATGTATAGGTGTAGTATCCTGTTCCGCTTTACAGAGGATAATGTATTAGAAAAAGAATTAAAGGTTTAAAGAGGGGTGTTCGGGCTTAATTTAGAGAACATGGACCGCGGGCTTTCGGCCTATGGCGTTAGGCCCAAGAGGGAAGCTAGGCTAAACAGGGGGGGAATGCAACCAAAACCCTAAAACCCCAATTTTTTTCCCCCTCCCAGCCGCCAAAAACCCCTAGCCACCCAGCCATCCTTCCCTGGCCGAGATTCCCTTGTCTCCTCTCCCTTAGGCGCCGCCTCCTCCAGCAATTTGCGCTGCCTCCTCCCTGCCTGTTGCCATGGCGCCGCCTCCTTCTCGTGCGCAGCCCTCTCCGCGCGGCGTGGCGCCGCGTCGGTCTCCCTTCCCCCGCCTCTTCCTCCCAGTCCCCCACCGCCAGATCCGGTGGCCACCACGCCGAGTTGTGAGGTGGAGGGCGGGAGGCAGCAGCCATGGTTGCGGCGGAGGAGAACCGCTCGCATTCGTGGACTCCTCCCCGACCCCAGCCGGCGACGCGCCGATGCCGGCCTCCACCCCGCTGCTCACTAGTCGCCATCACCACCTCATGGCGCCACCCCTCCAGTAGATGGCGCTGCCCCCTCCAGCACACGGCGTCGCCCCTCCAGCTGCTGCGCCTGCTGCGTGTGTGTGTGCGCTGGTGCATGTGTGTGCTCAGCCTGCTGCGTGGGTGTGTGCTGCTGCTTGGTGTGTCTTGGCATTATTCTTTGAAGTGCGTGTGTTCTTTGTGTGTGTGTGTCTTTGTTAGTGCGCTGCCAACCATCATTGTGAGTGTGTGCTGCCAATTTGTTGCTGCGTGTGCTGCTACAACAAGTGAGAGAGAGGAATTGGGTGCCGTTGCAATGGAGGAGCAGCAGCTGCTATTGAGGATAGTTCTATTGACATTGTGGTTTGAAGAGCACAAGCAGTAAGAGCTGCAAATCGGAGGAGCACGAGCACGAGGACGAGGAATCGAGGAGCTGTAGATTATCCCCAAGGAATCGAACGATTAGCAGCATGGTGTGTGGTGCGCCGGTGATGAGGAACACTACTAGTCTATAAATTTGAACTCTCCATCTCGCAGCAGCAGGTAACATTCGTGTGTGAATTGAATCCCAAATTGAGATGTGTAGTGTCAGAATTCTAGTTGTCAGTGATGGCCGATAGGTAACCTTAGTGTATTTGGATGGGTTGTGATGTTTTATGGCAGTGGCCGTAGTTTGTGTAGGGATGTACGATTTTGCACTTTCCATCTGGTTGGCCATCAATTGATTTCGAATTGACACGTCACATGAGAAGTTTGACAATTTTATTAAATTAACAACTGAAGGAACTGAGGGCATTTTGCAAGTGATAGATGTATTGTGAGTTGGAATGTATGATCCCGAATTTCGTGGTGTTATGATCACTGGGTGAAGGTATGGACCTACTTCATCTTTTAAGACTCAGATGTCTTGTGAGTTTTTAATCGAGTGGAGATGACATGGCAATGGTAGTCCGCTTGACAATAGTTATTTTATATAGTTTTAATAGCTTTGACTCAAAAGTTATGAACTTTTCATTGTTAGCTGTCAATTTGGAAAGTTTGGGGTTTGGGAGAATATCAATTAAATTCGGGTTACGATTAGGAGCGATTAATTTCATGTTGTTCCATTGCTATGCTATGCACTTTTGTGTGGTATACTTAGTTATTTACGGTTGCCAGGTGGTGGCGAACACCCGGGCTAGAACCTTTCCATCGTCGTCATCCGTCTCACGGTTGAGGCAAGTGCAAGTAGTATTATTGAGTGGTTATATTTCATAATTGTTGATGCTTGCTGCTTGGTAATATTGATGAGCCTAAGTGCTATTGTTATTGATGACGCTTACTATTTGGTAATGTTAAGGGGCATGAATGCTATAGTTTAGCGATAATGCTTACTACTTGGTAACGTTGATGAGCATGAATACTATAGTTGAATGATGATGATTTTATTGATGATGCTTATGTGATGAAGTTTACATGAAAATGTTTAAATGTTGATGTGCACATGGTAAATGTTTCCGGGTTGATGGCAATAATGAAGGGACAAAGTGAGCAATGAGGCTACCTCGTTAATGATGACAATGACGAATTATGATAATGACAATGGGCAAGTACTGTAGGATCGAAATGGCGACAGAGGGGGGGTGAATGTCGCTTTCTTAAAAATCGCCCCCGAGAAAACGTACACTGTTTTTTTTTTTAAGAAGAAGCAAAACAAAGTAATTCACAGAGAGTTAATTCTGCTGAAACTGAACGCATGAGACACTGAAAAATTCAGCATAAATCGAGACCACCAATAAAAATTCAACCTGAAAATACCATTGTTTAATCTGCATGCAAAATGGTTGAAAATCAGCTAAAAAAGAAAATGCACTGTAGCAGTCAACCCAAGACACTAAACTAATCCAAACCCAAAACTGATTCAGACACAGTAAACAAGCTGCTGGCCCAAAGAAATAAGACAAACTGCAGGATCTTGATTAAGAAGCTGCCACCGACACACAAGTAAAAATCTGGTCACAGACAGAGGACGAGTTGCACCAATCCTTACAGTGCGGAGCCACCAAGCAACTTTTTCTCTGGATCAAGAAATTTTACACGCACAGCTCACGCAGCAAATCAGAAAGCAGCCGAAAGAATAAATAACCTGAATCGGACACAGGGCAAAAAGATGAGTGCAGCCAATTAAAAAGGTAATCAATTCAGCTCAACAGAGAGAGATTACACGCACAAACCAAAGACTGCAATCTAATCAAAATCAGCGGCAGGAACATTTCCTTTTTGGGGCAGAGCAGGCCGCCGTTTCTCATTCCTACAGACGCCGCCACACACAAAAACTAGCGCCACACACGCAGGGAAACAACAACAAATTAACCAGATGAAACAACTCAAGCAGTCACCGACTGAAATTGTGTCTACCAACTAGGAGCAGTAAAAAGACAATATCAAATCAAAAACTGTGTATCTCATAGACCGATGGAACTGGATGGGCCACGCATCAATGAAAGACCCGCATCAGATGGCAGACCAAACAAAACATCCCAGCTCTGGTTCCTACGAGCGAAACAGGCGCTGGTTTCAATCGATCGGGGCACAAGGCCGCTGCCACTGGGTCTACAAACGCACACGAGAACAGCCGAGGCTGATCATCTCAACAGAGGAGCTCTTACAAGCAAACCAGATCCAACAAACTCAAAGCATAAACCGATTGACAAGAAAAGGCGCCGCCAAGCTCCTAATTCTCCTGGGCAACAAAGCGACCAAGGGCTCTTCCAAAGAAGACACGACAAAAAGAAAGAACAGATCGGTCACAAGTGGAGAACAAACAAACTAAAACGACAAACACGACCAAGCACAGAGTCCAAACATCAAACCTCACACGCACAAAAGAAAAGGACAGCCAAATCAATAAACATCATCTCATATTGATCTAAAGAAAGAGGGATACAAGATTGAAACAAGAGGAATGATTACAAGCATTCAACTCATCCTCTCCCACTCTCAAAACTCAAGAACACTCACCATCTTGAAGAAAAAGAAGGGACAAGCAGGAACAACTCTCAACAACTAAAGCCTAAAGCAAAACAAACTCTCTAAAGCCTATTTTGACTAAAGGAAACCCTAAAAACCCTTGGAGTGTTCAGTTTGGGCAGCAGCCCCTCCATCCTATTTATAGCCCATGGCTAACGGGTCTCCACCCCGTTACGCCCGCTAAAACCAACGGAACCCGCTCCCGCTTGTGCGACCTTGCGAAATTCTGTTTCGCCCCTCCTGCACCTTCAGGAAGCTTCCGCTCCTCGTCTCGACGCCCGCAACCACCTCGAGTCCACGCGTCTTGACACATCCCGACCGTTCGACCTCGGTGCCACTGCACCTAGTCCGGTCCACCGTGTCTCGCCACGACTCCACCCGATGTCCTGCAGTCACACAGACAAGAAACACATCAAATAGCACCGCTCGACATATTGTAACCATACAATAGCATCAGACAAAATATTCAGAGCCCAAACCATTCGAATCGAATGCACCGCGCAAACGACATGGTCCGACCACACAAACCAAACTCGACTTCCTAAACCTATGTCAATTACTCATCACACACACGGGACAACCTCCACATGGTCTCTCAATCTCCCCCTTGATGAGTATATTGACAAACTCTGATAAAGCGCAAAGATGAGTTTGAGTTTGACGAATCCAACATGGTCCAAAGAAGAAGAGTGAAACTAATGACCATGTCGACAGAAGGAACACTAGAGCAACAACTAAAAGAGCAAATTGTTCTCCAAAGCTCTAAAATGATCCCAACTAGCTTTTTCTTCTCTATTCTCCCCCTTTTGGCAATAAACACATCAAGAATGCACAAGAGAGAATATGACATGTCAATGGATGAAATAGCTGAAGTTTGATTATTCTTAGCAGTTAGAGCCATGAGAATTATCCAATATGACCATAATGTAATACACCAAGCCATAACTCAATAAAAAGGCTAGCTAGATCATGACAAGATATGTATAAGCTAGCTAGAACACATAGATGACAATCTGAAAATGAGGTACATTATGTGAGCAAGTCAAGTCATCAATGAGCAAAGTCTCGCTAGAGATATCCAAGGATGATGTAGGCCATGTCAATAAGCTAAGCGGAACTAAGAAGCTTAAATTGAGACCAAATAGAGTGCTATGCTCAAGATTGAAACATTGGTTAAAGTACATGATACTTTTTGTGGCTTTAAGCACATTGAACACATGAAACATATTTTCTTTTGAAATTCATGGTGGTGTCCAACCAGATTTTTGTTTTATCATGTGCTAGGTCTCAAGCCTTATGCGACTACTCCAAGCGAGAAGCTTAAGAAGATAGTCTAGGTCACCCAAAACTCCCCCTAAGTTCATGCCAAGTGCAATGGCAAGCCGTCTCATAGGAGAGAATTGGTGAGATCGGTTTTTTCGCACAAAAGAGATCTTTTGCCTTTTAACAAGTTGTACTAACTCATGCATCATCAAGAGACTAAAACAGCTCAATCTAAGGCTCAATATAGATTCATCACTCTACCCAAACCTATTTGACATGGCATGAATCATAAAAGGATAGCTCAAGAAAGACTAATCTCGAGTGCTAACATGACAAGTTTTAGTTTAAGTTGAGCAATTTTAATTAACTTATCATGGCAAAAGCTAGGCTACACATATGAAGTCATGATAAATCTAGCAAATAAGCACAAGTCATGGCAAGGTGTAAATCATTGTAAACATGTCATAGCAGGATAATAATCAAGGCTCAATGTAGTTATATTACAATGCGAGAATGCTAGAAATGCGTAAGATCCAGCCCCTTCAACATTAGATGCAACTTTTAGTTCAAGTTGAGTTATGTCAATATTAAGCTCCGTAAGCTCCCAAATGAACTCCTTGAACCAAAACAATAAATCGAGAAGCGGCAAAGAAAACATAAAAGCAAGAGGATCCTTAAAGCATAGATAAGATATAGAGAATACTATGGCTCGATCGACTCTCATCTACCCCATATGACTCTAGGACTATCAAGCGCCCACTTAACACACCTAGGAGCAAACACGCATTGCCTACCTGAGGGTGGCCCAACCTCGCTAGAACCTACAAGAAGTGAGTGAGCTCAACCTAGTGAGATAAGTAATGACTAATAAGCAACATCCTAGAATCACAAGATAAGAGCAGTAAATCTAAACAACTAGACAAAAGAAGCACTCTAATCTATGCTAGGAGGACTAATCCCAAATGCACCCAAAATGCAATGCAACAAAGAAGGAGCAAGAGCATAAATAATATAGAAGAACAATAAAACCCAAAGCTCCCTCACTACAGGTCCATAAGGACAAACCACCCCAAGCTCTCCCGCAGAGTGAAAACCTCGAACTATCCAATGGCTTGGTGAAAATGTCACCAACCGGTGGTCACTCCACAAACCGGAGCACTATGTCGCCCTTCTCTACATGGTCTCTAAGGAAGTGGAAGCGGATATCGATGTGCTTGGTCCGGAATCTTTGCTTGGGTTCTTGGCAATGTTAATCATGAAGTGTTATCACAAAAGAGTGGAACAACGTCGATAACTAACCCAAAGTCCCGCAGGTCGAAGTCATCCGAGCACTTGGCTACAAAGAATCGGCCGCGAGAACGTGCTCGACCTCTGCGGTGGATTTGGCAACACCGGATCGCTTCCTCGAAGACCAGAAACAAGAGAAGTGCCAAGAAATTGGCGGTCTTGGAAGTGCTCTTCCTATCTATCCTCTGACCGGTAAGTGCGCATCCAGAAGGCTCTCAAGGAAAGACGGGATGAGGAAGAGTACCAGATACCATAGTCAATGGTAGCTCGCGGTACCGAAGATGCGCTTCACCGCTGGCGGTGAAACGCGAGGAGAAGAAAAACGAGCGCACAAACACACGAAAAATGTATGTCCGGTCTCGAGGCGTTGAGGTACAAGAGGAGCCAATCATCTTCGCGAAACTCCTTTTGATCAAGCGGCTCGCCATCCTCATCTGGTCAAGATAGGTTTGAGAAGCCATGGGAGTCGACACGAGCTTACCATCACTCATGTCGGCGTCTCAGAGATCACGAGTGTACTTGCCTCGATGAAGAAAAGTACCTCCCGAGTCCGCTTGATTTGGAAGCCAAGAAAGAATGTCAACTCACCCATCATGCTCATCTCAAACTCGGTGCTCATGACATCCGAGAAGCTGTGAAACCAGAGTATGAGAAGAGCGCCAAAGATGATGTCATCGACATAGATTTGGACGAGCGTAAAGTCACTACCAAGCCTACGGATAAATAAGGTCTTGTCTACTTTACCCATTTCAAACCCATGACTCAACAAGTAGGACTTAAGCCTCTCATACCAAGCTCGGGAGCACTGCTAAGTCCATCTGGCGCTTTGAAAGCTTGAAGACATGGTTAGGGTATTTGGGGTTCTCGAAACACAGGAGGTCGTCGGACGAGACTTCCTCCTCAATAAGGCCATTGAGAAAGGCACTCTTCACGTCCATCTGGTAAAGCTTGAAACCCTTAGAAGCTGCAAAGGCAAGCAAGATTCTAATGGCTTCAAGTCGAGCTACAGGGGCAAAGGTCTCCTCGAAGTCTAGACCCTCAACCCTGGGAAAACCCCGAGCTACCAATCTAGCCTTGTTTCGGATGATTACCCCATCCTCACTCTGCTTGTTCTTGAACACCCACTTGGTTCCAATGATATTGTGGTCTCGTGGGGGCTCAACAAGCGACTGCACCTTGTTTCTCTCAAAGTTTTCTAATTCCTCATGCATGGCATTGACCCAAGACTCATCGAAAGGGCGTGACAAACATCCTTGGGCTCAAAGGAGGCAACAAAGGCGAGAATGGAGCGAGAAATGAGAAAAGCGGACTTAGGCGTGTGACACGCTCAAAAGGTCTCAATCATCCGCCTGAAGGATGACTTTTACGGATATGTCGGGAGGTCTGGATGAGAAGAAGAAGTGGCCTCTACCTCGTGTGCGACGAGGCGGGGACAGAGCCACTAGCTCCGGAGGGAGGCGGAAGGCAAGAGTCGATCACCTTGAGGTGCCGTGGAAGAAGGCATCTCAAGGGAGGAAAAGGAGCAGGATCGTAAACAACCATCGTCTCCCTCATCCTCATCATCCACAAAGATGGTCTCGGATCGCTCTAAAGAACACGAGATATCTGGCCTAGTCCCTGACCGCCTCATCAAGGTCACCTCACTGAGTCTCTACCATTTTACTAGACTCGCAGCCTGCACCCTATAAGCCCTTGAAGAAGTCGAGTAGCCTAGAAAGATACCAAATCACAGAACGTGACTCGAACTTGTCTAGGTTCCCGGACTTCAAGATAAAGCACTTGCAACCAAACACACGAAAATGAGAGGCATTTGGGCTTTCGCCAGTATCTCACTCATAAGAAGTTGGTGTAGGAGTGCCCAAGAAAAACTCGATTGAAACATGGCACGCGGTCGCAATGGCTTCACCCAAAACTTCCTCGGTGTAGAGTACTCATCAAGCATCGCCCCGCCATCTCGACCAAGGTACGGTTCTTCCTCTCCACAACGCCATTTCTTTGAGGGGCGTATGGAGAAGAGAGGCGGTGCTCTACACTGCCTCATCGCAGAAACTCTCAAAGTAGGAATTCTTGAACTCCGTGCCATTGTCCATTGCGGATCGCTCGTAAGGCACCGGGAAGCTCAACGAAAGCCTACTAAAAGACCTCGGAAAAGTGAAAACGTCTCATCCTTTGACGCTAAGAAAAACACCCAAGAATACCTCGAGAAGTCATCGACCACAACAAGAACATACCACTTCCCTCCTGCCGATCAAGACTCATTTGGTCCAAGCTGCGGTCCATGTGGAGCAATTTGTCGGTGCATCGGTCATAATAATCGTGTGGGAGGATGAGAAGCGGCAACCATCTTGCCGTGCCGGCATGGAGTGCAAACAAGATCTTTGACCATCTTGAGTTTCGGCAGACCACGAATGAGATCATGGCTGCTAACTCGGGTCAAATGGTCAAATCCAATATGACCAAGTCTCCTATGCGAAAGAGAGATCACGGGACTCGAAGCAACCAAACACCGGAGAGGATCACCGGAAGAATCGGAAAAATCAGCACGAAAGATCCTCCCATAACGAGAAATCCATAAACCGGACTACAGAAGAATCAAGAATTTTGCAATTGTTTTTCTTAAAGCTCACCTCGAAACCGTCATCGGTAAGTCGAGAAACGGAAAGCAAATTGTCTGCAGACTTACTAACCAAGGCAACATCCTTAAGAATAAAAGAAGCATTAATACGCGACAAGACCTTTGGCGATGACGCGCCAGCACGAAGCGTCTCGAAGGTGATCGTCTCATCACCGGAGCGCGGGCTAGGAGGAGAACCAACGGAGTCTCCGGTCATATGACGAGAACAACCGAGTCTACAAGCCAAACCTTCTCCTTCCCTACCCGCGAACTGAGTCAAGCAGAGTAAAGTCTCGAAGATGGGATAAATCAACAATGATTTTGGCACCCAATCTTGAATAACACGTCGGCGATGAAGTAGTCAAGCACGATCGACGTCTATCTACCCTACGCTCTCTGTAACTCAAAGCGAAGGTCTAAGAGTAGACCGAAGCATTTTCGGGTCCGGCCGCTCTGAAGGAGCGAGTCGACACACCGCAACATGTGAACACGCCATGAGTAGCTATCTCGATGGGGAAAACAAGATCTACCCTCGGGACGGCGGAAGTCACGATCGAAAGCAAACATGAGGGCGAAAACCGAAAACTCGGAAAAACCAAGTCCTCGATCTTTGCACAAACCCATCGAAGAAACAAGCCTAGACCTCGTGTTGGTCTTAGGTGCACTCAAGGTCCAGGGCCGACCACGAATGCGCCTAAGAGACTCAACATGGTCTCTACGCGATCTTGGCGCTACCAAGCATCGACGATTGTGTGTCCATCCTTCGACGAAGGTGCGGTGATACTTCACCTTCTGAGAGGTAGAAGCAGCATGTGAAATTACCTTACTGTCAGAAATCCCCTGGACATAGCCCGCTGACTTGAAATGGACTTTCTCGGTCCTGGGCTCAGTCTCGATCACACCTGGTGCTATGGGTCTGAGCACGGCAGGTGGATGCTTCCTCATGTCCTCAGAGAAGTCATATCCTAGACCCTGATTAAATCTGCAGATCTTAGATTGGTCTAGAATAAGATTGAGCTTCTTCTTGCCTCCTACAAATCTCTCGAGAGTGTTCATAAGGTACTGACACTCCCGAAAGAGAGAGGTGCAAGAAGAGCAGGGGAAGAAGAGACAGCAGAAGGTAAGGGAGCAAAAGAAGAACCAGCAGCAGAGGGAAGAATGGCTTGTGCAAGCACAGCCGACTCTGAAGGGACAGTCCTACTGCTAGCCAGTTGGTTCACGTTGCTAAGCGTCTCATCCTTACCCTGGGGCTTCTCCCCCTTCTCCACAATCATATTGCAAGCACAGTGTGACTTCTCTAGAAGGTCCTTAGTTAGCTTCACACATTTCTCATCCAAAGCAATCAAGTCAGATTTTAGTTTGTTACACTTAATGCATGGTGAGCTAACAGGGTCCTTAGAAGCAAACTTAGTCATCTTCCTTTCATGATCAATCATATCTTGAAACTGTTTGGAGACAGCCTCAAGTTCAGCAGTTAACTTAGGACAGTTCAAGCATGAAACAATCGGCTCAAGTAAAGAAGCTTGTAGTTCAGCAATTTTATGATCTGCCCGTTTTAAGTTCATCTTCAAGTTATTGCAATTTTCACAAGACTCGAGCAGATCAAGAAGCATGGCATAAGATCCTCTAGCAGCAATGTCCTTACCCATACATGAGGTGGGAGAAGTAGTCTCATCAGTAATAAGTAGGGTAACAGCCATCCTACTCAACTCTAACTCAGCAAGCAGACTAACATTCTCCACCTTAACACTATCAAGTTCGGAGGACACACTATCATGTGAGGTCCTTAACTTCTCCATATCAACCAGCAAAGCAGAGCATATATCACAATCATCACTAGAAGGGGCAGATGTAAGAGCAATAATCTCTAGTGACAGTCTATCTATTTCCTTCTCTAACTCAGCACACCTAGCCTTAGCTTTAGCATGAAAACCTCCTAGCTTAAGAAAAGCATGATTAAGCTGTTCGTAGGTGGGATCTACCTCGTCCGAGTCGGAGTACAGCTCGCTGTCGCTGAGTTCGCCCTCGAGGGCCATGAAGCACATGCCGGAGAAGTCGTCGCCGCCATCCTTGGGCTCTTGGTCACCCGTCCCGTCATCGTCGCTCCATCCTTCCACCTCGCTGAGGTCGAGGTCGTCGAAAGCGGTGAGGACGCGGTGGAAGAGCTTCTTGGCTTTGCCAAAGTTGCGGAACTTCTTCTTGCTGGGCGTCTGAGCTGGAGGCTTCTTGTTGCGGTACTTGTCGGTGTAGTCGTTCTTGCCCGAACCGCCGTAGTCATTCTTGCCCTTCTCCAGCTTGGGGCAGTTTGCTCGGATGTGGTTGGGGCCACCACACTCGAAGCAAATCACAGGTCCTCCCTCTTTCATCCCTCCTCCTCTTGTAAGCATGAGAAAACTTCCGAGCTAGGAGGGCCACCGCTCATCCTCGAGTTGCTCTAAGCGATCATCGATTCGCCACAGAGAGCAAACAAGGAGAAACCACACAACGAATCGGCAAAGAGAACCGTGGAAGCGGCGGGATCGGTGACTAGGGCCATCGATCGTGACTTCGACTTTCGAGAGACAATGTCAATCTCGTGAGTCTTGAGACGCGAGTCTGCGCATCAAGAGTCAAGGTCGAGAGGTCCGTGGTGTCCTTGATGGTAGTCACTTTCATCTCCCCTGCCGCAGATCGAGTCTTTGTAAGTATCGACGGCGTTGTCCGAAGTCGGGTATGTGAGACCGACCGCTCGAAGGTTGCTCAAGATCTTGTGAAACGTCTGCGGCACTCATCTAGGGACTCACCAGCAAGCATCTCAAATTTGTTGTATTCTCGTTTGAACCGGTCTGTCGTCTGCATCGTCTTGATCTGGGTGGTGCCCTCATGGTATGCGTCGAGGTCACCCAGATGTCGAGGCGGACGGCAGTGAGATATGCGGTCAAACTCGCTCGACTCAAACCACGGATGATGATGTTCCTTGCCTTTGCATTTGCCTCAACATCAGCCATGTTCCCGACATTGATGTTCTCATCGGCAGAACAATGAATCGAACCTTGACCTTCGCCGGATGGCATACCCCAGGCTGGATGTATGTCTCCATTCGGCTCTTCGGAAGGGTGTCGATGCCATCAGCAGGCGGCTTGGTCGAGTACTTGTCCATCGCCACGGCTCTTGAGACCGGTTAAGATCTATTGAAAAGAGCTAACCGGCTCTGATACCAATTGTAGGATCGAAATGGCGACAGAGGGGGGGTGAATGTCGCTTTCTTAAAAATCGCCCCCGAGAAAACGTACACTATTTTTTTTTTTTAAGAAGAAGCAAAACAAAGTAATTCACAGAGAGTTAATTCTGCTGAAACCCTGAACGCATGAGACATCGAAAAATTCAGCATAAATCAGAGACCACCAATAAAAATTCAAGCGAAAATACCATTGTTTAATCTGCATGCAAAATGGTTGAAAATCAGCTAAAAAGAAAATGCACTCTAGCAGTCAACCCAAGACACTAAACTAATCCAAACCCAAAACTGATTGGAACCACGATAAACAAGCTGCTGGCCCAAAGAAATAAGACAAACCGCGGGATCTTGATTAAGAAGCGCCACCAAACACACAAGTAAAAATCTGGTCACGCAGACAGAGGACGAGTTGCACCAATCCTTACAGTGCGGAGCCACCAAGCAACTTTTTCTCTGGATCAAGAAATTTTACACGCACAGCTCACGCAGCAAATCAGAAAGCAGCCGAAAGAATAAATAACCTGAATCGGACACAGGGCAAAAAGATGAGTGCAGCCAATTAAAAAGGTAATCAATTCAGCTCAACAGAGAGAGATTACACGCACAAACCAAAGACTGCAATCTAATCAAAATCAGCGGCAGGAACATTTCCTTTTTGGGGCAGAGCAGGCCGCCGTTTCTCATTCCTACAGACGCCGCCACACACAAAAACTAGCGCCACACACGCAGGGAAACAACAACAAATTAACCAGATGAAACAACTCAAGCAGTCACCGACTGAAATTGTGTCTACCAACTAGGAGCAGTAAAAAGACAATATCAAATCAAAAACTGTGTATCTCATAGACCGATGGAACTGGATGGGCCACGCATCAATGAAAGACCCGCATCAGATGGCAGACCAAACAAAACATCCCAGCTCTGGTTCCTACGAGCGAAACAGGCGCTGGTTTCAATCGATCGGGGCACAGGCCGCTGCCACTGGGTCTACAAACGCACACGAGAACAGCCGAGGCTGATCATCTCAACAGAGGAGCTCTTACAAGCAAACCAGATCCAACAAACTCAAAGCATAAACCGATTGACAAGAAAAGGCGCCGCCAAGCTCCTAATTCTCCTGGGCAACAGGCGCAGCCAAGGGCTCTTCCAGCAGCACACGCACAAAAAGAAAGAACAGATCGGTCACAGTGGAGAACAGCAAACGAAAACAGCAAACACAGCCAAGCACAGGAGTCCAGCATCAAACCTCACACGCACCAAAGAAAAGGACAGCCAAATCAATAAACATCATCTCATATTGATCTAAAGAAAGAGGGATACAAGATTGAAACAAGAGGAATGATTACAAGCATTCAACTCATCCTCTCCCACTCTCAAAACTCAAGAACACTCAGCCATCTTGAAGAAAAAGAAGGGGACAAGCAGGGAACAACTCTCAACAACTAAAGCCTAAAGCAAAACAAACTCTCTAAAGCCTATTTTGACTAAAGGAAACCCTAAAAACCCTTGGAGTGTTCAGTTTGGGCAGCAGCCCCTCCATCCTATTTATAGCCCATGGCTAACGGGTCTCCACCCCGTTACGCCCGCTAAAACCAACGGAGCCCGCTCCCGCTTGTGCAGCCTTGCGAAATTCCCGTTTCGCCCCTCCTGCACCTTCTGGGAAGCTTCCGCGCTCCTCGTCTCGCACGCCTCGCAACCACCTCGAGTCCACGTCGTCTTCGACACATCCCGACCGTTCTGACCTCAGTGCCACCTGCACCTAGTCCGGTCCACCGTGTCTCGCCACGACTCCACCCGATGTCCTGCGCATCACACGAGATAAGAAACACATCAAATAGCACCGCCGACATATTGTAACCATACAATAGCATCGAGACAAAATATTGAGCCCAAACCATTGAATCGAATGCACCGCGCAAACGACATGGTCCGACCACACAAACCAAACTCGACTTCCTAAACCTATGTCAATTACTCATCACACACACGGGACAACCTCCACATGGTCTCTCAAGTACTTTAATGTTCTTATGATTATAAAATGTTGAATGCTTGATGTTGGTATTGTGTTTCTAAGATCCATGTTAATATTTAATGTTCCTATTCATTCCATATGTGTTACCTCCATGACTAGATCGAGAGCATGTCTTTTCAATATTCATATTTCATTCCACGCATCCACTATTCATGTTTCATCCACGGGAGTGGATTAATAAGACCCATCAATTCCAGTATGGGCACGTAAGACCCACCATTCCAACGTGGGCAGGTTGGGACACCCGTATGAAACGTTCTTCATACGGGACTTGGATCCCCGCATTTTGTTAAATGCGGGCTTAGGTGAACACCGACGGGTGTGTCACCAGCAATACCGGTATATGCATGTGTGTAGTCCCTTCATTTCATCCAATTCATTCATTCCATTCATTCACATATTCGTTCTGTAATTTATTCATATCCTTCAATGAAGTTGTCATGTTCATTGCATTTCTGCATAAGAGATAGATTTGTGGTATACAATGCTGTGTTCATGATGGGATTGTTTGTTCCCTCTGACCGCTTATGATGCTATCATAAGAGATGGGTTTGTGGTATATAATGCTGTTATTTAAGATGGAATTGTTTACTCCCTTTGACTACATATGATGTTAATGTTTGATTTGCTATTGCACTTTGCAGAGTCGTGGACTCACACTTGCTGTGTTGTGCTTGCTAGGTACATCTCGAGGCAGCGACATGCATGGGAAGGGGTAGACTTGGTGCACGTCACATAATCACTAACCACAATGAATAACCAAGTTCATTTATCCACAATTCATATTCTTGATAATTGCTCTAGATTCAGATTGTGACCATCCTTCGTGGTGGATGTCTTTACTGTGGTGGTGGATGTCTTTACTGTTGTCATGGATGATCCATTTATGTTCTTATTCCTTCGTTCATTGAGTTCATTTAACTCTCGTTGAGGGATTAGAATGTCTGGTTGATGGTTTATTGAGATGTTGAAGTTAAGTAGTTCAGTAGAGTTTCAATAATTTGTAATAGAGTTGATTAGCAGATTTTAGATGTCTTGCTTAGCATATCCTGGATGTTCTATGATGATTCGTTAAATTGGATGATTTGATTGTTAATTGACGCTATATTAAACTGTTTGAACCTCCAGTATAGCCATCTATACAAAGGAGGTTCTGCCGGATTTTAGAGAAATATCTTAGTTCTATTTGGTTAAAGCACTATCGTTTGAATAACGGTTGAAATTAGTCCGTATTGTTGTTGTATGTTAGTCTCTTAGGTAACATCATGGCTTCCGCATAGCCAGGGTGTTACAATAGGTACAAGAAACATGTTAAAAAAACACATGTTACCTTCAATACAAAATTAACTGCAAAAAAAAAATCAAACTAGATGAATCTCTAAGTGTACCTTGATATGATGAACAATAACCTCCTTAATGGCACTTGACAAAATGAACTGCGAAACAAAAAAATAGTACAGGTAAAAAAATTGCAAAATATATCATCTTAAAACGTACATATATGACATATATAATCAAAAACACATATGAGCCATTAACCCAGCCAAAAAAATCATAAACAAAGATACGGATGCATGTACCTACTATGGCTACTCAATTTGTTCATAAATGGTAGACCACAACACTACATATCTATGAATTAATTACATCTCTCTCAAAACTACATATCCATAAAAGACTACAAACATTACATATCTATCAATTTTTATGGTGGTGGTTGCAAAAAAACAAAAATACATAAATATGATAAATGCACTCTACCTACTCCTTGTAAGTCCACCTCCAGTTATTCTCTTTAATACGTTATTACCCCCCCCCTAAAGGGGTGGTCATTTCTTTTCTTTTTCTAAAAGAGATTTGCATAGTTGGGTAGCTTATTGGCTCCTCTCTCCTGGTGTTTACCAATCAGAAAGTAGTAACTATCAGCTACCTTCAAACCCATCTAGTTTTACCCCCTTGTTGGTTTTTAGAAACCTCATGGCTCTCTGTATGTATCTAGAAATACATGGAGCCATATAAAACACCATTACTAACAACATGGTTAATTGGTAGCAATTTCTCCTATGTAGTTTTTTTTTATAGATACATAATATTGCACTTGTTTTGTCCCACTAGTTATCTCAGTAAAAAAAAACAAGAGATAAGAAAACCCTCTCCTGATAAAGCCGTATAGGATGAAGATGCACTAGACCCATCCTTCTGCACTAACTACAGACATTGCGGCTCTTCCACTCGCATCACATAACTAGTGCATATTCCAGAGGTTTTAAAATAACACAATCGAACAGACACGCAAAAGCTAGTGCATATTCCAGAGGTAAAACTCAACTTCCGTTCGGTAAGACAAACCTGTGAGTAATGGATCTAGTAGCTAATTAATGGGGTAACAGGAAATACCAGGCTACAGAAATCCAACTGGATGGCAGCAGATCACAGCTCCTATTTGTCCTCGAATCGGGAACCCTACTTGCAAGTATTGATATCTGTAGGCATTGACAAAAAAAACTTCTTCATATATGTTGCAGATGCAATATTTTGGTTGAACAAAAAAACAAAATAATGTAAGTTGCAGATGTCCGTGGGAATCCCAGTCAGATCCGGCAAAATCACAGAAATAACCACAACCGTGACCAAAGATCCCAAGATTTTACTCAGTGATAGAACACATGATGTTTAAGAACAAATAAACACCGATGCTCTACTCCACTCTCCCCATTGTTCTATTCTCCTATGCATACACAACCAGTAAGCAACGAAATAATCTACTAATACAACCACCGGAAAATCGCAGAAGGGCGAACAACGACCCATGATGTTTCAAAACAACCACCAGAAATAAACACTCATGCTCTACTCCACCGTCCCCATTTGTTCTATTCTCCATTAGAACTCGGCAGATCATGCACCTATAACCCACCCACCCACTCATCAATTAACACTACTACTCCCACTCATCAAATTCAGAAATAAAAAAAATAAAAAACCTAAAAACCCCAAATCGAGGCAACAAAAAACGCAACTCTATCTCAAATCACCTGTAGTTCTGATCAAATCCCTCTCCTGTGAGGATTAACAAGCTTCCTTCCTGCTACTATCTCCTTCACCTTCCTCTCTCCATCTCCTATGAGGTGATGGAAACAAAGGATGAGCACTTCAAAATATCCATGTACGAACTGATGAACAGTAAAATGGATGGGAAATGAAGAAGACTGTAGAGATGGCGAAGTACATCGGAAGGGAAAAAAAGGGCACGGTATTCAAGAAGGGGCAGTCGTTCTTAATTTTATTTAATGGCTTCACGGGCAACAAAACAAGTGTCAGATCCTCTGACTGTTTTTTACCCGTAGGCGTCAACCCGTTTTGGTCGCCTCTCGTGGCTCATATATATCTCCCTAATCCCACGGTCCAAAAAAGGAATACTCTCTTCCACACAAAATACTCTGAGTGCTGTTTAGCAATCTCCATAATATATACGTGCATGCGTGTTGCCAACTTGCCATAGCCTGCAGCACCCGGCCGGAGCGTACAGATAATGGCGGTGCTAGCGTCGGGCAACGCGGAGAATCCTTCTTCTGAACCGTCGTCGGTTCCCGCCGCGGCGAATGGAGAGGCGGATGTGCAGCCGCCAGCTCCGCCCGTGACGACGGCCGTCGACATGGAGACCGAGCTGCTAATAGCCGCGCGCCGGGGGGACAGCGCGCTGCTGGGGCGTCTCCTGGGCGTGGGGGCCGAGGTCGTCGTCGATATCGTTGTGGCGCCGGCTGTGCGGCGGGAATCGGCTCCTTCTGAGGCGGCCGCGGGTGGTGATGACCAGCCTACGCGGCCGTCGCTCCTCGACGGGGTCACCGCCCATGCCGCCGACTCGGCGCTCCACGTGGTGGCCGCCTGCGGGGAGGGCAACGAGTTCCTGGACAGCGCGACGGTGATCCATGGCGCCGCCAGGCACCTCCTGGCCGCGGTCAACAGCAACGGCGACACGCCGGTGCACTGCGCTGCGCGGGCCGAGCACCCCAGGATGGTGTCCCGCCTGATCGCCCTGGCTGGACGGGACGGCGCCGGGGCGGCCGCGGTCCGAGCGCTGCTTAGGAAAGAGAACAAGCGCGGGGAGACGGCCCTGCACGAGGCGGTCCGCGTCGCCGGCAAGGAGATGGTCGACGTGCTCCTGTCGGAGGATCCAGAGTTGGCCCGGTTCCCGGCTGGCGACAGCACCTCGCCGTTGTACCTGGCCGTGCTGCTGGGACACGACGATGTTGCGCGGAAGCTGCACGACCACGACAGTGAGCTCTCCTACTCCGGACCCGACGGACAAAATGCCTTGCATGCCGCGGTTCTCCGCAGCGAAGGTACGTACCTATCCATCTTTTTCAGGCGACTGACATCCAAATATCGAATACGATCAGCTCGAAGGCATGCTCAGATTTAGCAACTGTACGCATGCAGATGATGCAGTGCCGACGACGGAAATGCTGCTGGGGTGGAACAAACACCTCACCAAACAAGGCGACCTGTACAAAACCACGCCGTTGCACTTGGCGGCATGGGCAGTGCCGCCAGTGTTGGATTGATCTCGGCTAACTGTTTTCCGAGATTCAAGGGGGCACGCCCCACTACGCGCCCTGATCGGGGGCATAACCAACAGTTGGTTTTCGGTCCCGTTCAACCAAGCGCCATATAAAAGACTTAGGGGACTCGGCAGGCCGATCTACCGCGTGTGGTTCTAGGCTAACGAACACCCCAACAAACCCGATCTCTCACGGGCGCTTCAGGTGAGCGAAGACCGTCACCGCAGCACCTCCATCCTCGCGCACGGTTCCTCTGCAGCTACCGACCGGCTTCTACATCAACACATCTACAACTACTCATGGCATCTTCGAGTTCGGGTATGTAATCACGCTTCCGCTCTAATGATTAAACTAGGTGTTCATCAATTGAGATAGGGTTTAATGTCGCTTAGACTTAGATTAACACTCACATTTGGTATCAGAGCCACCCTAGACTCATGTTGAACACGAATTAGTCCCCAAACCGAACTTGTTGTGCCCGGATTACATGATTAGCATTTCGGATTCAGCATTTAGAAGGAGGGGAATCAAGAATTTTCGCATAATCTCTAACGAAATCCCCAAAACCGGACCACCCGAGCCCAGATCGGAACCATTAGAACCATTAAGTGCGGCGGAGACTTACGTGTCTTGTGGCGCCGCTTTAGGCAGCGCCGCTGGTCATCGCGCCCTCTCTAGCCTTGCCGCCTCTCGGCTCGGGGCAGCGCTCCGTCTTGTGGCCGCCGCTGCGCTCGGCTCGGGCAGCGCTCCGTCTTGTAGCGCCGCCGCTGCTGCGCTCGGCTCGGGCTGAGCTCCCCGTCTTGCCGCCGCGCGGCTTGTGCTCCCTCTTCTTGTAGCGTCGCCGCCGCTTCATTCCCTGCTGCCGCCGCCCGTGCTTTTCGGTATGGAGGGAGAGAAATAAATTAGGTTTAGGGTTTTGGTGGTCCTCCTTTTTGTTTGTTCTCAGGATCAATCTCGGCCGTCCGTTCGAATCCAAGGGTTTTTTGAGCCTTTTCTCCTTTGGGCCGACTGAGATTGTGCAGAGATATTGGGTCGGTTAAGGCCATCATGTCTTTTTTTTTATGCACTGTTAATTAATGTTTGTTGCTTAATAACAATGTACTATAAATAATGTTTTTGTCTCTAATTAAAATTGAACCAACGAGATATTTTGGTTAGAGATTTTATGTTTTTGGCATTATGTATGCATATGATTATATTCTGACCAACGTTGTTTATAATCATGCGTCGCCGTATTAATATTGTTAAGTTCTTTTTCCATTTTACGCTAGCGGTGATATGGATTAGAACGTAGTTTTGCATGTTGTTAATCAGACCAACGTAGGGTTAATTGCATGCAATATATCTTTATGTTATTTTAAATTTTTGCAGCAATAAACGCTTCAAATGTTGCCGCCACAATAGACAACATTGAACAGCTTACGGGAAGCAATTTTCCCGCTTGGAAAGAAAGAATTTCAGTTGTCCTTGGAGTTTTAGACCTTGATTATGCATTAAGGGTGACACCTCCCATTCCCCCCACCGACGGTGAGGAAAATTACGATGAGAAAAAGAAAACTTATGACACTAATGCTGAAAAATGGGAGCGGTCTAACCGCCTGTCACTAATGATAATGAAGACCTCTATCTCAGTTGGAATCAGGGGAGCAATCCCAGATTCCGAAAATGCTAAGGAGTACCTTGCTTCAGTTGAGGAGAAATTCAGAGGCTCTACTAAAGTCTATGCCAGTACTTTAATCCAGAGGCTCTTAACCACTAAGTATGACGGGTCCGGTAGCATAAGAGCATATCATGATGATGACTGATATGGCAGGAAAACTCAAGGGCATGGACATGGAAATATCTGATGGTTTCCTAGTCCATTTTATTATGACCTCTCTTCCTTCTGACTACACTGCTTTTAAGATAAATTACAACACTCAGAAAGATAAGTGGAGCATGAGCGATTTAATCGCCATGTGTGTCCAGGAGGAAGAGAGAATAAGGACCGAAAAGAAAGATCTTGTGAATCAAGTTGGCGGTCCTAACAAAAGGAAGTTCTCAGGGGACTTCAAATCCAAGAAAAAGCTGCATTACTCTCCTAATTCAGATAAGTCAGGGCCTAAGGTGCACAATACACCTAAGCCCCATGTTGCTCCTGCTGGAGCACTTAAAGGGGATGAATGTCATACGCAGCGGTCGGGGCATTTTCAGAAGGATTGTGTCGGTTTTCGAAGTGGCTCGCAAAGAAGGGTAATGATACAATAACGTTCTTGATGAAACTCTTTATGCTGATTTCTCCTTAAATCTTGGTGGATTGACTCGGTGCAAGCGTGCACGTTACCAACTCTTCTGAGGATTCCATACCGCGAGAACACTAAGAAAGGGGGAGCGAAGTCTTAGAGTCGCGGATAGAAAAGAAGCCGAAGTTGAATCAGTTGGATCTGTTTCATTAGTTTTAGATAGCGGCTTCATACTACGTCTTAATAATGTAGTTTATGTTCCTTCCATAAGGAGGAATTTGATTTCAGTTTCTTTATTGGACGATGATGGTTTTAAATGTAATTTTGGTAACAATAAGTGCATTATTGCATTTAATACAAATAATGTTGGTCTTGCTTTTAGACAAAACAAGCTCTATATGCTTTCCCTTAATGAATCTCATGTATCTTTGAATGTATGTGATGCTAAGCGTAAAAATAATGATGAGACTTCTTCGAAACTGTGGCACTGTCGTTTAGGCCACATTTCGAGGGGGAGAATGGAGCGTCTCATTAAGGAAGACATTCTCCACCCATTAGATTTCTCTAACTCAGACCATTGCATTGATTGCATTAAAGGAAAATATGTAAAGCAAATAAAGAAGGGAGCCACTCGCAGCACAGGACTATTAGAATTAATTCATACTGATATTTGTGGTCCTTTTCCTGTGACATCAGTGGATGGTTTTGATTCCTTCATTACATTCACTGATGATTTCTCCCGTTATGGTTATATCTTTCCCATTAAGGACCGATCTGAGTCACTTGACAAATTCAAGATATTTAAGGCTGAAGTTGAAAATCAGCACAACCTAAGAATTAAAGTGGTAAGATCGGATCGTGGGGGAGAATATTATGGGAGACATGCTCCTTATGGGCAAATTCCTGGCCCTTTCGCTAAGTTCCTTCAGGAAAATGGCATCGTTGCCCAATATTCTACACCAGGTGAACCTCAGCAGAATGGGGTAGCTGAGCGACGCAACCGTACACTTATGGATATGGTACGGAGCATGCTTAGCTATTCTACTTTGCAAACTGGTTTGTGGATGGAAGCACTAAAGACGGCCGCACATATTCTTAATCGGGTCCCCAGTAAATTAGTACCTAAGACACCTTATGAATTATGGACTAGGAGGAAACCAAGTTTGAAATATTTACGAGTGTGGGGTTGTCGTCTTTGAAGCTAAGATTTTTAATCCACATATTGGGAAATTAGATCCTAAGACGAAGAAGTTGCCATTTTATTGGATACCTGAAAGATCCAAAGGGTATCGATTTTCTTTATCCGATAGGATAACTAAGTTTGTAGAAACAAGACACGCTGTGTTCTTAGAGAATAGCGAGGACTGGAGCCTGGAAAATAGATCTTGAAGAGAAGCGGGTTTATGTTCCTTCACCGCTTATCCTGAGATCTTTATTCACGTGCCTCGGTGGTTGCACCTCTAGTACAAAATATCGTTGTCGCACCTTTGTTGAGGTCTCTGAAATTCCTAATGTCGTACCTAATGATGAGCCTCAGCAATCCCCTGCAATAGTTGTTGAACCTATTAGAAGATCACATCGGGAGAGAAGATCTGCCATCCCAAATGATTATGTTGTTTATATGAATGAGGATATTAATGATATAGGGAGGGTAGAAGATCCCACCTCTTATAAGGAGGCCATGATAAGTGAACATTCTTCTAAGTGGCTTGATGCCATGAAGGATGAATTAAAGTCTATGAGCACTAATGATGTATGGGACTTAGTAGAAATTCCTGACGGAGTCAAAACAGTAGGCTGTAAATAGGTCTACAAAACCAAGCATGACTCTAAAGGAAATATCGAAAGGTTCAAAGCAAGGCTTGTAGCAAAAGGCTTCTCACAAAGAAAAGGGATTGACTATAATGACACCTTTTCTCTTGTCTCAACTAAAGATTCGTTCAGAATTGTTATGGCACTTGTAGCTCATTATGATTTAGAGCTACATCAGATGGATGTTAAGACAGCATTCCTTAATGGCGACTTGCAAGAAATCGTTTTCATGGCTCAACCGGAAGGTTTTGTCGTGGAAGGCAAGGAGCATATGGGATGTCGACTTAAGAAATCAATTTATGGCTTAAAGCAAGCGTCAAGGCAATGGTACCTCAAATTCGATAAGGTCATGAGGAATTTTGGGTTTAAGGAAAATGAAATTGATAACTGCATATATGTTAAGTTCAAGGGGAGTAAATTCACCATCTTAGTCCTTTATGTGGATGACATCTTATTGGCTACCAATGATAAAGATATGCTTTATGAGACCAAGAGATTTCTTTCATCTAATTTTGATATGAAGGATCTTGGTGATGCCTTTTACGTTCTTGGCATTGAAATTCACCGAGATAGGTCCAAAGGAGTATTAGGTTTATCTCGGAAGGCATACATTGTGAGTACTAAAGAGATATAATATGCATAAGTGCTCGCTGCTTTGCTCCTATAGTTAAGGGTGATAAGTTTGGGACATTTCAATGTCCAAGGAACCAATATGAAACTGATCAGATGAAGTCGGTTCCTTATGCTTCAGCTGTCGGAAGCATTATGTATGCTCAAGTATGTACGCGCCCTGATTTAGCTTTTGTAACCGGGATGCTTGGCAGATATCGGTCAAATCCAGGACCGGACCACTGGAAGGCCGTTAAGAAAGTCTTGCGCTATATGCAAGCTACTAAGCATTTCATGCTCACATATAAGAATTCTGACAACCTTGAGGTTGTTGGTTATTCAGATTCAGATTTTGCGGGATATGTTGATACTAAGAAATCCACGTCAGGTTATATCTTCACACTCGCTGAGGGAGCTATCTCGTGGAAAAGCTCAAAACAAACCCTTACGGCATCTTCAACGATGCAAGCTGAGTTTGTGGCATGTTATGAGGCTACCGGGCAGGCTGTATGGCTTAAGAATTTTATCCGAGACTTAGAGTGGTAGACGGTATCTCTAAACCACTCACCTTATCTTTGCGATAACGAACCCATGATCTTTTATGCGAGTAACAACAAGTCAAGTGGTGCTGCCAAACACATTGACATTAAGTACCATGTTGTGAAAGATGAATCGAGGATCAAACCATTAGTATCAAGCATATTAGTACTAAGTCAATGCTTGCGGATCCGCTTACTAAAGGCTTACCACCCAATATCTTTCGTGATCATGTTGCTGGCATGGGTTTATTGGAAAGCCTCTGATTCTGGATAAAAGGACCTTAAAGCAAACCAACTCCCATAAAGTATAATGAATATCCATTTCAAAATGAGATAGTACACTATAGGTACTGTGGTTGTATGACACTTCATTGGTCATGCAACGCATTACTTTGGTATGTTGTTTTATTGAGAATGGGCTTATGATGTTAGCCTTACGATCAAAGGGGAGAATGTTGGATTGATCTTGGCTAACTGTTTTCCGAGATTCAAGGGGGCACGCCCCACTACGCGCCCTGATCGGGGGTATAACCAACAGTTGGTTTTCGGTCCCGTTCAACCAAGCGCCATATAAAAGACTTAGGGGACTCGGCAGGCCGATCTACCGCGTGTGGTTCTAGGCTAACGAACACCCCCAACAAACCCGATCTCTCACGGGCGCTTCAAGTGAGCGAAGACCGTCACCGCAGCACCTCCATCCTCGCGCACGGTTCCTCTGCAGCTACCGACCGGCTTCTACATCAACACATCTACAACTACTCATGGCATCTTCGAGTTCGGGTATGTAATCACGCTTCCGCTCTAATGATTAAACTAGGTGTTCATCAATTGAGATAGGGTTTAATGTCGCTTAGACTTAGATTAACACTCACATGGACCGGCCCGTCGGCTCACCGCCCTGCTACTGGAAGCGGACTCGTCTCCGGCGTACGTGATGACCAGCATGGGCGGCGTCGACGGCGGCTCGTTCCCGGTACACCTCGCGGCGTCAATGGACCGGGCCGGCGTCCTGGCCGACCTGCTCGCCAAGTGCCCCGACTGCGCCGGCCTCCGCAACGCCAAGGGCAGGACCTTCCTCCACGCCGCCGCCAGGCAACCGGGGACGCAAGGTCGTGGCGTTCGCCTGCCGGTCAGGCTGGCCGGAGCTCGGGCGCATCCTCAACGCGCGGGACAACGACGGCAACACCGCGCTGCACCTCGCCGTCCAGGAAGGGGATCTGGCCATCGTCACCTGCCTGGTGCGGAATCTTGAGGTGCAGTTGAGCTTGGAGAACAACAAGTGGCAAACCCCCCTCGATGTCGCGCGGCAGGGGATTCCCCACGATTTCAACTGTTTATCGGTAACCAATCCAATCTACCACGCGCGACGGGACCAATTAATAAATAATTAATCTACTTGTCATTAATTACTTGTCCTCTTTTTCATGTATTAGATCAATTCACGGAGTCAGATATACTATGGGTTAGAATTTGTCGGAGCTAAACGCAACCTCTACCCGCCTCGCAAACAGTACAGTAGCAGTCAGCCGACTGCTACGACTACGTGCTCCCAACCTGGCGACCAAGAGAGCGTCTTATACAAGCACATGACGGCGCTCTCTCATCCAAGCACATGACGGACTCGGCGCAGACCCTGGGCATCGGTTCGGTGCTGATCACGACGGTGACGTTCGCCGCGGCCTTCACCCTGCCCGGGGGCTACGTCGCCGACGACCACGCCCGCGGCGGCGCGCCCACGCTGGCGGGGAGCTACGCCTTCGACGCGTTCGTCATGTCCATCACCCTGGCGTTCGCCTGCTCGCTGCTGGCCACCTTCAGCCTCATGTACTCGGGGGTGCCCCTGGTCGACCTGCCCGTCCGCCTCCAGTACTTCCAGTGGTCCCGGATGCTGGCCGTCAGCTCGGTCAGGAGCCTGGCCGCCGCCTTCGCGCTGGGCGTGTACGTCGTACTGGCTCCGGTTGCTCGCAAGACCGCCATTGCCGTCTGCATCATCTCCTCCGCCACGCTGCTATATGGACACAGAGAAGCTTGGACGCTCCTCACCAACGCACGAACGCTCTACGTTAGACGGGGTGCTCGCGTGTTCTGGGCACTACGGAAAGAAATCATTTTCATCATCTTGGGTCACTACTGGTCCTACCTGATAATCTTCGGCTGGCCAGCGTATTCGACCTATCGCCACATTTGACTTAATTAATTGGAACCGAGGTATCAAACTATGGCCGTTCAACAAGATGCATGGTTGATAATTGCACCGATGACTTCATATTTCTTTCACATTAAGTGTATTTCTGTGGAACTATCTCTCTCTATCTATATATACATAGAGAGAGAGTTGAAAGCTTAATTTCAGTTTTTATTAGTTGACTTAATTTTGTGATGGTTTCAATCGATTTTTTAAGTGTTAAATCTAGATGCATCAACTCTCTTCTCTCCGACTCCACGGTACAAATACCCCCACCACCACAAAAAGCTGCCGCCCTACCTCTCCATGCTCGCGTTGCCACCTCGCCCATCTGCTGTCGCCCTGGCTCCTTGTTAAAGAGGCGTGATACATATTAAGGTACGTACAATGATACAGACAGCTACTGTCTATAGTAACTCTTCATATTATCTATAGACAGCTCATATAATAGGTCGTGGTGATACAGTCGGCTACATGATTGTAGACAAAACATAATCTTTTAATGTTTTTCTTGGTTCAAGTGCTACAGTCGGCTACAGAATTGTAGACAGCACATTTCTCTCTTTATTCTCTTTCATCAACATCAGTTTAAACCCTACATGACAGAGGTTATAGACAGCTAATGCAAACTCATTGTACATGACCTAAGGATTACCAATTCTAACCATGCAATGTTACCTTTGTTTGGATACATGCATGGGTTTGGTCCATTACCCCATGATTTTAATAGGCCTACCTTAGGATACCTTTTTAGCCCACCAATTCATTGGGCTAGCCAAAATTCGAAATCGATTTTGTAGAGATGCCATTTTATTTATAGAAGAATCGTTCAATTACCTTTCTTACTCTCCCTCCCAAAGGTCGGGGCTTAGACGGATTCGTATCGCCTGACATTCCTACGGGAATGTCACGGTGAACAGTACCGTAACATTCGAAAGATCTGAACTGTTCGATCACGAAAGGACGGACCAGATCGACTGCTACAGTGTAGCGAACAGTACTGCACAACAGTGTAATGCTACAGTAATTATGACCAGTACCTATGGACAGTGTTTTGTGAACCGTTGTTTCGCTCCAGTGTTTTGATCTTGCCCATTGATTTTCAATCCAACGGATGTTACGCAATGTCACGGTACTGTTCACCCGTGACATTGCTTAGCAATGTCAGAGGATTCATTTCCGGCTTAGACACCCCTCCTACCACCCATCTACTACCTACTAGTGCCAGAGTTTGGGGCACGTGGAGCACCGATTTGTTAGAGTTGAAGAAGAGGAGGAAAGGGACAAATGTTAAGTGGGTCGTGCTGTGAGACCCCGACGTTTATTAGGCTCATAATACTTAGTCGTCCGATTGACCCTAGTATTATCAACCAAATAAACCCCGGTCTCGAGAGATGTATACTTCCCAGAATGCAGTATACATACCTCACAACAAAAGAATGTATCAATTCCATACAACACATAGAACATAAGCAACAAACCAGAAGTTAACAATAATATGGAATAGATAATACAAAAGAGAGGCCCTTAGGCCAAATAGCAACAAATCTACAAAGATAACAGCGGAAGCAAAAGGTGCCATAAAGATGGCTATAACACAAAGCCAATCAGTGTGCCTTAACCCCTAGGCATCTGACCGGACCGCCAAGCTAGTCGTCGAAGAAACTGCAACACGTAGCACAAAAGAGAGGCTCTTGGAGCTCTCCTTCTTCCTCTGCAACAAAAGCCACAAAATTGCCACAACCACGGGCAGATGAGTACATAAAGTACTCCGCAAGACTTACGTGTGAGATAACAGAACTATAAATAGCTACATGCAAGCTTTATTTAAGTGGATGAGGCTTTGGACTCATTTTAGCATAAAGCAACATTTATTTGCAATAACATAATAGATTGAAGGCAATTTGACAAAGCATTTTTAAATGTTGAAGTAACAACGAGATAATAACATAGTAACAACAACAAGAACAATCCTGGAAGTGACTAACCCAAGTCACCACAACAATAGCATGAACTCCCCGTTCATACCAACCATGTCAAGTTTTAATTAAATGTTGTAGTCTAATTCTCACGGGAAATAACCAAGCTTGTCCATAACCTAGGGCGAGGCTATTGAATAGTTTTATCCTGCGCAGGTGTACCACTGTACCCACACGAGACCGCCTTTCCTTTACGCACACTTAGAAGGTGTCTTTGGCAGCTAAGTCCTACGAGACCTTTCCAAAGGATAATGCTAATTACGAGTCCGCACAACCCACGGGGAGAAAGAGACATTAGACGACCTAGCCGAAGCTAATGTTCCTCCCACACTATACATATCGTTTTCATTTAAAACACACCAACCGAGCAGCTCATAATTAACACCTCCTAGAGTACTTAGTCAAGAGGGTTCCATATGCCCTCGCGTGGTTAGTACGCATAATTGCTTGGATCAATGGCGCAAGAATTAGGTCCTTGTTGACTCGGGCATACCACCACATCCAAAAACCACACCATCCATCCAATATGCCCAAGTCCAATCCACACATTTATTTTCAGATTTTGTATTTACAAATTAACAAAGCACAAGATGGACATAATGGAATAATAATTTTAGTGTGATCAAGGTCATCGACATAATGTCGACAACCGCCCATTTCTACCGTTATCTAAGCATTGCTAAGCATTTCAAGTCGCAATCTACTAAGTGATATGAGCTCATCCGACGAGCTCAAACCACAGCCAATAACCTAGGCGTAAGGTAGTAAAGACATGGCATCCCTACAGATTGTGCAACTATAGGATTCACTAACCATAATTTAAAACAAAGTAGCAATGCATACATAGAGTTTAAGCAATATAATAGACTTGCAAATATAGGATGAATCATGGTCAAACTGCTTGCCTGGCTGTTGAGGGTCACTTTGTTGCGGAGGATCGTTCTCGGGATTACCACAAATGTCGAACCCTAACGAAAAGGCGATAAAGAGTCGATAAGAATAAAGAAAAGCAACAAGACCCAACAGCAAAAGTTCTCCGAATGACTTGAAATTTTTACAGAAGCAAGATAAAGATTTATCATGAATTTAGCAACAAGAATCAATCAATTTGGATCCAAAGATATGACCAAAACAACTCAATTCGGCCAGAAAAATAACAGTTTAAATTAAAAGGGCTACTGTTCACAAAATATTTTCTAGGGTCTTCTGGACATGAAATTTTTATGGTAGATAGGTAATGACATTCTAAGACTAATGGAAGTGGTTTCAACTCTTTTGGAGTTACATTGCAACTTCTACAATTTTTCAAAGACAAGAACTTGAACAAAATTATAATGCATAATTATTCTTTCTAAAAACAGTAACATGCTCAAAACTATTTTTCCTAGCAAGTTCATTATTAGAGGAACCCAACAAACTTGGATTCACTCAAAAATCATTTACAGAGAATTAGTTATGTATTTTACAAGTTGCAATGTTTTCTAGTAAACAATTAAAGCCTATGCAAAGTTAAAGTTAATTCTGGACATTCTTGCAACCAACACATGATTACAAGTATTTTTAGATTAAAGTATAGGTAATAACAGAATTAACAGAGTTGAGTTTAACTAAAAAGGAGTTATATAGAATTTGTTATGCATTTTCCATTTAACAGGAATTTTATTGCAATTAATAAAGCTGAGAAGGTTCAAAATCTAATTTCATGCTTTTCTGGAGTCATATTAATCTTCTAAACATTTTTAGATTAAAGTTTAGAGCATAACAGAATTAATACAATTGGAATCAACTAAAATGAATTAACATGAAAAAGATATACATTTTCAAAGTTTATACCTTTTTCCGGTTTGAAAATAAAGCTCTCGAAATTCATAAACCTATTAAGGCGTGGCCTCTTATGGGCCGTTGATCCTAGATCCTATGGTCCAACTCCACGGCGACAGCGCCACGCGCTGTCGCGAGATCGACCATCGTGGGCGTTGATCTTGGATCCAATGGCCTCACGTTGAATCGGCGCGACGCGTTTGAAATCACTTCGCGAAATGGAGCGATGGTCGTGGGCGTTGATCTTGAGATGGGCGGCTCACGACCATGCTACACGATGAACTACAAATGTCGGCGAATCTCAACCACGGATCGCGAAAGCGGACGGTCCATAGTGGACAAGGAACAAAACGCGGTGAGATCTAAACCGCACATCCACGAAATGGAGGGCGCACAGGAGCCACGTCGCCGTCCAAAAACGCGGCGGCGCGTCGACAAAAGCACCGAGATGGTCTCCGCCAATCGCCGGCGATGCGCGCCATCTCAGCGTGATCTAAGGGTATCATTGGATGCACATTAGCCCTGCAGTCACGCCGGCACCACTCACATGCACTGGAGTGCACCGGAGCGGCGGCGCACCGGCGATGAGCGGCGGCACAGCTACGGGAAACGACGACAAGAACATTCAGCTCATGGCGGCTAAACCGGCGGGTGCCCGAAGCCTTGATGAGCCAAAGGGACTTACCGAGTGACGCGGGCGTCTTGGGAGTGCTCGAGCTGCTCGACAAGAACGAAGTCGGCGGCGGCGGCAATGGCGATCCCGAGGAGATGTCGCCTGAGCCACGAGCAAAGGCGCAACATCAAAGCGGGACATAAGGGACCTCACCGATCTTCTTTGGAGCAAGGAATCGAAGGAGGTCCACTCACCGACGCGGAGAAGACAAAGCAAGAGAAGCGGCGAAAATGGGGATCTTCAATTGAGCTCACACCGCACGGGTGAATCAAAATTGGATGAGGGCTTAGCTCAGAGAGAGGTGAGGAGCCGAGAGAGCAAGAAAATGCGAGAAAGAGCCACGGGTTACCGCTTCACCAAAGCTCGAAGCGCGGCAATGGCGTGTCGGTGACAAAGGCGAGTGGGGCTCGAACAAGGGCTACTGGTGCTTGCTAGAGCTATTGGGTGAGCAAAGGAAGCTAAAGGAGGCAGCCCCGAGCTTAAGTAGAGGGGAGGCCGAGAGCAACGGGAGGGAGCCTCGGGTGCTCGACTGCACTGAGAGCGGCGAGGCGGCGGAGTTGGTGGAGTGTGGACTTCGGGAGGAAGCACGATGAGCAACCACGCGCACAGAGCGGCCCGTTGAAGATCGCCTGACGCGACGACATCTGCGCCCCACCCCTCTGCCATGACGCAACAGAGAGAGAGCGCGCGGGGGAGACGCGAGGAGGACGACGACAGGGGCGCCGCCCGATTTTGATCGATGTACGAGACGCGCTCAAGAAAGCGAAGAATGCGCGTTGTGGGCAGCGATAAGAATCCAACGGCTGAACCGCAGCGCCCGCGCCCGCGCCGCTTGGTGCAGCTAGGCGGTCTGACCAGGTCAAGTGGCTGAGCCAGGCTCGGGTTCAAGCCCGTGGAACAGTACAATCCAGGTTGAGTTTGAATTGCACAGCAGACTTTGGGGATTTAATTGGGGTATCAAATCAACACCAAAAATTATGAAATTTTTACAGGAGCTTTATGACTAACATATTAACCTCCCATAAAATTTCCAGAGATGTTTGAACAATGTAATTTTCTAGGAAATTCCAGAAGGTTTGAAACAAGGGTTTGACCTAGCTTTGACTAGGTTTGACTTGCCTCTAAAATTATTCAAACAATTTCTAAAAATTGTAAGAAAATTCAGAGGGTCACAAGGCTTCCTTAGAACTCAGGAAAAATATTTACAAGTGTTGGACAAAAGATTTTTATCCAGGAGGTTTTTGATTGGAGTTTAAATTGGGGATTTGATTTCTATTCCCATAATTCTTTTACAAGAATTACAGAAAAGGTTCAAGGACCTAAAGATAAATAAAAAGTTTTAATTTCCCCTCATTTTCAGAATTGGGATGTTACAAAACCTCCCCTCCTTACAAAAATCTCGTCCCGAGATTTGGCTCACTCGGGGAAGAAAGAGGGATAGTCCGCACGCAGACGATCTTCCCTTTCCCAAGTAGCCTCATCCTCAGAATGGTTCGACCACTGAACTTTAAAGAACTTGATGGTCTTATTCCTTGTTCTTCGTTCAGACTCATCGAGTATGCGAACAGGGTGCTCGCGATAGGTCAAATCCTCCTGAACATCGAGAGTTTCCAACGGAGCTTCCTCAGTTGGAACACGGAGGCACTTCTTTAGCTGGGATACATGGAAAACATTATGTACCCCCTCAAGTGCAGATGGCAACTCCAACTTGTAGGCAACAGCTCCCTTCTTCTCGATAACGCGGTAGGGACCGACATATCGAGGAGCTAACTTGCCCTTGACGCCGAAACGTTGATGGCCCTTCAAAGGAGAGACTTTGAGATAAACAAAGTCATTGGGCTCAAAGCTCAACTCACGACGCCGGCGATCCGCATAGCTCTTTTGCCTGGATTGAGCTGCATAGCGCAAACGCCAATAATAATTTGGACTTGGCGCCGGCCTCATTGATCGAGTCCGGCCAAAGAGAGGTCTCTCACGGTCTCGACCAGTTCAACGGGTTCTACACTTTCTCCGTATAAGGCCTCGAAGGTGCCATGCCGAGACCGGCCTCGAAAAGTCGTTGTTATAAGAAAACTTCGGCGAATGGTAAGCATTTCTCCCAATGCTTCCCATAGGAAAGGACACAAGCACGAAGCATGTCCTCTAAAACTGGTTGACCCTCTCGGCCCGACTATCGGTTTGAGGGTGAAATGCCGTGCTAAAGGTAAGACGGGTTCCCATAGCCTTTTGCGAGGCTATGCGTAAATGGGAAGTGAAGATGGAGCCACGATCGAAACGATCGTCTTGAGACGCCATGTAAGCTCACAATCCTAGAGACATAGAGCTCGGCTAGGCGATCGGCACGAATCTTGGTCTTTACTGGGAAGAAAATGAGCCACTTTAGTCAACCGATCAATGACGACCCAAATGGCATCATTTCCCTTGGCGACTGGGTAGACCGGTGATAAAATCCATCCCGATCGAATCCCACTTCCACTCCGAATAGGCAAAGGTGAAGCGAGCCTCGCTGACGCCGATGTTCGGCCTTGACACGATGACATACGTCGACTTTCGAACGAACTCGCGATCTCCCTCTTCATTCGGGTCCACCAAAATCTCTGGCGGAGATCTTGATACATCTTTGTGGCCCGGATGAATGGATAAAGGTGAATCATGGGCTTCGCAGAGGATCATATTCCGCAACTCCATGACCTTTGGAACCACAAGGCGTTGTTCGAACCTCACAACACCATGCTCGTCCTCGAGAAGCACTTGGCTGTCCCGTTCTTGACATTTTCCTTGATGTGGCTCACTCCATCATCCGATCGCCGAGCGGACTTGATCCGATCCACCAAGGTTGGTTGCACAACCAAGGCGGCGAGGAACCATGCTCAACTATACTTAAGTTGAGGCGCTGGAAATCCTCCGTAAGGGTAGGCCGACGCCCATGTGAAACAAGGCATTGCAATGCGCTTTACGACTAAGCGCATCAAGAATCTACATTAGCCTTGCTCGGATGGTAGTGAATACCCATATCATAATCCTTGATCAACTCCAACCACCTCCTTTGCCCGAGGTTGGTCAGGTTGGGTGAACAAATACTTGAGGCTTTTGTGATCCGAATACACTTCACAACGATTACCGATTAGGTAATGTCGCCAAATCTTAAGTGCATGAATCACAGCGGCCAACTCCAAATCATGGGTAGGATAGTTAAGCTCATGAGGTCTCAATTGCCTTGATGCATAGGCCACTACCTTGCCTTCTTGCATAAGGACACAACCGAGGCCTCGACGAGAAGCATCGCAATAAATATCGAAACCGATGGATATCGGGAAGAACGAGGACGGGAGCGGTGGTCAAACGCTTCTTGAGAATTTGGAAGCTCTGCATGCAAGCATCAGACCACAAGAACTTCTTGTCCTTTTTGAGCAACTCCGTCATCGGCTTCGCGATCTTAGAGAAGTTCTCGATAAAGCGACGATAGTATCCCGCTAAACCAAGAAAACTCCGTACCTCGGTGACCGAAGTAGGCGGACTCCAGGAAAGAACATCGTCGACCTTGCTAGGATCAACGGCCACGCCTCCAGCTGAAAGAACATGGCCTAAGAAGGCTACTTCCTTCAACCAGAATGCACACTTGCTGAACTTCGCGTACAGCTGGTGCTCACGCAGCTTGCTCAACACAACCTTCAGATGCTCGGCGTGTTCCTCATCGTTCTTGGAGTAGATAAGAATATCATCGATGAAGACCACGACAAACTTATCCAAATACTCCATGAATACCGAATTCATGAGGTTCATGAACAAGGCAGGAGCATTGGTTAAGCCGAATGACATGACGGTGTACTCGTACAAGCCGTAGCGAGTAGAGAATGCCGTCTTCGAATATCCTCGGTCGAATCTGAACTCGATGATATCCCACTCTCAAATCAATCTTGGAGAAAACTCGGGCTCCAGTTAATTGATCGAAGAGATCGTCAATGCGGGCAATGGATACTTGTTCTTTACCGTCACTTCATTAAGTGGACGGTAATCAACGACATGCGTAAAAGTACGATCCTTCTTCTTAACGAAGATAGCGGACAACCCCAAGGGGATGAGCTAGGCGGATGAAACCCTTCTCTTGCAGCTCACTTAAGCGCTTCTTCAACTCCACCAACTCGTTCGGTGGCAACCGATAAGGCCTCTTTGAGATAGGGGCGACCGAGCCAACTCAATGACAAACTCGAGGTCTCGAGCGGGTGGCATCCTCGAAGATCGTGGGAAGACATCAATGAAGTCACAAACTGTTGGGACTTCATTAATATCTAGAACGGACTTCGCCGAGGGCGAAGAGATGTGGACCTAGCAACCGGCGAGAAGGAAACGCGAACACCGAAGGGACTAGAAAGAGAGACGGACTTCTTGGCGCAATCGATTTGTCCCATATGGCGAGACAACCAATCCATACAAAGAATCATGTCGGACTCGCAGACTTGAGGAGAATAAGATTCACGAGAATCCCTCCCTCAATCTCGATGGGGACATCCCTACACTCAAGCTCGCTCTCAACTCCGATCCGGAGAGCGAATGAGAAGCGGGACCGACAATGGAGAGAAAAGAAGCTCTCCAACAAGAAAGAAAAGACTCGAAACAAAGGAATGTGATGCTCTGAATCAAACAAGACGAGAGCGAGGTGAGAGTTAACGAAAGTGTACCTAGCACGACGTCGGGTGTCTCTGAGCCTCCTCGTGGTGATGGCGTTGACGCGACCACTACCCACGCCTTGGGTAGCTGGGACGATCTTCGGTCTGCGAAGATCCACCTCCTTGCCGCGCCCTCCATTAGGACGAGGGCTGCCCGTCTTCTTAGGGCAATTATTTGCATAATGGCCCTTCAGCTCTGAAGAAACAAGTGACATTGGCCGCCGGATTGTGGGGGCCACTCTGCTGACCGGCGGCGCCGACGGATCGGGGCACGGCTGCGAAGGACGAGAACAGGCGGGTGACCTCGGGGCGCCGAGGATCGAGATCGAACCTCAAGATCGTCAAGCGAGGGCGGAAGAAGCGGGCTCGAAGTCTTGTAGGTCTCCACTTGCGCTTACGGAATCCATAAGCTCTCGAGCCGCATGCTCAAGAACGATGGCCTTGTCGACCAAGGTCGGAAATCAGAAAGTCGACAATGGATAGCTTGTCCTTGACTCCTCGGACAAGCCACGCTGAACTTGGCTCCTTAGCCATATCGGTGGCCACATCCTCGGGAGCATAACGAGCTAGATGGTTGAACTCGTATACATACTCCATGATGAGCACGCCTTGCTTGAGCGAAGAAACTCCCGCTTCTTGATCTCCATCAAGCCGGCAGGATGTGAGCCCGACGGAAGGCAAAGACGGAACTCCTCCCAAGAGGCGGTGTGGTCTCACGGCTGCATGGCGAGATAGCTCTCCCACCATGACAAAGCTGCACCCTCCGGTGGTGCGAAGCAAATAGCGCCTTCTCGTGCTCGCACGCTGCGCTATCTGGCTTCCGCTCCACCGACGAAGCCAATCGCTCAGACGAGCGGGTCCTCGCATCGAGAAAAGGTAGGGGCTGAGTACGAAGAAACTCAAAGAAGGCCCCCACGAGGCCGATGGGCATTCCTCGCCCAGATCTGAAGCTCCGGAAAGTGCGGTGGTGTTGCGCGATGACGCCCGAAGAGAACTCTCTGTCATCCGCGCGGTTGCGCTCAATCAAGAAGAACCTCGGCCATGGTCGGAGGAGGAGGAAGCTCCTCGTCCGGACCGGTGGCCGCCTTGGCCGCTACGAAAAGGCCCGACCATCTGTTACAAGAAACCTTGGTTAGCAACTAGACTCGAAAACAAAGCCTTAAAGAAAGCAAAAGCGATCGACTAGGGAATGGAATATCACCCTAAACGAAAGCCAAAACAGCGAGTAAATCAACTTTAGAAGCTTCTAAAAGACTCTCAAAACAGCCAAGAAACACCAAAAGCAAGGCTCAACTTCTCAACTCACTAACCCGTATTGAATGAAGCAGTAGTTGCTCGAGAGGATTAAAATCAGATTGTAACGTAAGGGTTAATACTAGTAGAGAGCAATGTTAATTCAGCGAAATACGTGTTAGATACTTAGCTAACTAGTATCACATCTTACCCTTTTATTCCCACAAGTTTTAGTTGAATTAACCTCTCATTTTCTACCCTATTTAGAACTTATGAGCTCGCTGTCCGGAAATTGGCGATCGCTGTCCAGATTTTGCATCCAAGCCTCCAAGCGAATTCTTCAACTTCGGAAACTTCAAAACCTTGTAGAGGGCAGCTAACACTTCAATTTGCCAAACTCATTAGTTCCCAAAACCCAATTAATCGATAACACTATCTTTTAACAAGGAAGAGAGGAAAACAGCTTTTAAAACTCAAATTAGAGTGAGATGAGAAGAGAAAGCTAAGATAGATGAGGAGTAAAATCTGAGAATTACTTAAGCTTTCAAACTCATTTAACACTTTGAAATTAGGTTTTCAAAATATCCTAAAGACGACCAAGCTTGCGTTACTACGGTCGGGACGGCTCTGATACCAACTTTTGTGAGACCCCGACGTTTATTAGGCTCATAATACTTAGTCGTCCGATTGACCCTAGTATTATCAACCAAATAAACCCCGGTCTCGAGAGATGTATACTTCCCAGAATGCAGTATACATACCTCACAACAAAAGAATGTATCAATTCCATACAACACATAGAACATAAGCAACAAACCAGAAGTTAACAATAATATGGAATAGATAATACAAAAGAGAGGCCCTTAGGCCAAATAGCAACAAATCTACAAAGATAACATGAAGCAAAAGGTGCCATAAAGATGGCTATAACACAAAGCCAATCGGTGTGCCTTAACCCCTAGGCATCTCGACCGACCGCCAAGCTAGTCGTCAAGAAAGCGCAACACGTAGCACAAAAGAGAGGCTCTTGGAGCTCTCCTTCTTCCTCTGCAACAAAAGCCACAAAATTGCCACAACCACGGCGGATGAGTACATAAAGTACTCCGCAAGACTTACGTGTGAGATAACAGAACTATAAATAGCTACATGCAAGCTTTATTTAAGTGGATGAGGCTTTGGACTCATTTTAGCATAAAGCAACATTTATTTGCAATAACATAATAGATTGAAGGCAATTTGACAAAGCATTTTTAAATGTTGAAGTAACAACGAGATAATAACATAGTAACAACAACAAGAACAATCACGAAGTGACTAACCCAAGTCACCACAACAATAGCATGAACTCCCGCTCATACCAACCATGTCAAGTTTTAATTAAATGTTGTAGTCTAATTCTCACGGAAATAACCAAGCGTGTCCATAACCTAGGACGAGGCTATTGAATAGTTTTATCCCTGCAGGTGTACCACTGCACCACACGCATGCATCGCCTTTCCTTTACGCACACTTAGAAGGTGTCTTGTGCAGCTAAGTCCTACGAGACCTTTCCAAAGGATAATGCTAATTACGAGTCAAGACAACCCACGGGAGAAAGAGACATTAGACGACCTAGCCGGAAGCTAATGTTCCCTCCCACACTATACATATACGTTTTCATTTAAAACACACCAACCGAAAGCAGCTCATAATTAACACCTCCTAGAGTACTTAGTCAAGAGGGTTCCATATGCCCTCGCGTGGTTAGTACGCATAATTGCTTGGATCAATGGCGCAAGAATTAGGTCCTTGTTGACTCGGGCATACCACCACATCCAAAACCACACCATCCATCCAATATGCCCAAGTCCAATCCACACATTTATTTTCAGATTTTGTATTTACAAATTAACAAAGCACAAGATGGACATAATGGAATAATAATTTTAGTGTGATCAAGGTCATCGACATAATGTCGACAACCGCCCATTTCTACCGTTATCTAAGCATTGCTAAGCATTTCAAGTCGCAATCTACTAAGTGATATGAGCTCATCCGACGAGCTCAAACCACAGCCAATAACCTAGGCGTAAGGTAGTAAAGACATGGCATCCCTACAGATTGTGCAACTATAGGATTCACTAACCATAATTTAAAACAAAGTAGCAATGCATACATAGAGTTTAAGCAATATAATAGACTTGCAAATATAGGATGAATCATGGTCAAACTGCTTGCCTGGCTGTTGAGGGTCACTTTGTTGCGGAGGATCGTTCTCGGGATTACCACAAATGTCGAACCCTAACGAAAAGGCGATAAAGAGTCGATAAGAATAAAGAAAAGCAACAAGACCCAACAGCAAAAGTTCTCCGAATGACTTGAAATTTTTACAGAAGCAAGATAAAGATTTATCATGAATTTAGCAACAAGAATCAATCAATTTGGATCCTTGATGCAAAAGATATGACCAAAACAACTCAATTCGGCCAGAAAAATAACAGTTTAAATTAAAAGGGCTACTGTTCACAAAATATTTTCTAGGGTCTTCTGGACATGAAATTTTTATGGTAGATAGGTAATGACATTCTAAGACTAATGGAAGTGGTTTCAACTCTTTTGGAGTTACATTGCAACTTCTACAATTTTTCAAAGACAAGAACTTGAACAAAATTATAATGCATAATTATTCTTTCTAAAAACAGTAACATGCTCAAAACTATTTTTCCTAGCAAGTTCATTATTAGAGGAACCCAACAAACTTGGATTCACTCAAAAATCATTTACAGAGAATTAGTTATGTATTTTACAAGTTGCAATGTTTTCTAGTAAACAATTAAAGCCTATGCAAAGTTAAAGTTAATTCTGGACATTCTTGCAACCAACACATGATTACAAGTATTTTTAGATTAAAGTATAGGTAATAACAGAATTAACAGAGTTGAGTTTAACTAAAAAGGAGTTATATAGAATTTGTTATGCATTTTTCCATTTAACAGGAATTTTATTGCAATTAATAAAGCTGAGAAGGTTCAAAATCTAATTTCATGCTTTTCTGGAGTCATATTAATCTTCTAAACATTTTTAGATTAAAGTTTAGAGCATAACAGAATTAATACAATTGGAATCAACTAAAAATGAATTAACATGAAAAAGATATACATTTTCAAAGTTTATACCTTTTTCCAGTTTGAAAATAAAGCTCTCGGGAAATTCATAAACCTATTAAGACGTGGCCTCTTATGGGCCGTTGATCCTAGATCCTACGGTCCAACTCCACGGCGACAGCGCACGCGCGGCCGCGCGAGATCGACCATCGTGGGCCGTTGATCTTGGATCCAATGGCCTACGTTGAATCGGGCGCGACGCGTTTGAAATCACGCTCGCGAAATGGAGCGATGGTCGTGGGCCGTTGATCTTGAGATGGACGGCTCACGACCATGCCTACACGATGAACTACAAATGTCGGCGAATCTCAACCACGATCGCGAAATGGACGGTCCATAGTGGACAAGGAACAAAACGCGGTGAGATCTAAACCGCACATCCACGAAATGGAGGGCGCACAAGGAGCCACGTCGCCCGTCCGAAAACGAAGGCGGCGCGTCCGACAAAAGCACCGAGATGGTCTCCGGCCAATCGCCGCGGCGCGCGCCATCTCGGCGTGATCTAAGGGTATCATTGGATGCACATTAGCCTGCGATCCGCCGCACCACTCACATGCATCGAGTGCACCGAGCGGCGCGCCCGGCGATGGCGGCGGCGACAGCTACGGAAGCGACGACAAGAACATTCAGCTCGCGGCGGCTAAACCAGCGGGTGCCCGAAGCTTGATGAGCCAAAGGGACTTACCCGAGTGACGTGGCGGTCTTTGGGAGTGCTCGAGCTGCTCAACGAACGAAGTCCGGCGGCGGCAATGGCGATCGAGGAGATGTCGCCTGAGCCACGAGCAAAGGCGCAACATCAAAGCGGGACATAAGGGACCTCTTGATCTTTGCTAGAGCAAGGAATCGAAGGAGGTCCACTCACCTACCAGGAGAAGACAAAGCAAGAGAAGCGGCCGAAAATGGGGATCTTCCAATTGAGCTCACACCTGCACGGGTGAATCAAAATTGGATGAGGGCTTAGCTCCAGAGAGAGGTGAGGGAGCTGAGAGAGCAAGAAAATGCGAGAAAGAGCCACGGGGTTACCGCCTTCACCAAAGCTCCGAAGTGCGGCAATGGCGGCAATCGGTGACAAGGCGAGTGGGGCTCGAACAAGGGCTACGGGTGCTTGCTAGAGCTATTGGGTGAGCAAAGGGAAGCTAAAGGAGGCAGCCCTGGAGCTTAAGTAGAGGGGAGGGCCGAGAGCAACGGGAGGGAGCCTCGGGTGCTCGACTGCACTGAGAGCGGCGAGGCGACGGAGTTGGTGGAGTGTGGACTTCGTGAGGAAGCACGATGAGCAATTGTCGCGCACAGCGGCCCGTTGAAGATCGCCCGACGCGACTGACGCTGCGCCACACCCTCTGCCATGACGCAACAGAGAGAGAGCGCGCGGGGGAGACGCGAGGAGGACGACGACAGGGGCGCCGCCCGATTTTGATCCAATGGTGAGACGCGCCAAGAAAGCGAAGCGAAGTGCCATTGTGGGCAGCGATAAGAATCCAACGGCTGAACCGCAGCGCCCGCGCCCGCGCCGCTTGGTGCAGCTAGGCGGTCTGACCAGGTCAAGTGGCTGAGCCAGGCTCGGGTTCAAGCCGTGGAACAGACAATCCAAAGTTGAGTTTGAATTGCACAGCAGACTTTGGGGATTTAATTGGGGTATCAAATCAACACCAAAAATTATGAAATTTTTACAGGAGCTTTATGACTAACATATTAACCTCCCATAAAATTTCCAGAGATGTTTGAACAATGTAATTTTCTAGGGAAATTCCAGAAGGTTTGAAACAAGGGTTTGACCTAGCTTTGACTAGGTTTGACTTGCCTCTAAAATTATTCAAACAATTTCTAAAAATTGTAAGAAAATTCAGAGGGGTCACAAGGCTTCCTTAGAACTCAGGAAAAATATTTACAAGTGTTGGACAAAAGATTTTTATCCAGGAGGTTTTTGATTGGAGTTTAAATTGGGGATTTGATTTCTATTCCCATAATTCTTTTACAAGAATTACAGAAAAGGTTCAAGGACCTAAAGATAAATAAAAAGTTTTAATTTCCCCTCATTTTCAGAATTGGGATGTTACACGTGCTTGCACGTCCGTATAGCCCAAGTTGCACAACTAGTTGTTTGGTTCAGACGAGGCCAAGTTGCCCACAGTCCAACCATAGTCACAACTCAACCATCGTGCAACCCCTAGCACGAGGAAGGAAGCAAGAGTAACTAAGGCTACGATCGGTGAGACGAGGGCACGGTGGGCATGTCACAAAGGGAGGCCCATGAGAGTGTGCCATTGGCTGTCGTAGAGACGTAGAGGTAGGACTACAGTTATCAATTCCATTCCGGAGATTATTTCGGTTTGTCTCTTGGCATAGAATACGTCGGTACCGGTCTATTCCGACGTACCGTTTTGGATTTATGTGTATATATATATATATGGCACACATAATTTCACACTACTACAAAAAGGCTAATACTGGACGCCTCATCACAAACGGTTGATCAAAACCGCTCAGATAGATACAATCACGCAGCAGTTTTAGTTTAGCGACCAAATGCGTATTCGCTACGCTAAAAACTGTTTGTGAAGCAGTAATATCACAGACGGTTTGTGTTGAAAACCGCCTGTGAAGTATCTCAGAAGTATCACAAACGGTTCTTGTTCAGAACCGTCTGCGATACTTTACAGACGGTTTTCAACACGAACCGTCTGTGATTCCCGTCCTCATCACAGACGGTTTGTATTAAAAACCGTATGTGATATGTATCTTTTCATAGACGGTTTCTATGGCTTGAATTTTTCTTACTATCTGATTTTACCATGGCAATTTTACCATGGCTTGGAATTTTTCTTAATTTCTGATTTTACCATGGCTTGAATTTTCCTTACTATGCACCCCTGTCGTGGCAACCAATCCTCTGCCGCGCCCCTCCTATGGCACCCAATCCTCTGCCGCAGTAGGGTTCGTATTAAGAACCATATGTGAGATGTCATCACATAAGGTTTTTGTATGAAACCGTCTGTGATTCGCAGTGCGGAAGTTCAAAAAATTTTGAACGCGTGCGCAGGAGGCAAAATATTTTGGCGTTGTCCTTATATATTATAGCCACCCGAACCTTGTCTTCCATCAGTCTCTCCCTCTCTCCTCCCCACAGTGAGCTCTGACGACCACCCTCGATTTCCCATCGCGGTTCAGCGAGGAGACACAGCCGACGATGATGAGGAGGAGGGATGCAGAGGAGCTCCTTGTCTACCGCAGGAGGTAGACTACCGGAAGGTACGTGTACATCCCCAAAACAAACACAATTTGTTGGCTATTTGTTGTAAAGGAAATTATCTTAATTTTGTGTTACCTAAGGCCGCCAAAGGTTTTCAGTCGTCTCTCCTTGTCGGCGAGCTTGAGTCGAACTCGACAACATGCAAGAACATCTTGTGATATGCTGGTGAGGTACAGAGAGGAGCTCACAAGACCAATCCAAGAAGTCGATAAGTTCTTCAGGAGCTTGGAGGCATAGATAGTTTCTAGCTAGATTTATCACAGACGGTTCTTGTTCAGAACCGTCTGTGATGATCTCATGTCATCACTAACCCATAAAGTCAGACGACTCACAAAACCGTCTGTGATGACATTTTTGAACCGTCTGTGAAGATCTTTTCTGTAGTAGTGTCACTTAAAATCTCACTTCAAATACATAACCATAGAATAAAAATGACACAGTTCAATTACTTCATAAATACAAAGATTGTACGTAGTTAAATAATACAACATGAGTTCAAAATTTCATACATTTTACCATAGTCTAGCATAATTTCACTTATCAAAGGAGTAGTATTGGACTCGGCCTTCTGAGCTGATTCAAAGAAGTGGTCACTTCAATTTTGATTTTTTTGACCAATACCAAAATGACCAAAATGGCGGAATGGCCGGAATGGGCGGTATTGAGGCCGGTACGAGGTTGAGGCTACGGTGTGCCGGTTTGGGTGCCAGTATGGCATGTTCTGACCATTCTGGTCGGTACCGGAATGGAATTGATAAGTATGGGTATGAGACGTTGCGACCTGCAGCAGGCCAGCAAGGGTAAGTGTGGGGGAAGGAAATTCTCTAGGGAGACCCTCCCTTGGGACCGCTGGATGGGGTGGATGGGATGGACGGTGATGAGGCGGGGTCTTCCCTAGGCCCTCCCCACCACATTTATTCCCAAGTGTGGGTAGGCGGGCAGAGCAGAGCATTTAGGCAAAAAGTAAGTTTAAGTTTTTGAATTTCTCATCTCAACTTGTCATGCCATTTGGTAATTATATTCTCATTGGTCAAGTTACGAAATTGTCAATATGATCATAGATCTATTGAGGGCCTGTTTGACACATGGGAATTTCATCGAAAACGTTTAATTTTCATGTTAATCGAGAAAGAAAATCAACAGGGCTAAATTTAGATTGTATATCAGTATATGACGGTTAAATACATGTTTGGTACGCTCATCTCATTTTTGTCCCTCCCTCCCCCCTCCCTCTCTTGCCTAGCTAGATATACGCTGGTTTATGAATTCTGATACTACTTATATTTCGTAATTTCCTCTCTATATTAACTTGGAGTTGTGATGACACTATATAGCTAATTGTTCCATGATTTTGCATGCTAAAATTTGGTAGATCTGGTCCATATATATGTCGGGACCCAAAAATACAATTATAGACCCTCTGTGTATACTGCACTAGTCTGGGATCACGCTAGTGCACACAGTGGCAACATCGATGAAATATCATATCCATATACAAAGATGACTAATAAATAGGCAAATAACAATAAATATTAGAGTAAAGACCTTAAGGTCAAAGCTTACAATTAATGCCCCAGAAGGCGAATAGCTCAATGAAGCTGCAGCGGAACGTAATAGAATGACTTCAGTGAAGCCCATCTATATGCCCACAGGCAATCGGCTGGGGTAGCGCAACCTAGTTCTCCACGATCTTTGAAGTAGACCTTGTTGACCGACGATTCCTTCACTTATGTTGATTGATTATAGCAAGCATACACAACCGTATTCGCAAGTCATACCACAGAATGCAATGTATACATGATGTGGTTTTTTTTTGCAGAAATGCAACATTTGCAATTGAATACAAATAATAGATTGAAAGCATAATTCAAAACAAGTAAACAATAATAGTTTTAACAATTGTTTTCACAAAGACACATAGCCTAATCAAATTCTTTTCACACAGCCACATGAATTAAATCGCACAGCTGTCCCTTCCCAATTATTTTTATGAAAATCTACCCCTCGTGTGAAATACCCGAGCATGTCTATGACCGCGGACGCGGCTATTCGAATAGTTCTACACTCTGCAGAGGTTGTACACTTTACCCACAAAATACAATTAACTTATCATGTCTGCCATGACTCGTCATACAGAAGTATGAAATTGAGCAATCATAACAAAACCTTTCAGAAACTTCATCTCAAGCATTGACACTCTCGGTGTGCTTTACGGCCATACTAACCCACTGAGAAAGCCAGTCCGACATATACCGTTAGACAGGGATGCAGTGAACCGTCCCGCGATGTGATCTACCTAGTAGTACACACCTCCACCTATACACATAGCCTAACCTACTTCTTGAGTAATCAATGTCAAGAATCCGTAACTTACTAAGTTAGGTTCGTCCCATCAGGCATGTGGTTGTACGGAAGGCTCAGTTCAATGGCGCACAAAGTTAAGTCCTTAATTGACCAATGCAAGACTTCCAATTTCTAGCTATGCCACGAAGATTATCATTCCGATTCACACAGCTCCACCGATTCACACAGTATCCACCACTTGCCTCAGTCTAAATCCTTTCCCACCCTGTTGATTTAGTGTAACACATGCCACCAACGAGTAATGACACACAGCGCACACAGTTTTATCATGAAGTTCCATAATTACTTAGTCAGATTCATAATTGCAACTCACATGAAATGATGACTCGTGGCATGACTAAGCAATCTACTCATATCTAACCAACCCACGCTGGTGCTACGATAATACCAACTAAAATAATGAACCAATCTAGGGTGACAAAATATTATAACATAACAATAGACAAGGTTATAACAATTAGGATTAATAACTACACCCAAAAGCATTTAAATAAATACTTAAAGTAAATGCAATAATTTAAGTCAAAGTAATTTTAGAAAACTGGATTCAACATGATCAAAGGTACAACTTGCCTTGCTATAGCAATGATGATCTTATTTTATCTTCAATCTTTTACTTCCTTGACCTTCAACTTCCTCGGACGATACTGGGGCTTCAACGTCTAACGAGAAAGAAAACGCAAAAACAAACAAAATTCAAAAGATAAATCAAATAAACTCCAAATTGAAATTGGATAGTACTGGAAGATAGATAATGAATTTAGAAACTTGAATGAGTTCAATCGGAGTTCAGATAGAGGAGAACGGACTCTCGGAAGATTGAAATTCACATGAAATGATGAAAAAGAAAAAGGGAGAGAGAAAATTGACATGTGGGACCCATAGAATATTCCTCAATTAATTTATTTCGGAAATTCTGAAAAAGGGTGAGTGGATGACAGGTGGGACCCACTGGATTTATGAATTTCTAGAATAAAAAGAATTCCAGAAAAGGGTTTAAGGGAATGACAAGTGGGCCATTGGTTTGTAGACCAAGTCCACGATCTAGGGTTTATGGAACAGTGCTGACAAGGTGGGGTCTAGGTGTCATAGAGTAGGATCATGGTGAACCATGTCCACTCAGTTCGGTTTTAGGGTTAGGGCTAGGTGGACACTACGTGGCTAATGACAAGGCATGCCATGTGGGTACAGGTGCTGAGGTGGCAAAGGGGTGACAGCTGACATGGCATGTACGTGGCAAGATGGTGGCGGTCACATGGCAAGGTGGCATGCTGACGGGTGGGCCATGTTGTCATAGAGATGGAGAGAGAGAGGTAGGGCCCACATGGAAGGGAGACACCCGAGGGAGGTGGCGGCTATGGCTGCTCAGGAGGATGTCGGTGGTGGACTCCAGCGAAGGAGACTCAGTGGAGCTACCGCGATATCAACGGTGGCGGCGGCGCTAGGCGCGGCAACTCCGACAAGGTCAGGCCAGGGCGAGCATGGCTCAGGTGAGTACGCGAGGACGGTGAAACAAACCGAGGAAGCAGTGCTTTGGTTGAAGAACGGGGACGAAGGCGAAGCAACCACGGTGATGCTGTTCCGACGAGGTCCAGGGCGGCGAGAACCGGCGAGGTGGAAGAAAGAGGAAATGGAGGGTCTCACCAGTGACGGCGTAAGCGAGGATGAGCTCAGGGCGACTTCAATGGCAGCGGCGGCTCGGGTCACAAGCGGGACGACGCTCTGGTAGCGGATCGGCGACGGCGGGCATGGATTCAGGACGAGGACAGCACGGAGATTTCGAAGGTGGCACCGGTGAGGATGGAGAGGCACTGGACGGCGGCGGCAAGGAGCTTCAAAATGGTGTCAATGGTGGCGGTGGCTCGACTTCAACCCGGTGAGCTCGTGCGACATGACGGTAGCACCTCCGGTGACGGCGCCTAGGGCTTCGGCGGTGGTGCAATGAAGGGAGTGCGGATCACCGAGGCTCGGGTGGCGTGCAGCGTGCGGACTCCAAGGCGACAACGGTGAAAACCACGTCGGCTACACGTGCGATGGTGCAGCGGCTGGCAAGTGGACCCAGGAGTGGCGGCGTGGTGCTTGGGTTCGGCAGCACCAACCGACAGGTGGGCCCGGTTGAAACCCTAGGGTTTGCGCGGCAGCTGGGCTCCGGCTGGGCCAAGGGAGGGTTAGGTGGGCTGGTTGCAGGTGGGCCGAAGGAGAGAGGGAGTTGAGTAGGCCAATCCAATTCGGCCCACGAAGGCAATTGGAAAATGAAATTGATTTTCGAATTACGGAAAAGACGAAAATCCAAATATGGTCAAATAAATAGCAAATAAATTCAGAAAAAACACGAAAATTCCTTGGAGCACAAGGAACCCAACTAAAACTGATTTTCTTAAAATTTATGTTTAGATTAGTCAAATTAAATATTTTGAATTTAGAAAATTCCTAATTAAGCTTTATTAATTCAAATAAAATTGGTGAAATTTTCCAGAGACCTAAACTACTCAAAAGATTTTTGAAAAGCCAAATTTTGGGATGTTACAATATACTAGCATTTTCCCTTGATGTTAGTGTTAGATGATGCGACACTATTTGTTCGTCATACGTTCCTTTGTCTCTTCGTGTGATGTCGCAGTTGTTCATTTGCTTGAATGTGAAATGACAATTGCGAACATTGGGGCTGTTTGGTATGGACCCCAAGTTGACGAACCAAAATTTTGGCGATGCCAAAATTAGGATATGACCAAACCTTTGGCAAAGTAGAGATGTTTAGATTGCAACCATGCCAATAGCTAAAAAGATCGCCAAAATTCCCCTGGCTATGAGTATGGTGCGTGGGCCACACATGGCATCTAAAAGTTTTAGTACCAAAATATAGCCAGTACTAGTCTTGTTTTGTTAATTAAATCACAAGGAATACAACGGTTCAAATGCATCACAAATCGAATAGACGATTTAGAAGATACGGTGATTTGAAGCTTGTTAATCAAATAATCAAAGCATTTATTGCACCCAGTCTCTAGCTACCATACGGCGATCAATTCCTTCACCCGCGAAACTCTAGTGTTTTGGCAAGGATGGTACAGGGCGTTACTAAAATTCCAAGGATAGTGTCAAATCTTGGTACCAACTCAAGTGCTAGCCAAATTTCTTTGGTATTACCAAAATTTGGCTTGGTTCATGAGGCCTCCAAACCAGGCTTATCAACTCCGTTCCAATACTGGCCGGAATGGCCGAAACATACCATACCACCACCCAAAACAGCACACAACAGGCCTCGATTTTGGTCAATTCCAACCGTTCCGGGCGGAATTGAGCTTACCAGCAATTCCGGTACCGACCAACAAGGAATATGTCCTCCCAATCCATCTCAAAGGCAAGAAATCAAGGAGGAAATGATTAGATATGAGAAGAAAGCAATAAATTAGAGAAACACTATCTCTTCCCACTTCATCTCAAATGCAAAAAATCAAGGGAAAAAACTTAGATCTGAGAAGAAATAAAGAATCAAGAAACCCTAGCCACAAAAGAACAAGAGGGTTGAACTAGAGGTGCGGTCGTGCGTGTCGGACCCCGGGCGTGGAATACCCGAAGCCCTCGTGTGTGTACCGTACTAGTCCCATGATCAGTGGCTAGTACACACATCCACAACATAAATAATCATATCCATACATTATACATACAACATGAAACAAATATAGGATATAAACTTAAACGTTTACATGACAAGTATTTATTACACGGCCGATTGGCTAAATTAAAGCATAAGTAGCAAGTTAAACAGTAGAAGCATAACAACCAAAACCCAAAATTCCAGCGGTGTTCCCATCCATACCCTTAGACAACCGACAAGGACCAAACCCTAGCAAGACCCATCATCGAACCCTCCTATACATGGTGCAAAGAACGCGTCGTTCGGCATGGGTTCATCCTCATACTCTGGTCAACAATTTTAAGCAATATTGAGTATATTTTGTACTCGGCAAGACTTGTGGTGTATCACAACATAATTATAAATGCAAGGCTATCAAAGGATGAGGCTGTACACTACAAGTTATTTTCAGCATTAAGCAAGTTTAATTTGCAATGTCAATATGTAGTAATTTGCAACAAAAATTTCAAAGAGCTATTGACTCATAATGAAATACAAGTATGTAACATAACAAAAGTAAACTTATAATCGTCCTTGGTTGTGATCATCATTTCATTCTCAGCCATAGATATGACACTCAAGTTAACAGCAACAAAACCATTCAAACATTTTTCAACAAGTCCGATTTTTATAAAAACATAGACTATACCCGATGTGACCGCACTTAGCACGCTCATCAACGTGAGCACAACTATTTAAATAGATTTACACTCTACAGAGGTCTACAACTTTACCCACACAATAAGAGCTCTCTAGTTTGTTTGGCATTCGTCGACACCGCCACTCACTGTCCGTTGGTAAGCAGTCTAGAGTTCGTAACGAAGCCTTTACGTCACCTTGATCTAACCATGCACTAGCCCGGTGAATGAACACCCTCACTTCACCCGGGTACCCTCCCCCCTTCTCAGTGAGGCATTCACCATTGTATCGACAGGCTGGCGGACCTCGGGCTTTGAATACCCGAAGCCCTCATGTGTATACCGTACTAGTCCTATGATTAGTGGCTAGTACACACAACTCCAACATTGATATCACATCCATACATTCACATGTACAAAAGTAAAGCAAAATGGGTACATAACTTAAGCGGTTAGGAGTTATTACATCATCGGCCGACTGGCAAAAAAAAACAAGTATTAACAGAGTAACCAAAAGTAGCAGCGGAAGTAAAAGTGATAAAAGTAGAGAATTTCCAGTGGCATGCCCATCCAAACCCAAAGGCAACCGACAATAGACAAATCCTAGATGGACCCATCACCAAACCCACCGGTTCCAGGCGCAAAGAAGGCATCGTCTAGCGTAGACTCATCATCTAAATCTGAAAAACAATTTAAGAAAGATTGAGTACAATGCGTACTCAGCAAGACTTGTAGTGTATCGTAAAAAAATTATTATAAATGCAAGGCTAACAAGAGGAGAGGCTCTATTCTACAAGTTATTTTCAGCATAAAGCAAGTTTCATTTGCAATATCATTATGTAGTATTTTCGCAATGGGAGTTTAAAGAGCAGTTAAATAGGATAAGGACAACTAGTAAGTAATTGAATGAATAACAATAACAACTCGCAACCCTCCGTGGCTGCAAGCGACTTTTGCTTTCAGCCATAGACATGGCACTCAATTCAAATAAGAACCAACAAAACATTTCTCATGTTTTTCAATGAAACTGTTTTTATAAAAATCAAGACTATACCCGCAATACTATACTTAGCACGCTCATCACCATGAGCACAGCTATTCAAATAAATTTACAATCTGTATAGGGGTACAACTTTACCCATAGCACATGAATTCTCTAGTTTGTTCGGCATCCGCCGATACCACCGCTCACTACCTTTGGTAAGCAGTCTAGAGTATGTGTTGAAGCCTTTACATCATTTAGTCCTATCCTTGCACTAGCCCGGAGAATGAATACCCTCACTTCACCTGGGTACACCCCCGTCTCAAAGAGGCAATTGTAGTGGTGTCGAAAGGCTTGTGCCCAACGCCTCGGTGAAGGGAGCCCCTTCGAACATGCCTACACCGGTCATGTCCGCACTACTACTGCCTACTAACGTGCAAGGCTAGTTTTCAATGACTTAATTAGCTAATGTCGTCCCATACCAACACATGTGGTTGTACGCTTACGCTTAAGTCGGATATACCGGCGTTTGGTCCTTAATTGACCCAGGCGAGAATCTCCCGCTATCTACTGGTGAGGTACACCTCTCACTCTTCTCAGAATATAATATAACTCGTCCGCGCCGAAAACTAGGTTTTGCATTTTTTTTTAATACAAAATAACATAAGTACACCCCTCTGGACATTCTTTTCAAAATTCCCAAAACTCATGTTTATCATATTGTCCTTTTACAAATTTTAGGGAAAAAAGACTATCGCTCTAGTCGACATTTGTGCGATGTTCGCACTTAAAACTCTCAATTTGACATTATCTATTGCCTAACCATATCCTAAAGGCTACAACAGAAAGGACATCAATATATCAAGGAAGATTATGTATCAATTAGGATTACAACTACCGTTAACCCAAACATAGCAAATTTTACATCAAACATAGACGCGTACATAATAGATTTTGCAAAAAGAAGTAAAATAATTAAAATAGTAGGATCAACATGATCAAAGAGGTTGCTTGCCCTACTCTAGTTGTTCTGAATAGGGGGATGGATGGTCGTTGAAAATATCGTTCGAAGAATCAACGTCTAATCAAAAAGAGCCGGAAACAAATTAAATAATGCAAAATAATTTTAACAGTAAAAAAATCTAAATATTTTTTGCATATTATGGTAGATCATGAATTTATAAAAAAGAATCATCTCATTTTGAGTTTTTATGCAAAATTTATTAAGGTTTCAATTTGGTTTGGTTTGAAAAATCCTGAAAAAGAAAAGATGACGTCGACAGCGTATTTCTGATTTTTACGCTTCCCTGCAGAGAAAGCATATTCTCTTCTACGTTCTACTAAGGTTTACACTTTCTAGTAAAGAAAACATATTCTCCTCTGAGCTTCACTCGGGTTTACGATTTTCAGCCGAGAAAGCGCCTTTCCTCAAAACTAAAGCTGCTTTTCTCATTTTTCTTCATTTTCATAAATCTTACATGTGGGGCCAACTTGTCAGTCACTCATTCCTTTGATTTATTGATTTTGTTTTATAAAACAGAGGGGTCCTACATATCATAGACTCATCTACCAAAAACGTTTAGAATTAGATTTTTTTTATTAACTATTCGGCTGGTCCCACCTATCATCGACTGAGTACACTTAAGCTACCATAATTAAGTTCTATTTATCATTTAAACATGTGGGTCCCACTGGCAGAGAGAGAGAGAGAGAGAGAGAGAGAGAATGAGATGAGTAGAGAGCGCAAGACGCCCGCTAGGCAGAGAGCTCACGCCCGTGGCTTCATGAAAACCTCGGGGAAGTTCAGAAATGGGTAGAGGAGACCAAATCGATGCTAGGAGAGGTGGAGATGGACGGAGTCAGCGACGCGATGGTGAGTGGCGGTGGGGACTCTCGGGTGAATGCGACTTTCGCGCTAGGGAATAGCTCAAGGTGGCCGTGAGGCTCAAATCAACTTAGGGGTTCATCGCAAAGGTTTTGGCTGTGGATCTGGGCCCTAGGGTCGCCTAAGGTGAGCCGGTGGTGACTTCCCACGGCGGCGCCATAGGCCTCACTGAAAAATTCGGTGCAAACGTTCTACATTACTCAAATTAATTGAGGCTTAAGCTCGGCCAATAGCTCACCACGATCACAAGGAAGCTGAGAATGAGGTTGGAGAGGGGCCGAGGCGGCTTGACGGTGATGATCAGTGGCGGCGACGATGACTAATTGCCCTGATGGAAATAAACTAAAATAAAGCACATGCATAGCTTCAGGAGGGGTCACGGGAGGAGAAAATTGCCTCGGTGAGGTTAAGGGCTCACGGGAGAGACATTGTCATCGACAGCAACGGCGGAGACAGGGAGGCTCACGGTGGTAGCTCCGATTGGGCGAGGATGGCTGAAATGAGTGGTGCGAGAAGGTCTAGTGAGGTGAGATGATGCTCAAACCAGGCACAAAGTCAACGGGAACTCACCGAGCTTGGAGATCTTCTGCGGCGACCTCGGCGCCAAAGATGAAGAAGAAGATCCAATTGAAGCGCTACACTGCAATCGAAGAGCAGAGAAGTGAGGGGATGAAAGAGTGAGAAAAACGGCACAAGATGACATGCACGTCGTGGTTTTAGGGCACCGGGACACGGTTTTCCTTTGACGGAGCGCGTGCGCTGGAGCTTGGGACGACGGAGTGTTCTAGGCAATTGAGTGGACGAAACTTACCGAGGAGCAGAGGAATGGAAATGGCAAGGTAAGGAAAGTGTTTTGACACGCTCGGGGGAACTTCAAGTAGTGAGAAGGAGATGAGAACAACAATGAGAAAAATGTGGCCAGCTCGGTTTCTCGCATTTATCTCGCCATCCGGGCGGGAAAAACGGCCATCAATGAGGTAGGCGGAGGCGGCGGGAGCGGTTGAGGATCCAAAACAGTGGGCGGCAATGGGAAACCACCAGCGAGCGGGTGAAGCGCTCATGAGTGTGCGTTTGTGAGGGCGAGTAGAGGTGGAAGAAAGGGTCTGGCAAGCGGGGCCCACTTGCCAACGAGAGGAGGGAGAGAATTAAAAATCAGGTTTTTGGGATTAAAAGGCAGAGGCTTTGCTGAATTTTTGTACTGAACAAACAAGGTCCAAATTTTATGAAATTTTTTGTGCAGGCTCCTAAATTGGTATAGTTTATTTTTTTAATTTTCTAGAACTTTATCTTGTCTGTGATGTTCACGAAAAATCTTACAAGTTTCTATTTTTCATGAAATGCGTTATTGCTTTAGATGAATTTTCTAAAAAAATGCTCAATAAATTCCTTCCTTAGAAAATATGCCTAAAATTATTCTCTCACTTATTTTCATTCTATTTTCCCTAAAATTCTTATAAGTTCTTGTTTGTTTGAATTTCATTATTTGATTTATGCAAAGTTTATAAATCATGCATAACAAATCTTTCATACAATATAATCTCAAAATTTATTTCCGCTTTTAATTATACTGTGTATTCCCAAAAGGTGAATTTTGGGACGTTACACAAGCTTTGTTCCCAATGCCTCGGTGAAGAGAGCCTCTTCGAGCAAGCCTACTCGGTCATGCTCGTACTACTGCATCCTACCAACATGCAAGGCTAGACCTAGATAAATTAATTAGCTAGGACCACCCCAGTTCAGCGTTCGGTCCTTAATCGACCTGGATGAGGATCTTCCCCTATCTACTTATGAGATACACCCCCTCACACTTTTCAGTTTATAATATAACTCATCCGCGTCACAAACTAAGTTTTTCATTTTCATCTTTAAATAATATAACATAGGTAACCCCTCTAGACAATACTTCAAAATCTCCCCAAATTCATACTCACATTTTCATCAACTGTTCAATTTTAGCGAAACTAGAGCCTAGCTAAGCATCTATTCGACATTCCTATTAGAAACACCCAAATTGTCATCATTCATTGTCTAAACCATGTCCTAAAGGCTACAATAGTAAGTATATCAACATATCAAGGAGAATCATGCATTCAATAGGAACTTAACTACCGTTATCCCCAAATATAACAATTTTTAGCCAAACATACACGCATGAATAATAGATTTTTCAAAATGAATTACAATAATTGAAACAATGGGATCAACATGGTAAAAGTAGGTGCTTTCCTTGCTCTGGTATCTCTGAATATGAGGATGGAGGGTCGTCGAATATTTCGTTCACGTTCCAAACGTCTATTCAAAAGAGCCGATAACAAATCACAAATAGAAAAATAATTTAAACAGCAACAAAATCCAAATATTTTTGCATATTAATAGACAGCATGATTTTATATGAATTTATGAATCATAAAATGATTCATCCAATTTGGAGTTCATATGTAAAAGTTATTAACGTTTCGATTTGGCTCAATTTGAAAAATCCTAAAATTAAATAAAAGGGTGATGTCGAAAGCGTATTTTCTAAAATTTACGTTTTCCAATAGAAAAAGCATATTTCCTTTGAACTGAAAGTGGATTTTTCTCATTTTATGAATTGCTCTTTTTATTGGAAGCGAGTAGCGGTGTATGGTAGATGAAATTTAGTTGCCCTTGATTTGTTGTTGAATTATTACCATTTTATTGAGAGTACCTTACCATGACTTGCATGGGAGGCCTAGTTCATTTAATAATTTATTTTGTTATTATTTCCTATTTATCGAGGAAGTTTTATGGTTTAGGTGTTTCTTATGAGTATCATCTAGATACCATCCTTACGATTTAGACAGCGGCTTTTATGCGTCTGAGTTTTATCATTGTATTAATATGTTATTGTCATAATTATTATCATGGTCTAGCTCTCACTAAGGTACACCTATTATACTAGGTTAACCTTTAACTAAAATACGTGCTAATGACTATTTTTAGTTAAGTAGCTAACTACTCATTTCAGTTCATGAGGCCTATGTGTTATTGGCTACTGATTTTTACCTAGCAAATGTACATCCTAGTTGCTTGATTATTAATTTTTCTAACAAAAGGCCATTTATAGGAATCGCTATGGCTATATTTTATTTCAACTGAGTAGAACTAATTGGAGGAACTTACACGGCAAGGACTCATAGTTTAGCTTCTACTTTTAAATTTAGACTTAATTATGTGTGTGGCATATGTGTCATATTATGTCCTAATTAAGTTGTGCCCATTGGGAAGATAACCCTCAATTTAGACCATTATTAACGGCTCGAGGTCCAGTGGTCACGTAGACACCTTATACATTCCTAGCTACATTTTTATAAAGGTATAAGAGTTTACTGTTAACACCATTTCTAGTTGAACTTCTATTTTAATCTAGACATTAGTGTCACACTAACTAGTTTTCAATTAAAGTTCACCACCATTTATATTTTGACTGTTAATTTAATAAATTAACCCTATACTAAAGAATCTTAGGACTTGTTACCATTTCATGTTATGCTATTTTCTCCTCGATTATTATACAACGCTAGGTTTTTGGTTAATCATTAATTAGGTGGGCTCTAGGTGTACTGTAACTATCTTATCAATTTGATTATGACTAACTTAGTCATATCTGTAGTGCTTAACTAGTTGTTACCATTACTAGTCATTGTTTAGTTTTATTTGGCATTGTTAGTGTTGGTTAATCCAATAATAGAATTTGTGTGGAACCTACTCTTTTATACTATCATTTCATGATACTTCACAACTACATTAAATTATTCTAAACTAAAACTCAAGTATTTATTAATGGTTTAGGACCCTATTGCCATTTAGGTATCCCTAATTGTAAGATTATATTTTAATATTTACTCATTTAAATTTGGGTCTTATTATGGATGCTAATAAATCATCATTTCATTATTATTGTTAATTTTATTCGCTTGCATCCTCACTACTGACCTTGACCTAGGTTTTACTACCATTTGCAAATGACTTATTCTAATTACTTTTATTCCCTTCCTTATCTTAATCCTCGAATATCCATGATCCCATATGTCATGTTTTAGGATTATTATATTGAGTTAATTCTACAATTTTTTTGTTATTAGATTAGGGTATATCTCGTAATGCAAACTTACCTCTCCATTAAGTTCTACATTTTTTACCTAATTATTTTTACTAACAAGGTTTTCCAGTTAATCATTTAGCCATCTTTTCATTTATCTGGCATCTAACTAAGCTAGGCCTAGCCATTATCAAGGTGTTAGCAATGTTAGCATTTTTACTTGATTTTGAATTTGGAGCACCATCTTATGAATTTATTCTAAGTGCATACTGAGGATATTTATTATCTAATTATTTTACAAATTTTGATTAGTCATCTCATTGGCTTATTGCCACTTTTGTTATTATCATAGCCATAGCCTAGGGTTCACTGTTATTTAAATAACTATATTCTAATCCTTGACCTCTAATTAGTTTTGCTCTTTTAGATCAAATGCTAATGGCTAATAAATCAATATGATTTTTAATTAACTTGCATTTGCATTTGTCATGGTTCTAGCTCACTGCCCTATTCAAATTTCCTAATTGTTCATCAAATTCATTAAGAAGAATTTGCCTAATTGAAGTCTTCAGTTCATTAATTAGCTCACTAACCATTTTTAGTTTATCCAATTATTGGGTGGATATCCACTGTCACTGAGGCAACTGTGTCTGGATGAAATGCCAAATTATTTTTGCTCTTCTCTTCAATTGATTGTCAATGGCTGCTAATTATTTTCTATTAAACCTTAACTACTTGATTTAGCTGTAATACCTCGTTCTCGTTTAGGAAGATTTCGGTTCGAATGCGAATTTAAAATTCGCATTTTCGGCGTTTCGTCTGTTCTTTTGGTTTTGGGCCTGGGCCTTTGGCCAGCAGGCCCAAGAGAGGGCCTTGTGGGCCAAGGGGGGCAACCATGAAGCCCAAAGGGGGGAGCAGCCGTGGGGCCCAATTGGGGCCCATGTAGTGGCCGGCCATCAAGGGGGGTGCAAACCCTAGCACCCCCCCCCCAGTTCTCCCACCTCCTCCCCTTTGTGGCCGCCACCCCTACCTCTCCCCTCCCCTCTCCACCTTGCGCCTCCCCCAGCTGGATGCCGCCCCTCTCATCCTCCCTTGGTGCAGCCCCTTCATCCCTGGTTGTTGTCCCTGCCGTGGCGCCTCCCCGATGCCGGTCTTCGCGAGGATTAGAGGAGGAGGACAGCAGTGTTTCGGCCAAAGGAGGGAAGGTCAAGGTGATCATCTTCTTCGCGGATCATTCTTCATCATCCCGCGGGTCTCCAAGGGTAACAATCGTCGATTGTTGTCATATGATTAATCGTAGAATTGAAATCGAATAGATTTGATTGGATAAATGTCGGTCTGCTATAAACATCAATCTGTCCAGAATGTTGCGTGGGCGTTTTCGCGATCGTGGAGGCCGAACCAGTAGTTTTGATCTCCTAGAGATATCTAGAGGTTGTTCTTAACTTTCTTTGGCCGCTGAGTTCACTTGATTCCGACGTTCGAGTCAAAAGATATGGCTGTTTTAGTATCCGCTGTCCAGATTTCTGACGAACCTGAACTGATGTGTTAATTTGTAACTTATGACATGGTAATTAGCAGAATCTGGGATTTCTCCCAACTAGGTTGTTGTAGGTAATTTGATAACCTTTCCGGATTGATAAAGATTGATCAATTCGGAGTTATAGATTAAAAGTTATGGTCGTTTTGGTGCCGCTGTTTATTCTGTAGACAGTTTTTCTGTGCTGAAAGTTCACCTGTTTGTTAACGTACTAAATTGGAAGAATCAAATTATCTTGCCATCTAGAGTATTGTGGGTTTGTCAGTCAAGAGTCCACAGAAACTGGGTTCACCCCATTTGGAGTTCCAGATCAAGAGTTATGCCATCTACCGTGCTGCTGCCAGGGGCGGTGTAGGGCAGAATGTGTTGATTTTCAGTTTAGAGGTTCTAGTTATATTTTGAATCACCGGGGGAGCATTGTAGAACTTTATCTAGTATTGTCATGTTAAATCGCATCCTTATTTCAGTTATTTGTTTGTTAGGAGGTGAAGCTTCAGGTTTGAGAGTACCGCAATTGCCTATTAACGCGCCGCATAGCGCTAAAGGCAAGTACCTTAGTATTCCTAGGATTATGATATGTTGAATGCTTGCTATTGGTATTGAATTTCTAAGTACCATGTTATTACTTCAATGTTCATATTCAATCCATGTGGTTACCTTCATGATGGAGAGCATGTTTCTTATTGTTCAATATTCATATGTCATACTCAAGATCCATCTTTCATATTTCATCCACGGAGTGGATCGATGTATAAGACCCATCAATTCCAGTATGGGCACGTAAGACCCACCATTCCAATGTGGGCAGTTCGGGACACCGTACGAAAACGTTCTTCGTCGGGGCTTGGGTCCCCGCACTTTGTTAAGTGCGGGCTTAGGTGAACACCGACGGTGTGTCACCAAAGAATACCCATATATGCATGTGTGTGTAGTCCCTTCATTTCATCCACATCATTCATTCCATTCATCCAAGTGTTCGTTCTATGCTTATTTCATACACTTTAATGATGTTCACATGATCAAGGTTGTTATGTATTATTCGTCTAATGTACTTGCTGAGTCTCGGACTCACTCTTGCTTTGTTTGTTGTTTTTTTTAGGTGATCTTTGAGGTTGGCTCCATGGGGAGGGAATAGACACACACTCCCTTTTCACTTCACCTTAATCAAGTTCAGGATTTCATTTTAGTTCAATTTAATCATTCATTATTGATGAACTGTAATAATAAACATTGACCGTGGCTGATAACTCTTCTCCATTGAGATTGGTTAATAACTGTGCGTAAGCTTAGTTCATCCTTTTGATATAGTTGCTTGAGATCAGATTATACTTCTGCGATGATTCTGATATTTGTTGATTTCACCATTGTCTTGATATTAATGATTGTTGGAACCTCCGGTATAGCTAACTATACAGGGGAGGTTCTGCCGAAATTTAGGATTTTTGTCGTCTGTTTTAGCTTGTTAACACGTTAGTTTAGTAGCATTCCAGCCCTTGTAGGACTGGGGTGTTACAGTTGGTATCAGAGCGGGCTTTAGGTCCGTGGTAATTAAGTTATTAAAATGACACACTGTGCACAATAGGTGGGGTTGGGAAATTCGTTGTTTCCGCATTTTCATTAATATGTTTCATCTGTTGAGCAATTGTTGAATTGCTTCTACACTATCTTTCTTGTTGTTAATCTGTGATATGATGTGATAACTTATATTTATGAATTTATTCTATGATTGTCATGAGATGATCCTATATATTTATAGCTAATTACATTGGTTACGCGCGTTGATAACGGGTGTTAGGAAGTTGAGGACGTGGTTGTCACTCTGGGATTCACCAGGTTACACCACTGTTCGTAGTGTGTGGTTAGGGGAGTAGTTACCCCGAGTACCATAGTTTCAGGGTTGAGCGTGAGTTGCTTTAGAGAGTTGTTCTCTTTCTTGATTTCTGAATTTGGCAAAATACTTATTCTGTGGTGGTTGATAAATTTCTCTGGGGATCGTGGTTCATGATAGTTGAATGGTTCCATTGGGTCTTTAATGGTTCTCTAAAACAATTATTGTTTTCCGACTGTTGAGTTGCTTTTACTACTTGCGATCTTCGTGGGTTGGCAATATTGATATTTCCTTGGTTGTTCCTTCTTTCCCGCTGGAAAAGAATGACTCATTTATTCGTTTGATAGTTTGGGTAATGAGAGTTTTTTTTGTTGCAAGTTTGTTAACATGAGAAAGCTTTGACTCTATGCATCTCTTTTGGATTATTCCGAGTGTTGAAGTTTAATGCATCTCTTTTCTGATGGAAATTGTTAAAATCCTTTTGCGATGCCTTGTTACGGTTAAGTCAGAATTGGTAATCAAATAACTTGATATGGTATGGGTATCAAGTTGAGTCATTGGTGTGGTGCATAATGAACAATAATTAGTAACCTTGGAAGTGAAATGGATTAAGTTGACGTTGTCTTCTACTAGTTCTTGATGAACTGTATATATGAGTAGTGACTGAGAGTATGTCCATACCTATTTGGAGTCAAAAGAGATATTAAGAAGTATGGAACATTGATGAATTAGTCTGGTCATTAAAATTGTTTAGGTTGCTAAACTTGTTGGGTTCTTTGGTTCCAATGGATTAATTTAAATGTGTAGAAAGGAAAACAAGAGGAAAATGCTAGATTTACATATTCCCTAGTATGATTAATTAATGGAATTGTGTATAACCGGTTGAAGGGATTGAATATCGATGGATCTAGAATTTATGGGAGGAGTTCTATATAGTTCCTCTATATAGAATGACGCGATGAATTTGGTTGTAGTGTTGTTGAGACTTTTGATCGATAGAAGATTTCAATTTTTGAAGTTTTAGTGTATCTTTGCCGAAACCCAAATATGAGGAGGAACAGTTGAATATGTGTTTGTAAATATCCATGTGATTTGGGAAGGAAAGTAGGTAGCAACTAGATTCCATAATGAAGACAGTTGATAACAACAATTGTTGGAGTATAACTGTTGTGTGTTGAAGTTTGATGTTGAGCATCACTCAAAGTTGAACTGATATGTTATAATAGGGGGCTTATGCTCACATGATTGTGAAATCATCAGATGATAATGTGTCCTTGGCGAAAGGGTTCTGGTAGGACCTCTTCATTTGTGTAGTAGACCCCTTCTAAACTTAAGAGGTTGATGTAGTGAGGTAGTATGGTTTTGGTATGCTCTCGTTTTGATGATGAGATGAAAAGGTAGTATGAAACAATTTGGTGGAACTTTGGGGCTTTCTAATGGAATAGTTGATGATAAAGATTCGTGTTCAGAGTGAATTATTCTTAATGTTAGTAAGATTATCTGCAAGAGATTGTGACTTGGGTGTGTGGTGATGATTCTTTTAGAAATAAAGTAATTTGATCGTCTTTCATAATTTTGATTTAGTAAAAGTGTTTGAGTTCTCTGGTTGTGATCATTTGGACCTCTTGAGTATTGTGGTGATTGAGTTTGTTTGAGCAAGGTGACTGTTGAAAGATTTTATTGGTTCTTAAGTGGATCCCGTGATTTGGGTTTTAAGAGCTTATCTTGTTTAAGCCGGCAAAGTGATGTAGTGATCACTGACGTCTTTCTTTGTTAAAAGAAGGAGTGAAGTATAAGTATTTGAGATGTAAGTCACGTTTAGCATCTTGCGATTTATTTGAGTATGCTTAAACCTTATGCGGTTGTTCCATAAGAGTTTATCAATTTTGAAAGGCGATACCTTCTTCTCATTTGTGGTTTGGTATTCACTTTCGGTGAGGGCTTGAGCCCTCATTTATTGACTTTCCTTATGTTTTTAGTACTTTGCCTAAGTGACTATTTTCCTTGGTCTGTGTTCCTTTGCGGGTGGCACATGATTTCCTAGTTGATGAAAATTGTTTCCATTCGCTCTTTCTTTTGAGAAAGAATCAACCTATTCGTTTCACTAGAGTCTCTTGTGGTGTTTATTAATTGTAGTTGTGAAACCTTGGGTTGTAAGTTATTCGAGGAGCATTGGAGGATGAACTGTTTTCGTGTATAATTCTTGGAGAGAGTTTTAATTATACAGACTGTTTGCCTTTGAGGCTAAACTGATTGCATTGTTGCAACCATTAGAACCTATGGAGATTTGAGATCCAAGATCCTTTGTTCAATTCGGGTAGAACATTAGAATTTTCGAAAGGATGGGAATCTTGATCAATGTGTTAGAGTGTCGCGATGGAGTACCTTGCACGGTTGTGCAAATGAAATATGATGGAGTTGTAATGAAAGTAATATTAGCGAAGTAATCTGATCGTTAAAGTGATTAATGAGATAGCCGTGATTGTTGGATTATTGCCATGAATGACTTGGACTTAGCAAGTAACTCTCTAAGAGTTAGAATCTTTATAAAGATGATTGGGTCGAGGAAATGTTTTCGTGTTGATGTTAATGCGCCAGTATGTTTGGATTGTGAGAATTTTAGGGATTTAATCTGAGGTTACCCCTATTTTCTATATGAGAAGTTCGTTGTAGGAGTCTTGGAGTTTAAAATTTGGGCTTCGCATTTTTATGCCAGGACTTTGGTCGCCCAATGATTATGTGTAGGGAAGTAGAAAAAAAAGGTGGATTCGAGCGGTGGAGTGATGATTGATAGAACCCTTTGATGAAATATATGAATGTATGTCTTTGAGGATTCGAGTTGGTTACTCTTAAAAGATTGAGGTGATGTGATTTCATGTGGGATCTATTTTGAGATGCATTGGAAGTCAATTGTCAAGTTAATTCTGTCAGTAGGGGAGTTGTTGAGAGAAAGTTTCTGTGGAGTCGATAGAGCCTCTATACAGAGGTGTGGATGATGTATTTCGACTTGAGCATAGCGTTGAGAATGCCAAGTCAAGAGAGATGAGTTAGTGTGTTATGTGATGAATTGGAATTCCAGAGTTTGAGAGAAATTTTATTCCTAAAAGAAAAACTGAGAAATTGATGCTTCCTCAAGTAGTGACACGTTTTCTTTGATTCTCGTTTGAGTTTTGTGCTGTTGACCTTTGTCTTTCGCAAGTTGAGCTCGGCATCCATGTTGGCATGTGTGATTCTTTCCAGTTCAGATGGAATAAAAGAAATATTTGATTTGGGCATTCGAGTGATTTCTCCTTTGGATTTCGTGACATTTATTAAGCGCCACTTGGAAAGTGGAAAGGTTTTCGTGATGAAATTCGATTTGGATTTGACTCTTGATCATCGAAATGGTAACGTATAGTTGCGATGTGAATCTTTCTTATTCAGATGGGTTTTGTTGGTAAAAGGGTTGCTTAAAGAGAGTTCGGTTGTGCGTTTCTGGTTAAAGGAGGTGATCCTTGTTTCAGTGAAGAGTTCAATTGAGAGGTGGAACAAGAGTTCCGTGTTATGTGTGCATGTCGTGTGGTTCGGTATCAATGGGAAGGTTAACCCAAGGTACGTTGGGTTGTTTTCGAAAGTTGGCGTATCTCTAGGATCATACCTTCGAGTCTTGTCCAATGAGTGTACCTGGAGATGTAGGGTTGAGTGTTAGGACTTACGTCTTTTCACGTCTTTGTGTTGTGGTCCTCAGTCCGAGAGAGAGGTCACTTGGGAGTTGGAGATTCACTAGTGTGAGCGTTATCCGGATTTGTTCGCAATGAGTATCCGTTTACCGTTGTTAATTTTCAGTCGCCGTTTTCTCTCGTGTAGATCGGCGTTTAGATTCGGGATCGAATCCTGTTAAGGGGGGTAGAATGTAATACCTCGTTCTCGTTTAGGAAGATTTCGGTTCGAATGCGAATTTAAAATTCGCATTTTCGGCGTTGTTGTCATTCTTTTGGTTTTGGGCACGGGCCTTTGGCCGCGAGCCCAAGAGAGGGCCTTGTGGGCCAAGGGGCAACCATGAAGCCCAAAGGGGGGAGCAGCCGTGGGGCCCAATTGGGGCCCATGTAGTGGCCGGCCATCAAGGGGGGTGCAAACCCTAGCACCCCCCCCCCCACACTTCTCCCACCTCCTCCCCTTTGTGGCCTCCGCCCCTACCTCTCCCCTTCCCTCTCCACCTTGCGCCTCCCCTGCTGGATGCCCCTCTCATCCTCCTTGGTGCAGCCCCTTCATCCTGGTTGTTGTCCTGCCGTGGCGCCTCCCCGATGCCGGTCTTCGCGAGGATTAGAGGAGGAGGACAGCAGTGTTTCGGCCAAAGGAGGGAAGGTCAAGGTGATCATCTTCTTCGCGGATCATTCTTCGTCATCCCGCGGGTCTCCAAGGGTAACAATCGTCGATTGTTGTCATATGATTAATCGTAGAATTGAAATCGAATAGATTTGATTGGATAAATGTCGGTCTGCTATAAACATCAATCTGTCCAGAATGTTGCGTGGGCGTTTTCGCGATCTTGGAGGCCGAACCAGTAGTTTTGATCTCCTAGAGATATCTAGAGGTTGTTCTTAACTTTCTTTGGCCGCCGAGTTCACTTGATTCTGACGTTCGAGTCAAAAGATATGGCTGTTTTAGTATCCGCTGTCCAGATTTCTGACGAAACTGAACTGATGTGTTAATTTGTAACTTATGACATGGTAAGTAGCAGAATCTGGGATTTCTCCCAACTAGATTGTTGTAGGTAATTTGATAACCTTTCCGGATTGATAAATATTGATCAATTCGGAGTTATAGATTAAAAGTTATGGTCGTTTTGGTGCCGCTGTTTATTCTGTAGACAGTTTTTCTGTGCTGAAAGTTCACCTGTTTGTTAACGTACTAAATTGGCCGAATCAAATTATCTTGCCAACTAGAGTATTGTGGGTTTGTCAGTCAAGAGTCCACAGAAACTGGGTTCACCCCATTTGGAGTTCCAGATCAAGAGTTATGACATTTACCGTGCTGCTGCCAGGGGCGGTGTAGGGCAGAATGTGTTGATTTTCAGTTTAGAGGTTCTAGTTATATTTTGAATCGCCGGGGGAGCGTTGTAGAACTTTATCTAGTATTGTCATGTTCGTCGCATCCTTATTTCAGTTATTTGTTTGTTAGGAGGTGAAGCTTCAGGTTTGGGAGTACCGCAATTGCCTATTAACGCGTCGCAACGCTAAAGGCAAGTACCTTAGTATTCCTAGGATTATGACATGTTGAATGCTTGCTATTGGTATTGAATTTCTAAGTACCATGTTATTACTTCAATGTTCATATTCAATCCATGTGGTTACCTTCATGATGGAGAGCATGTTTCTTATTGTTCAATATTCATATGTCATACTCAGCATCCATCTTTCATATTTCATCCACGGGAGTGGATCAGTGTATAAGACCCATCAATTCCAGTATGGGCACGTAAGACCCACCATTCCAATGTGGGCGGTTGGGACACCGTACGAAACGTTCTTCGTACGGGGCTTGGGTCCCCGCACTTTGTTAAGTGCGGGCTTAGGTGAACACCGACGGGTGTGTCACCAGCAATACCGGTATATGCATGTGTGTGTAGTCCCTTCATTTCATCCACATCATTCATTCCATTCATCCAAGTGTTCGATTCGTGCTTATTTCATACAGGTTTAATGATGTTCACATGATCAAGGTTGTTATGTATTATTAGTCTAATGTACTTCTTGAGTCTCGGACTCACTCTTGCTTTGTTTGTTGTTTTTTTTAGGTGATCTTTGAAGTTGGCTCCATGGGGAGGAATAGACACACACTCCCTTTTCACTTCACCTTAATCAAGTTCAGGATTTCATTTTAGTTCAATTTAATCATTCATTATTGATAAACTGTAATAATAAACATTGACCGTGGCTGATAACTCTTCTCCATTGAGATTGGTTAATAACTGTGCGTAAGCTTAGTTCATCCTTTTGATATAGTTGCTTGAGATCAGATTATACTTCTGCGATGATTCTGATATTTGTTGATTTCACCATTGTCTTGATATTAATGATTGTTGGAACCTCGGTATAGCTAACTATCTGAGGAGGTTCTCGCCAAATTTAGGATTTTTGTCGTCTGTTTTAGCTTGTTAACACGTTAGTTTAGTAGCATTCCAGCCCTTGTAGGACTGGGGTGTTACATTAGCTAATTGGACTGGACCCACTGTCAGTCACTAAGCCTGTTAGCTGTTGATGGTTTACTTACAAGCAGGTTCCACTGGCAGTGTTTGCTACAGAAAGAGATAGAACAAATAGAGGCAAGGAGCAGAGAACAGAATAGAGAAGGCTGGGAGTGGCTCGGGGCTGCGCTCGTCACCGGTGAGGGCACGACGGTGAGGTGGCGGCGAGCCCCAAAATGGGCTATCAGCGGGACAAGGAAGCTATGGGAGGTGGCATTGTGGCTCGGGTGGCACGTGGCAGCGCAGCGGCTGGCCATGAGGGGGAAACGAGGATGGCGGTGCATGGATGGGAGAGGGGCAAAACGAGGGAGAGCATGAGCATAAGGGAGGCAAGTGGACCTCACTGGAACCTTCGGTAGAGATAGGGAGGTGCCGAGGTGGTCCAGCGAGGAGTGTTAGAGGCTGCTTGGTGATGTCATCATGGCAGCGGCGCTGCGGAGAAAGGGAGCGAGAGTGAGGGGTGGGGAAGCTAGAGGATGGTGTGTAGGTGATTTGGGTGAAAAAAAACTAGTGCATAGCTCACTAGATAGGAAACGGCAGTGGTGGCGGCAATTTTGGCAAAGATGGCGGCTGTGCGGTGCTCCTATGGATGAAACATGAAATCAACTGAGGGGAACGGATCCTTAGGGGCTATAACATGTCGTGACACGGTCCAATAGGGGAAGATCTCACCGGGTTGCTCGGAACGGTGTGTGGATGCGGCGGCCACGAACCTAGCGTCACCGGATGTGAGGAAGAAGGCGGCGCGTTCCCAGAGCATCGACTGTAGATAGAGAAGAATGAGGTGAGGGATGGAAAGAGAATGTCGATGAGGTCTAGAGGGACATGAAAGAGTTGACGGTAGCTCGTCGGTGTGGCCGAGCGGCTTGGTGAATGGCGGCAGTGGTGGATCTAGGATTTGACCACGCCTCGGGCTAAATTCTAATAGGCTAATATCTTTTGTAAAAATGCTTCAACATAAAATATAATAAGAAAAACATGGCAAAACATAAATAATATAGCATCTTAGATATACAAATTGAGTACCTAAATAACGAAGATTTCATCTCTAACCTAGCCCACTATTTCTTTGTCAATAGTTGGACAAGTACCAGAACCTACAAAGACAACATAAAAAAAATAAATTAAACAGAGACATGATTAAATCCAAACTCTATTCATTTAAATATAACTTATACTGTAACGAAGTATTTAACTGAGCTAGTTGTTCAATTAAACTCTAACTATTCTTAATTAGCCCCTAGTCAGTATAATTGCATCTTGCTATGGCATGCAATTAATTATTAACTCTTGTCTTCTCTAAATATGTAGATGTCAACCTACTGGGAGCCACAGTACCATACCAACGCTTTTGAGGAGGGTACACTACAGCACACCTTATGGGTGATGCTACAGCGTATCTGCTGGTCGTACACGTCGTAGTACACGGTCTTTAGCATGCCTTCCAGTGCGGCGTCAGCCGAGTACCTCACCCAGGTGCTCATCTAGGGACAACACTTTGGAGACCCCTCTTTTCGTTACTACGGGCGAGGCTCTTGCATCCTGATGTCACTTTACGATGCGGCTTACGTCGCCATCGTACGTCTACGACATGAGCTGCCCGAGTTGGAGGACATGTCCTTCCACTTCCCCGCACGGACGGTGGATAGGGAGGAGCACACCTACCGCATGGAGGGGATGCCATTCCTCACTCCGCACCTGCACCTCGCCAGTCTCATGAGATCACTCGATAGATATCTCTATCGCGTGACCCGTGAGTTGTTGGTGCATCGCCGAAGGATCTCCACCCTAGAGGACAACATCGCTCCGATGGTGGCCTAGGTACTCTTTTCACGGGAGCTATTGTACGGGGAGGATGTCATACTAGCACCTACTGAGGAGTTTCCAGAACCCACCATCTATATCCGATCAGGTACCCGACATCCTCGTATGTCGACTATCGGTCACCGCCGTCGTGTGATGGCCATCTACTCGGATATGGAGGAGCCGCCACAAGTGGTGCAGTGACATCATCTTTGTCATGATGGGCATGAGATGATTGATTTCATCAGTCTATCTTCCTCCACTACAGTGGACTCGTTTCGCGTCGCCAAGCGCAACGGCGACGTTTAGATTTAGACTAGCTGGGGAGAGCTCACTAGTATGGGATTAGTGTGAGCACTTTTGGGTATTTTGGTATGTTGGACTATGCAAGGTGCTGGTGTATGATGATTGTAATTTGCTACTTATAGTGGTTCACTTGCATTTTGTAATGTTTGCGCAACGGGCATGCGAACCATGTAAAACTAAACTAGTACGTTAAAGTTTCATGAGTGTTGTCCTTATGGTTTAAAAACATTCGTATTTCAGTTTTAGATGAGTTATTCTAGTATGGGATTATGTTACTTGCTGGCCCACTAACTTGTTATCCCCCCTTATCCTACGCATATTTGTTGACCTACGTGTTGTATGAATAGGATGTTGGTAACACGCTCTATTAACCAACTCATGGCTTCGAGAGTTGCCTCCAGATCACGGCAACCAGAAGGCGAGGTCCCCCAATCCTTCGGAACCTAACCCGTTGCACCCATCTGCTCTCGAGAATTAGCACGCCGCTGCAAAAGCGGAAGTGTTGCCTCCACCGCCCACAATAGCACAAGTGCTCGCCATGATCGAGCAAGGGCGGCAGACGAATATGTTGCTGCTACAACAATTGGTACAGAACACTGCCAACATGGGCACTACAGCCACTGGAGGTGGAGCTGCCGCCATGCCACAGTCAAGGATGGGCGAGTTCATGCGAACTCGGCAGTCGACCTTCTCGTCTGTGGTAGATCCTCTCGACGCTGATGATTGGCTTCGCACCGTCCAGAGCAAGTTGGTTATTGCTCAGTGTAATGACAAGGAGAAGATTCTATATGCATCATATCAGCTGCAAAGTGCAGCAGCCGCTTGGTGGGAGAACCATCAGGCCATTTTTTAGGAAAGCCAGACTCTCACATGGACCGCCTTCAAGAAGGCGTTCCGTGACGCCCACATACTAGCGGGTCTCATGGATATTAAGAAGCGGGAGTTTTACGAACTTAGTCAGGATATCTATAGGATACTCACAATCATTATATAATAAATTTATTAACCTCCCAAATTTTTGCAACAAAGGTTCAGGCTTATTTTGCTTCTGGATGTCATCTAGGATATGCCATTATGCCTATCATAGATCTTATTTTCCACATTTTTCTTATGCTTCTTCATATCAATTTTACTTCTTATGCCCAAATTCCTCCCCCTTTTCACGCCAACCATAAAAATTCTGAATGATAGCTTTATGCTTCCCACATTTGCTTTGAATCAACTCTAATGCTTATAGCAATATTTTGCTATGATACTACTACTGGGGTACAATTTTATTTAGCGTGAAACCAACATACATCCTGTAACTTCCGGCTTACATAATTATCAAATAAGAAACAATGTGGCAATGGGTGGAATCATATAGACTTCTAGTCTTAGGGTGCAAGTAATTATGTACTTGTTCGAGGATTATACTATTTTATTAGCCAAAACGATTCTTCGGGCATTGATATAAGGCCAATAAATTCCACTTATTCCTGTGTTGCTGGGAGATTCTATTTTCCCCTTTTGCCATCTGGACATTAAAGCATGCAAAGAACTATTGGATAAATAACCTGAGTGGTTTATTTTTTAGGCTTAGTGGATATCAAGAGTACATATTTAATAATTAATTCTAATAGGCAAGACAATATATTATTTACAATGTCAAGCGTACAATTCATAATTTTTATTCTGTGCAAGATTAAAGATTTTAAGAGGTGCTACTAGCAAGCATTTACTACAGGTAAGATGTGCTACTAGCAGAGGGCAAGTTAGATAAGGTAAAAAAAACCTATACTGCAGGTAAGGTCTACCATCTTCAGCAATTTGCCCTATTATTATGGGGGGGGGGCATTAATCTAATGCAAAAGTTTTCAGCCTAAAGCAAAAGATAAGGACTTCTCTACATGAGCATAACCAATTTTTTCATGAACTATATATAAACTAATAATGCAACTCGTGTAGATAAGTGACATCTAATTATAGTTGAGGGTAACCACAAGAATGTTGCACGTCTCTATATATCTCCTTGTGGACTAATCCATACTATGAATTCATCTGATTTCTTTCCCTTCCACTATGTTGCCCATGATCATTTCTACAGCTATGAGCATTCCCTTTCTTCTTAGTGTTTGCATGTTCTTCTCGAACGGGTGTATTTACTATAGGACTAGTAGTATCAGACCCCCAAGTGTGAAATACTCAAAGACCTTATGTGTGTATCGTACTAGTACCATGATCAGTGGCTACTACACACATTCAGAACATTTGGCATTCACATCCATACATTCACATATACAAAGTAAAGCAAAATGATACTTAACTTAAGCAATTACAATAATTACATCAATGGCCGACTGGCCAAATAAAACAAGTACCAACAGAGTATCAAAATAGTAGCAGAAGTAAAGGTGATGAAAGTAAACAATTTCTAGTGGCATGCCCATCCATAACCCAAAGGCAACCGACAAGAAACAAATCCTAGATAGACCCATCACCGAACCCTCCGGTCCCAGGTACGAAGAAAGCGTCGTCTAGACTTGGCTCATCCTCATACTCTGAATAACAATATAAGCAAGACTGAGTACAATGCGTACTCAACAAGATGTGTAGTGTATCGCAAGGTTTATATATATATATATATATATATATATATGTAGGGCTAACAAAGGGTGAGGCTCTACTCTACAAGTTATTTTGCTTAAAGCCATTTTTATTTGCAATATCCATACGTAGTAATTTTCAACGGAAGTTTAAAAGAGCAGTTAAATAACTACAGGACAATAAGTAAGTAATTGAGTGAATAATAACAACAACAACTCGCAACCCTCCTTGGCTACGAGCAACAATTTATGTTCAGCCATAACATGACAGTTAACTCACATAGAAACCCACAAGTCATTGCCCATGTTTTTCCAATAAAACAGTTTTTTGGAAAAATCAACACTAAAACCATACCAGCCGCACTAAGCACACTATGACCGCGAGCACGGCTATTTAAATAGATTTACACACTGCGTAGGTGTACAACTTTACCCATAGTACACGAATTCTCTATACCACTGCTCGCTACCGTATGTAAGCAGTCTAGAGCACGTGACAAAGCCTTTACATCACCTAGTCCTACCCTTGCACTAGCCCAGCGAATGGATACCCTCACTAAACCTAGGGAACTCCCGTCGAGTGAGGCATTCGTAGTTGTGTCGGCAAGCTTTGTTCCCAACACCTCGGTGAAGAGAGCCCCTTTAGACATGCTAGTATAGTCGGTCATGCCCGCACTCTACGGCCCACCTACGTGCAAGGCTAGTTTTCAAAGACTTAGTTAGCTTCGGCTACCCTATTCTAGCACATACAGTTGTACACTTAGGTCTTAGTTCTAGAGTTGCTGGCTTCAGTCCTTAATTGACCTCCGGTGAGGATCTCCCCTTATCTACTAGTGAGTTACAATCCTCACTTTCTCATAATATATTATAACTCGCCCGCGTCTAAAAACTAGGTTTTTCATTTTTGTTTTTATATGAAATAACAAAGGTACCTCCTCTGGACATTTTTCAAAATCTCCCAAATTCACAATTTAACATATTGTCCTTTTATCGATTTTTTGGAAAATCTATCGTTCTAGTCGTAGTTGTGCGATAATCGCACTCAAAAATTCCCAAATGACATTATATATTGTCTAACCCATATTATAATGGCTACAACAGTAAGGGATCAATATTCCAAGGAGATATATGCTGCAAGTAGGATTTACAACTACCGATTTCCCAATCATAGCATTTTCATACAAAACTTACATGCATGCATAATAGATTTTGCAAAACAAAGTACAATAAGTAAAATACTGGGATAAACATGATAAAATGAGGTGCTTTCCTTTCTCTTGTTGTTCTAAATATAAGAATGGTTGGTCGTCGAAGATATCGCTCGAATAATCAACGTCTATTGCAAAAAGAGCCGAAAACGAATTAAATAATGCAAATAAATTCCAAAAGTAACCAAATTCAAATATTTTGGCATATTCAGGTATATTATGATTGTATATGAATTTATAGACAAAAAATCATTAAATTTAGAGTTTTATAGCAAAAGTTATTAAGGTTTGAATTTAAGTCGGTTTGGAAATTCCAGAAAAAGAAAAGTGAGAGAGAAATTCTCTCTCTGACAGGTGGGACCCGCATCCCTTTTCTTTTTCATTTGATTTCTTTTTATGCTGACAATTACTAGTGTATGACAGGTGGGTCCTATATATTTTCTTCCCTTTCCTTTTCCTAAAGGAAATCTTATACTGACAAGTGGGTCCTACATGTCATAGACTAGGTTCATGTGAACAGTTCATGGACCAAAGCTCCACAACATAGTACTTGGTCCATGGACCGAAGTCCACTACGCATTCATTCGGTGGGACCTGGCCGTTAGTGACTCCAAGGAAACCCAGGAGTTAATGAGCTTCATTAACTAAAGCTCGGGGCCCACGCGTCATTGAAACATAGCGACAATTAACCGACAGCTAATGATTACCAAACCCTAGTGACCAAGATTTGGTTCATTTAATCGCATGCTACAGTGGTTGTCGGTTTTCTGACAAAACAAAGACTCCCGAGCGCTGCCTTCTCAGGCTAATTGCCGGCGAGTGGGTCTACAGCGGCCGGTGGCAAAGCCAAAAATGGAACCCCCACACGCTCACGAACCTGATGGTGCCGGCGGCGAGGTCCACGGCGGCGTGACGAGGATTGACAGCGGGGCGCTATAGGCAACATGCCAACTATAAACCCAACGGCGCATTGAGCGAGGAAGCAAGCGCCTGAGTGTCTATGTGGTCCAGGGAACTCACCGGAGTGACGCGGTTCACTAGAGAAGGACGGGGAGAGGCTGGCGACGAAGACCTACGGCGGTGTTGATGGCCTTCACGTGGAGGAGATGACCTGAGCAAGAAGAAGGGAAATGGAAGTTTGGGGAAGCTCAAGTGAGGTTAGTAGATGGTGCTAGAGCGAGGAATTGAGGAATGGATCACCTTACTAGAGTTGGGGAAGAACGGGAAGGTTTCAGCCGAGGTTGGAGAACAAGCAAATTCCGATGGTTCCTGTGATCAAAAGGTGAAATCAGTATGGGGGAAATGGTCCTCGGATCTTGGAACACAAGGTGACGGGGATGTCAAGGAGAGAAGTTCACTAAAACGGCCAAAACGATGAGGTGGCATCTCGACCAGAAATGGGAGCTTGCTCTCTTTGCGGTTGTGCTTGGGGAAGAAGAGGAATGGTGAGGGCAAGAGAATGGTGAGGAGAAGAGGTGCCCAAGGAGCTGTGGATGGCTACTTATAGCTTGGAGACGGAGAGCTCGTGAGGAGAGCGCGGCATGGGCATTGACACTCTCAGTATGCTTACTCGAGCACGAGCAACGCCGAGTGGATGGCAACTTGACCGGGGCATGGGTGTGAGCACAGTTGATGCGGGCGAGGTGAGGCAAACCGTGGGCGGTTTGGCCAAACCGACGATGATCTCAAGTCGCTAAGCGTGGGCCTTGAGGCGGCATGGGTGCAGGCGGTGGCATGGGCTGCGCTGCGTGTGGAAGATGATCCCTGCCGGTGGGGTCCGTTGGTTAGTGAGGGGGCGGGATTTAGGTTTTTAGGGGGTTTCATAAAAATGGCTCGGGGTTTTGGGAATTTTTTAGATATAGCTGCCTAGCTTCAAAATTCATGAAACTTTTAGGGAAAGCTGAGGACATGATGAAGATTATTGTGTAAATTTTATAGGGTTTTGTTTGTACTATATTTTTCTCTAAAATTATTATATTTTTCTCTAAAATTATTTCAATCTTCTCTTTGCATTTACTTTTATTATTTGATTTGAGGAGAATTTCCAAAACATGCTTGAATTAATTTTCTGTTTTATATTTAGTATAATTATGTTAATTTTTTATTTTTAATTATTATCTTTTATTTCAAAATTAATGCTTTAGGTTTTAAAATCAACAAAACCTTTAAATACAAATCCAGAAAAATCAAATGACAAGGAATGCATCAAAAACTTTTAAAAGTTCATATTTTTATACATTTGAAACATAATCCCAAATTTGAGATGTTACAAGTAGTGTGATTCTTGATGAGATCACTCTACTTTACGCAGGTAGCAGGGCGAAAATCAATTTAGAATACTAAGTGTACTTGGTGTGACGATACTACTATTGTAAAGTCAAATTTCTAGGGCGGAAAGTGGACATAGTCTTCTCAGTCATGTCAGCCTCGGCAGCTGCCTGGTTACATAACCTTAATTGAGATACAATATGGTGTGTGACGAGATTATACTATGCTTCTTGTCAGTAAAGCACAATTGGATCCAGTCATGTTGTGCCTACATGAGCGCAAATGACTTCTGTGCGATTGCGCATGCAGCCCGTCTTCATGTGCGGTAGTGAGCGATGGCACTTCCTGTACCGCAACTTGACTAAGAGATAAGAGTATATTAATATCAACATTCATTGTCCAGGTAAGGTGGCTGCTGCCATTCAGGGCAATCAAGATCCTTGTTAGTGATGTCTTAACATATCCCACAATATTCATGCAATTTTCTACAGGTTTATTGCTAGTAAAATAATTTAAATGCATAAAACGAGTACAAAATAGTAAATATTGATTTAATCTATTCAGTAGATAATTTTCTTATTTTCCCAGAATTTTCATAGCATTTTTGGGCTACAACTAGGATCGGGGATAAGAAGAAGTATACCTCTCTTATACTTGGGACTATGTGCCCAAGAACGCTCAGGACCTCATGCCCGAGACGCCCGGAACCTTGCGCCTGGGACCAATTAATTAGGTATTATAGCAATTTTCTGAATTACCAAGGCCCCACAAATAATTGCCCAAACACACAATGCCAGGAAAGAAAAACCATAAAATATGACGCTTCCAGAATATGTACTAAATCTAAGGTTTCAAAAATTTATGGAAACTCATGTGCCTGAAACCAAGTTTCTAGGATTATTTATGGTTATTGCATAAAATAAATATACTTGTTAAAGTAATTAACCTAAAACTGAGGGTTTAGGTTATAAGAGAACCTTAAAACATACTGATCCGACGCAAAAAAAAAAACGGATTCCCGAAGGGTTATTCTACAAGAATAAATGAAAATCTGAAATTCTCTATAATTTCCCGAAAGTCCAGGGGATTTTCTAAAACATTCCCTTATCCACAAAACTTCCTTGTAATTTTTCTGAATTTCGAGAGCCTTTCCACAAAAGTCCCGTGATGGGCCGGATTTGGCCGGTGACGGCACACCTGGCCTGCTAAGCTAGGATTAATAGGGGGTGGTTGTAAGACCGAGGAGACCGACTAGAGGGGGGGTGAATAGTTATTTCTAAAATCTCTAAGGCTAAAACCGATTTCTAATGCGGAAGCTAATAACAAGGCGGTTTAGCCTAAGTCAACTAGTGTTCGACTAATGTGCACCAACAATAAGTCTAATGATAAGTATAACAATTAAGCATAGACTTGTAAGCTAATCAATTTTAGCAAGGTGAATAGCACAAAGCAAGGCAAGCATTCATACACAATGAATAAGCAATTTAATACAACGAATATAAATTACAATAGTAAAGCACAAGAATGCAAACCAAGATTGACACGGCGATGTTTTACCGTGGTGTTCGGAGACTTGCCAGACTCCCCTAATCCACGTTGAGGCAAGCCCAAACCAAGTGGACCGGCTCCACGAATTGAGCACCCGCCTCCGAGGTAAGTCCAAACCGATTGGACCAGTTCCAAACCGAACCAACACCTCGCTCCACTATGGTTGCTCCTTCCTCCACTCTAGAGATGGCGAGCACCACACCACTCACAAACACCAGGCCTTCGCACAAGCTCCTTTGAGAAGATCACTGGACCAACGACGCCTCCACGCCATTTAGGTGTCGGCAAACACCAAGAGTAACAAACCTCAACTCTCACTTGACCTAATCAAGTGTCTAAGCTCAAGTGGATACACAATCCACTATCTAATGCAACACATGCACTAGGGTTTGCTCTCTAACCTCACTAAGTGCAACACATGCACAAAAGAGAATGAGAGACTTGCTCTTTGCTCAATGGAATGTCTAGGGGCACCAGCAACCTCCCCTCACACGGTCAAGGTGGGTATTTATAGTCCACACACAAAAACTAGCCGTTGGGGAGAAGAATCCGAGAAAATCGGCCGAGGCGGTCGACCCATGAGCATAAGCCCGGTCAGACCACACCCTCCCAGCAGTCGAGAAAAGAGCCGTTGGAGGGCCTCGATCGACCGCCAACTAATGGTCGGTCGAGACCGCCCGGCTGATCGAGACCGCATGACACCGCCCGGTCGGACCAGCAAGACCAAAAACCGAAATGTCGCTCTCTGGAAAAAGCTAACCGCGGGCTTGACCTGCAAGGCCGGTCAGACCGCGCTCATACCGCCAGTCAGTCCGGACTCCAGTCAGACCGCCCATACACTTGCGGTCAGACCGCACCACAGAAGAAAACATGATTTTTGCATTTCTTTTTTAACTCAATTTTGCAAAACACATTTGCAACAGATATGAAATGCAAACAAGGCATGTAGGCGAGATTCTCAACAAGGTGCAAAACATATTTGCCAACTTTTAGAATCACACCACAAATTGCACTCCGCTTCAACCCAATTTGCAAAATACATTTGTCAAATTGACGCGCGATGCAAACAAGGATTCAAGTGAGATTCTCAACAAGTTGCAAAACATATTTGCCAACTTATAGAATCACACTACAAGGAATAAGGTACATGGACTAGAACCATTTGTAAAACACATTTGCAAACTATAGTCACATGCTACAAGGATTATCCACGAGCCACAACTATTTGCAAGACACATTCGCAAATATTGGCAACATGTTAAGATGAGCTAGAGCAAACACAATGAGCTATCAACACATGACAAACTCAAGCTACTAGTCAAGACCCCTCTTAATAGTACAGCAACCTATACTAGCAACCCGGTCTCCCAACCAAACACTGAGACCGGTAAAAGACTAGAAACACATTCTTAGCCCTAACTAGTCATACCTTTGCCTTGCATAACCACTTGAAGCTTGATGATGCACATCCCCACTTCAAGTCAGGGTCCTTGACTTGAATACTCATCAACACATGATGAGTTCTTCACTTGGCCTTCATCAACACATGATGAAGCTTCTCTTGACTCGATGATCAACACATGATCATCTCCTCATATTGAACATCATCAACACATGATGATTTCCTCTTCTTCAAGAATCTTGACTTGATGATCAACTCATGATCATCTCTTCTTGTTGAACATCATCGACACACGATGATTTCCTCTTGACTTGACTTCCACCAACACATGATGGAACTCCTCTTGACTTGATGACTATCAACACATGATGCCATCCAAAGTCTTCATCACCCTGAAACATAACCTATTCATCCAACTCATGGAAAATGTTAGTTCCACAATATGATTATCATTAATTACCACAACATACCATTAACTTATAATTGTGGGACAAGATACCACAATCTTTCCCTCTTTGGTAATTGATGATAATCACTTCAATATCAAATAAATGAATGTAGATAGACAATGAGTATATATGGACTACACAAGTTATATATACTCAACATGAGTGTATACGAACTACACAAGTCGTATATACTCAAGGATATATAGTACACATGTCTCATATACACACATGAATATATTAACTACACAAGTTAAATATATTCAAGAATATATGAACTACACAAGTCTCATATACTCATATGAATATATTAACTACATAAGTTAAATATATTCAAGGATATGTTTCAAAGTAAAGATCCCAAATATATATGGATAGAGGAATATGGATCAATACTAATGAAACCACAAAATATAGAATGAACTCCCCCTACATGTGTGCATATACAAATGTGTAATAGGAAACATATGCACATATTCAAGTTAACCTTTTGGTGGAGTTCAATCTATATTTTGGATCTGAGGAATGCAACAAAATATATGTGAATACAAAGTAGAATGCATACCTCAAAAGATTTTCATCTTTATATCCAAACCGAAACTTAGCATAGTATAACAATAAGAGTGTTAGTCTCACAAATAGATTTATCATTATGAATGCATACCTGTTTGGATTTTTCCTTTTGTTTATCCAATAAATTAGATTTATCATTAAGAACTTGCATGCCTTCATGATTATCACCTTTATATCCAAATAAGACTACACAATATGTACATCCATAAAAGTGTTAGTCTCACAATTAGATTTGCCATTAATCACCAAAACTCCATTAACACATAATGGTAGGTCTAGATCCTTCTATGGTGCACTAGGGTTTAGGGTTTCCCTAGTGCCCAACCCAGTGGCAGCAGCGGCGCTAGAGGGCGGGCGCGCATGGGCGTCCACGACTGGTGGCCGGTGACTGGAACGATGACGGTTGTCAACCGAGGCAGCGATGGCCAGTGAGTGGTGTGACAACGGAGGCTGCACGCGCGCGCGGGGTGGCTACGGGCATGAGCGGAGTTGATTGGGAGCGGTGCGGCGGTGGAGGCTGCACGCGGCACAGGGCAACTGCGAGCTGACAACAGAGGCCGATGCGTGGGCGGCGGTGCCGACATGCGACATTCAACGCAGAGGGAGAACATGAGGGGCAACGACTTCGAGCCGGTGCGATCGGGCGTAGAGGCACGCTGGGTGGTGGCAATGCCGACGTTCAGGCCAACGACGATGAGGGTACACGAACAGGCGCACATGGAAATTTTTTTGCATTTGGCCCGTGGTGCCACGTTAATTGCTGAAATAACTCCCTTAGCACCGAAATTCCAAAAGTAGCCCCCTCCCGAGCGCGGAAAGAAGGTGGCCAGCGCGGAAGTCAATCAGGTGTGGAAGGAAAGGGCGCGGCGCGGAAGGTGGTGGGCTGAGCCGCCTTCCGTGGCGCTAGAGCGCGAAATGGAGGCCGGGGAATTTCCGCGGGAAGGAGTGAATCAAAATACATGCAGTCAAAAAGCAAGATCATTAATGCATCAAAAAGCAACGCATTAATACATCAAAAGGCAACACATTAATACATCAAAAGGCAACGCAAGACAGCTCATTAATTGCATTGCTGTTCGATTTCTCCTCACTACCGCGCTCCAGTCGGGCGGAAGCTCCGTCCCGTGCTCTGGCGCTGCGGAAGGCGGCCGGAGCCGCACCTTCCGTGCCGCGCCCTTTCCTCCTACGCCCGACTGACTTGCTGTGCTGGCCATCTTCTTTCCGCGCCACCCGACCGTGGAATACGCCACGTATCGGCCTCTCGTGCTTCCGCGCTCGGGAGGGGGCTACTTTTGGAATTTCGATGCCAAGAGAGTTATTTCTGTAATTAACGTAGCACCACGGAGCCAAATGAAAAAAATCACGCACATGCATGGGTGAAAGCTAGTGTCATGGTCGTCTTCCCGTGCCGAAGATTGTTTATAATAGATTGTACCATAATCATGGAATAAACTCACGAAGTGTATGAAGATCGATTTCTCGAAGTTGTGTAGAACACCTTTATCCCAACGAACCACGAGTGGTTCCAAATCATCGTCATCATCGTCCTTCCTGTTCCGGATTCCACATCATGGCAGCCCATCATCCAACGCTCATTCCAGATCCGACGGTCACCATGCCCTCCAATGTCTCGTGCGGCTCCACGTGCAGCGAGTGTCGTTGTGCTCCGCTTCGCCTCTACTCCCATCTCAATAAACCATACTTAGGTCCTCTTTGTTTAGGCTTAGGCTTTTTAGCTTATAGCTTAAAGCCAGCTTTTTGGCTTAATCAGCTTATAAGCCTCTAAGCTTTTAAGCCAAACTTTGTTGTTTGGTAATCAGGCTTTTTGTAGGATGTTGGCTTATTGAGTTGTGTGTGAAGGATGAAAGGTCTGAAATACCCTTAAGGGTTTAAAGGACCTTGTTAAGCATGTATTTAAACTGATTTTTTTCAGGGGATCTGAAAATATGACGATACATGCATTTGTACATATGAAACAAAATAGATATCGCTCGTAGTGCATGCATGTATTTATTTTGGACATTGCGCAACGGAAGAAATTAATATATAAAGGCCAATATTAGTCAACCAAACAAAATAACACAGTAACAAAATAATATTTAATCATATATGATGCAATTATCTTGTCACCGCAATATGTATATATATCATATTAATGTAATATATTTACCCTCTTGAGGCCATTAAAGAAGTAGCAATACTATCACGAAAGACACCCATATCTCCATCATCGATTGCTGATCCATTGACATTGTGCCCTCCAAATGATCTAGTTTGTGTATCGTTTGGATCATAATCTTAGTCAAGATCACATCTCTCAAAAAGTTCATCACGTAAAGCACTATCTCTAATGAAGTTGTGTAGCGCCATACATGCAATTATAATTTTCATTTGAATCTTCATTTTGTAACTTGGCAACGCCAACAAGATTCTCCATTTCATCTTCAACACGCTAAAGGAACGCTCAATCACATTGCGAAGGGACGAGTGAGCGTGATTGAACACCTCGTATTTCCCACTCGGTTGTCAACCATGGCGAAATTCTGGTAGATGGTACTTTTGTCCTTTGTAAGGAGCCAGATAACCCTTTCCATTGGGATAACCCGCATCAACAAGATAATATCTCCCTACATACATGAAACATATAGATGTTGACAATACAAATTTGGAATGTTATCATAATAATTATTTATATGATTAAAGAAGCTAATTACCTTCAGGAGGATGTGGAAACCGGTTTGAATACTTGTCCAAAGTGTTATTGAAAATCCTTATGTCATGCGCTGAACCCGGCCATCCGGCGACAACAAAGGTAAACCTCATGTCAAAGTCACACACTGCCATCACGTTTTGAGACGTATATCCATGACGACCAGTGTGGGCAACCTGCTCATCCGCTGGAACAACAACAGGTACATGTGTGCCATCAATTGCACCTATGCAATTGTTAAAATGCAGCATGAAGCGGTTATCTAGAAGTCTTGGATGCACTGTTGTGAACTCCGGATCCGTTGGTCTAATATTATCTTCAGATAAAAGATAGACACTTTGTAAGACTTCACTAAACTTTCTATTGATTGTTTCCATTGACCTTTTGAAGCGGTTTTGAACTTGAGTAACTGACTGAGGGCCACCAACTGTCCACAAGAACATAGCCAAAGATTCTACGAATGTCATAGTCCTAGTTGATTTCAAGCCATAATTTGCAACCAAAGTTTCATGCAAACTATCAAAAATAGCCCTCCTCATTCGGAACATCGAGTAACAATCTCTCTCATCGCCTAGTTGCTCAACAACCCATTCATAAGCAGTTAGGAGTGGTTGTCTCCTCTCCTTTTTGTTTAGATAAGTGTCGTAGTAGTGTATACCTACATAACCAGCTGCTGCAACAAAATCCTGAAATGGTAACTTCCTCTTATTTGTTTTTTCGATATCATCTTTGCTTAAATCGCTCTCGATGGTTGAACCATCAATGTCACTCTCAATGGATGAACCATCAATGTCACTTGATGAACTCATCTACAAATAATAACAATAATTAGTAACATAGAACATAACATCAAGACATAATTTAATTGAGAACACATTAGAGGGTAACAATAAGATGAGTACGACAATAACTAAATAGTTTCAACCCTATTATGGTTTAATTGAGAACACATTATAAGGTAACAACAATACGAGTACGACATAACTGAACAGCTTCAACCCCTTACATGATTATCACTGAATAGTTTTCAAATTAAAAAAATAACGAAAAAAAGATCTAATCTTTCTTCATCTTGAGATCAAACATCCTCCTGAGCCAATTCATCTTTACTTCATTGGTCTTCATGGTGACAAACACTTCCTGATTTTCTAGTTTAGTAAAGAGTCTTGTCGCAATGAAGTGTTCATCACTTCCTGGTACTACCCCAGCCTGAATAGCTACATCCATAGCATCCGCTATGGATGGACCACTCTGAACAAGGCCATTTGCCATAATGTCCACCATGCACTTGAAATCTCCAGCGATGGGATTTTTCTTATTCTTCTTTGGGCTAGGATTAATATTATTTGCCCTACGCTTCGCAACGACCTTCGGTTGCGTGCAAACGACCTCATTGTTCTCCCCATCAGCGGTGGCGTCTTCCTCGCCGTCCTCCGCACAATCAATGTCCACAAAGGTTTGGTCTTCTTATGTAGGCTCACCCGGGATGGCTGAAGTGTTACCCGTAACATGAGCCTTGTCAAACATACGGTCCATATCATCTAGGTTCTCAGGTGGTCCATCACGAAAATGTTTAGGATATTCCTGAAAATAATTTAAAAAAAATGAAGTTAGCAAAAATTAAAATATGAGCAAAAATTAAAATATGAGATCATACACATTAATAAATAGACGTTTCTGCAATAACTACCTTGTGCTCCTTCTACCAAGCATCGGATGCAGATATAGTTCCTTTTTTATGATCCCAACCAAGCCCAATTGCTTTCTGTTTCAAATCGTTCCACAAGTTGTATTCTTTCTTCAATGTTTTCCACTTATTTTTTAGTTGTTTTTTGTCGTGCTTTTTCCCTATCCTTTCAAAAAACTTCTGTTGGAGGTTCTTGTAACCCCTGGTATTCAAACATCCCAATGGCCTATTCCCAGCACCAACTTCCTCAGCACAGATCTGACAAAATGCCCTGTTGCCAAATGCATCCCAATTTGCCTTGCTGATAGCAACTAGTTCAATCTATACAATTTACATGATGATTTATAATTTGTAAGGGCATAATATAATGATAGCAACTAGGCTCCATGAAATATGGTGCTTAATACTATATGAATCAAGGGAGTGTGGTAATCTGTTCATTACAAACAAGTGATGATGTTCAAGACATTAGCTTGATTCGACTCATCAAATTATTGCCACAGCAACAAAAATTCATTATACGAGAAAAATGCAGATCACTAGATGGACATTGTCCAAAAGAAGGGTTTGGTTACCAGCTGGTGTACAAGCTACACTAGCAAAATATAGACTGGCATGGATGAGCCTATTACCATTTACCAGTGTAGGTAGCATTCGAAGGAAATATAACGACATTCCAGATTCCGGAGTAACCTTGATCTATTTCACTAATTGCATGGAACTAAACAAGTCGAGTAAACCAGGTCATCCTTAGTGAGAATTACATGATATATTGCCAAGCAATGCTTGCGACGTTAAAGCAAACAACCTCAAAGATACAAAACTCAATGTTGTAGCCTAATAATAACTAGAAATCTGAGTATCTGGCAATAAATAACTGTGCCAAAACTCCCTCAATAGTATTAGTAACAAATATACATTAAACTCAAACTAAAGGCCCAGTAAGACTGAAGCAGCCACCAATCCAATAGCCAATCTTTCCCATAACAACCAAAACATCCTAAATCCACCAAGCAAAATCAAATCAAATTAAAAGTCTTTTAACTTTCGAATATAAGTTAACCAAGTTAGGACCAAAATTTTCGGCACCAATTAATACTCTTTGTCAAGCGATATTCACAAATGTAATTGCCAAGACCGAGACAATTTAATTTAGCATAACTTGCCAAATTTTCCACAAAAATGCAATGACGTCATATCCCTAGCATCTACTCTTTTCACTAGTCTAATTTAGTGGAAACAAGTAAATATATACCACTTGAATTAAACTTGCTCGAGCTAACAGTTAAGCAATCATAAATTCACAACAAAGGTTTCACCGCTCCACTAACAAGAGCATGCATATATAATCCTTCCCCACATATCCTTAGGTTGATACTACTATTATCAACGAAACACACACAAAGAAGTCATTGATCATAGATACAAATCATCGATCAAGCAACTTCACCATTGTCGTAGGCGGCCCACCGCCCCCGGCACTGCAAGCGACAACCGAAAGAACTGCGATGCCGGAGGGCCCCACAGGTCCTGACGAGGGCCCCCCGGAGGGGTCCCGAGGCCCCCGTAGGAGTAGCCGAAGGCTCCGAAGGTGAACCCGGAGGCACCCCGGGTGTCCCAAGGCCCAGGCGGTGCAGGGGCCGGAGGGTCCGGGGTCCCCGGGAGCATGAACCGCAACACACCCGAAGAAACTCTGAAGGGTCTCAGTCACCGGTCGGTCGAGCACAGTGGAGGTAGACCAGATCCCCACAGGTAGGCTAAGGTCAGGGAGGACCACCGTGCTCCCAAACCTACTCCTAGGCTTAGAAACTCCCCTGCAGCCCCTACGTTCTGTGTACTTCACTAGGGGTACAATTGTAATTCCCTGTATCTGGGCAGGAGGCTATAAGTAGCCCTCCTCCCTCACCATGTAAAGGGGGACCTTTTTTTGGACAATAAGAGATAAAGGCACTTCTAGCCGAGCTCCACATCCGGGACCCTTCGGCCCACCCTTATAAGGCGAGGGTCTCCCTTCTGTTCTTGTCTGGTCGGTTTACTCCTGACGATTGGCGCCGTCCGTGGGGTTGGCGTGAAAGTCCTGAGCCCGAGGCCGAGATGGCCCCGCAAGGCCACGTCCAAGGTCTCCACGGCCGGCGGCCGCAACCGCCGCCCCAACACACCGAGGGCCAAGAAGCGGGACCTCATGGCAGCGCCAAGACGCCATGGAGGAAGAGGCGAACAATTCCACCACGGGGGTATCGCCGTGGTGACACCGACCCGCCCGAGTACCATCGCACAACCCCAACCTCTCGCCCGGCCACCGAGACCCTCGCGGCGACACCAAGCGTCTGAGGTCCTCGGCGAGAGCTCGCGGACCTCCGCCGAGGCTGCTCGGCTGCGGCGTAGCGGAGGGTGGCCTCGCCACCTTCTTGGGACCAGGCCGGCCTTCTGGCATGACCACCACTCCCAGGTGAATCCCGGTCAGGGGATCCCAATCCCCACTAAGCGCGGGACTTGAGCGGCCTTGTTGCCAAAGGACTTCAAGATGCGAAGTCACCCCTTTCGAAGGCACCACGGATCATGGAGTTCCTCGGGTCTGAAAGCGACCATAGAGGCCGGGGACGACACCACCAAAGCGAAGAGCATTTCCTCGCTCTCAAAGGCGTCGCCCTCACTTGGTTTTCACCATCCCACGGTCCGTATCGGCTTGGGAACAATTTGCGACCTCGTCATAATAACTTCCAAGGAAAGTCGTCAAGCCAAAAGGCATGGGACACTGTTTCTTCAGTAAAAGCAGGCCTCGGCGAATCCTCCGTAGCTTCTTGGGAGGTTCGCCGAGTGAAATGCCAGTGAGGCGTCAGCGAGACTTGGTAATCAATCTGACAACTTGCAGACTCTGAAAGGACCGCTCTCAGAGAGCGGCTCATAAGCCCATCTCCACTGTGGTAGAGCTCTTTGACAAAATGGAGATCTGCAGCGAGGAGGATAACAGATGAAGGGGAAGGCGGAAGCACGAAGCCCCCAAAAAGCCGTGGCGGGCGGAACAAACTACCAGCCCCAACCCTAAAGCGTGGCAACTACGCCCGAAGGTCGCGGGGTATACCATGTGGGCGCCACCCAAGACCAAGAAGGCGCAAAAAATGGCGGCGAAGAGGCGCGGCCGAGCGAGGCCGTGGGCGGCGTCGCGAGCGGCACCCGAGACGCCCGCATGCGCCGCGAAAAGTCACGTCATCTGTGACCTCCACGGGAGTGTTCGATACCACCATGACTGCCGCACCATTGCCGCCATGAACGACTACATCCACCGCCACCGCAACAAAGCGAGGCGAGGGCCCTAGGGGCTCCGGCAATCAAGCGCCCGCCCACCCGGCGAGGCCCACAATCGGCGGCCGCGGCGAGCGCGTCGGCGGATCATCAACATGATAGCGGGGATCCTCGGCCTAAAATCAAAAGCGGCGCCGCGCCTATGCGGCGAATCCATCACGTCGCGGCGGGGCAGCCTTGTGTCCGCCCCTACAGCGAGGTGCCCATCACCTTCGGCCGAAGACGCGCCCGGCATCCACTTCCCACACCAGACCCCTCGTCATTTCCGCTACCATTGCGGACTTCGAGGTCGGTAGCGTCGTCGGCGAAGCTCCGCCGACCCATTCGGAGACGCCGACAAGATGATGATCGGCGGACCGCCTATCACCTCCGGGCATACCCTCGAGAAGCCGGGGAGGCGATGTGGCGTCGGGACAAATCGATCTGGCGTTACATTCGCACGGGCCCCACCTCACGTCTGAAATCGTCACCTTCGACATAGTCCATATCCGCGTCAAGTACAATGCCATCCTCGGTAGGAACGCGTTGAACGCCAGTAGCGGTAGCCCACCATAACTACATCTGCATGAAGATCCCCACACCGTGGCGTTGTCACCATCAGGCGACCAAGACCTCGCGAGCGACCGAAGTTAGCCATTGACCCTTCGCGCCATGTGCACACGCTCGCTCGAGCCAGCCCCACCCGGAACCCTCGGCAAATGGGCTAAGAGCGAACCGAGGGCAGTTGGAAAAAGTCGCCTGGAAGAAGCATCTCCGGAGAAAACCGTGGCCTTGGGCAGACCTCCCTCCTCCGGCAGGCGGGGCGCCATCCTCGGTGTCTGCGAGCCAACTCGGACATTTTGCATGGGCAGGAGGACATTCGAGGTGTGGCCATGAAACCATAGAGCATCGTCTTGCTCTGCTAACAGCCTTCTCCAAAAAAGCTTCGCCGCATGACGCGGAGGCGGCCGCAAGCCGCCAAGGTCGAAATAGCAAGACTTATCAAAGGCGTGGGTCGTCAGGAAATCAAACACTCGAGTGGCTCATAAACCGGTCTTGGTGCAAAAAAGCACGGGCAAATGGCGTATGTCGTCGACTTCTGAGATCTCAACAAGGCCTCCCCAAGGATGATTTTCCGCTACCCGCATAGACCAATTGGTCGATGCAACCTCGATTCTTGGTGATGAGCTTCTCGGCGCCTACTCGGGTACCATCAAATCTTCATGGCCAAGGACGGACGGCGAAAGCGGCCTTCATAACACCGATCGGCACCTACGCTTCGAAGAATGCCCTTGGCCTCAAAACGCCAGGCGACTTTCACACGACTCATCACCAAAGTCTTTGGCGGAGCGGTTAGGCGTAACTTGTCGAAGCCTACGTCGACGACATTGTGGTCAAAAGTAAGCTCGCTTGCTCCCATGCAGAAGACCTCCGGGAAACGTTCGGCAACCTCAGGAGGGAGGGAATCAAACTAAACCCTGAAAAGTGTGCCTTTGGGGTCAAGGTCGGCAAGTTGCTAGGATTCCTCGTCTCCGAGAGAGGCATCGAGGCCAACCCGGAGAAAATCCGGGCCATCCAGAGATGGGCGCCTCGCGCCTTGGCAATACTAGCAGCTCACAGGCCGCCTTGCGGCCCTCAGCCGCTTCCTGTCCCGCTCGGCGGAGCGGGCTCTGCCCTTCTTCAAGACTCTTCGCGGGCGAGCCGTTTGATGAGGCGGGGCTGCTTAAAAAGTGCGTTCGAGGACCTCAAAGAGTACTTGAACCGGCTCCTGACCTAACAAGCCCGAAGCCCGGTAGCGGCTCCTCTTGTACCTTGCCGCCTCCACGGCGGCGATCAATATGATACTTTCGTACAAGAAGATGATGGCCAGCGCCCGTGTACTCGTCTCGGCGCTCAAGGAGGCGAAGGTCGGTACGGAGTTGGAAAACTTCGCGTCGCCTTGCTCATGGCCTCGCGCAAGCTCGGCATTACTTCTGGCGCACCCCATCGTCGTGCCCACATCCTATCTGGCGGCGATGCTCGCAACAAGGATGCGACCGGGCGCGTGGCAAGTGGGCGAGGCTGGCGCCCTTGACGTACAACCGCGTCCCGCACGGCAATTAAGTCGATCCTGGCGGACCGTCGCCGAATGGACCCCAGGCGGAGGCCACCTCGAGGAGCGGTTGGATCGCCATGGATCATCCACTCTGAGCGGATCGTGGTGCCGCGGCGGAGCGGGCGCGTGACCATACTGTCGCCGAGACGGACGGAGTATGTCTCGCAAAGACCGCCTCGACTTCCCTACAACCAATAATGCGGCGAGTATGAGGCCCTCTGCTGGGACTTGGAAGGCCAAAGCCTGGGCGCGGTAGCGTTATAATTAAAGCGATTCCGCCTCATGGCGAACCCTTCGACAAAACCGTAACGGGGACCCGAAATGGCGCTACCTAAAGGCTGCGAGAGCGCAAACAAGTCGCTTCCTCGGCATCACCATACAAGCAATTCCACGGGGCAACAACGAAGCAGCTGACCTACTCGCCAAGGCGGCGAGCTCAGGCGACCGCCCCAAGCCAGAGGTCTTCTCTGGTACTCGCGCACCTTCGCATCGCAGAGCAGACGAGGTACCCTCGGGCGCAAGGGGTGGGCAGCAAACGGCCTAGTCTTTGCAGGCGGCGCCTCGCGCCTGTCATCTTGGTCGGCAAGCGGTGGCGAAAGCCAATCATCGGCTACCTCCAAGGCGACGAGCGCGAAGATCCGGCGGAAGCACGAAGACTCAAGCATCGCTCCCGCAACTACCGCATCATAAAGGACGACTTGTACAAGGGGGGTGTGCACCCCTTTCTCCATGCATATCACACCAAGAAGGGAAGGACCTGCTAAAGCATATCCATGAGGGAGACTGCGGAGCGCACCAAGCCCCCCGAAGCATCGTCGCGAAAGCCTTCCGCCAGGGCCTGTATTGGCCAACTGCGCTCCGGGATGCCCAGGACCTCGTCCAGCACTGCCAAGGGTGCCAATGGGCTAGTCACATTCCGAGGGCGCCCGCGTTACCCCTTCAGCCGCTACCCCGTGCGGCCCCCGGCGGTGGGGATTGGACATCATAGGCCCCTTTCAATTGCGAGGGGCAGCCTCGCCGCATTAAATCGCCATAGAATACTTCTCCGGTGGGTGGGGCGGAGCCGTCGCTAAAATCCGCGGCGCGGCGGCCGGAGGTTCGCATGGAGGAACATCGTCTGCAGTGCGAAGTGCGCGGGGCGTCGTCACCGATAACGGCACCAGTTTGACTCTCACGGCTTTCAAAGGCGTTACGCGAGAACCTCGGCACCAAAATCGCCGCCTCCGTAGGCCATCCAAAGGCTAAAGGGCGTGAAGCGGGCCAATGGCAACCTCATCGCCCGGCCTCAACAAAGCGCCTCGTCGGCTGCCAAGGGACTCTGGCGGAAGAAGCTGCGAAGGCATTATGGGCCCTCCGCTGCGCCTACCGCGCCACGGGCTTCTCCCGTTCAAGCTGTTGTTGGGGCGAAGCAATGACACCAGGGGAGCTCACCGCAAGATCTCTGCGGGCAACACAAGACGTGGACCCAGCCAACCGCGAAGTCTCCCTCGACCTCCTAGAAGAAGCCCGCGTCGAAGCAATCTCAACCATGGCGAGTCTGCGAGCGGCATGGCGAGATCGTACAACAAAAAGTGAAGCCCGCCCCTCGCGCTGGCGACATGGTCCTCAAGCAGTCGCCAACCCTTCCACAGTGAGGCAAGCTCCGGTCAAGTGGGAGGCCCCTACATCATCACCAAGAGCACAAAGGCCGGCGCACACTACATCGCCACCCCAGAAGGCCAACAACTTGGGCATACCTGGAACGCTAAGAGCCTGCGCCGATTCTACCCCTAGTAGGCGTTTCTTTTTCTTTTGATATTTTGTACAAAGGCCCGGCTGCGCCCGGGCAATGGATTCACTCCTCCCCTCCCCCAGAGGGACACCAGGGCGGCATGTACAAATGTGTAGCTTTGTGGGCGGCGCAATGACAAGCGGACGCGTGAGCAAGCATCTCACGGTCGACCTGCTATAAATTGAAGCCACCGCGCATGGCCCCTAGGCCCCGGTGCACACCGCCGCCCTTCGCGGGCAGGTGTATAAACTCTAGCCACCGCGCATGGCCCTAGGCCGGTGCACCGCCGCCCCGGCAGGCGGTGTATAAACTCTAACCACGCGCATGGCCTGGGCCGGTGCACACCGCCCGCCCCAGCGGGCGGTGTATAAACTCTAGCCACCGCGCATGGCCTGAGCCCGGTGCACCACACGCCCTCTGTGGCGGTGTATAAAACCTAGCCACAGCGCATGGCCACAGGCCGGTGCACACCGCCCGCCCGCCAGCGGGGGGGTATAAAACCTAGCCACACGCATGACCCGAACTCGAGGCACGTACATTAGGGCTCCCGGGCCCATCTAAGAATGGGGGGCGTGAGGCTCGCCTCCCGAACAAAATAAAGATTAGGGCTCCCGGGCCTATCTAAAAATGGGGGACGGCGCGAGGCTCCGCCTCCCCCGAACAAAATAAAAGATTAGGGCTCCCCGGAGCCCTATCTAAAAATAATGGGGGACGGCGCGAGGCTCCGCCTCCCCCGAACAAAATAAAAGATTAGGGCTCCCCGGAGCCCTATCTAAAAATAATGGGCGACGGCGCGAGGCTCCGCCTCCCCCGAACAAAACAAAAGATTAGGGCTCCCCGGAGCCCTATCTAAAAAGAATGGGGGACGGCGCGAGGCTCCGCCTCCCCCGAACAAAATAAAAGATTAGGGCTCCCCGAAGCCTTATCTAAGAATAATGGGGGACGGCGCGAGGCTCCGCCTCCCCCGAACAAAATAAAAGATTAGGGCTCCCCGGAGCCCTATCTAAAAATAATGGGGGACGGCGCGAGGCTCCGCCTCCCCCGAACAAAATAAAAGGTTAGGGCTCCCCGGAGCCCTATCTAAAAATAATGGGGGACCGCGCGAGGCTCCGCCTCCCCCGAACAAAATAAAAGGTTAGGGCTCCCCGGAGCCCTATCTAAAAAGAATGGGGGGCGGCGCGAGGCTCGCCTCCCGAACAAAATAAAGGTTAGGGCTCCCGGGCCTATCTAAGAATGGGGGCACGCGCGACGCCTCCACCTCCCGAACAAAATAAAGGTTAGGGCTCCCGGAGCCCTATCTAAAAGAATGGGGGCGTGGCGCTCGCCTCCCCGAACAAAAATAGAGATCATGGCTCGGGAGCATACTGGCGCTACAATCACGCCCATTTTATTAAAAAAAAAAAGTCGGGGCCGACACAAATAAAAGCTCAGCAGTACACATCATTACGTTACAAGCGCAAGTCGCTCTTGCACAACCACGCCGCATCACAGGCCATACATCTTGGGCGAAGTCCCACTCTTCCTATCGTCGCCCAAGCAAAGAGCTCCTCGTCGGACGCTCCCGGCATAACCGGCTCATCATCACGCCTCTGTCTGACCCGTCCTCGGGGTATCCGACGAGCTCGTTGGGGCCTCCCCGGACGCGAAGGGCACCACGGACCCCGCGGATGCGTCAACAGCCCCCCTGCGTGCCCAGAAGGCCCTCATCTCTTCGCGCACCTTCGCGGCCTCCCGCCTCTGAACGCGGAAGAACATCTTCATAGAGCAGGTGGGATTGGCCCTCTTCCAGCGTTGCCACTTCGCGCCGTGGCACATGATGCCCCGTTGCCAAATTCTCACAGGCCACCTATCCAGAGTTTCGCGCTCCTCCTTCGGGGGGCGCTCGCGGGAGAGAGTCACGAACCGCCGTCCCAAGGGTGGCCGGGGACCCCTCCCGGCTGCACACTTAAACAAGCGCCGCTCCCCCTGTATACATCATAACGTTCGACTTAACAAGTTCAGCCAAAGACAAAACCGCATCATCAAGCCAAAAGTTTTTCTCATTCAACACCAGCAACACATTACGGCGAAAGCCGGTGAAAAAAAAATTTGTTTTCGCTCCCCCAACCAAAAGAAATGAGGCGAACCAAAAAACTACAACCCGCATAATATCGCTACATTAAGAGTTTTGAGCCGCTCCGAACAGCGGAGGTCACACCTTAATAAATCACGGAGGGACCCGCTTCCGCCGCCGTCGGCCATGACTGCTTTCGGCCAAGGTGACTTTCCTTTGGCCTTCCTCGCGCTGCGATCTGAAACGACTTTGTCGCGTCGGTGTGCCAGCGTGGCGACGATGAGTCCTCGAAGGACCTTGCTCGTCTTCTTGGCGTCCGGCGTTCCGTGCTCGCCAGCTCCTCGCGGTAGCCCGGCGGCGAAAGCGGTGGCGGCGCATCCATATCGCGCAAGACTGCCTTGTCGAGCGCCCGGCGTCTCGCGCAGCTGCCTGCCAGCCGATGGTCCCCATCTGACCAAACGCGAGCACGATGGCCGTCGCGGCGTTCTTCAACGCGAAGGTGATGTCCGTCTCGGCCGGCGGTGAGTCCTCGCGGGGAGCCTTGCACCAAGCTTTTCGCGGCATCCTCGAGCATCACCATTGCTTGAAGGTCGCGACCCCACGGTCTCCGGCAGCTCACGCTCGCCGTCATCTCCTCCTCGGTGATGCGGAGCCTTGCGAAGCCTCGGCTCGGGCAAGCGGACACTTGTTCCTCCAAAGTTTTGCCCTCACCTCGAGGGGCGGCGTGCGCGCGTGAAGGACCTCGTTTTCCTGTGCTCCTTCTCGACCTCTTTACGGATTTGGCGAAGCGCCGTGCGGCGTCATCATCTAGCTTTTGTGCTAGCATCATCGTCTGCAGGCGTAACACCTCGTTAATGCGACCCACGGGGACCACGAAAAGCGCCAAGGTCGCGCCCGAAAAAAAAAGACAAACCTTCATCGCATTACGCTGCGCTCTCGAGCATGTCGGTTATGGCCATCTTCTTGAAAAGGCGCGGAGGACCGGCGAGTGGGCAAAATTCCCCACGGCCTGCAAACCTTCGCCGCCAGGGGCTCACGGCGAAATCCTCCCGACACGGTGGGGCGGCGTCTACACTACCTGCGACCACGGCGCGGAGTGGCGGGCGAGTCCGGACCCAGCGGAACCGGCGAGAGCCTCCTCGACCACGGCACCTCCGCCGAGCAGGCTCCCCTCGCCGGCCAACACAGCATCAACCGCCCCTGCACGGCCACACAGGTGTTAAGGCACGCGACGACAACCACCACAACAAGATACTGTTCATACCTGGCGGGGGCCGCGGAGCGAGCACCTCCTCCGTAACAATACCGGCGCGCCCTGGAGTGACCGGGGTGCCCAAGGTTGCCTCCAAATCGGCGGCGTACACATGCGACGGAGTCCCCTCTTCCGAAGACTCCTCGATGGCCAGGCTCGTTAAGTCAATTACGCCTGTTGCCTTGGCCACCTCCCCCGCGCCACGCCCAAGCGCATCCTCCGATGCGCCATCATCGGCCGAGCCGCTAGCCTCGTCTAACGACGAAATTTGCTTTCGAACTTCGCCGACCGCTTCGGCCGGGAACCACGCTGCTGCTTCGCTGCGGCGGTTCGCAACCTCCGCGCCCCGCGGACGATCGCCTCGCAAGGGCCGGCGGAACGCAGCGGCGCCACGTCGATTGGTCCAGGCCCGCTGGCCTCGACGGGCCTCGCACGCTTCTTCTTCCTGGCGTCCGGGTCCGGGCGCTCGGAGAGACGAACGAGCGGACCCGTCGCCCGGTTGAGCCGGTATCACGTATCTGCCGTGGCGCGTTTGGAATGCTCCTCCGGTGTACGGCCCAGCGGCACCTCGGCGCTGGCTGCCCTCGGCGATAATCGCGAAGCTGCGGAGACAACCGGCGAGCGAAGATTCTGAACCGTGCAAGGACAAAAGACAAGGCCGAGGCAAAGACAACAAGGCCACGAGGTCAAGGCGCATACCTTCGTGCCCCTGGACGGTCAGGGTCGGCCGTCCAGACTTCGTCGCTCCTATCTCCACGCTCGATCTGGGCAAGGCGAGATCCGGCGCGAGAACTCTTCCACGAATCCGGGTGGAAACGCGCCGTCACATCGGCGAAGCTGCGAAGAAACCTCCTCCGCGCGGTCGGGCTCACCTCGGGGCCGGCCACTAGCCTTATCGGCCCTACCACGTATCAGCCGTCTTCTCGCGCGCCGGTGGTAAAACCACCGCCGCGTCGATCGATGTCGGCGATTCTTGCGCGGTGAGCACGTACATCGAGCATCGGTAGCGTGGTTGGAAGTTCACGCTCGAAGTTCAGCGTCTCGCGCCGCCGTTCTTTCTCTTCTTCGGTGGCGGCGACCGTCGTGTAAATGCTGTGACGATCGCCCCTCGCCTTCGCCAGCGCGGCGGACGCGGCATCCACTCGAAGACGCCCGAGCTTGACAATTGAGTTCGAGTGAGCTGCGCGGCTCCACCCGTATAAGCGAACCGTCCTTGGCGAGGTCAGCGCCGCGACAGCGAACCAGCGTCGAAGAACGCCACGAAGACCACCGCCTCATCGCCCGAGGCGGAATAGTTCTGTTCGGGCGCCGGACCTTCTCAAGCTCTCCAACTTACCCTCGTCAGCGAGGTCGAGAAACCTAAGGTTGATTCTGAGGACCTACCGGCTTCGCTCGTATAAAACGCCTCCCGCCTCCATCCTTACCACCCCGCCGCCGCGAAGACCGCGGCAAACAAGAGAGCGCACCGCGCGAACTAATGGATGGGCGAAATGCCACGGCGTGGCTCTACAGGTGGTGGGTGCCGCATATTTATAGGCCGGCGAACCGTGGCGGAACGGCGTCTGCCCCGCTCGTCACCGCCACGCAGCCTAACGGTCGCGCCGCGCTCATTTATAACCGCGCACCCGGCGCCATGGCGAAGCTAACGGCGCCGCAGACGCGCCATTATGGCGCGCACCAACCAGCGACATCACGAGCCCCCCCGCAGGTGGCACCAACATTTACAAACCATGCCCGCCAAGCCGAGGGGCGGTGTGCTGGACCCGCCGAGAGCGGCGCGGTTTGACCATGGCGGCGAGGCCTCGACGCGAGGGGCTTGTCGTGAGGGTGGCCCACCGCCCCCCCAAGCCTGGCGACAACCCAAAAACTGCGATGCCGGAGGGGCCCCAGAAGTCACGACGAGGCCCGGAGGTCGAAACCCGTGGGAGTGGCCAAGGCTCGAAGGTGAACCGGAGGCACCCGGTGTGTCAAAAGCCGGGCGGTGCTGGGGCCGGAAGATCCGGGGTCCCGGGAGCATGAACAAGCACACCCGAAGAAACTCTGAAGGTCTCCGTCACACGGTCGGTAGGAACCACGGAGGTGGGCCGGGTCCCCACAGGTAGGCTAAGGTCGGGGAGGACCACCGTGCTCCCAAACCTACTCCTAGGCTTAGAAACTCCCTGCTGACCCCTCGTTACGTGTACTTCACTAGGGGTACAATTGTAATTCCACATGTCTCAAGGGAGGCTATAAGTAGCCCTCCTCCCTCACCATGTAAAGGGGGACCTTTTTTGGACAATAAGAGATAAAGGCACTTCTAGCCGAGCTCCACATCCGGGACCCTTCGGCCCACCCTTATAAGGCCGAGGGTCTCCTTTGTTCTTTATGCGGTCGGTTTACTCCACGACAACCATAAAGGTTGAAAGCAATTATGTGAATCCTTGGAACAAGAGCATGCATATATAATCCTTCCCCACATATCCATAGGTTGATACTACTATTATCAACGAAACACACACAAAGCAGTCACTGATCATAGATATAAATCATCAATCAAGCAACTTTACCATTGTCCATGCCGACTCACCTTGATCTAGGAGGAGAGGCGGCGTCCGTGCCAGAGGAGAAGGCGCCGTCGGGAGGGGAGATGGGAGGCGGCGACGATGGGGATGGGAGATGGGAGGCGGCGACGATGGGGATGGGAGATGGGAGGCGGCGGCATTCAGGAGGGGAGATGGGAGGCGGCGGCGATGGGGATGGGAGATGGGAGGCGGCGGCGTTCGGGAGGGGAGATGGGAGGCGACGTTGATGGGGATGGGAGATGGGAGGTGGCGACGTCCGGGAGGGGAGATGGGAGGCGGCGCCGTCGGGAGGGGAGAGCGGCGGCGTCGGGAGGGGAGATGGAAGGCAGCGGCGTCGGGAGGAGAGATGGGAACGGAGGCGTCGGGTTGGACCGAAGGGTTGGAAATTATCCAAAAAAACAAAACGGTTTGCAATTATATACCAATGGCATTTTGAGGGTAATTTTAATGAAGTTCGATGGCAAAGAGATATTCTATTTCGCAAAAGCCAAAAAAAAAGCACCTCTCCCAAGGCTTATAGCTTTTAGGCTTAAATTGCCTTTATAGGCCACACAAAAAGGCCACCCTTTTGTTTAGGCTTAGACTTTTTTGCTTTTAAGCCAGACAAAAAGCCTAAACAAAGAGGGCCTTATCAATTCCATTCTGGCACCGGACGGAATGGCCGGAACATATCTTATCGACACCTAAACCGGCACACCGTAGTCTCAATCCTGTACCGACCTCAATACCGGTCATTCCGGTACTAGGTAAAATTAAAGTGATCACTCCTTTGAATCAGCTCGAAAGACCCAGTCCAATACTACTCCTTTGGTAAGCGAAATTATGATAGACTAGTATGCTAGACTATGGTAAATATATGAAGTTGTGAACTCGTATTGTATTATTTAACTACGTACGACCTTTGTATTCATGAAGTCATTGAACTACGTGTCATTTTTATTATATGATTATGTATTTGAATGAGATTTCAAGTAAAATTATGTGTGCATATAATTACACACACACACACACACACAGAGAGAGAGAGAGAGAGAGAGAGAGAGAGATATATATATATATATATATATATATATATATATATATATATATATATATATATATCTCAGCAGCGTAGAAATAGACCAATACAGACTAATGCGGATCAAACCTCTAGGCGAGATTAAATCTGTGGGTTGCCCGATCTTTCATGGTGGAAATTCCCGAACAAATATGTGGAGCACACAATTACAAGATGCAACTCGCACTTCAATAAATAAATCTTACACCCGCGTACACAAATTCAATAAATAAGATTAACAGATCAACAAGATCAGCACACAAATTCAATAAATAAGATTAAATCCGAGTAGCAATCAGAGATATTCTAGATGAAAAACTCTCAAGAACTCACACACACACAATAACAGGGATAGACCCTCATGGCGATACGCCAAATAAGTCAACTCATAAATTCTAAAACTCTAAACTCCTCTAATACATGGCGCGCACCATGGCTTATATAGCCAACAAACACCTCAGCATAAGGCCCACACGCACGCACACATAGAAAGAAATGAACAAGCCAGCGTTGGGTTATCTCCAAATACATGTGATGTCCAAGCTGTAGTTTTATCTCAAAAAAAAATCCAAACAGCATTATTCTTTCCTTCTTTGAATTGCCTTCGGTTGATTTGGTCATGGGTGGACCCCGCCCCATGTCATGTAGAGAAAGACAAGATAGTATTGAAATAAGAAACTCATGTGTTGGCCTTGTCCAGGAAAGAATTTTAAAAAAATATATATTATTATTTTAAAAGATATTTACAAAAATAAATAGCCAGCCTAAAAAATTACAAAAATGATTCTATCGCTAGTTCAACTGGCGACAGTTAGCTGTCGCCAGTTGAACTGGCAACAAGGACCCCTGTCGCTGGTCCAGCTACCTGTCGCTAGTTGAACTGGCGACAGGATGTCATCTATAAAATCCCAAAAAAATCCTCCAAAATTCATTTTAATTCTAGAAAAAAAACAAAAGAGAGGAGGAGTGGGAGAGAAGAAAGGTAGCGAAGCTCTGCTAGTTCGTCGCGGAGGAGAGAGATTGACAGAGCATCAGATCTGGTCGGTCGGCCAACTTACAGGTACATTTTTTCGCAACTTTGTACATTATGTCAAATTATGTAGAATTAAGTGCATCATTTGAGCTGTAGCGAGTAGAATTAAGTACATAGAATTCAATAGAATAGCGACATAGAATTCAGTAGAATAGCGAATAGAATTTAGTAGATTAGATAATTGTAGTCAAATTATGTACTACATTATATGAAATTTGTGTATAGTGTAGTTAATTGGTACACATGTTATGAATATTACTGTGATCGAACAATTTAGGATAAATTAGCGAAATAGGAAGGCGCCTATTAGAAATATGTAAAAAAATAATCCCAGCTTTATTTAGCTTCCCATTTGTGCGTGGTAATTATATTGTTAATGTCAAAAATTAATTTTAAACTACGAAACTAGAAAAATAGGAAGAACTTTGTTTATTGTTTATATTTGCACTTAGAAAATATTTAAAAATATTCTCTAAATTGGAAGACCCTATTACAAATCTGTTTAAATTGCTGAGTAGCCTAAATTTGGTTTACATTTTTGTGTGGTAATTATTCTATTAACACCGAAAATTATTTTTAAAGTAGGAATTTTGGTTTTTGTACATGTTTCAAAGTCTTTACAATGCATGCACTTAATTTGTAGGTATGGCGGACGCAGCCACTACGAGTTGCTTGACTTGGTGATTGACGTGCATCACCATAGCCACCTGTAATATCCCGTTCAAATATCAAACATATAAGTGACTAGTATTAGAATTAAATATAATTAGAAAGGGAAAATTCAGAATTTTGGAGGAGTTTTAGAACTCGGGCCTTTGGCCCATAGCTCTTTGGGCCCATGTGGGGGGGGACTAAACCCTAGCACCTAACACTGTAGCGCCACCGTCACTGTAGCACGGAGCTACTGTAGCACGCCCCTCCCCTCCGGTGCTTCTCCATTGTTGCCAGCCATAAGGAAGAGGAAGGAGAGGGAAGAGGAGAGGAGAGGAAGAAGAAGAAGGTGGGGGGTGATCTTCGCGAGGGCTTCGCGAAGGTTTCAGTGGCATCTCGCGTCGTTCTTGTGGGTAAATTCGTGATCCCAATTGGCTTTGGTAGATAATTCGTATACGATTCGTATTCATTAGATGTTCTGAGATTTCTGTACTAGATCGGTTGAATCTGTCTTCCTGTTGACGCGCGGTTTTGGGTTAGATCCGAGCAGATTCAGGGATTAGTGTCTCCTGGAGATAGATGGGAATTTTCGTTATCTTTCCAGAAAGTTCTAATTCATAATTTTTGGATAAACGGTTAATTAGTTATGAATTTCGCAAGACAGAGTGCTAAATCAGTCTCAGGACTTATGCAGCGAACATAGATCTGTAACTTTGATATAGGAGATGACCAAATTGGATCAGTTGGTCTCCTTGAGAGTAGTATTTATTTTCATTGTGATTCCAGAAAGTTAAATTTCGTAATTTTTGGATTTCTAGATCAAAAGTTATGAATTTTAGAATCTCAGGCTGTAATCTGCCTCTCTGTTGTGGACACAAGAGTTTTACTTGACTATTTACAACATTTGTTTCACAATGGAAATATTTGAGATAATTTTATTGAGATATTTGGTTTCCTGTAGTTTCCATAGAGTATTAGAACAATGTGTTTGGTTGAGCCAAACAAAAGTTATGAAATTTGTAAGTTAGTAGTACCAGAGATGGCAGATCGGTCTTCGGGATTAAAAACAAAGACTTAGATGAACTAGTTTGATCTTTTGGTCACCTGAGAAGTTGTATCTAGTCTTGTGTAGGTTCTAGGAAAATTGGATTCATGGCTTTTGGAGTTTTGACTCAAAAGTTAAGAATTTTTCCTTAACAGCTGTTCGTTTGGACAGATTTGAGAATTTGAGAGAGTTTTGATTAATTGTTGGGATTACGATTAGGGACGCTTGTTCTCTTTCTGTTTCATTGCATTACTGTACACTTTTGGCTGGTGTACTTAGTATATTGTTTTACAGCTGCCAGGTAGTGGTGAACCCCGGGGCTAGAGTTTTCTATCGTTGACTTCCGAATCACGGTTGAGGCAAGTACAATTGATTTGTCTTGTTTGTTGTTTGTTCCACTTGATTGATGAATATGAAATGGGTAATTTCGGTATTCCTTGTTTCCCTTCATAGTTGATATACCATGATTCTTCAATAATAAGACTATGTTCCTTACATTCATTCGTTCCTTCGCTCCTGTTCACCCATGGGAGTGGGTAGTGAGTCCCATTATTCCAATATGGGCAAGTACATTGTGTGATGTACTGCTGTCGATTGTTCATAATGTTTTAAGTTCATGCCATGACTGAGTACTATGGTATGTGAGTAGTTTTCGTTGACTTCTACTTCGTTTCTTGTATGTGAATCATGTTTCTTGAGTTTTCTTCTTACAAATTCATATATATTCATTCATTCATGGTTCATGATTCACCCACGAGAGTGGGATGTAAAGACCCATCAATTCCAGTATGGGCACGTAAGACCCACCATTCCAATGTGGGCAGTTTGGGACACCCGTATGAAACGTTCTTCATACGGGACTTGGATCCGCATTTTGTTAAATGGGCTTAGGTGAACACCGACGGTGTGTCACCACTATCTGCGATATATGCATGTGTGTAGTCCCTTCATTTCATTCAATTCATTCATTCCATTCATTCAAATATTAGATTACGTGATTTATTCATATTCTTCAATGATGTTGTCATGATCATGTTTGTTGTATGTCTCATTTATTTTACGTACTTCTTGAGTCTCGGACTCATTCTTGTGTTGTTTGTTTTTAGGTGATCATTGATGTTGGCTCTATTGGGAGGAGTAGACATGCACTACTCATTCACTTCACCTCAATCAAGTCCAAGATTACGATTTAGTTCTATTTTTCATTCGTTATTGATGAACTGTAATAAATAAATTTAGATGGTGAATGATACCTAGTGCTATGTTATGGTTGATTAAGTATTACTTGTGATCTTTGATCATTCCTTCGATATAATTGCTTGGATTCAGACTATACTCATGCCATGGTTCTATTGAATATTGTGGATATCATGGGGATATGCTCACGATCTTAATGTGATGGTACAATTGGCAATAGCTCTTTGGGTTTGTCGAAACGATCGTTTTCGGTTTTGTTGAAATCTTGTTTTCGGCAAGTGTCGGGATAATCGGTAGTACGGCGTGTAATTAGCGGTACTACGCGATCTTGATAATACCGGCTTGTGTTTGGCGGTAGTACCGCTGGTCGATATTACCGCAAGCAAAGCGGTATGGTTTTTCGAGCGAGTGTAATTTGTGTTTTGGTTTTCTCGATGGCGGTAATCTGCGTGCTATAGTTCTTGGTAGTACCGCATGAATGAACGACGCGTGTGAGCGGTATGGTTTTCGAACAAGTGTTTTTGGAAGTTTTGGATTTCCTTGAGGCGATGCGACCCGCGATTATGGAGTCTTGATACTACCATGATCTTGATAACCGGCCATAACATGGCGGTAATACCGATTTAGTTCTGAGTTTCGTTTAACTTGGAGAATTGTTTTTGGGTTATGTCATTTCCATGTTTGTTAATGCATATATGTTGCATATTGCATGTTTTGAGCTAACGTGGGTCAAGTTATGAAGAACTTGTTCGGAGGCGATTTCTTGGTCTATTCTTTGTCTGGTGGCTTGCGAGTCAGCGGCGGTCAGCGAGGAGGATCGGGACTAAGCTAGGAGAGCTGAGGTCGAGCGATCATGGATGCGGGTGGTCGGTGACTCAAGCATGGCCTGAAGAATGGACGAGTTGATCGAGCAGGCGATTCGATCTGTTGGTTGGATCAAGCGGGCGAAGTCGGTGCAAGTACCTTAGAGGTTAGATGGGATTGGACGGAGAGACTTGCCGATATGATGAGCCGTTGATCAACCTACACGTGGCGGAGCGGCGATTGCTTGACGAGTTGGACTCGGTCCATGGAGAAGGATCGAGAAGGGGTATTTTGGTAATTTCACCAAATACCACCTTGGTGACCTAATGCCAACCCGCGGCGCAAGACGGTGCGTCAAGAAGTGGTTTAGGTCAAGAAAAGTGAAGACGGCGCTTTAAAATGCGTGCGTGTGTGTCCCGTTTGTTATTGGGCCTAACGGGAGCCCATTAGGGTTAAGTCTTCTAGAAGCTCTAGGCCTCATATAAATAGAGGGGTTTGTTCACAGCAGCCCAAGCACTTCATTGCAAACCCTAGTTTGGTTTTTAGGGTTTAGGGAAGAAAAAAGAGGCATAGGCTCTAGAGATGGATTGATGTGTATGCTCTTGGATGGAGCTCTTGTCCTCCTTGAGGGAGTGGCTGTAACCAGCAACATCATGAATCAATCTATGGATGTTCTTCCAAAGATGAGCTCCCCTCTTGTGTTCTTCCTTCTCTTTTGATGATTTTGGGTGCTTCCTTGATCCATTGGTTTTTGGTTGTTCTTGTGCACTCTTACTCCTTGCTGTGACATGTGGGAACGTATCTAAGGTCACCTAGATCATCAATCTCCCATGAGCAAGAGTTGGATCAAGTTTTTCGTTTTGCTCGGTTCTTTGCCCTTCTTAGGTAAAACTGAAAAAGATCGAAACTTTGACATAGATCTGGACGATCGCCACTTGGAATAGGTTCCTAATACCCATAGGAAGGTGTGTTCCAAATTTGGTGGAGTTTGGCCTTACGGTTTAAAAGTTACGTCGATTTTCGATTTTGTTTTCAAGCTGTTTACATTCATCGTCGGGACAATCGGTAGTACCGCACTTTTACTGAGTAGTACCGCGATCTTGATAGTACCGCACATTTATTTCTTGATAGTACGCGATCTTGATAATGCCGCACCTATGATGGTAGTACCTTTGTCCCAGATTTTTGAGGTTTTCTTGAGGAGTTATTTGTTGTGCTTTGAGGGTTTAGGAGTGGATTCATTGCAAGTCTTCCACTGTGCTTAAGCTTTCATCTTCATAGCTCTCATAGCTATTGGAGTGATTTGCGATTTGCGAGTTGAATCTTTTATCTTTGGAAAAAGATTCGATGCTCCTATTCACCCCCCCCCCCCTCTAGTCGCCTATTCCGGTCCTACAAATATTGATCTCTTTATGTCATTAGATGAGATAGTGTTCAAATTCTTCTGCATTATGGTTGTATGTTAGATTATTTAGGTGGCATCTTGGCTTCCGAATAGCCAGGGTGTTACACCACCTCAGTATCATGCTCCCGGAGGGCAAGGCGCCGATTGAGCTTGGCGCGTTGCGGCTGCGCATGCCCATCAGGGTATGGAGGCTGCACCTAGACTGGGTTCCGAGGTACATGTAGTTCTGACCTTCATGCACTCAATCGTGGTCTGGATATTTTGCGTGCAGTCATATTTGTTCTTAATCGTTTCGACGCAGGTTGAGAGCGGTAGGCCTCCTTCCACTAACAAGGATGGTAGAGGCGATGTGGGCGGACGACCAAGACCATGGTCCTAGTCGTACGTCTGGCGTTCCATACGGCCAAGACCCTCGGCGATCTTTGGTTGACATTGGAGGCGAGATGCACACGTTCCACCTTTCATGCGGGGAGATGGCACCGACAACATGGGGCGTGAGCTTCTGACCGGGTAGCCTGCCGCGAGCTCCCCCATGGTGGTGTACGACATCCCAGCCACGTGGCGCATGGACCTCCTAGCGAGGTTCCACGATGTGCTACCGCCGGGCAGCGGGTACACGTGGCACGATGTACTGGTTGGACAAGATGTCCTCTTGGGTTGAGACTTGGAGTGGCGCACACGGCGACCTCATCCAGTGTACGGATGCTCCCTACGACCCCGAGACGTACGAGGAGTACATAGAGTAGTACGCTAGTCGGACGAGGCTTCGCTGCGTCCGGGTCGTGGTCGACCCACCACGACACGAGGCTACGACGTCCGACACGTACCCCACCTAGACGGACTCCACTTTCCACCGCTCCGTACATATTGAACGGTCCTTAATTTATATTTAATTTGCTAGATTTAGGTTTTCAACTTGTTGATTACTTGTACAGACGGATCTACACTGGGAGGTTCTCGAGTTGGTAGCCTCCGTGTAGTAGATGACGCTGGGGGACACTAGAGGGGTCCTGCAGCGGATCATGGAGGCCGCGAGATGAGGCATCCAGATCGTGACTTGTCGCACACCGAGGGACCCTGTGGACTGACCAGTGTGAGGACGAGGGGTCAGCCAACGTGGTTCAAGGCCACGGGCACCTGTCCTGGACGTGGCGAGCGTGTTGTCGTGGCACCGTGGTGGGAGCACCACAGGACATTTTGGAGGTGAGCATGAGACATTCACTTTCGTTTCTTTATTTCGAACCGCACTAGTTATTAACGGCAATCTTCTCTTGCAGGTCCTGTACTCCACCAACACGCGGGGCAAGAGTACGCGGAGTCATCAGGGCACGGCTTCGTGCCACCAGGTATGACCACCTTGCTTGCTTGGGTAACGTCCTTTTTATGGTTTTCGCCATGGTTACGTGCGTAACGTAATGCTTCTTTACTTTGAACCCTACTAGTTACTAACGGCAATCTTCTCTTGCAGGTCATGAGCTCCACCCGTACACGGGGTAGGAGTACGCGGAGTCGTCGGGGCGTGCCTTCGGGCCACTAGGTATGACCACCTTGCTTGCTTGCGTAACGTCCTTTTTCATGGTTTTCGCCATGATTACGTGTGTAACGTAACACTTCACAGATCAACCACCAGCTTGGGAGGACGATTCATTGTCTCACGACGAGGCACACCTCATGGACTTCTTCATGGACCAGCATGACACCCAGTTCTCCGTGGGGGCTTCTCAGCTGCACGGTGCGTCGGGAGCGACCCAACCGACGCAGGACCCCCCCCCCCCGACACCACCTCAAGCTACTCGCGCCGGTCGGGTAATGAGACAGCCTGATCCTCTGACGTACTCAGACCATCGTCGGGCGAGGCCAAGGGTGACACGCAGGGTGCGCTCCAAGAGGGGCTGCTAGTAGATATTTGTTCCTCCAAATATTAATTTATGTACAACTATTATTATGCTAGTCTCGTGTTTTGATGTTATTTTTTTTCTTGCAAACCGCCACCACGTGTACGATTCTACATCAGGACACCCCACACCACCCTCTTTCTACGGCTTCACTCCCCCTTACTTTGCAGAGCGATGTGACCCGACGAGTCGACTTTCTTGCGATGACATGACCCGACGAGTCGACTGCTTGCGTGACGTGACCCAAGACGAGTCGACTTTTTGCGCAGCAATGTGACCAGACGAGTCAAGGCCACTGCCTCACAAGCATGAATTTCCCTCAGCTGAATTACAATTCAGCCGCGTATGCAGCGCCGGCTCGGCATATAAGTACTACCCCTTCCACACCGGGTTCTCCTGCATCCAAACTTCAACACAAGCTCGCTCAGATGGACAAGCACTGGGAGGAGATCCGTGAAATGCAAAGGGAGTATGTGACCCAAGAGGAACAAAGGGAGCGTTTCAGGAGGCCACCTCCCCACAATGATGCTGCCCCCCGTAGCAGCAACCTCTACCAGAACATCCCAACTGAGCTTTCGCCGCAACACCTGCCCGAGGGGGAGACGCCGCCCCTCTGTTGGTGCAGGGATAAATGCAAGTTCTTCAAGTCTAAGCACTGGCTCAGCCTGGACATGCGTTATTGGGGTTGCGCGAACTACTCCTGCGACTATCCCGACCACCGTTGGGACATGAGCCGCTATCGGCAGCTGGTATGGACAGGTAGAAGTATGTTCCCCTACCATTTATCTTTGAAAGTCCACACTAACAACCTCTCCCATCTACCCGTACTCCCTGGATCCGTGTAAGACCCGGGATTAACACTCCGAATCCTCTGTGCATTTACGAACTAGTCCCATGATCGATAGCTAGTTCACCTGATAAACAAATATGGTAACAAAATCATATCACAACTTTATTAATAAATAAACAACGAGTTGATTACAAAGGAGGCTTACATGCCAACAATAAAATAAACAATGAAGCAAAGGGTAGTAGTAGACCCAGCGATTAGCCACGGGCAATCGGTGGGGAAGCGGCCTAGTCGTCGAGATCCACACGGTAGCAAAGTCCTTCTCCTCTGAAATTATTTGCATTAAGCAGAATGAGCACAACTACCGTGCTCTTAAGTTACACGATCAAATAACGAGAATGACATGCATATATGGATATTTCAAAGGAAAGCTTAATATGGTTGAATTTGCATAAAGCGGCATTTTACGTAAATACTTGTACTAAGTTCAAAAGCGGTTATTCTATAACTAAAATTCATTTTCTAAATCAATTTTATAGTCGAGATAACATTCACACAAGAATGGTGAAGGATACCCTCCTATCACAATGGCTAACCTTAGAATCCCATTTGGATAAACCAGTTGACAAAGTCTTTTTAAAACAAATTCCAAGTCTAACTTTGAGTGGCTTTTGCTAGCATGTCCATGACCGTGGACACGGCTATTGAATAGTTTTACACTCTGCGAGAGGTTGTACACTTTACCCACATGACATGACTTCTCTAGTTTGTTCGGCATCGTCAATGCCACCTCTCACTTTTAGAAGGTAAGAGATCTAGAGCACATGACAAGGCCTTTACAATGCACCATCCACCGCATGATCCACCCGTTAAGGTTTCGCATCCCTCCTTGGATAGAAATCCGAGAGTTTGTAGGGGCCCCTCTTACGCCCGATGGGACTAACGAGGTCATAACACGACCGACCATCCGAGATGGACCCACACAATCCATGGGATCGACCGCGATGGCACTTGCAAATTAGTCGGCGAGTTACGCCCATACAGGACATGTGGTTGCCGATATGGCATAACCCATTACGAGGCATAACAAAAATACGCCAGAGAGCCGGTCCTCAATTGACTTGGCGACTTTCCACAAAACCCATGGGCCTCGATCATGGAAATGACTCGATCCGTACATTAACATGCACCATCCAAACAACCATTTAAGCCCAAGTACAAACCATAATTTTATTTTATTTTTCTCAAATTCATTTACAACAAAACTCCATGACAAACCAATGCCATGGATTCTTAAACAATATTTGATTTTTTGGTGAAAGTTTCCCAAATCAAACATTTTTGGGTCTAAGCATTGCTAAGCATAATCTTTCTCAAAATGTTCTAGTTCATACTATTGTATCAACTAGATTTTATCTAGGAGTGAGGTTAAATGTCCAAGACTTGTCAAGAACGAGATCGATATGTAAACCATCAGTATTGTGATAATCCAACCTTCAGCAATCCAAAATTCATTAGCCCAATCTACACCGTATAGGTTTATTTCTATGATCCAACTTCAATTGATCCAAATATTTAACTATACTCAAATTTTATAATCCGATATCTATCAATCCAATGATTCGTAATCCTATAATCAAATTTTTAGATAATCGATATCAATGACAATCTATTTCTAGAATCCAATATCAACAATTCAGTATTTGACTATAGTATCTATCTATCATCCAATCTTTATTAATCCAACATCAACAACAATCTACCTCTAAAATCCGGAATCCAATAATCATTTATTTCTACAATACAACCATAATAATCATGTATTTCTAATAATCCAACATCATTCATTCCAATATCCTATAATCCAATGATAATCTATATTTATGATTGACATCTAATATCCAACATTCATATAACTCTAATAATACCACAATCAGATCCTTAATAATAATCTATTTTCATAATCAATACCAATAATCACCTATTTACGTAATCATCCATTATCTATTAACAATTCTCCTCTATCTTCACACATCCTTTCACAATCTTCTTTTATTATCCAAACTCCAAAATATATATGCATTCGATAATAGTCTCCATACCACCTCTCTTGTCAATAATTGGACATACAAGGGCATTAGGAATAACTATAAAGCTTAAAAGCAGAATTTAAATTACTTGAATATAAATCGCATGCAATAATAATTTAAAACAGAATTTAAATAATTTTAAATACTGGGATTAATATGTTCAAGAATGTAACTTGCCTTGTAATGGATTAATCTCAAGCGGCGTTGAAATCCGGTCGTCCGAAAGTCGTCGAAATCTATCTGGCGTAAGCGATCCGAATTCAAATAATTTTCAAATAAAATCCAAATAAAATCAAAAATTATAACATAAATACTGCTAGGAAGGTATTGATTTTATATGAATTTAGGAAGTTGAATCGGCGCAATCGGAGTTAAGTATGAGTGAAACGAAATTCGGAAGGTTGAATATTACATGAAATAATAAAATTCCGAAAATTGTACTATTAATCGGACATTATGGTTTCGGATAACTGAGAACAAAGAAGAAGTTTTATGGCCAAGGAGAGAAAGTATGATGTTGCGTGTTGAGGCGAACTCAATGGTGTTGCGGCTTAGCGAGAGGGTCTTCGATGGCGGCGTAGTCCGACAGAGAAAAAACCTTCAGCGAGCGGCAATGACGATCGTCGGCGTTGCGAACAAGCGGAAGAGTTAGCGAGTGAGGTTGGCGGCGATTTGAAGAAAACGCGAGAACACAACGCTCACCTTGGTTAGGCGGAAAGCGCATAGTCGGTGGGTGGCGGAAGCAGCAGCATAAAATGGACCAAATAATTAATGGAAATTAAATAAAATCTAGAAATTGCAAAATAAATACTAAAAATAATAGATGAATTTAGATGAATTTAGGTGAAGGAATTAACGGATTTGGAGCTTGCATGAGAGAAGCGGATTTTGGAAGATTAAAGGATCTGTACAAAGTAAAGCATGAATAGGATATTTGACACTGTTCACTATCTTCTCCAGTGGCCGAGCACCACGCTTTGGAAAAAAAAAATGGCGCCATGGTGGGTGGTGCTCGGTGAGTTCAAGCTGACGAGAAGGTGAGCATCGAAGAAACCTGACGATCTGAAGCGGTAGAAACGATCTGCGGCGCTAGCTCGCGGCGACGCATAATTTACAAAAGAGGAAGCTTCGGTCTATGGTTTAGATAGCGGCGTTGCCGTGAGCAGCGGCATTCAAACGGCGGCGAGGTGGAATGGAGAGGGGCGACGGGATGCGGTGCTCACCTCGGTTGGGGAGAAGCGTCTGGATGGTGGGCGAGGGCGGCAGCGTCGGCGGCGGCAGGCTCACAGTGGCGGCGGTGCTCGGCGATGCTCGCGGCGAGGGGAACACGGTGTAGAAGCAGCGTCGGCGAAGCTAGTGGTGTGGTCGATGGTGCGGGGCTTCACCGTAGGGCGCAATTGACCGACTAACGGCGTTCGGACCTCGAGCTTCAACTTCCAAATTCGGCCAAACCATGGGGAGAGGGAGGAGAGATTTTGAGGTGGGTTGTGGTTGTGGAGAGGCACTGGTGCTCCTTTTATAGAGGCGGAGGGCGAAGCGTCGGGGAGGCGAAGAGCTACGAGCGGTGATTTGGTTGCGAAATGAAACGATTAAATTAAGCTGCGTGTGATGGGGAATCGTGCAATGGAAGGTCTTTGACGTCGCGTGGCGTTATCTGGACGTCGCTCAGCGGAATCAATTTTGATGGCTTGAGTGAAGAAAAGGGAGAGGTGGTGGCGACCATTAATGGAGTTTGGAGCTCCTTGCTTTGGTTTTAATGGCGATAAGGAGAGAGAAGCAAGGGAGAGATGGCGGTGGGCCGCGACGAGGAGTGGTAACACCGGCGGTCGGCGGTGGCGAAACTAAACAAGCAAAGGCGTATTGCCATTTTAGTAACCGGTCATTTTTGTTCTCTCGAGAAGACAACAGAAGATGAACCGTGGGGAAGATGAGAGAGAAATAAAGAGAGCACTAAAGGAAATAAAGAAGTCTATAGTGATTTGAAACCAAAAGGTTTTGTTGGCAGCCTAAGCAATGGGTCACTTGGAGTTAAGCGTGCTGTGCTTGGAGTAATGTGAGGAAGGGTAACCCGATGGGAAGTTTGCTGCCCGCACATGAAAAAGATTTTTTTAAAAATATATTTTTTTCCGGATTACTGTTCACTGGCTATTGTTTACGGTCCGAACAGTTTTTTTATTTTTTATTTTTTTTTATTTTCGAAATAAAGAAAATGCATTGAATCAAATATTTTTAGAACATAGCAAATAGGGTTCAAAAATTCTAGAAAAATTCATAAAAATTCCTAGAATTATTTTGAACTTAATAAAAATAATTCTAATGTAAAGTTGGCTTTTATTTTTGCACATAATTTATTTGGCTTTAAAATAATTAGGGATAGTTTTTTAAAAAATCTCGAAAATTTTAGAAATTAATTAATTTTTATTTTTCAACTTTAACTCAAATAAAACTTCAAAAACTTTAATAAATTTTACTTTTGACTTTTAAAACTTCAGAAATTCAAATAAAGCAATCAAACTCTTTCAAATTTGAGAAAATCCAATAAAATAATAACTTTATTCACTTTTATTTTGTTAGCAGAACTTTGGAAACATTACAAACTACCCATAAAAGAATCTCGTCCCGAGATTGAAGTAACTAGAAAGAACTAAGACGACAAAGATAAATGAATTGAGAGATAGAAAGAGTCTATCTTCAAGTTGGCTTCATGTCCAAGGGTGAAGTCTTGAATTATCAATCCGTCCTTCAAGTCTCGGGTGCATCGATAGGTTAGAAGTCCAATGGATTGTTAGAGAAGAGGAAAATAGCAAAGGGTGAGAGAAAGCTATGAGGAGAGAAGTCTACCCATTTGAAGAAAAGCGTGGTACACAAGATCAAAAGATCTGCGTATGGCGTGCAAAATAAAATACACCATACAAATAAAGGAACAATACAACGTTCTACTCGTCGAGACTTTTAATCGGTGAAGCGACTCGATTACAGAGAATGAGTCTTGGCAAACTTAAACTATATGGCTTGGTTGACATCGCGATCTTGATACATCTTGTTTGTTGTCCTTGGATGATGGTGACGACGATACTTCCTTGATGGCTTCAAGTCTTGGGGTCTTCAACGCAATGGTAAAGCGTCTTTGACCCACTATAGAAAGTTGCAAGGAGAAGAGGATCCCTTTAACTTCATAAAATGGTGAAGAAAGTTAGGTAAGAAATAATTGCTAAAAGAAGCTAAGGATAGACAGATGACCAAGATGAAGAGAGAACAATTTATTTTTCTTGTTATATAAAATAATTTTTGAAGTTTTTCAACTAACGGCCATTCTAACTAGGTCACGACCTACAGTCGATATGGCTCTGATACCACTTTGTAAGACCCGGGATTAACACTCCCGAATCCTCATGCATTTACAACTAGTCCCATGATCGGTAGCTAGTTCACACGATGAAACAAATATGGTAACAAAATCATATCACAACTTTATTAATAAATAAACAACAGAGTTGATTACAAAGGAGGCTTACATGCCAACAATAAAATAAACACAATGGAAGCAAAGGGTAGTAGTAGACCCAACGATTACGCCACGAAGCAATCGGTGAGGAAGCTGACCTAGTCGTCGAGATCCACACCGGTAGCAAAGTCCTTCTCCTCTGAAATTATTTGCATTAAGCAAGAATGAGCACAACTACTGGTGCTCGCAAGTTACACGATCAAATAATGAGAATGACATGCATATATGGATATTTCAAAGGAAAGCTTAATATGGTTGAATTTGCATAAAACAGCATTTTCTGTAAATACTTGTACTAAGTTCAAAAGCAGTTATTCTATAACTAAAATTCATTTTCTAAATCAATTTTATAGTCAGATAACATTCACACAAGAATGGTGAAGGATACCCTCCTATCACAATGGCTAACCGGCCGAATCCCATTTGGATAAACCAGTTGACAAAGTCTTTTTAAAACAAATTCCAAGTCTAACTTTGAGTGGCTTTTGCTAGCATGTCCATGACCGGTGGACACGGCTATTGAATAGTTTTACACTCTGCAGAGGTTGTACACTTTACCCACATGACATGACTTCTCTAGTTTGTTCGGCATCCGTCAATGCCACCTCTCCTTTGCCGAAGGTAAGAGATCTAGAGCACATGACAAGGCCTTTACAATGCACCATCCACCTTGATCCACCCGTTAAGGTTTAGCATCCCTCCTTGGATAGAAATCCGTAGAGTTTGTAGGGGCCCCTCTTACGCCCGATGGGACTAACGAGGTCATAACACGACCACCATCGAGATGGACCCACACAATCCATGGGATCGACGCGATGGCACTTGCAAATTAGTCGACGAGTTACGCCCATACAGGACATGTGGTTGCGCGATATGGCATAACCCATTACGAGCATAACAAAAATACGCTCGAGACCGGTCCTCAATTGACTTGGCGACTTTCCACAAAACCCATGGGCCTCGATCATGGAAATGACTCGATCCGTACATTAACATGCACCATCAAACAACCATTTAGCCCAAGTACAAACCATAATTTTATTTTATTTTTCTCAAATTCATTTACAACAAAACTCCCATGACAAACCAATGCCATGGATTCTTAAACAATATTTGATTTTTGGCTGAAAGTTTCCCAAATCAAACATTTTTGGGTCTAAGCATTGCTAAGCATAATCTTTCTCAAAATGTTCTAGTTCATACTATTGTATCAACTAGATTTTATCTAGGGTGAGGGTTAAATGTCCAAGACTTGTCAAGAACGAGATCAGTATGTAAACCATCAGTATTGTGATAATCCAACCTTCAGCAATCCAAAATTCATTAGCCCAATCTACACCGTATAGGTTTATTTCTATGATCCAACTTCAATTGATCCAAATATTTAACTATACTCAAATTTTATAATCCGATATCTATCAATCCAATGATTACGTAATCCTATAATCAAATTTTTAGATAATCTGATATCAATGACAATCTATTTCTAGAATCCAATATCAACAATTCAGTATTTGACTATAGTATCTATCTATCATCCAATCTTTATTAATCCAACATCAACAACAATCTACCTCTAAAATCCGGTATCCAATAATCATTTATTTCTACAATACAACCATAATAATCATGTATTTCTAATAATTCAACATCATTCATTCCAATATCCTATAATCCAATGATAATCTATATTTATGATTGACATCTAATATCCAACATTCATATAACTCTAATAATACCACAATCCGATCCTTAATAATAATCTATTTTCATAATCCAATACCAATAATCACCTATTTCTGTAATCATCCATTATCTATTAACAATTCTCCTCTATCTTCACACATCCTTTCACAATCTTCTTTTATTATCCAAACTCCAAAATATATATGCATTCGATAATAGTCTCCATACCACCTCTCTTGTCAATAATTGGACATACAAGGGCATTGGGAATAACTATAAAGCTTAAAACAGAATTTAAATTACTTGAATATAAATCGCATGCAATAATAATTTAAAACAGAATTTAAATAATTTTAAATACTGGGATTAATATGTTCAAGAATGTAACTTGCCTTGCTTAATGGATTAATCTCAAGCGGCGTTGAAATCCGGTCGTCCAAGTCGTTAAAATCTATCTGGCGTAAGCGATCCGAATTCAAATAATTTTCAAATAAAATCCAAATAAAATCCAAAAATTATAACATAAATACTGCTAGGAAGGTATTGATTTTATATGAATTTAGGAAGTTGAATCGGCGCAATCGGAGTTCGTATGAGTGAAACGAAATTCGGAAGGTTGAATATTACATGAAATAATAAAATTCCGAAAATTGTACTATTAATCGGACATTATGGTTTCGGATAACTGAGAACAAAGAAGAAGTTTTATGGCCAAGGAGAAAGTATGATGTTGCACGTGTTGAGGCGAACTCAATGGTGTTGACGGCTTAGCGAGAGGTCTTCGATGGCGGCGTAGTCCGACAGAGAAAAACCTTCAGCGACGCGGACGATCGTCGGCGTTGCGGCACAAGCGGAGAGAAGTTAGCGAGTGAGGTTGGCGGCGATTTGAAGAAAACCATGGGGAACACAACGCTCACCTTGGTTAGGGCGGAAGCGCATAGTCGGGGGGTAAGCAGCAGCGACAAAATGGACCAAATAATTAATGGAAATTAAATAAAATCTAGAAATTGCAAAATAAATACTAAAAATAATAGATGAATTTAGATGAATTTAGGTGAAGGAATTAACGGATTTGGAGCTTGCATGAGAAGAACGGATTTTGGAAGATTAAAGGATCTGTACAAAGTAAAGCATGAATAGGATATTTGACCGTTCACTATCTTCTCGGTAGCCGAGCACCACGCTTTGGAAAAAAAAAAATGGCGCCATGGTGGGTGGTGCTCTGGTGAGTTCAGCGGCGAAGGTGAGCATCGAAGAACACGACGATCACGAAGCGGTAGAAACGTCTGTGGCGCTAGCTCGGCGGCGCGCATTTAATTTACAAAAGAGGAAGCTTCGGTCTATGGTTTAGATAGCGGCGTTGCGTGAGCAGCGATTCATTAAACGGCCCGGCGGGTGGAATGGAGAGGGGCGGCGGGATGCGGTGCTCACCTCGGTTGGGGAGAGAGCGCAGACGGATGGTCGGGGCGAGGGCGGCAGCGTCGCGCGGCTTGCAGGCTCCGCAGTGGCGGCAGTGCTCGGCGATGCTCCGTGGCGAGGGAGACGGTGTAGAAACGCGTCGGCGAAGCTAGTGGTGTGGTCGATGGTGCGGGCTTCACCGTAGGAGGCGCAATTGACCGACTAACGGCGTTCGGACCTCGAGCTTCAACTTCCAAATTCGGCCAAACCATGGGGAGGGGAGGAGAGATTTTGAGGTGGGTTGTGGTTGTGGAGAGGCACTGGTGCTCCTTTTATAAGGAGGGAGGCGAAACGTCGGGGAGGCGAAACTACGAGCGGCAGATTTGGTTGCGAAATAAACGATTAAATTAATCTGCGTGTGATGGGGAATCGTGCAATGGAAGGTCTTTGCTGACGTGCGTGGCGTTAATCACGGACGTTTAAACCGGCGGAATCAATTTTGATGGCTTGAGTGAAGAAAAGGGAGAGGTGGTGGCGACCATTAATGGAGTTGGAGCTCCTTGCTTTGGTTTTAATGGCGAGAAGGGAGAGAGGAAGCAAGGAGAGAGATGGCGGTGGCGGCGGGCTGACGAGGAGTGGCACTACCGTGATGATGCGATGGTGGCGAACTAAACAAGCAAAAAGGCGTATTTGCCATTTTAGTAACCGGTCATTTTTGTTCTCTCGAGAAGACAACGTAAGATGAACCGTGGGGAAGATGAGAGAGAAATAAAGAGAGCACTAAAGGAAATAAAGAAGTCTATAGTGATTTGAAACCAAAAGGTTTTGTTGGCGGCCTAAGCAATGGGTCACTTGGAGTTAAGCGTCTTTGTGCTTGGAGTAATGTGAGGAAGGGTAACCCGATGGGAAGTTTCTTTGCCGCACATGAAAAAAGATTTTTAAAAATATATTTTTTCCGGATTACTGTTCACTGGCTATTGTTTACGGTCCGAACAGTTTTTTATTTTTTATTTTTTTTATTTTCGAAATAAAGAAAATGCATTGAATCAAATATTTTTAGAACATAGCAAATAGGGTTCAAAATTCTAGAAAAATTCATAAAATTCCTAGAATTATTTTGAACTTAATAAAATAATTCTAATGTAAAGTTGGCTTTTATTTTTGCACATAATTTATTTGGCTTTAAAATAATTAGGGATAGTTTTTTAAAAAAATCTCGAAAATTTTAGAAATTAATTAATTTTTATTTTTCAACTTTAACTCAAATAAAACTTCAAAAACTTTAATAAATTTTACTTTTGACTTTTAAAACTTGAGAAATTCAAATAAAGCAATCAAACTCTTTCAAATTTCAGAAAATCCAATAAAATAATAACTTTATTCACTTTTATTTTGGTAACAGAACTTTGGGCTGTTACAATCCGCTATGTGGCTACCGCAAGTGGATCGACCTAGAGATCCACCCACACGACCAGTGGACTCTCGACTGCAAGGAGTGGGATGCCAATAGGGACCACGAGAGGAGGGACAAGGAGCGACGCACCGAAGAACACAACCAACGTATCCAGCGGGAGACGTAGGCCCATCTTGAGGCATACAGGCGCTGGGAGCATGTGGCTCACGAGAGGGAGTGTGAGAAAAAGAGGGAAATGGCGGCCGAGGCTAAGGCGGGCGGCGAGGAATACAACGCCGAGCTCGCAAGGAAGGGCAAATGGCCCCAGTCCATGCAGTAGTCCGACCCTCTTCGTCCATATGTCCAATGTATTTCTAATTCCCTAAAGGCATGTGTGTACGATCCTTGGTTCGTTAGCATGCGTGCCATGTAACCCCTCTTGTTGGATCAACTGTCATATTGTTATCGTTGCGCCAATTCTCCAATATTGTGCACCTTGTGTGAATTCTCTGGCACATCGCAATATAATTTACCTTCCTACTTATGAATCATTGATACCTCAATCGTCCTCACAAAATGTTCTAGCGCGTCGCAATATAACTTACCTTCAAGAAGGCGCATCGCTAACATATTTCGTACTGTTCAGAATCTACGAAAATCACAAACACACCAACCAGCATAGGGTTTAGGGTCCTGTCGCCAGTTCAACTGGCGACATCTCCCTGTCGGCAGTTGAAATGGCGACAGGTAGCAGTCGCCGGTCCAAATGGTGACATGTAGCAGTCACTGGTTCAAATGGCGACATGTAGCAGTCGCCAGTTCAAATGGTGACAGGGAAGCGTGACCCTATAAAAGCTTCTTGAAACCCTAAAATTCGGCACAGGACTCACTTTTATTCAGAAAAAAGAGGAGGGAAGAAAGAGGAGTAGAGGGGACAAGAGAAGCTAGCGAAGCGCTGCTCGTCCGGTTACCCACCTCTCGAGTAATTTTCTTAACCGAATGGATTACATAGTTTTAGATGTACGGTTACATAATACTTTCGGTGGGTAGTCTAGTTTTAGATATGTAGTTAATCGTGGAAATGTTCTTTATGGTGCAGTGCGTCAAATATGACCAACGTCGCCAATTTCAAAATTTACTATGGTTAAGGGACTATTATGGAAGGTCCCGAGGGGATTGATTTGTGTTATTTTCAATCGGTAACCGTGCCCCTACTAAGACCAGAGCAGCATACATGGGGCGCTGTGATGTGGTGGTTGTTCCACACATTCCAAGTGGACCGTGATGTGTACGATCTGATATTGAGTTGCCTTGCCCCGCGGGCAGCACAGCCCACATATTGGGAGTTAGTGTAGCTGAAGGGAATAAATCCATGGCAGTCATATGTACACATTGCGAGGAAGGGAGGGTGGGAATTGGTCCTTCTGGCCCAGGCATATGCCAAGTCCACTCCTCCATCTGTGGCTGAACAAGAAGGGGGTGCTGACACCGAAGAAGAAGTCGGGGGCTCCAACCACAGCGCGATGCACACAATGGCTAAAGCTCTCGGAGTTGCTAATGCTGTCGATGAAGACCCTACGGAAGTAGCTCCTTCAGTCAGGTAAGCTAGTGGTCTTGCTGACGAGGGTGAGGAGGTGGAAGCTGTAGTGAAAAGGATGGTCTCGAAGACCGGGACTACATGGCATTGTCTGAAGATGAAGGCTCCGACGACGAGGATGATGTGGACCAGCAGGCGATTCCATCTGAGTGGAACGCATACCAGTTTGACAATCTCGTCGTCAACGAAGGCTCCTGTGTGCCGTGGGAGTACGACCAGAGCGAGGTCAGGCTAGGAGCTATGTAAAAATGCAAGGAGGCCATGTAGGAGGCGGACAAATTCTGGACCTTGTCGGTGCGGCGCACATTCACAGTCGTCAAGTCTACCCCAAGATGCTACGACGTGAAGTGCGGCATAGAGGGATGCCCTTGGCGAGTACATGTATTTCAGCCTAAGTGGTACACCTACTGAAAGTGCTCTATAGTGGTCTCTCACACATGCTTCATTTCTGAGTCAATACAGTCCTACCGGAACATGTCATCAGGCTTCATTGCCAACCTCATGTACAGTGAGATCGTGGATAATCTAGATTTTAAGCCACGATCCATCATTCAGGCAATTGAGGCAAGGTTACAATACACAATCAGCTATGCCAAGGCTTGGAGGGTAAAACAGAAGGCATTGGAATTAAGGTTCGGCACGTTCGAGAATTCCTACCACAACCTCCCTAGGCAACTCCGAGTTATACAAGACAGGAATCCTGGCAGCCATATCGACATTCAAGATGCCACGCATCCGAAGTGGGCCAATAAGAAGGTACTACAACGAGCATTCTTCATCTTTGGTCCATGCATCAATGCATTCCAGCACTGCCGTCCAATCTTGTGCGTTGATGGCACATTCCTGACTGGAAAGTACAAGGGCCAGATACTAACTACAATAGCAACGGACGGGAACAATCAAGTTCTTCTTGTGGCATGCGCTTTCGTTGGAAGCGAGAACACAAATAGCTGGTTATGGTCCTCGAAGAATGTGAGGAGTTCTGTTGTGCTAGGCCGTCCCAACGTATGCCTCATACATGATCGGCATGCAGACTTGCTGCATGCAATAACCCAGCTGCAACAAGGAGAGAACGTACCACTTCCATGGCCAGATCTGCAGAGCAGGTGGTGCATGAGGCACTTAGGTGCAAACTTCTACAGGTAGTTACGCAACAAGGACTTTATGAACCTATTCAAGCGGTTGTGCAATCAGAACCAGCAGCGGAAGTTCGAAGCACTCTAGAAGATTCTGGATGAGCAGACCCAGACACACAGAAGGGAGGTAGCAAGAAGGACCGCCTCAAGCGCTAACCAGGCCCTCGAAGCATTACCACAGCTACCCACATATGCTCCCAGATTGACGAGGATGACGTGGGTGCGGGTGAAATGCTTCTCGGACTGGATTGAGCACGAGCCTAAGGAGAAGTGGTCGCTGCTACATGACAGGGGTGGTGCTCGATATGGTGTCATGACAACCAATCTAGCCGAGGTGTACAGCTGGGTCATGCGCGCCGCAAGGTGCCTCCCTTTGGTTGGTATTGTGGAGGCAATTCTCTGCAGTACAACGAACTACTTTGTTGATAGAAGCAACAACGCATCACTCGCCATGGAAAATGACATAGTACTCTACTCCACCATGGTCACCAAGTACATGGAGGAGAAGGGCAAGAAGGGTGAGATGCACTGGGCATTCAAGATGGGCACAAGGGAGCTTCGCTTCGAGATAATGTGCAGGGATAAAGGACACCGTGGGACGAACCATGAGAGGTTCACCCACGAGTGCACGCTACACCATGGTAGTTGCATATGCACTTGCAACAAGCCCCTTCTTCTACATAGGCCCTGCTCCCATGTCATGGCCGCATGTTCGACAGTGGCGCAGCATCCCTACCAGTACCTCTCTGACTATTTTACCAAGGAGGTGGTGATGCAAACCTGGAGTGGAGAGATGTATGGTTATACCGTGGTTGGCCATTTCACCGGCCATCCGACCTGGGAGCAACTAATCTGGACCCCGAACATTGATAGGCTAAGGGAAAGGTTGGTCGGTGACAGGTACGGCGCATCAGGAACGACATGGACGAAGTAGAAACCAGACGTCGTACAAGAAAGTGCTCCATTTGCAGAGAATCTGGGCACACCTCCAAGAAATGCCCCACGAGAAATCCTCAGGACAAAGGAGACATCGGCACTCTGGACGTCGCCGTGAGGACCTCATCTGGTCGCCTGACTCGAGGCAGTCCACATAGGGGACATTGAGGTCGTTGCCACGAGAAAGCATGGACAGTAATAATATGTTATTGCCAATGTTCTTAATTATCATTTTGATTTGAAACAAATTAAGTGTTATGATGTTTTGCTAAATGTTATGTAATATCAGTGTGATTTGTCGTAGTTTTGATAGTAATGGCAAATTCACATTTGTTTCCTTACTTAATATGTAGTGCATGTACATGACCAATGTTATGCAAGAGGTCATTTCTCCAAAGATCTACACCGTGTATGAATTCCGGGTGCATCGCAATATCACTTACCTTCTTACTTACGAATAATTGATACCTCAATCGTTCTCGAAAAATTCTTCAGAAATTCACCGCACTAGAACAACATACGACGATCACAAAATGTTATTGTGAGTCTAACAGATTTCGCACCGTTGAAAATCTATGAAAATCACAAACAGACCAATCAGTTTAGGGTTTGAGGTACCTGTCAACAGGCAAATGGCGACAGGTACCTTGACCGGTGACAGGAGGGCAAGAGAGTCCCTGTCGCCAGTTCAACTGGTGACAGGGAGTCATTTTTGTAATTTTTTGGGCCGGCTATTTATTTTTGGTAAATATCTTTTCAAATGATATTGTTTTAAAAAATCTCCAGGAAACCACTGCCCTGATTTCTTGCCTTTTGATCTGATTAGTTCTATCTTAATCTTCTGAAAATGTATGGCAGAGGGACTATTTTGTGCATGTATATAGAAAAGAATCTATCATTTTATTTAAAGCCCGTGGAATCGCCGCTCGGCGAGCGAGGCCACGTCGCCTACATTTCCGAATCGTCCGATCGCTGTGTCATGCGCGGTTCCGCACCCTTCAATCGAGCCCCTCGTGATTCCTCATGTGTCTTCTCGACTCCACCCAGCCTTCCCATCAAGCGGCTCCTCTCCTCACCCGCCGTTCCCACCGCCACTACTCGCTCCTCCCTGCCCTCTCGGTCGTGCATCGCCATTGCCCTCACGCGACGTCCCTCCCCTTCGGTTGCACCACCCTCCCATTCCTTCCCCTCCATCGGCTCCTCTCTACCGCTTCCTCCTCCCCGCCCTCTCACTCATGCATCGCCGTCGCCCTCGTCTTGGCGTCCTCCTTCAAGCCCGCCCCTTCTGTCGCCCATGTTGCCCCTGCTGCGTCCTCGCCTTCACCTACAGTGACCCCTGTTGGCTCCTCCCCTTCGCCCGCACCGCCCCCACTGCCCCCTCTTCCCCTTCCACCCATGCCCCCAGTTGGCTCCTCCCCTTCGCCCGCACTGCCCCGTCTTCCCCTTCCACCCACGACGCGTCCTCCCCTTCGCCCACCACGCCCCCACCGCTTCTTCGTGCCTTCAGCCACCTCGCCCCTGCCGTCCACCCCACCCCACCACCCCCTCCTCCCCTTCGCCTCCATAGCCCCTCCTTCCCGTTGCGGCCGCTCCGTTGGATCTGTGTTCGCCTACACCGTCCCCACTGCCCCCTCTTCCTCTTCCACCCACGTCGTGTCCTCCCCTTTGCCCACCCCACCCCGCCGTACCCTCCACCTCACCCCGCCCCTTCTCCCTTCGCCTCCACCACCCCTCCTTCCAGTCATGGCCGCTCATTTGGATCTGTGTTCGCCCACACCGTCCCCACCACCCCTCTTCCCTTCCACCCACGCCGCGCGTCCTCCCTTCGCCCTCCACCCCGCCGTCCCTCCACCTCACCCCCGCCCCTCCACCTCACCCCCGCCGCCCCCTTCTCCCCTTCGCCTCCACCGCCCCTCCTTCCTGTTGTGGTCGCTCCGTTGGATCTGTGTTCGCCCCCTCTTCCCCTTCCACCCACGCCGCGTCCTCCCCTTCGCCCACCCCCCCGTAGCCCCTCCCCTTCGCCTCCGTCGCCCCTCCTTCACGTCGTAGCCGCTCCGTTTCTTTCCTTTTTTTGCACAGGTTAGATTAGCTTGTCTTCTCATTCTTTGGTCAAGAGTTCTACTACCTAATGTTGCAATATGGATATTTTACACGTTCTTTGATCTATTTGTCTTTTGGTCTTCTGTTTTTTCTTTAGTTATCATGTGATCGTCACCGAAACTCATTTCTACAGGTCATGACTCAAGAGCCCTGAATGTGCCGCAGTTGACACTCCGATACTCCACGCCATTCATACAATGCATGATGGAAAGTTTTTACATTTGCCTATTTTAGACAGGGGTATGTCTATGAATTACAGTCAAATTTGATCTAACTGAATTCTTTGTTACTGTTGTTAGATGGTATAAATATGTTTCCTCTATCCAGATGGAAATGTTGTAACTGTCATTTATGTCCTTTGCATCACTCATGCTGCAATTGTGACGATGAGTGACAATTTCCTTCCAACTGAATCTAGCTTGAAATTTGAAACAGTTTGCCTTTCCATGTGTACACAAACTCTGGGCCTACTCCTGTGTGCGTAAGTTTAGATGTTGAATTACAAACATTTGTTGACAATATGACGGTCCCCACAACACTTGGTTATTCAGTCTGCACCTTAAACTGCTGAGTGAATGCATTCTATCTTCTTTAAAGCGCAAGATATATAGCTCATATGGGCCATTAGGTAGTGTACCTTGCGTCTTTGAAATTCTATGGTGAGCCTTTGAGATGTAATGTTATTGTTATTTATGATAGAAAGCATTAACAATTTGACATGATCATGTTGCTTTTAACTTTCTGATAGTGATGCCTCTTTGTGTTGCTTAATCGATTATCACTATGTCATACTTCTTGAACACTCCTTCCCTCTGTCCGTCCATCCCCTTCCTTTTGGTGGTAACCAATTCCTCCATCTGTTGTCGGCCTTGTTTGAGAAGAAGTTAGTTGGAATATATCCAAAGTCACAGTTTATGTCACTTGAGTTGAACTATTGAAATGCATGATCCTTTTGTAATAGGTTAGCTTGAACTGAAAATTTCTTTCTTGTTTGTATTCCAGAACATACGGTGCTCAATGTATTTGTCCGATCACATTTATTACGTCAATACGAATAGTTTTTATAACAATTCGCATTGCACTGTTGGAAAGTCATTTCTTTTAACTATGTGAACTGGGACACGTTCTACAGTTGCATCATATGGGTTCAAAACCCTCGCTTGCATTCCTAGTATTATCCATTACAATGATACCAGAAACAAGCCTCTTGATCTATCTGGTATCATTGAAGGAGCCTTTCAAGGCAAGGGTATTGGTAGACAGGTAAATGTTGTTATCGTTTTAGTTACTATAATATGTGCTGCATTCATTAGACACTAATCACTCCATTCTATTATTTTGTTGTTACAGTGCTTCCATTTTTTCCTGAAAAATAGTCATCATGCCAAACGACAAGCATCGCTACATTTTTTCCCTGGATTTCAATGTTTGTCTGTCGACCTTCGGTGGTGCTGCTCACATGTATTCAAGATGATCTTAAGTGGACCATGCAATTTCCCTACCTTTATTCCCCTGGGTTTTAGGTACACACGTTGCAAAATTCTTAGATTCATGCTAATCATATAGCCACTATGTGTGTCACTCTCCTTCTGTCTTTAATTATTTGAGACATCTAGGATTGAAGTAATTGTGGATGCACATCACAAATTTCAGGGAAAAAAACGAGCATGTTTGTTTGTTAATATATTAGTATATCATTGCATTACATCACCTCGATAAAGCTCCCTGCTAATTCAAATCGTATGTAGTCTATGTGAGTTTTCTTGCTGTGAACTAACTTCCAAATCCTACTGTGAATTTGTTGAGTATGTATAACAGTTTCAAGTCAAACTAAAGGTTCCTCCAGAAATAGAAGAGAACATTTTCAATTTGCCTCTAAAAAATTTTAAGATTAATATATCCTCATGAGACTTTCCTAGAACATTACTACCAAGTATACCAACACTTTTTCGCTTCAGTACGGCGTAGATCATTCCTATTTTAAATTTCCTATCTTGAACTCTGAAGCTTTGTTGAAAAAAATGAATTTAGTTTAGAAACTATTACTTTCTTGATACATGTTGTTTTTTAACTGTTATTGCTAGACTGGGTCCTTGCTTCTCTCAAACAATTTTCCTACATAGCCCAACGAAATTGTTGGAAATATGCCCTAGAGGCAATCATAGAGATGATTGTATTTCATTATATTCATAATATTGGATAATATGTTATCTTGTTCCTTGAATGAATCATTGGTTATGAAGATTAACAAGTATGTGACTTGTTGGTGAAACTCTTAACTTATATGATGTCGTTCTAAATATATCCCTGGTCGGATGTCAATGGTCAGAACACTATTGACTCTATCGACCAGCACATTGTATTGATTGATGATCATGTTTCACCGGTCATAGGTATAGGGATACCGAATCAATAATGTGGACACATGTTAGAGAACATGGGGTTGGATTGACCGACCTTGAGGCACTATTGAGATTGTTATGATTCTATGTATCGTTAGTTGGTCTCAAGCAATGGTGACGTATAATCCTTAGACCTGAGATCAGCATGGTTTCCTACATGTGTAATAGCACTCTTAGGGGTTGCCAATCGCTACTCGTAACTGGGTAGTTATAAAGGTAGCTTTCGAGTTTGCTATGAAACATACGGAGGAATGTGACTGGTCGGATATGGGATTTGCCCCTCCTAACATAACAGGAGAGATGTCTTTGGGCCCCTCGTTGTGATCAGATAAAGAAAGTGCATAGCCATGCCACTAGTGGTCGAAGTGTTCGACCCTTTGAGTTATCAACACTCGATCGAGAAAGTATTGAGCAGTCCATGGATGACACAACATCTCACAGAGTTCAACCCGGGCATCGTGAGGCAAAGGGAGTATACACGAGTATGTCACTTAGTCCGACAGTTATGGGTAGTCGTATGGAGATATGATTTGGTCGTAGATTGGTCGAGCGTAATCACACGATGGTCAAAACACAGTCGTGGGAGTTCTGGTAGTGCGTGACCAAATCTGAGCAGTCATATAGAGATAGGACCTGGTCATAAGTGATGGGGACCTGGTCGTAGATCATATTGCACTAAGATTCGTCCGATATAATTTGTGTGTATTCAGAAATTGTTACGTCCTGCTAGGAACCGCTAACGACTCATGATCGGAAAGGGTTTCCGAGTCACAACCAATTACGCATGAACTTAACGAGTCACACACTTAACGGGTTGGAACAAACCAGTACGGATATGATTCGTCAAAGGTGTTCGGATAGGATCCGTCACAAGCACTATATAAGGAGATGCATGAGGCTATTGAAGGTGACGGGTGAACATAACAGACGAGACACACGAAAGTCGTGAGTTGAGTTGTTCCACCGAAACCCTAGCCACCATCTCCCTGAGAGATCTGCCGTGCGACTTGGTGCTAGCACACCGGCGTATGGTTGTTCCTTCCCTGGATGTGTAGATACCGTAGAGGTGCTTCTACGGTCGCTGTTGCGCTTGAGGACGATCCACGATCTTACAAGGAATTGTAGAGGTCGCTGGAGGAGACGATCGACCACAACCACCGCACCAACGTGCTCGACGCTAGACGATCATCTACGACCACTACATCAATGCGCTCTTCATTGGACCAGGCTGCTCCAACACTTCTTTCGCTGCTCTGCGCATCTGGTGGTAACGATCTGTGATCATCTACTTGCTTGGCTTCCTGGTTTGCGTGGTAGAAATTTTGATTTGTAGCTATCGTAGCCTACCCGTATCCCAACAGAAACCTCATTGTAGCTCATAATATTGGTTTCATTTTTGCACATTTCAAAAACACAACTACAATGCATCCAGTCTTATATCAACGGCGCACAAGGTAACTATCGTACTTTTCACCTACAGGAATGCTTAGTCTCTCTGCGACATAATGACAGGCGCAGCAACTCTACGGGTGCGTCAAAGACAGCTAGGAAGTTGTTCAAAGATGACGACGGAAGATCCATTAGCAAGCCTTAGGTCTGCTCTTCCATGATCGTCTCTCCAATTGTACAAATACAGTTTATGGTTTATCACCCTTCTTGCCATGCAACCATAGGTTCAAACAAAAAAAAATTGTAGGATCAGTTTGTGAAAAAAAAAAAAGGTCAGTACAGTCCAAGATAGTGCAACTTCAAACAACTACATAGCGCATTCACATAATAGAATAACTACAGACTATACACAACGTAGACGAGCAAATTCTTTCAATGCGACTTCAGTTTTTTCCCAATTGCATTATTTATAACGCATGTCCAGATGCCTCTTTTGTTCAGGTCAGCCCCTCAATTCTTTTCAGCCTGTATGCTTTTACAGATTCAAATGAAACAAAACAAAAAATATGTATTTAGACATGTATGCTTTTACAAATTCAAATGAAACAAAACAAAAATATGTATTTAGACAAATATAGAACTAATGTACGCAGTCAGTTCTATGTTATATGGTCTTTTCAAACCAATATAATCCAACCTTTACCAGAATGTCTTTGTTCAGACCATCGTTATTTCCCTTTAAAAAAAGGAATAATTCAGAATCTGCCCCAGTGAATAGACGGATTTCAGAATTTGCCCCCTTATGTGTCTATGACATGTGGGCCCTGGACCCACATGTCATAGATACATGGGGGTAAAATCTGAAATCCGTCTATCCCATGAGGGCAAATTCTGAAATCCCCCTTAAAAAAGGGTAAAGGCACTTGGTTGTAAATCAGCATTAAACACATCTCTGCAGACCAATTATAATTAACAATACATTTATAGCATCGACCTCATGTCACTAGTAGATTAAAATACTAAAAGATGTATTGATACATGCTAGAATAATTGTATAGCTCAGAAACTCACAAGAAAAGTGGTTTGTGTTCATAGTTCACTGATTAGTGTCTGAAATCCAAAAAGAAAAGAGTTTTACCCATCTGCTACAACCAAAACCAAAAAAAAAAGTTACCTTACTGTATTAACCGCTAAACCTTACCAACTTCCTATCTTTTTCCTTTCTTTGCAGATCACAACTACTTTGTCCTAGCCCACTGTCATCACAGTGCGATGTACAGCTTTTGATCAGACAAGCTAAACATACACACTAGCTCAGATTTGCAATATATTTTCTGCTACTAGTATCTTTGGTTAGCTATATACACTCGTGTTTTGCTCAAACTAACTCGCAGTGTTCATATAATGCATATCGCACTTATTTTTTTAGTATACCCCAGTTCAACAATGGAAATGGTACCTCTGTAATACGTATATGCTTTTTCATTTATGAAACCTACATGTGTATAACACCGTCTGCTTACACGCTATCTACCTAACCACGCCTGTTCTCTTGCATGCGCACGACATTTTAAAAGAGCCTCATGTTATCCTTCACTTCGAGATATCACATTGCACTTACTACTAACCATATAACCTGTTTGAACCCAACATATGCACTACCTAATCATAGTCATGCCAAAAAAAAACAATGTATTGATTTCAGAAAACAAGAAAGTTTCTGTAACAATCAAAAATCAGCGGCGCGGCAACACGCGCAATGTCTTCCTAGTTCCTATTTGTTGCCACAAGCATAAATTACTCCAAAATATCTCATTGCTTTGTTTACCCTTCTGTAACCCATGCATGCACATACGTAAATAAGAGTTTGCATGCACTTGTGCCTCCTCCAGTAGATGGTCTCCTTAGCTTCCTACTGAATCAAACTCATACAGCGGCACATATGCATATGCATGCTTTGGTTGAAACGCATGCACGCACTGCTCAATGCCGGGCTCCTCCCGGTCCATGCACACGCTCTCTAGTAAATCAAACTAGTAGCCCTGCGCGCGCCTTGGCGCGCCGAAGCAATGTAAGCAAAGAATGGGTACAAAACTGAAAAGAATATGAGCAGACCGCGAAGAAGAACAAAAGCAAAAGGAAAGACGAAGAAAACATAGCTGATGACACAGTTTGGCATGCACTGATACCTGATTGGCTCTAGGTCGATAGTCGTAGAATGAATATTAATCGAACAAGTACGCAGGAAAAAAACAAATGTCTGATCAGATCAATGAAGAGATAGGGATTCGGCAAAACATATTTTTCCTAAGTACAGAGCTGTCGAGTGATGACTGGCTGATGGGAGTTCCATCATGTAGTTGGGCCAGTTAAAGATGAGTAGACAGGATACTAAGAAACTTTCTTTGTGATAAAAATTATATGGCACAAGAAATTAAGCTAAGCTAAGAAAAAAATTATGAATCAAACAATTGTTTCCAAGCATGCTGATGATCTTATCAATATATTGTTGCATCAGCACTTAGCAGGCATCACGGTGTACTAAGTTTTCTTCCAACCAAACACTTTTATTTCCTACGACTATTAGAATCAGGTGTCCTAGATAATTATTTCACCAAGCATCATATGCATATAGACACACAAAAAAAGGACCTAACATAATAAAAGCAAAAACTTGAAAGTGTTTTGTTCTCAGCCTGCCATACAGCCTAACATTGAGCTAACAAAAATATGAAGTACTGATATAAAACTCTGTACGTCACAGATTTAAAGTACTTTGTACATGTAGCATCATGACTGCATCAATGTATCTAGGAAGTATACCCATGAGATAAACAAAGTTATAACGTAATGACACGTGTTTACATCCGAACTATGTACAGAATATTTAGAATATATGGTTGATCAAATTAACTAATCATAACCATGAATTGCCTTGACTATTGATGAATCAGAGCTTTCCTTAAAAGGGATTTTATGACATAAAAGTGCAACAATAATTTCACTAGCAAATTTGTAACTGCATTCATCTCTCTATTTGTTGAATGATGACCATGTTGGTAATACAATAAATAATGAGACATGTTGGTAACACAACATCATATTAGACGAGGAAAGAAATATATACTCTTTCAAGATTTACATTGCGACACATTGCATCTGCATGATTAATGCATTGATACCATATGTGGCAAGGTAATCACCGATTGCAAGAAAGTCCTTATGTCCTTTTTGCTAAAAGTATCGATTCGCCTACAAAAGAAAAGTCACGACAGTTCAATGTCAAGAAGCGAGTTGAGCTCA